>JAVDOI010000008.1:21275048-21875048 GCA_032191485.1 Leptoclinus maculatus
TCATTTGTCATGAAATAGTGACAGAACCAACCACATCTGGCCATGAAACTGTTTGTCAGACAATTGTCCAATTAGTTTTGAGCCTCTGAAAATGTGGGGACTGTGTAAAAGTGGCTGTATTTCCTAAACGGTTATTGTGATTTCTTTGTTTTATCCTTTGAATTAAAGCTGAAAGTCTACACTTCAACCACATGTTGACTGATTAGTTTCAAATCCACTGGAGTCGTGTAAATAAGCAAAATTAGAAAAATTGTGTCACAGTCCAAATACTTATGGCCCTGACTGTATATACAGTATATCCTGTGCATGTGTGTGTGTGTGTGTGTGTGTGTGTGTGTGTGTGTGTGTGTGTGTGTGTGTGTGTGTGTCTAGGTCATTCACTGTCCCTCAGGTTGTGGCATGTTGATACATATTGGGCAGCAAGATATGTCCTACCTCCTTCTCCTAGGAGTATTTGTAATGTTGAGAGGTCATTAAGTTGAACTTAAAGTAAATGTTTCTTATTTCATTGAATGTTTTACATCTCTCTCTCTCTATCTATATATATCTATATCTATATAGATATATATATCAATTAATGATTGATTAATCAAAAGCTGAAAGTCTGACGACGCCTCATATCCTTTTTCTGTTTTTCTTTGTTCCAAATCAAACTGTCGCTTTGGTTTGAGTGGGTGGTGCTCGAAGAAGTAAAAAAAAAATAAACAGCTTACATCCATTTATATCAAACCAGCGAGTAACGGAATGTGATTGGACTGGTTATGTTGCTTCTTATATAACTAATAAGTATTTAGTTATTGACCTGGCTTTAGATTACAGTTATCTCACTGGTACATTTGCATCTTAACCAGGAAATACATCGTATTAATGTTAAATTCTAGTGTTTATTTCTGACGATATTACCTGTAAATATAAAATATAGAAAAATAACAGCTTTTCATGAGCCTCACAGCTGAAGACCTCCTTGTCGTGTTCTGGGTCTGTTGGGTGCAGGTGAACGACCGGCTGGACAGGTACTGCTGCGGTTTCACTCCCGATCCAGCAGAGCTCTGTGTGGAGAACCTGCTCCACGCCAGGTGTGGCAACACCCAGGACCTGCTGCTGGTCCACATCCTGGTATGTGTCTCACAAACACCACTGGTGTTATTTTCTCTCCCTGTGCCTTCATGATTCATGTCCTGAAACATTACACGGGTTTCTCTTCATTCTCAGTCATGGATTATTTCTCAGTCAAAAGGATAAGTTCACCGCTCTTTGCTCTGATTGATGCGTTGGTACAAAACACATATACATCATTTATTTTCCCTTCTCCCGCCTCGCCAAGCGGTTGTGTGATTTCAGAGCGGTTTTCTGTTCCGTACCCGTCGTGTCTGAAGGTGTGAAGAGAATGAAATGCAGCGCGGCTGCCCTGTTTGTTTCCCGCCGCTGCCATTCTTCCATGGCAACACAGCAGAACGCACACGACAGTAGCATCTATTAAACTCCCGGCAGGGCTGATGAATGTGTCTCTCACAGCTACAGACGACGAGTCTAGCAGATGTGTTTCCGCGGAGGAGCTTGTTAAGTCACATATGGTTTTGTATCGTTCGCTTTAAAAATAGATGAAGCTGTTTGTGTGATGGTTGTTTTTGTCACAGGGTGTGTTTTTCTCATTTTGTAGCGACCTTTATGTTCAACCCACAGGAGACGTTTTCACCCGTCATAGCGGGTAAATCACAGGTGTTCCTAATAACATTAATAAGGTTCTGTTCAAGTGTCTGCGTCTACATGCACATAATATTCTGCTTTTTGCTGTCATTCTGAAAAAAGACAATAGGGCCTCTCTCAAGAACCACTCGTACGAAGCGATTCCCTCTGAACCCTCTGAACCCGCCGGAGGGATGGAAAAGCATTGTTTCCTTTAAACAACAGACAAAACAACAGCGTTTATCACAGCCAGAAGCTGTAAAAACTGTCACTATCGTCAGATTGTCATCTATTTCTGTTACCAACGGCTTCCGTCAGAGAGAGCAACCGGAACTAAGCTTAAAATTGTGATATTACATTTAATATACGTGTCTCGTTTAACATTTCACCCCAAATGAACCGTTTACTGTAAACAGATCCTGTAAAAAAAACGTTCAATTCACAGAGCAGAGAGTCCGGGAGAGGCTGTAAGCAGAGGTTGTAAACATGTGCATTGTTCAATGAACATAGAATGTGGAGCCTCCATTTCTTTTCCCAACATTGGTAACACTTGTGGACACTTACCAAAATGTTAGATGGATTCCATTGTTTGCCAATTTTTGTAAAAGAAATCATCAAAGAAATAGCTTTTTTTTCTTCTGTGTTCTACTGCACTAAAGACATGGTTGAGTTCTCTCTACTTCTAGCCGTGGTTGTGCTGAAAATCAAGGCCACAGAGAGAAAAATGCCCCAAATCAGCTTGAGGTTCAGAGGCTCGTATGAGTGCTTCAGGAGGACTTGTCATGTGCAATACGTCTGCTGCTATCCAAGCTTTTCACTAATGGATTGTATATTTCATTACAATGTTGCATTAGAGAGTTCTTTATTTGAGGCAACAAGATGCAAACACAAAATTGACGAAGGAGCAGTTATGAAGTTGATGTGGGAAACATGTAACGGTGAGGGCTGGGCTTCAGCTTACTGTAGCTAGTACGCTGCTATGGACGCTCTGCTCAGTTAAGGGATGTTAGTGTTTATTAATCAGCTGTTACCACTGCAGTGCAGGAAACACAAAACACAGCAGGCATAACAATCTATTTTCTGCAGCCATGTAGGCGTGTTCATGTGTTTTTGTCACAGGAGTCACAGGAGTCCGTTTCGGGATGGTACCTCGCTGGCCACAATTCCCCGCCTAAAGATATACCATCCCCAACTTGTAGTTCAGCCGCACATTCATTCGGCAGTTAACAGTTAACTGAACATTCATCACGAGTCGATAAGTGCCGTTCAAAGTAAACGGTAGAAGTTGTAGGAAAATAAAACGTCATCTGAATGAGATGCTTGTATTTAATGCGATTAGTTTGTTGTGAGGTTGGACTGAAACACAAAGATATACTTCCAACTGGAGTTTATCCTGTTTAGCCTGATAAACAACGCTGTGTTCATTTGACATCCTTTAAATATGTTTTATGTTGTTTCTCTAACTGCATGTTCTGTTTATTCATGTGCACAAACCCATAATTAGGGAGCAGAGTTCTTTTCTTTTGTGCATACTAATCATCATTTTATTCCGTCATTACTTAAAAGAACTATACTATATTATTTCACTTTTATGTGTTCTATCAACAATGTTTATTTATGTAAATATTTATGTGGTTCACTTTATTCCACACGTCGCCCGTAACGGAGAAACATGAAAAAAGATTCTCTTTATTCTTTAGAAACAGCTAAAACTCCCCCTTCAACCACATTTTTGAACAGTGCTGATGTGTCACCTGTGTTTCCTCCTGACAGTCAGTGTGCGTGTGTGTGTGTGTGTGTGTGTGTGTGTGTGTGTGTGTGTGTGTGTGTTCAGGTGAGGAAGGCGGATCCTTCCAGACTGGTGTTCATAGACAACGCCGGCAGACCACAGCAGTCCACCAACAACCTCAACCTCCGGCTGGTTGAGGGCATTGATGAGTGAGTACAAAATGCTGCTTCAAAGCAGGAAAGATGCAAATTTGAACTATATTTATATATTCTTTTGCTTCATTCTGTGCTCGATGTCCCACAGAGTCAGAAGCTCTTTTTGGGGCTCACAGCAGGCACAAACACTGATGAGAGGAAATGTTTTCAGGAGAAAATAAAACACATCTAAACAACACATTTCCCCGGTGAACAGCTTTCAGCTCAGCAGCGCAGAAACGTCCTCTGGAAACTCATTTCAGCTTGTTTCAGTGTCTGTCTGATTAGATTAGTGAGCATTCAATTAGCCTGCTATTCAACATGCTGAAAGAATCGGGTCTGATACAATTTCCCCCTTTGTCTGTCACTTAGGATTACTGAGCCGCTCCATCAAACGCTCTTAGATATCTTAAGCCTGGACGTGAGACTGAACGGATATAGATTATTCAGGTCTTCTATTGTTTCCCCATCGCTGCAAAATAAAAGGAAAAGTTGGTTATTTTCAAGTGTACTTTTATAAACTAAGTATTTGTTTTAGATTTGATACATTGCTGGCAATCCAGCCCTGGTCTCATTCCCATATTACGAAACTGCATCGTCAATTACATTTTGATGGAGAACATGAATCTCCAAATTTACGTTTGTATGACAAATTGTTTAACCTTCTTACCCCTAGTGCCCCATATATGGGGCGTTTCCAGTACTTTCCATCTTAGACCATCGAACATATACTAATTATGAAACCGAAATATAATGATGTTGCATACCACGTAAAACTTCAGAACCTGAGTTAAAATAAGATTTAATCAATTTGTACATACTCCAAACACAACTCACTCAAAGCCTATTATAATTACTACAGTACCACATTCATATTTCGCCAGGATGTGTGCACACCCTGCACATATCCGGACCTAGCAATCGAAGCTCGATGCTAACAAAGAAACTGAGATGGCAGAAAGCACGGCAACTACACACAGATGACGGACATATCCGTAACATCTCTCTCCGTCATACTATCGCTGATATATGAGCAAATAGAATATATAAAAGACAGCAGACGAAAACCACCATTACGCACGCGACTACTTTACGCACAGCACCTGCACACCACAGCTTGTTGTTGTATCATCGCGAGTTTTTTCACCGTTCATTTTGTTCATAACGGTTGTATTTGGATGTATTGAACACCATTAGTGATAAACAAGTGAAATATGTAGTTTGGTACATGAGAAAAGTCAAATGGCACACATGGTGCCAAGATGTGCCAAAATGCACATTTTGGAAATCTCGCCTGAACTCTC
The DNA here is from genome assembly GCA_032191485.1 of Leptoclinus maculatus. Taxonomy (NCBI): domain Eukaryota; kingdom Metazoa; phylum Chordata; class Actinopteri; order Perciformes; family Stichaeidae; genus Leptoclinus; species Leptoclinus maculatus. Next base: position 21,279,962 of record JAVDOI010000008.1, read on the forward strand.
TGTACTAAAACCTCTCTCATTTTGTTGGGCTTTACTTTATCAAAGTCAAACTTTTGCAGAAAGACTGATCACATATTGTGCTATGATTTGAGAGATGTTTTAGGCTTGGACCTGCATTCTTTCAAATAAATAATATCAATAAAAGTGCTTTTTTTTCAGGCGAACCTGAACATTTTAAATTGAGCTGTGTGCCATCTTCATTTACTATAAACCAGTAACATATACACTGATATTTACACATCTGAGCAAAATCTCACAAGTGTTAGTGTTATTTATACCATCAAAATTATCCAAAAAGACCTTACAGTTAGAGATCTGTACTCTCTTTAGTATGGGTATGCTATTTTCGAGCAGAGGCCTACAAATTAGGACTAGGGGTTAAAGGGTTAATCAAGGTCCGTAAAGGGAGGAGGAAGGGGTAAATAGTCGGGTCCAATATGGGACTTTCACCCAGGAGACCGCTGTTCATGTCCTGTGTGAAACCAAAAGTGATGTATTATCTTATTTTAACACAAAACATGACCTTTTACTCTACCTAACAAAATAGTTTAACCCTATATTGGTGACATACACGTGTTTAGAATTGTTGAAACGCATTTTTTGATTCTGAAACATTCACTTTCTTTTTTTTGTAAACATTTTATTCTGGGGACTTGGTTGTGCATTCCCAGTTACTGTACATCAGTGGTACTCAACTTGCAGCAAGGATACAGGGTGGGCACCGACCATTTTATAATTCACAATAAAAAGTTAGTTGTATGGGAATTTAACTTAGTAGGAAACAGAGTTGACTGGATAAGGTTGCAAGAAAAACAACCGGTGCAATACTCTTATATTGAGGTATACAGAGAAACTTCCAGGAAGGGTTTACACATTTGTTTTGAAGCTACAACACATCAAATACGATGCTGTTCTGTCGTCAGGTTTCCAGAGAGAGCGGTGTCGGTGCTCCAGTCAGGCTGTCTCGAGAGTCTTCTTCTACGCTCCCTTTACACGGACAGGGAATTCTGGGACAGCCAAGGCGGGGCCAGCGGTCTCAGGCCTCTCATCCGCACTCTGGAGCACAGAGGGAAGATTCTCCTCCGGCACATCAGAGACATGAAACTACAGCTCAAGAGGGACCTGTGACTGAGCTAGCTGAACCCAACAAGTTGATCACATAATTCAGGTTAATCACAGCTGCAATGGTTCAGCTAGTCCGGGAGCACTGCAGACACGCTGGATCTTCAAAACAAACACCCTTTTTTTTTTAAGGGGTTACAATGAATACAACGGCATCCTCAGGGTCCATGGACCAATCTATTATAGCCTAACAGTGGTGATATTATATGTGAAAGTCAAACTTAAATCAAAAAAGTCATTCAGTTTGCAGTCAAACGTCACGTCACAAGTGATTTTCAAAATAATTATTAATATTTGGTTTACTTAAAAGTGATCAATTGGAAATTCCAAGCGTGTTCATGATTGAGAGATTGCCTCCACACCGCCCTCAACACGACGACAGCTGAGCCGACAGCTGAGCCGACGGCTAGCAGCTAACAGTGCTAGAAGCTAACGGTGCTAGCAGCTAATGGTGCTAGCAGCTAACGGTGCTAGTAGCTAACGGTGCTTACAGCGCGAACAGTGCAAACAAGGGCAATAGTGCAGACAGAGCTAACAGTGTTTACCTGAGGGGGAGTTATGCTCTGAATTTCAAATTGTGTGGAGAAGAAGAGAGTTCTCCTTCAGCCTCTGAGCGTGAGGGTCAGTTTGCATGTCGCCATGTAAAACCTAGCTGCTAGCTTAAGCTCACAAGCCAAACACACAGAGTTCTGTTAGCAGAATGAGGACTAAACAGGCTCCCCGACCAAGATTACTGTTCTATGCAAATATGTTTAAATTAAACGATTGTAATGAATATTCGCAAAGAATTCCAAGTTCAGAGCGAAACCAAACGCCGTCATAAAACAAAAAAGATTTATAATGCATTATTATTATTATTATTATTATTATTATTATTATTAATCCTTTTGGGATGATTTTTTCATTTTTGTTCAAAAGAGAGAACAGGACTTAGAGATTAGTAAATGTTCATTTACCTCTGCAGTTGCTTTTATTATAGTCATAGTTAAGTTATTAATAAGCAGCTCTAATAACAATATGCATGTCTTCATCGTGAACAACTGTCCTGCTGCAACCCAAACGCTGCCCTTATTAAGGGCTCATAACTGATCTATGAGGCATTAATTAACCATTAATAAAGCCTTTACTGACAACGTAATAGACTCCTCACAAAGGATGCTTTTATTAGAAAGCGATCTGATCCGTACTACCATCAAAGCGCGCACAGAGGACGAAATGATTCTGCTCCTGGAGAAGAGTCAAACAAACCTCAAGGTAACGCAAGAAGCATCGGCAAACACACGCAGGCTCTCACGTCCAGAGTGTCTAACTCGTGCTAATTGTTTGATCATCAGCAGCACACAAATATGTCCCCGAAGCTCTGTCTGTTGACGGGACGCTTGTCACTCCGAATATACTCCTGTTCTTTCATCCAGTCCGTCTGCGCTCACTAATGTCTCTCCAAGTGTCCCTCATGGGAGGTAAATGTGAGACTAATTATTCCCTCGCTCCTCCTCGCAGCCAAGTGAGCTGATTTTATTTTTATTTTTTCAATTTAGTGAAAAGAAGCATCGACTCTTTTTCTTTCTATTTAAATATTTTACAGAGAGCAAGCGGCAGATCAAGTGATTGATTCGGATGTCTGTTTTTATGAGATAAGCTTCTCTGCTTCTAATCGTGGGATTAAAAATGTCTGTCAGCAAATAGCTTCTGGACCGGATCCTGGAAGCCTTTTGATGAAAATAGACCAAATATAGATACATTATTTCTTATGTTTTTTTTTTCAAGTGCCTGTCCTTGCACATTGTTGAAATGCACAGCGGCGTACTGAAGCGAAAGATGAAAGAAAAAGGATGAAAATTGGATAAAAATCAAGTGTCATTAAGGAAGGACGAGAGCTGAGGCTCTTCAGTCTGAGCGACATGTTTCTAAAGCTGAACTGTCACAAAACCGTCTTCTGGTATTTGGGTCTGGTGAAAAGCACAGATCACTTGAAGCTGTTTTATGCCTTACCCGCTCTGAATTAAAATTCCAGTCGTAACTTCGTGGGTTAATGACATTTTCTATGGCTCGCTCTTTTCATCACTGAATAAATGCCTCGAATGAGAAATGGCTCAAACGTGTGATCCCGTCTTTATCCTCACTTGATCTCTCTTACATTGAATGTTTTGCTTTTTTTTCCCCCTCCATGCGTCAAACCACCAAAAGTGAGCTGGCTGCCACTGGTTTTTAGATAACATTCATTTCTTGACCATATTTTTTGGTCCAGCTCATTAAACCCCCACCTGGGTTACAATGGATTAAATGACAGCCATACAAAGCCTGCTGCACTGCTACAGGACAGTGGTTCAAAACAGCAGGATTGTGTTTGGAAATCTAGAAAAGAAAGCAACCGAAGTCGGAGGGAATGATTGCAACGTGGATGAGACGATGACAAATAACAAAGAAACACATGGATTGGCTGATTTGAAACGCTGGACCTCAGGAAACCCATTCACATAAACCAGCGTGAAGATAAATGATGTCAGACACAGGGTGGCAGCCAGCACGGTGCAATAACATAAGGTCATGAATCCTAGTTCCCCCACTGCAACTTCACCCCCCTCTCAAATATTTGAAGTGATAACAGAATAGTCTGCAACATGTAGTTCATTCAAAGAGTTACGTCATTCTTTGCAAGTCTTGCTTAAAATATTACTTTTAACGATTGGTCAATTGTCAAGATGGTTGCAAAAATGTTTTTCTGTGGAACGACAAAGCGATTAGTCGGCTAATCGTTGCAGCTCTATTGTATGACGAGTTGAATGTTGAGGCCGTTACATACCCCGCTGCAACCCGTATGTCTGTGTTTTTATATTTCTTTAATGCATTGCTGTCTTTTGAATTTCTCTGTTGAATGTCTGTTTTGTATCATTTCAGAAAATATGCAATAAAACTTAATTGAAAAACAAATATTTTGTGTAGGATAATTTACAGTGGGTAAAAACTCTGTGTCTGCTACCGGTTACATCCAATGCTATCAATGAAAGGAACTACCTGCTGCAGGTTATTGTTATTCACCTTCAGGTATAGAAAGTAGAATGTAGCTCAAAATTAAATCAAGCGTTTACAATATAATGACATTCAAATAGCAAGTTTAGCTGAAGAACATGGTTTATTGGCCCACACCAAACGGCTGACTTCTCTGAATCCACGTTGGTTTTGACATGTTTGGTCAGTGGTGGTCCTCCATTATCTTCTACACTAACCATTTTCTGTGGTTGCCATGGTCACACAGTAAGCCAGGGTGGCAAGTAAAAAAAGGTGCATTGTTAACTCCAACAGCTGCAGAACAATAATTGTGCACATGCACAGCAGCTAACAGTTAAGTTAGGAGAAGAACAAAAACACAAAACAAAAGAGATTGGGCTGTCAATCCTCTCCGAGTGTATTTGATATGTTTGTGTAAAAATGAATGGAGATCCCTGAGCCACCAGGGAGGAAGAGGAGGAGGAGGAAGAGGAGGATTAGGGCATTTCCAATGCAATTCAATTCTACGAGCAATCGGGGATGCAAAAAGCTAAAGCATCAGCTGTTTATTTCCATAAGGCCCAGGAGCTCAGAGCTCATTCCAAAAACAGCAACGAGAACGAACAAGAAAAGAACACAGTGTGTCTGATGGGGCTCAGACATCGAGCATCATTCATAGCAGGGAAAATCCTAAACAGTTCTGCCTCAGTCATATGAGTCCTGTGCACAACTTTGAACTGGATTCAGTTCACCCCATATCCTCCCACCAATCCCCGTGTCAGCTTCCTCCCAAGCTGGATGGAGCCAGAACACCATGCAGAAGACAAGATAAGATTATATATCTTATACATCTTATCTATTATAAAACCTGATACAAGCCTCCTCAGAGGGAGACGTAGCTGTTATAAGATGACTGATTGTTCCGTGATAATTGGTTTGATCTGCAGAGATCGTATGTGGGGGACGGGTCAGGTTGGCGAGCCAGAGTTTTAATAAGTGGTTTAACATTGCTGTTGAGGAAACTATCTTTCTATTTTTGGTTAATTTTCCTTTTCAGTTGTAGAGAAATAGTTGCCTGAGTTAAGGAATTACAGAGGGAGCCATATTTCATTGAACCTAAGTGATCAGAAAACGTATCTGAAGTCCAGCACAAGGGCACATCCAGGCCTTCTCTACCTTTGGAAAAGATGTGAGTGTGTGCGAGGAGGCCACTTACTGCAGATGTCATGATCTGTATTTTTGTTTAGTCTGTTTCCTGTTTTATTCTTGAAGTTCTCTGCTCTTGTGTCCCGTGTTTGTTTGACTTCCTGTCTTTGTGTTTTTTTCCCTCCTTTTTTCTGTGGATCACCTGTGTTGGATTAGTCTCGTCAGCCTCGCTCTGTTCCCTTTTCTTTCTTCCACCAATCAGCCTTCAGCCTGCCCTCGTGTCCCCCCTGTGTCTTGTTGTCTGATTAGTTTCTTGTGTATTTATAGTCCCGTCTTTTAACTGTCAGTTGTCGGTTTGTCTGCTATGCCTCCTGGCTGTGTCCCCCTTTGTTCTACTTATCCCGGTGTACCTGATCCTGTTTTATTTCATTTTGCTAATTTTTGGATTTTCTCTTTTGGATTTTGGCAGTTTATGGCCTTTTTGTTTGATTGGTTCCCTTGTGGTTCTTCTGACCTCGTGTGTAAGTTTCAACCTTAAAGTTGGCGGCTTGAGCTCAACCCGGGGCTCTCTGATGGTTCCCTCTGGAGCGGGTGGTTAGGGGATGGAAGGCTGGGTCACCGTTAATATATCACAAATATATACATGTGTATATATAACTGACTTATAAGCCCCCACAAAAGAACAGGCCCCCTCCCTAGGGTCTGGGAGCTGTTTCTTTTATTTTTTTTAAACCGACGCACAAAGCACCCTTTAGCGTCTTAGATGCACCAGGCTTTAAAGTTACTCCAATGTAAACCCATCCATTATTAGATGCTCCGAGCAACTGAGCAACAAAGTCTGCATAGCGAGGAGGTCGGGGTGGACGGACAGGACTTTGACCCAGCAGACCACTGTTTGTGTCCCATGTGAAACCAACAGTTAACATTGACTTATATTCAGTTACTTAAAGTGCTTAACTTGCGTCACGTTACGTAGCATTATTTGAACCCAAACCACAATCTTTTACTAAACCTAACCACATCGCTTCAATGCCGAAACCTAAGTGACGCCAAGTGGTTCTGACCAAGTGTCCGTATGTGATGAGTTGGAAATGAGAGCGGGTTGGAAGTCCACAAGCATCAGAATCTATTCAACCTTTATTTTATTAACATGTATGCATGTAATACTTGAATGTTTTCTTTACAGGGCTTGTATAAAGACAATAAAGTAGTCCAGGAATATGAGGTATGAGTTTACAGTTAACTACAATTCCCATTGCGGAGGTTGGTTTACGGCGTTTTTTGTCCTTCACAGGATATTCTGTTTGTACGTCCTCAGGCGTTTCGGAGAAAACCGCAACGAACAGGTTGAGCACAAATGCCATTATGCGTGCGTTATGCTCGTGAGCCTCGCGATGGTGCCACACACGATTATAAACAACGCCGTCATACCGTGGGCTTTTGCCTTCAAATTCTGTTTACGTTGCACTACTAGCCGATGGCCAGTTGTTTGGGAGCAGAGAAGTTATTACATCCACGGTACAGGTTTCATACAGCCAGCAACCTCCGGTTCAGCCGAGTGAAGCCGATGAGGAAGTGTTTTAAAACTTGCATTCTCTCTACTGACCATCAGGGGGCGACTCCTCCGGTTGCAAAAAGAAGTCTGATTGTATAGAAGTCTATGAGAAGATGACTCTACTTCTCTCTTGATTTATTACCTCAGTAAACATTGTCAACATGAGTTTATGGTCTCAATCAAAGGGCATATGAGCGTGGAGGGCGGCACAGTCCTGTTGGTCTGATACATATATACAAAAACTATTAGTGAACTTTACACCGTATGGGACATAGAGACATAAATTAAGTCTGTTTAAGTGTTCATACGGAGAAATTGATGCACCTCAAATAAAATGCTCCTCATATTTACATACTTCTCTCTATACATCCATGGCAACAAACTCACTGGCGTTTTCAGCCCAAACACTACCGCAGCGCCATCTGGCAGCGGCTGTCAAAAAAGCACCAGAGTTTCTGTCTCTTTGCCCCTATACTCTTTGGTTCAAGTTCACCAAAGAGAGTGGGACATGTCCTACCTGTGCGAATGTTGCGGTGCAGCTGGAGTTGGCTGGCTTGCAGACTTTGCTCTGTTTGTAGAACGTAAACCGTCCGTTTCCTCTTTTTGTCTCCTCTAGGATTACACAAACATAATATTGATATGCAGAGAAGGGCACATCATGCAATGGGTAAATCAATGGAAGTGTATGTGAAGCAGCTCCATTTTTTATTATGTGGATTGTACACACTTCTCACTCAACCGAGCGTGTGCCGCTGTCATCAATTTAAACTGAAGCGTCTCAGAGGGAAACGGTGTCTGATGTGCAGCACTGAGTCTACTGCTGAAAGAACACATTAGCCTTGTTCCTGTTTGCACTTCCATATGTCTATATGGCTCCCATTCAGGCTCAAAACACAATTGAATGTGTGTGTGTGTGTGCGTGTGTGTGTGTGTGTGTGTGTGTGAGAGAGAGGAGCGATGTGAACGTAAAACCGGCCGGTCACCCATGACTCATCAGTAATGGCTATTGCAGCAGTATGGTGAAGGTCATTATCGGAGCAATGAAGATGGACAATAACAAGATGTATACCGGTCTGCTGTTGCTACCTTGAGGCCCATGACATGGATATGTGAGTCACAGTCCTGCTCTCTGGGAGAAATAGGACAAACAGGAAACAAGGACATTTATTCCTCCCTTATTAGGGATGCATCAGATTTTACATTAGCTTAATTATCTGTTGACTGTATATAAGAAGTGGACATGGTTTGTGGACTGCCGTTTTGAAGCCTTGAGTTCGATGCTTTCGCCGTCGCCATCTTGGATTACAGCTGTCCAAATGTTTTTTTGCCGTCAATGAACAGAAGTGACCATATTTAGAATGCGGACGAGTGACGTATACGTCTCTGGTAGTGGTAGTGACCTGTCAATCACAGTAAGCCCGCCCTAAAGCATACTCTGCTTTATGGTCTATTTGACTCTAAATGGACCATAATTTACTAAATGAACATCATGCTGTATTGAAGAAGACTTGAAACTAGAGATTGAGACCATAAACTCATGTTTACAATGTTTACTGAGGTAATAAATCAAGAGAGAAGTAGAGTCATTTTCTCATAGACTTCTATACAACCGGACTTCTTTTTGCAACCGGAGCAGTCGCCCCCTGCTGGTCAGCAGAGAGAATGCAAGTTTTAAGAATCTTCCGCATCGGCTTCAGTCGGCAGAACTCATGGTTGCCGCCTGATGCTATCACAGGACACACATTTATCTAAAGTAACTTCCAAGTTCATGAGTGTTCAAGGCCCATGTATAAAATCAAACAATGGTTGAAAGTAAATATTGTAAATTACTGCTGTGTGACTACAGTTCCCGGGCTCCGTCAGCTTGCTATCAGGGCTATGAGAAAATGTGACTTTTTAAATTGAATGGGCGAAAAATCTGAAAACGTGATTGCAATGGAAAATGCGTTGGTTCTTGTACTCGCTAATTCCACAGTATGACACTATTACCACACTTGTATCATGTAAAAGAATGGAGTGGCTCAGTCCTCCGCTCCCTGATTGTTGCTGCAGGCCGCCGGCAATTAAAAGAATATTTACACATTCACTGCTTGTGCCCATCAGCTAATAATGATGTTTTCACAGCGGGCGACGGCGAGCCATAAATAAAAAGCTGTAAGCGGGGAGCTCAGCTGCTCTCCATATTTCTCACTATGGAGCAGGGAAAGTGGATCAGAGATAGGTCAATGCCTCGAGCCTGTGCTGTTCTTTTTTATCTTTTACACCCTGATTTCTGCTCCCTTTTTCATCCCTTATCTGTTTCCCTTTCAGTCGTTCTGAGCTCGACATTTGCAGCGCTAAGCCCTGATTTTGAATGCGACAGCTCCTCTGTGATGTGATGGAACACTTGCTAACAAGTTTTGATTAACAGGCTTACAGGATGTGTCCTTATCTGTCTGTTACAGTGCTATCAATGAAAAGGCTGATGAAGCCCTGTCGCCAGGAGAAAATGTTGGCATTGTACGTTTCTGGAAACCACAGAGTTTTTTTCTTTGTTATGTGCACATTTTCGCATTCGGCAGAGCAAAGTGATACATTACAATGAGCAATGTGAAGTAGTATATTTTTAGCAGCTGTTATAAAAAAGTTCTGTGGTAAAGAAACGAGTACAAAGAGCTAGACAGTCCACTCAGGGTAGGTGGATGAGTCAAACGTCCAAAGTAAACATTGAGTTTACACTTGTGACTTAATGTTACGTAAGAGAGTCTGCTCAGGGCGTCTGTTATTTATTTACGATTTTTGCACTACATTGCTTCGTTATGTTGTTTTGTAATGTTGTTTCGTTACGTCGTCTCGGTTACGTCGTCTCGGTTACGTCGTCTCGGTTACTTCGCCACGTTGCGTCGTCTCGTTGCGTCGTCTCGTTGCGTCGTCACGTTGCGTCGTCTCGTTGCGTCGTCTCGTTGCGTCGTCTCGTTGCGTCGTCTCGTTGCGTCGTCACGTTGCGTCGTCACGTTGCGTCGTCACGTTGCGTCGTCACGTTGCGTCGTCACGTTGCGTCGTCACGTTGCGTCGTCACGTTGCGTCGTCACGTTGCGTCGTCACGTTGCGTCGTCACGTTGCGTCGTCACGTTGCGTCGTCACTTTGCGTCTTCACGTTGCGTCGTCACTTTGCGTCGTCACTTTGCGTCTTCACGTTGCGTCGTCACTTTGCGTCGTCACTTTGCGTCTTCACGTTGCGTCGTCACTTTGCGTCTTCACGTTGCGTCGTCACGTTGCGTCGTCACTTTGCGTCTTCACGTTGCGTCGTCTCGTTGCGTCGTCTCGTTACGTCGTCTCGTTACGTCGTCTCGTTACGTCGTCTCGTTACGTCGTCTCGTTACGTCGTCACGTTACGTCGTTTTAACACATGAACCACGTTTAACCAATAGTTTTACAAAGTTAACCACGTGGTGTTCGGTGTTTCTTTAAGCGTGATACGAGACTCATATGAAACGTATTCATGAACGTATTTTGGGCTTGGAAACGCCGACATTCGGTTTGCATAAACATACGATGCCAACATTCTCTAAGTCGACTGGGTTGATGAAGCACACTGAGATGTTGACAGATGTTGCTTGGATCTACTGACACAATTCCTTTTTCATGTTCAAAACTGGTACGCTCAAAGTTTTGGCCTTCCATTATGTCAGCATAAGGACATTAGCACATAGCTCAAAGACACACACACACACAGCCGCTAGCATGGCTGTTGACGAGTGTTTCGTGAACTCTCTTTCTGGCGACCCACTTTTAAAAAATGACAAACCACCGGGACCCAATTCACAATAGGCCTTATTTATGAATCCTGAGAGCGAATTTGAGCAGAATATGAGGCTCATATTGATCTATTTGGTTTGATTCATGAGGGGAAGATTGTTCATGATCACTGTTGTTTTTTTGTGCATAGGTAACTTTTGGTATGGATCACACGTTTTATAAATGACAACCCTGATCATGACCATTATTCACGTCTTTATAGATTATAGCACGTCCCTTTGCTGCCTTATCTTGGATTATATTTACACACTGTCAACTGTAAATCTAACACTGGTTGCCACCGCCACAGGCCGGCCGTATAGTAAACCCTGACTAATGTCTAAAACACATCCTCTGGCCTCAACAGTCCAGTGGGCCCCTGGAGGTCAAGGGCAAGTTCCATATTGAAACCTGTCACTGGGAGGAAAACAGAAGCCAATGGAGGAACAGAGTCCTTGAAGGGGTCACACTTCATGAAGAGGATCTCCAACCCACAGCCTGCAACCTCTGCTCTTCAATCCCTCTGAAGAAAAGAGCACATTTTTTAACTTGTAGTCCACACTAACCCACAGAAAGCAACTGCGTCTTCGCTCGGTATTAAATTTCCTGATAAAAGCATCGTATTAATAACAGCGTTAGTGCTTGGAAGGAGAATATAAGCACAGAGAGGACACAGAGTGTGTTACAAAATGTTTCTCAGCCCAGACTCACTGGAAAGTATTAACTAATTGTAGTGGAGTTGCAGGCTGGGAGCCAGACAAACAAATTGGGTTGATAGACACCAGTTGGAGACGTCGGCTGTTTCCTGTCCCAAAATGAGTAAGTCTCCACCCAGGAGACTCTGTGAACCGTGTGCACCGCTGCCACATTTACAGATAGAGCTATAAAAAGAATAGCGGTTCAAAAATTATGGCTACAAAAAAAATGCTTGTGGTCATCGTTCTCTATATTTAAAAAAAACAAAAAAACAATACACACTCCCTTATTCTTTCATGCAGCCAGCTGTTACTGCCCACTCAGTAACAGCTTGAGTTCAACATATGTTCTCCAACATTCATGTGAGCGCGCCGTGTGGTCCTTTTGATATGACGCGGCTGCTGTGAAGATTTGCGTGGAGGAGGCTGCTGCTCTCTCTCTGCAGCGCTCTGTCAGATCTTTGCAGGTGAGCGATGTGACGGTAGTGCCTGCGGGGCAGACCGCCCGGATACCGGAGCTGCAGTGGCTGCTAATGGCGGTTTGCATGACACAGTATGTATGTGTGTTCACTTTCTTGCCCGCTCACGTTATGTCCCAAAGTCTGTCCTGAAAAACAATGTGATGTCATAGTTTTAATGTGTGTTGTGAATAAATACAACAATCTGGATCTCATTGGTTGTTTAGGCTTCAATTGAAGTGAAAATATTTTCCAACGCTGGTGTTCGTGTGACGATACCTTAATGTTGTAGTCAGGACCACCTTAAGCAAGACCAAGTCATGACCGAGACCAGAATGTATCAAGACCGAGACAAGACCAAGACTTTGAGGGGTTGAGACTGAGTCAAGTCCAACACATGACACATTTACGATAAATCGTGGAACATGCAATCCAGAGGCACTCCTCAAATTGATCTGAAACACTGGTCTGGTCTTGGTCTTAACTTTGTGTGTGTATAAGTGTACCATGAGAAATATCGGAGGTAAATTTAACATGTGGGAATGTTCCTTTGTTTTCAATGAGCCATCACAGTAATGATGCTAACAAATAAATCAGATAATGCTAAAAGATAAAGGAGAAATGACAATAATAATAATCTGCATTTTTTGAATACGTTAGATAATGTTAGTCTGTGTTCTAAGCAGACCGGATGGCATGAAGCCGATGATAGAACGCTCATTACAACCACAAGAAACTGGGACGCTAGCTCAAAGACCTGAGACTTGACCTGGACTCTAGTTCAAAGACTTGAGACTTGACCTGGACTCTAGTTCAAAGACCTGAGACTTGACCTGGACTCTAGTTCAAAGACCTGAGACTTGACCTGGACTCTAGTTCAAAGACTTGAGACTTGACCTGGACTCTAGCTCAAAGACCTGAGACTTGACCTGGACTCTAGTTCAAAGACTTGAGACTTGATTGGGACTCTAGCTCAAAGACTTGAGACTTGATTGGGACTCTAGCTCAAAGACTTAAGACTTGATTGGGACTCTAGCTCAAAGACTTGAGACTTGATTGGGACACTAGCTCAAAGACTTGAGACCTGACTTGGACTTGTGAGCATCTGTGCTTCAAGCCTGTGAATGTGCCATTTGCTCGTGCTACAAGATACTTTGATGGAAAGAGATCACAGGGCTGAGTGGTATGAATAATGAAAATAAGCCTGTCTCTTCTCGTGGAAAGCAGACTGCTGGGTGACATGAGATCGCCCTGGCCTGTCTGGTTTGGTCTCGGAGTCCTGGCTATTGTTGCCTGAAGAGCTGCCAACCAGGCTGGCACAGCTGATGCTCCCGACTCCTGCAATGATCCCGTGTCTGTAGCACGGCAGCCTGTCAGCCGCTGACCTCACTGTTTCCTTTAAGATGCTAAACCCCGCCAAGGCAGCCGGTCATTATGCCAACTCCACCTTCAGTGCAGTTTAAATATTCCAAACGCTACAGTCAGCAAGCGTTGTCCTCATTCATGTGTCCCAGTACATTCGGTTAGGTCAGCCTCTCGTGGGATCAAGCAGGTTTAAAAGTATGGCTGTGTTCAGTCAGGTGCTCACCTGAGAAGATTTAAAAACAATCTACCAGGAAGGAGTTCAAATCCTTTCATAGGCTTTTATTAAACATTTAAACCAGCAGCACACCTTTGTTCTGATAATTGAAGGCTACTTTATAACATTGAATTCTAATATGAAAGGCCAGCGTACAGTCTGTTTGTTTATCTGATGGCACGAAATGAAAGGAATGAGATGAGCCTGTTAGCTCTGCCTAAATGCTTTCATTTGGTCTCATTTATAAAGTATTTAATATGTGCAGATGTTTACATTAGCACAAGCATAAAACAAAGTTGTGATTTATCCAACGTATACCTCTTCTATACGGCTGCTTTACCTGTTCAAGATAATGTAAGGTGATGAGGAAATGGCAGTTAAAATGGTCAGGAGCGTTGATTTACACACAAATGCGTTATAGATAAGACCTATTGTGAATTGCTCCATCATTTTTTTAAAGTGGGGCCTCAGAAAAAAAGTTCTCTAGCTCTGTATGCTTGTACTTCCATTAATATAATTACACATATTTACACAACTCCATCTTAATACTAATCCACAGTGATTGATAGCGACACTGGCTGCTCGGTAACACTCTTTATAAACAGGGTCCTTGTCCTTACAGAAGACAATGGATGGTTCAGCCTGTCTTAATAAAGGTGCATAAGCTTTAGCTTTGAAGGTACAGCGTCGATAAAGATGTTGGATGTTTACACGTTTCACTGTGTCACTCTCTAGCTACATTTGTAATTGCTCACCCTAGGACTTTCCCTCCTTCCCCCCCATCACCTGACATTGCCCCGCCCACCTGCTCACCTGTCCCCACTCTCCTCGTCAGTCCTCCAGATATTTAACCATTTTCCTTCCTGTCAGTTCGTCCGTGCTGCTTTGTTGCCATCTCGTTCTGCTATTTGAATGCTACCTAATGACAAATATAAACTACATGCTTGCAGAATGATTCATCCCTGAGTCAGTAATTAGGAGATGCACCTTTGGAAGCAGTTACAGCGTTGAGTCTGTGTGGACTGGTCTCTAATTAGCTTTGCACATCTGGACACTGCATTCGTCTTTTCTCCAATTCTTCTTAGTTTTTAGTAAAAATACTTACTAGCGGTGAACTGGATTCCTTTTGCTTTAAACTCATTGCTATATGTCATGATAGCTTATATACAGACAGCATTTAGACTTAAGACAACTTTATGGAAACCAATTACAGTTTAGAGGTGAATATGTTTGCAGTACTCATTATGGCATCTGCAATACTCTGAACACCTGCTTGATATATATATTTTTCTCTCTGGACAAAGACAAAAAGTGAAAGAACGTGGTGTTTTCTCTCGCACTCAAACTCTAAAACACATGTCAGACTGATCAGCAAAGCACTGATCACAGAGCCTGACCGCTGTTTGCACTCTTTATCTTTACCGTAAGACACAGTAGCAGCTGTCTCCCTTCCACATACTTCATCAAATCTGAGCTAACCACACCATCTGTAACCGCTTAGCCTCTCCAGGGTAGCAGGGGGGGCTGGAGCGATCTCAGCAGACATTGGACAAACAACCATTCACGCTCCCATTCACATCTAGACATTTAGAGTCATCAATTAACATATGTCTTTGGACTGTGGGAGGAAACCGGAGAACCCGCAGGGAACCCATAAATATTATAACATAAATATAAAATATAAAAGAGTGAAGTGAGCGCGCTGATCTGTCCTCAATGTCCGCACCATAGATACCGTCATTTGTGTCTCCCACTCCTCCCTATGGTGCTGACACGTTCACGGCAGAGCTGACCACGATATAAGCCAATCATATTTTAGAATGAATCAATAAATCAAATAAAATTCACTGGGGAGAAAAGAATCCTGCATGACTTTGTGTTCTACTCCTGACTGAACGGGAACAAGACAGGATGCTCGGTGCGTAAAGACGCAACGGCAGCGGGGTTTTACGGACTGTGTGAAGGGTGAGAGCTTGTAAAGAGAAGTTTCTCTCTCTCTCTCTCTCTCTCTCTCTCTCTCTCCTCTCTCTCTCTCTCTCTCTCTCTCTCTCTCTCTCTCTCTCTCTCTCTCTCTCTCTCTCTCTCTGTGTGTGTGTGTGTGTGTGTGTGTGTGTGTGTGTGTGTGCGTGCGTGTAGGCGCATTTACTGTATGTGTGCATTATGAGTGATATTGGCCTACAGTGAGCACCTTTTGGTGAACTTGAAAAAGTCATAGCCACGGGACCAATGGTGTTTTATTGCGGCCTTGCACGTGAGGATGCTTTTCCGCCGGCGCATACTGCCATTATGTTGCTGGTTTTGGGAATAATTTAACATTATACAACAGTGCCGTCACTAGAGCGACGCCATTAGTCCGGCTAAAATGTCACAGCTACAATACGTGAAAACTCAGCGCCATACATGAAGCGGTTTTAAAAGACACGCATGATTCCTGAGCTTTATTTTGCAGATGATCAAGTGATTTATGCATGATTTATGAGGTAATAATGCTCTGGCCACCCAGGGGTGTGTGTGTGTGTACTCGGCAGTGTGATTCCTCCCCTTCTTTTATTCCCTTCTGCGGGTCATTTCAAACAAGCACATAATGATATTCGACGGAGGTATTCAATCTTTCAGAGAATTACAACAGAGAGTGGTTAAAATCCACAACATAAACATTTTTCACAGAGAGCAGGCCTTACTCATCCAGGGGTGAAATATTCATGGCTGCCTCACAGTAAGCCATTGTAAATCCTGTATTTATTCCAATATTAATACCCAGACCGCTAATTGTTCTATGCATTTTTCAGCGCTCATCACCGGGAGTAGTTTCTGCAATATTGTTTCTCATTTATAGCCAGGGTTTAAAGATTTATTCTATTCATAAGTGTGTTTATAGCTCTTCCCAGCCTCGCTGAATTCATTCCCCGTCTTCTCAATTGTTTTTCTGGGCTTCTTGGCGTCTCCCTCCTTCAAGGAAAACATGAACACCCTCCCCAGGGAACCCTTACCCTGCGCTCCCCTACTCCTGATGGAAGAGTGTGGAGATGCCAGTGGTGTGTGTGTGTGTGTGTGTGTGTGTGTGTGTGTGTGTGTGTGTGTGTGTGTGTGTGTGTTTGGGTATGTGGTAATGGTACACCACCTCATACCTTATTTATGCTGATGTCTCTGTACTGGCTCCCCTGGGTCAGGGGGTAAGACGTACAGATGGATGGAGATGGCTCAGACCGGATGGATGAGGGGAAAAAAAGAGCAGAGGAAAGAATTGTGTGAGAGAAAAAGTGGTGGCTAAATGACGTTGGGAAGAAACCACGAGACATCCGGCAGACTGAGAGATTGAGGCAGCAGGAATGAAACAATGGGAAGAGGTGAAGAGTGGAGCAGCCATCCGTCGCCATGACGAGGGGATGCTGAAGCTCGTTGAAAAGCTGTCTCGTTAACCACACTGAACACACGGATCCTCCCTCATGTGCACCTCTATAACAATGATGAGCAGTGCATCACCGTAATAAGTTACTCTCGCACACACACACACACACACACACACACACACACACACACACACACACAGACACACAGGTGTATGCTGCCACAGTAGTAATGAGCTCGGGGATCTGTGTGTTCTCTAATTCCCACGCAGGAGTTTGCGCGGAAACGCTCGGTGGGGAAATTATGCTAATGACAAACTGTCTCCATCTGCCATGTGCCAAGGCTGACATCTCACAAACAGCGTGAGCTTCCATTCAGATTCCAACTGAAAAATGTTCTTCGTATTGTCTTGTGACATTTAGCAAAGCAGCCGCAGCGCTGAAGTTTGCTCGAAGCAGCAGGGTGCCACAGCTTCCTGTTGAGCCATCGTAGAGATGCTGTTTGGGCCTCATCTGAAGGGGGGGGGGGGAAGTGCTCGTCTGAAAAATCTAGTGACATACCTGTCTTTTACATCCAAGTAAGGTTTCTCTGCATGTTCTGAATAAAATGTAGATGTGCTTATTTCTGGAGGAGAATTGCAACGTGAAACAGCTTGAATGTCTTCAAATGTTGAGCTTTAGAAATGCATTTGTACGAGAGTAGTGGCTCTGATTGAAGTACTAACTTTTTTCAGTGCTTTTAGTTCAACCAACAAACTTAAGTTAAAGAAACTGAGGAGAGTAAAGGTGGCGGTTGAAATAGGAACCGCCAATCCAATGTAAGCGCTCACAGGTGTTGAAGTTTGGCTGACATTAAAAAGCTGAAAGTCAAAATGTCAGTTAAGGGGTAAATGCTGAAAGGCATTGATGTACTGAATAAAGGAATATGTTGCCTCCACACGGCTCTCAACATGGCAACGGCTGAGCCGGCGGCTAGCAGCTAACTAGGCAACTCACACCAGAGCAATCTAGATTGATACAAAAAAAAAGGTAACAGGAACAATATCTATTTTTGTATTTTGGGGTGAACGTTCCATTTAAAAACCAACATTAAAATGAGCTGTGTTGTGTTTATACATTAAACAGACTTTACCTTTCCTGTTCCATCGTGCAAAGTCTGTGTAATGTCCTATTGAGCCCGTATGTGAGCAGAGCCGCTCATTGTCCGGAGAATTCCCAGCGAGTGAGTGGGCGTGGTGGTGACATCTGCATCGGGACTGGGGCAAAACCGGAAAAACACTAAATCTGAGATTGAATGGAAGAAGGGTAATTTACAGGAAGACGGCAACATAAAATGTCTAACTGGACAGATGACGAAATTTGGGAACTTGTCGGTGAGGGCCGATGTGGAAATTGTCCAAGGAGCGCCAAGGGACTCGGCTGTTTGCGACCAAAAGACGATCCGAATACGTGACAGCGGCGTAATCAGCATCATGTCCTGCCTCCAGGCGCCAACCCTCGTCTGAACCTAACAGAGTATTTCCAGCAGATGAGAACGCGTTAGACACGGACAATCTGATGTTGTGTGCTACATGTGTGAAAGGGAAACTCCGGACAATGTCCGAACCTAATTTTCTCCGGGCATTGTTAGACATTGTTAGATATTCCAATGTGGCTCAGTAGGGAACAGGGTCTTCCTTCAATCAGAGGATCGATCCCCGGGTCCGCTAGTCGCATGTCGATGGGCAAGACACTTAACCCTACAGTGTGTGAATGATGACATGTAGTGTTAAAGCTTTGAGTGGGTGGAAAGACTAGAAAAGAGATGTGCAAGTACTTACCATTTACCAATGTAACCTCTCCCAACAAACTGCACATTACGTCTTTTTTAGCTTCATTTTATGATCTTGTCTCTGCAGAGGAGCTCACCTGTGTCCTGTGATCACCTGTACTGTGAGAAATATTGGCGTGGGACTTATAGACTTATAGACTTATAGTCATATACTAGTGAAAGTGTTTGTGCTCTGTGCTAACGAGGTGAAAACTTTGATTAAACTAACGTGAACTTTACACACTCCCTGCCCTGCCCAATCCCCCACAGTCACCTTAACCTTTTAACACAGATCAAAGAGGGGCAAAGAAAAAATACAGAGAGACGCAGAGAAAGCTTTAGTCACAGTTCAAAGCGCTGATATATGTGCAAAAGGGATAGAGCGAAGGAGAGTTGAAGAGAGTCAATGAGGCACAGCCCTGACTTCAAACACATACAGATTAACCTTACCCCCTCGCTCACAGCAGCACGTTGTTTCTGCAGAGAAAAGAAAGCCAGAAACCCATTAGTGAGTCCAAGCTCTCTTTTGGAGAAATCGAAATCGGCGCGGCGGCATCGTCAGAATACGAAGCTCCCTGGAATAATCCACCTGAAAGCTCATTCCGCATACAGTAGGCCGTCGCTGCCAGCAGGCTCGACTTGCACTGATGTGGTTTAAAGAAAGAAAGAGGGCGAGATCATCAGCAGTGTCATCAAGAGGTGAATGCGGCAGAGCTGCTCTGTTGTTGGTGAAAGGGCAACCGACAAAACTGTGAATTCTCTTAAGGCTTCTTAAGGATCTCCCATTACAGTTACTAACCTGAATAGAAACAGAACGACACATGAGCGCTTGACCTCTGACACAAGGCCGCTGGAAGACCCTCCTGCTGGTTCCCGCTCTGCTACAATACAGAGAGTTGTGTAAAAGAAGAGGACGGCGTGTCGGCGTTGCTCCGGTTGGAGGGGACGTGAATGGAAACGCATGCAACATGCTAGCGCACATTCGAATTGACAGCATCACCCAGACGTACTGATTTCAAGCAGCCTTAGGACCAGGCGGCAACCTCCGGTTCAGACAAGTGAAGCCAATGAAGTGTCTTAAAACTTGTATGTTCTCTACTGACCAGCAGGGGGCAAAAAAGAAGTCTGATTGTATAGAAGTCTATGGGAAAATGACTCTACTTCTCTCTTGATTTATTCCCTCAGTAAACATTGGAAACATGAGTTTATGGTCTCAATCTCTAGTTTCAAGTCTTCTTCAATACAGCATGATGTTCATTTAGTAAATGATGGTCCATTTAGAGTCAAATAGACCATAAAGCAGAGTATACTTTAGGGCGGGGGTACTGTGATTGACAGGTCGCTGCCGCTACCGGAGACTTAAACGACTTCTCTAATCCCCTCTTCTGCAGAATATGAACTTTCATTGGTTGCAAAAAGCAAAGATGGCGACGGCCAAATTGCCAAATTCGAGGCTTCAAAACAGCAGTCCACGAACCAATGGGTGACGTCACCATGACTACGTCCACTTCTTATATACGGTCTATACTTTAGACTCAAAAGCAGAACGAGATTAAACAATTAAAGAAGTAACATTTACATTGGCACATAGCCAAGGTGGACACTCTCTTGCACAGACAGATTCAGTATTATTCTATTTATTTAGTATTTTCTATTTCATAGCGTAGGAGATGCTCTTCAGTTTTATAGCCTATGTGCGCTGTTGCCTTTTGCGAAAGTGTTTGTTTAGCGTTCGTACAGTGAAATACAGAAGTGTTTAAAATGTTTAAAGTTAACAAAGATAGTAAGTAGTCCCTGCTCTTATGAATCACGTGAGCTCATGGCAGAGAGGATGTTTGCATCTAATCATCTCGATATTGGGCTGTGGGGGTGTAGCAGAGTAAACTGTGAGAGGGGCTTCAGTGTGCCTTTAAATCTTCGTGGTATTGTTAGATTCATCATTTGATTTACAAATTTAAAGGAAGCTAAACACACGTCACACGTTTCTCCACATAATGTTTTTCTCCGTTTCTATTCTTTATCTGCCAGCAGCCTGCAGGAAGCCTCCAGGGTCAGATGTCTGCCGTTATAAGCTGTCTAGAATCCACTCATGCTCCCTAAAAGCCGGATGAAAGGAGATTTGATTTAGTGACTCAGCAACCTCACTCAGAAAATGCATAGATATTCAATGAAAAGAAACAAGAAGGAAACCCCCCCGTGACCCCTGGGGGATTAAAAGTGTCTTTGTGAATTACACACTATGTTGTACATTAAAACAGGATCCCTTTTGTTAGCACATAGCTGTTCCCCGCAGTGTTCAATGTATTCAGTGTATATAATCTGTGTGTTTGTTTCCGTGTAGTATGATATTGGAAAACGCCAAAGAATTCACAGCCTGTCACAGCTCCTCTTGTGTTAATACTGGAGCTAATAAAACACCGATGGAGGGCGGGCGGTTGATTTCATGTAATGATGATGAATCTACTCTGGGGAGTTGTTCAAATATTCAATGTCCGCAAAGGAAATGAGGAACATTTTCTTTTCTAGGCGCCGTTATTCTTGTTGGGTGTCAGAGGAGATCGATTTAACCTCTTACCCACCACACGCAATATGTGGCTGTTTTATGACCCTCATCACACACACAGTCCATTACACAACAGTCCATGTCCCGGGGTGCTGCTGTGGGCTCCCTCTCCTCTTGCTCCGGGGGAAAGCCACTGTCACTTAGCCTAGCGCTGTCCATCTGCACCTGTCAGGCGCCATCGTGTCCCTGCGGTTAAACTGGCGGAAAATAGGCCTGAGAACAGAGAGCACCATGGGAACTGAAGAGAGGAGCTAGCCCGAGTCTCAGCTCTGACCGGGGGCCAATCATCCCCGAGAGCCGATGGCTCGCTGTGCTGCTGTAATTACTTCTGGGCTGTGTGCTCGATGACTAAATGTTGACCCATAATATGTATTGAGTTCCCTATTAGTAGTGCTTGTACTTTACACTCCCATCAGTGGTACTTGTGTTTTACACCCCCATCAGTGGTACTTGTGTTTTACACCCCCATCAGTGGTACTTGTGTTTTACAATCCCATCAGTGGTACTTGTACTTTACAATCCCATCAGTTGTACTTGTACTTTACAACCCCATCAGTGGTACTTGTACTTTACAACCCCATCAGTGGTACTTGTGTGTTACACCCCCATCAGTGGTACTTGTGTTTTACACCCCTATCAGTGGTACTTGTACTTTACACTTGGGTATTTCCATTTTCTGTGACTTCTACATCTTAGGAGGTAAATATTGTACTTATTACTCCAACACATTTGCCTAACAGCTTTAGTTACTTTACATATTACAGTTGTTCATGCCCTTCCTGTCCATTGAAAACCACGGAACTCCAAATGTCCATTTTGTTCGTGATAAACTGAAGTGTTGCTTTATGTGTTGAGAAAATTCTAAATTCTAAAATACCTTTAAAAATGTGAAATTTGAAAGCCGAGTATCTTCACAGTATAGTATTGCTTCTCAAATAAAGGATCTGAATACTGAGATTAAAGTTGTACTAAACCAGAACAACATATTCCTGGCTCGACGTGTGCATGTCATCCATACGTAAGCGTGTGATTCTGTTATGTGGGCAGGAGACACTGCTGGGATTGGCTCCAATGAAGAAGAATAAGTGGTTAAGCAGAATGAATTATTAAATGATAATAAATGATGATGGTGACTTAAACTGTTTCACATCTCTTTCCTTGACTGTCCTGTAATAAGACAACACATAGTGTTTCGTAGGGTAACTTTGTTCAGGGGCCTGACAATGCCTCAAGGAGCTGCTCATCTCCTTCTGCGTGGGCTGTCTGCAAGCAGAAAGATCATTCCCCTATATGGTGTGATTATGGATGTTGCACCTAGTTGGCTGGTAGTATTCAGTTTAGACTTACAGTGAAACTTTGCTGATTTTCAACCATAATGTGGGTAGTATATGCAAATTAATCATGTTGAACTTCAGCACCCAAAGGCCACCACTTATTTACGAGCAAAAGTCCACCGTTTGTTCAAACTACAGATTGTACTTCTGCATGTTGTGTATGCCTGCACTGGAAGAGCAGGGAGAAGGTAATGCTCCTTCTGAAAGTTTGTTTCAGGAATGTCACAGTAAAACAGTGAATGTAAAAGGTAACGTTGGGTTTTATTACTGAAAATAGTGTCCTAGTTTGTTTACTCAGTGCAGGGCAACGAGTCCAGTGCATTCTGGGTCTTGTAGGTTTTCTACCTTTTGCTTCATATGAGCATGAATCTGAAATAGCTGCAGATGTTAGATCTTGACACAGATCTTGACACAGGGTCCATCGGGTAATAAAGCAGAACCAACCTAAAGGCCCATTTGTTGATATTGTCCAATTCGTGATACAATTAGCACAAATCATGTTGGGAACCATGAACCTTAAGCAGCCAGGGCCCCTGGAGTTTCACATTTGTATACCTCTCTCATGCCTGTGCGGTAAATATGAGGCCCCAGCAAACTGCTGGTTAGCTTAGCATAAAGACTAGCAGCAGGGGAAACAGCTAGCTTGGCTCTGTCCAAGTGTAATACAACATCCAGAAAAGTGTTTTGTTTGGATTGAACAAACATATAGTTGTATAGCGGTTTCTAATTGGGCTGTTGTCTCAAGAGGGACCGTTTGACTCATTTTCTCCTTCAGACTGGTTTCTTATTTAGCTCTCTTTATGATCAATATATGTGGTCTTGGGTAAAGCATTGTTGAAATTATAGTGTTGATAAAAATCGCTAAAAACAAAACAGATACTGTAGGAAATGAGCTTCTTTATTCAATCACAGTTACTGAAAAAGAAACTCCAACTATTGGCTAATGTAGAAAACAGAGACTTGTACTCTCTCATTTCACTTAGCACATACAGTACGATGTCTCCACGGAGGTGGGACAGGGCCACACACAAAGCTAACTAACAATACAAAAACATACATGTTTAATCCATCACATCCTGCACACACAACAATGGCTCAAAATAATCTCTTAAAACATGCATTGGCAAACAGAACTGCATTTGAGAACTTCAGAAAAAAAGATATCAGGGAAGTGAAAAACTGAGAAAAAAGGATTTAAGATCTCAGGAAAAGGAAATGATCTTCATAGTGGCCGGCAGTCAAAAAAAGAGGACAATGTGATGTTAAGAGGATTGCTTCATAGCAACACGTTCTCACTCCCAACTCGTCAACTACTGAAGCTTGGTCAGGACTACTTCACCAAAGTTTCAAACACACTGGGTCCCTAGTAAGTGTCTTGGCTTGTACTTGGCTAGGAATGAAACTCGTGGTTTGGGTATAAGTTCTTTAAACTCTTTGTCCCCCCACTTTCATGTCTTCTGGTAATTAAGAGGTAACTTCTATTCCTTCTAACAGGTTGGACCTTTATCCAATCCTTATCCACCATTGGGTAGCCTAATTCAAATAAAATCAAAGTGATCTGACATTCAGCCCGCCACAGACTAGGACTGCCACAGTTTCATAATGAACGGAAAATATTTTTACTCTTCTCAAGGTTTGGGCCGGCATGGGGAGGATCCCCTCGGGTGACCTTTCCCATGCTCTGGCTGACTCTCGCGGGGCGCCGCAACCAGCTCTAGGCTGGCTTGGAAAGGCCCGGGGTGAAGGTGACTCGCGACTCCCTTCGCCAGGACCTCGCCACCTTCCGGGACTGTGGACTTAGTGCTCGCACTCCATCTTGTTTACCATGCGTGGTGGGTGTGATTTACTGGAGCACAGAGTTCTTCAAAGATCTAGTCTCTGCCAGGTTAGCATGCCCCCGTACCAATCCAGAGGATCTGAGGTGCACCCACCACAGTCTCACAAAATCCTGTGGGGGAACACAGTATTAGGCCCTCAAAACTCAACATGCTGCCACTGATGCTCAGTCATCTGACCTAGAGGCGTACGTGGAGCGCCGTAGTTGGACGAGTTGGGAGTGAGAACACGCTGGTTATTAAGTCCAGGAAAAAGTACACAACATCTCTGTAACAATGGCACAATATCACACAATATGTTGGTGGCAGTGTTTCGTTTAACTTTCAGTTCTCTTGCTACAGCTCTTCTACCACAATCTAACACCTCCAATTCAAGTGTCTAAGAAAATCAACACGTTGTTGCAGTCTAGCTACTAACAAGCAGCACTTCATTACAAACATGGTACAAAAAAACAACAACTTCAACAGCCACCTTTGGATGTCGGTCGTTTCAATCTAAAATTCTTCTTAACAGATACAAAAACCTTTAAAGAAAGTAAAGAGAAACTCAGCTGGGAATGTCCTGTTTCACACACGGCAGTGGAAAGGTACGCAGCATACTGCTGCTGCACTAATTATAGCCTGGCGTAATGGATTCACTATCCACAGAAATTATAATTATTACAGTTGTAATTAGTGCCAATTAGAGAAAAATCATTTATATATGCAGTAAAATGGATGTTAATTATTTGCGGCTGGGCACTGTGGAAAATAAACACTTGTGTGCTGTTATATTTATGACATGTAAGGGAACTAATTAAAGACAGCACCGTTTAAAAACAGGGTCTTTTTTTGTCACAAACTCCATAAAATGAAATGACACGTCTCTTTGCTTTCAGGGTCAGAAACATTGATTACAGTGGCATTCATGAGAACTCTCGCTAGACACTTGTTTTACTCAAATCCTTCACAATGTCTTTAGAGACGAGTTTTACAACTGTAGAAATCTTAGCAAACATTAGAAGTATGAGCGATCTAGAACAGGACAAAGTAATATGGCAAGAATGACGGAAAAATGTTGCTTTGGTTTTGGCTAGGTTCTGCAAACAACGGGTGTTTTAAACAACTGGTAGGTGGACTCCGCCACACAGGTATCACGCACACAGTCGACATTGGACAAGTCAGAAAAATTCCTGCTATTCTAAAATCTTTCTTGCTCTCCACAGAAAAGCTATATTGCATACTGTAAAAGGTAAAGAACCAGTGTTTCGACTAATACTACAAAAAAACATGTTATATATCATTTGCACATAAATAAATCTGCTGATTTGTTTTTCGGTAGAGACGTGGTTTAGCACTTTCTTTCTTTCATGGGTACAATATACTTAAGGGCTGTTGCCGTTGAGTTCTGACCCTGTGGTTCAAGTCTTTTGCAGTTCGACTCGGTGTTGTCTGTGCTGGCCAAGGAACATTACTGTGCAAGAGCTCAGCAGCCTGCTCAAGGATTGGAAAGGTATGCCATATCACATTTGTCAACTCCCACTGGACAAACTGTAATCAAACACTCCACTGTTCCAATTTGATTGTCTGGAACAAGCATGACTCGACCTTTTGTGTGAAACAAACAGGCAAGGTGTTTGCACTAGGTCCTGCACATAAGAACGTCTGCAAAGGGGCCCAAGAGGTTCTTGTTGAAGATACACCTGACCCACACCAGGTAGGTGGTGAAGGGCTTAATGTTCTCTGAAAACGTGTAGTTCTGCTGGGGGAGGATATAAGGCATGTAGGTGTTCTCTCCCTGCTCCTGGATCCACACTTCGTACTTCACATCTCTCACCTTCAAGTATTTCAGATTCCAAGGGATCTGCCAGGAGACTGTGAGTTTAGCCTCGTTGGTGGTTTGTACCGAGGTCTGACACTGGGGTTGTCTGACCCGGCCCGGGTGGACTGTGCTGGCCGGCTTTGACTTCTTCACGCTGGGCTTTGTCTTCATGCCCTCTTTAAGGACTTCCAGGAAGGAAGGGATGTCCACCAAAGTGTCCTGGTAGATTCGGAAGAGCCACTCTGGGTTGCGGCAGCACAGGTGCCTGGGGACATCTCTGCTCTCCAGGATACGCTCCTGCTCCTCCTTCTCCAAGTGAACGATGCCCCCTTGCTCCCAGGGTCTGTCTGGGTGGGTGATGGTGTTCTCCTCCTTAGTGTTCCGCCAGGAGATATAGTGAAGGTCCATGCCTGGAAGGGTGGCGAGGGTTTTATACGGGGTGTACTGCTCTGGGTTCACAGCAAAGGGGAACAGCTCCACCACAGCAGCTCCTCTGGGGAGGAAGAGTGAGGTAATGAGCTGAGCGCCGTGCATACTGACCAACACAGAAGCGCCGCTGATCACCTGGACGATACTGGGGAAAGACTGTTCCTCTAGGGACACTGTGACCACTCTCATCTGGAACTCCTGGGCCAGCGCCATGATTAGCTCCGCCTCATTCAGGATCAGCCTTGTTGTTGAGCGACTGAACACGACGATGTAATCATCCTTTCTCTCTTTCTCATCTTCGGCACTCCCTCCTTCCTTCTCCACCTCCACATTTGTTGTGATGTTCATTTTGTCCATCAGAGCCCTCGCAAACTGTCTGATCTCATTTCCTGAGACCAACATGTTGGCCTTGGGCCCCTGTGGTTGAACAAAACCGTACTGGTACCAGGTGGTCATCTTGGACAGGCCAACGTAAGATTTAGTGAAACACATGAGCTTGCCAAAGTTCTTAAGCTGCTCTTTGAGCAGTGGCTGCTTGCTGCTGAGAAGTCGGTAGAGGTCAAAGTGTGGGCCTTCGCTCCAGCCCTCCATAAAAACCAAACGCGCCTCATCATCTAAGTCCGAATACTGTTTCATAGTGTAGAAGGCTGGGATCAGGTCATCATGGAACACGTGCATTAGGTTGTCTGGATTAAACCGGTTCAGGATCAGAGTCACATCCGGTACGAACACAGGCTTAGGCATAAACTTTAAAGCAGCAACCGGGAGCTCTAAAAAGTTGAAGTACTGGGTGTTGTGATCCTCTACTGACGACAAGTCCAACAGAGCAGGTTGGAAGCGCCTCGACCCCAGGTTTGGCAGCATGACAGAGGAATTGGAGTGGAAGAACACAAACTCCTCTGCCTCGGAGCAGTAGCAGAGGTAGTCAAAGCGGCAGACGCGGTCGGTGTGCATCTTGCCGGTGCAGACCATGCGGGTGCCGTGTTCCTGAAGGGCCTGCAGGGCGACGTGGTAGTCGATGTGGGCCTGCGAGAGCTCCTGGGACTGCCGTGTCATGTGCAGCTCTTCCTCCAGCAGGGCGGCGTGCTCACTCAGCTTGGAATACTTCCAAAGCAGTGCTGCGACAATGGAGACCAGCAGCCCGTTAAGGAGCGCACCCACGCTCATCCTGCAGCCTGCCACCGAAGCCCGCATCACTGCTGCCGCGGACCCACCTCCCGTCTCCAGCTGGCCTCCGACCTCAGTGGGAGGGGACGAGACATCCGCCACTGGACAACAACTTGGGAAAGGAAGAAAGAGGAGGCAGAAGAGGGGTGACCACAGATGGAAAGGGGAAGGATAGAGCAGGGGAGGAGAAAGCAAGGACGAGAAAAGAAGAAATGACAAAAGGTTAAGAACAAACTAATCATAGATCCAATCTAAAAATAAACTAAACAAAAAGTCATGATTACTGCAAGTAATCACCTAATTAACAGTGCAGTTGACAGCAAAGAGCACTGAAATAATTAACAAATCAATAGTCAAGCCTTGTCACGTAGGCGAAACAATGCAGCGGTGCATGACAGCAGGTTTCAGCTCTCACCGTTGGGAATAGTGGTTGTTTACTTTGGTGAACAAATGAGACATTTTCCTAACCTTACATCCCATCACCCTCCCTGGATATGTCAAGACAAATTACACCGTGAGGAGGCACAGGGAAAAGAACAAGGGCATTGCTCTCAACTCGGCTCATCTGCATACTGAGGGAACAAGTGAGTCATTGAGGGACTCTAAATCAAACAGGAAACAGTTAACTGCCAACAGCTGCCTGCAAACGCGAGGCAAGTGGCATGCTAAACACCCGTCTAAGGACTAGCCTAACCAACCTGCAGATAGTAATTACTTTGCCATTTCCTTCCTCCAAACCGATAACAATTTTTTTTCCTTACCAATACCAATTCCAATTCCAATACCTGAATTTGCGCATCGGCCTATACCGAGTACTGATCCGATACAAGTGGGCTAAAGACAGATAAAGTTAAAGACGTCATAATTCCTTCTCTAATATCTATTTTATATTGCTGTGAAAACATCTTAAAAAAAACATATTTATTCAAGTTTCTTGCCAAATACTTAATTTTACAAGATAACATTTATGATAACTTTATAATTTACCATGGCCCAATACTCATTTTTACTCAATGTACCTTGATCGCATCATACTGTCCCTCCACGAAGCCTCCTTTAACGTTAGCTGTTAGCTCTCTTATTTAGTCAACCAGGGCTGTGCTGCCCATCGGCTGCTAACAGCTAATGTTGACTGATTTCAACACGGATCTGTTGTTCAGTGTAGCATTATCAGGGAGAAAATAGGGTGCAGGAGAGTGTCAAACCACAGATGTTTGGTATTAGTTTTTTTCACATGTGCAGTACCGATCGGGCAGGACGTACGGATTGGGTAGCCAGTGACACGTGTTGTTGTTCCTGAGTTGATAAATTATACGATAACGTGATATCAGATAGGTGCAGGCTCCAGCGTTTTAGGATGTATCGGAGGCATACATGCACCAACACGCAGCTGAGAGGAGGGAAAGGGACGACCTCAAGTCCGTACTTTGGTATGATATCCAATACGTGACGAAATGGGATTTAGAGAGAGACTCTTTTCCTCTCTGAAGCTGGCCTCATGGCAGAGAGTAAACTAAACAGGTCAAACTAAACCAAGACAGGTGTCTAGGTGACACACACACACACAGTACAGATTCATAGATGTAGACATAAACAGGCTGACGCAAGCCTAAACCGGCAACACGTCGACCAGCTCGTTTTCGTCTGTCTGGCTTGGGTCAGTAGTATTCCATAACTCACTCAACTGACTTTTTCCTAATGCTCCCTTTTATCGTGTAAACTGTTTCCCAGTTACTGTCCAACAAGATTGACTCTTTTGCTTTATTTGCCCCCTAGTTGTCGCGTTCTTCCCCTTCTTTTTCTCTTTCCGCTCCTCCTCCGGTGTTGTTGCGTGCTGCTGCTGCCTCCTGTCCCTGGGCTATTTCTGACATCCCAACAAGTACAATATGTCACTGGCAACAGGGCCACTCTTTGTGATGGAACGCAGCAAATGCACACGGGCACAATATGCACAACTCATAATGCCATCGATTGAAAAGTCTTACTGCTGAACACTGGAACATCCAACTACCTATTGTCTACTTTAGGCTGAAAACGCAGTGACGGTTATCAATTCCTGCACTTTACATCTCAAGTGACATTTTCGTCATGAAGGTCACGGAGACTGGCAGGAAAAGATTTGTCGACTCTTCCACTAAAAATCACAGACTGAGCCGGAGAAAGCTCCGTGTTATTTCCCTTGACAAAATGTCATGGGCAGTGGATGTGAATATATACTGCAGTGTCGCCTCGATGCTGACTCGGCAGCCGAAATAAGGTGAAATGAAGTGTGACGAGGAGGCTGCTAGTGAGGCTGACATTAGGCAGGCTTTCCTGCACGCTCCTTCTCCTTCACGAGGACACAATGGCAGCACAAGGCTCACGGCGCCAGCAGTGGCTCCCGCGGGGACGGGGACGCGCGCCGATGCCCTCTGCAATTTGCCCTCCCTGAGCCGAGCAACCGAAAGCCTCGAAAATGTCAAAAGACACCGCAAGACACCGCTCATTTGCATCGGCACGTTTGCCAGGCTACAAACAAGAGACCCGTTCTCCGGTTCTGGTTCGGGTTATTTAAAACAAGCTGAAGGAAGCTTAAAACACGAGAGCGTTTCCCTGAATCCGATATCTGTGTAGCAATTTAAAGTGACCTTGAAAACAAGCAGCATCCCGTCGGCAGTGTGAGGCAGCGAGCCGAGGCACTGCCCGGGAAGAAAGAATGCTCAAATTAGGAAAAGGTCACAGCAGCTCCAACTATAATCAAATGTTAGATGAGATCCATCTCCTGAACGACGCCAACACTGGGGAGCGGCCTCATATCCATATTCTATTTCAGAGTGTGTGTGTATGTGTGCTATTAAGTAAGCCGCTGCTTCTGTGTCTATATCCCTCTTGTCTTATGCCTCCTCCATCGGAACGAGGCAAACTTTCCTCTGAGGAGGCACCAACTGCCGGTATTCTCACGAGACTGCTGCTACAGGTTCAGCTCTTCTTATTATCACCATCCAGACAACTGTGGTTCCACACAAGTTACTTCAAAACCCATCCCAATCAAACAGAACTGCATTTCACTGCAGAGCAATATGGTTGAAGTCAATAACCTGATATTTAGAGATGCAACACTTGGAATTTTCTCAGCTGATTACTGATTTTTTTTAAAGTCTGACCTGACGATTTACTTTCTAAGAATTAGGATTGACTGCAAGGCTCAGGGCTGTTTTTTTCTTACCACCGTCCCGAATAAAATAATTTCAACCATCACAAAGTTAGTGAAAACTGTATTTGTAAATGTAACTGTAAGTTCTAGATATGATCCTTTTAATTTATTTTATTGTCATCTTGTGGTTATTTGCAAAAAGCACACAACTCAAATGATAAGGAGATAAATGATTGTATTTCTATTCAAATACTTGCTTTAACATTACTGTGTGCCAACGTACAACTATCATGTAGCATATGTCTGTAAATATTAAACGGGAATATGTGCACAGTCGAGGCGGATGGGGAAAGTTCAATGATTTAAGGTGAATGGGTTACAGGTGACTGGCCTACAGGGGACTGGTTTACAGGTCACTGGTTTACAGGTGAATGGCTTACAGGTGAATGGCTTACAGGTGACTGGCTTACAGGTGACTGGCTTACAGGTGACTGGCTTACAGGTGACTGGCTTACAGGTGAATGGCTTACAGGTGACTGGTTTACAGGTGAATGTCTTACAGGCGACTGGCTTACAGGTGACTGGCTTACAGGTGAATGGCTTACAGGTGACTGGTTTACAGGTGAATGTCTTACAGGTGAATGTCTTACAGGTGAATGTCTTACAGGCGACTGGCTTACAGGTGACTGGCTTACAGGTGAATGGCTTACAGGTGACTGGTTTACAGGTGAATGTCTTACAGGTGAATGGCTTACAGGTGACTGGCTTACAGGTGAATGGCTTACAGGTGACTGGTTTACAGGTGAATGTCTTACAGGTGAATGTCTTACAGGTGAATGTCTTACAGGTGAATGTCTTACAGGTGACTGGCTTACAGGCGACTGGTTTACAGGGGACTGGCCTACAGGGGACTGGCTTACAGGTGACTGGCTTACAGGTGAATGGCTTACAGGCGACTGGCTTACAGGGGACTGGCTTACAGGGGACTGGTTTACAGGTGACTGGCTTACAGGTGACTGGTTTACAGGGGACTGGCTTACAGGGGACTGGTTTACAGGTGACTGGCTTACAGGGGACTGGTTTACAGGTGACTGGCTTACAGGTGACTGGCTTACAGGGGACTGGTTTACAGGGGACTGGCTTACAGGGGACTGGCTTACAGGGGACTGGCTTACAGGGGACTGGCCTACAGGGGACTGGCTTACAGGGGACTGGCTTACAGGGGACTGGCCTACAGGGGACTGGCTTACAGGGGACTGGCCTACAGGGGACTGGCTTACAGGGGACTGGCCTACAGGGGACTGGTTTACAGGGGACTGGCTTACAGGGGACTGGCTTACAGGGGACTGGTTTACAGGGGACTGGCCTACAGGGGACTGGCTTACAGGGGACTGGCTTACAGGGGACTGGCCTACAGGGGACTGGCTTACAGGGGACTGGCCTACAGGGGACTGGCTTACAGGCGAATGGTTTACAGGTGAATGGCAACACAAACTCCACACAGCAACGACGATGAACCGATGAGATGGGTGGTCTGGGGGCTGAAGAACGGAGCCGGGGACCTCAAGCGAGACGGGTCAGGGCAGAGGCGGAACAGAAAACCCAGTGCGTCTCATAAAAATAAAATTACAATGATACTTTTCATTTCGATGGCAGCCGTTGTGATTTATAGCAACGGGGTCTAATCTCTCAGTTAAATTATCACTTGTCGTCATTTGATTTAACATCAATGTAAAACACACAGTAGAGCTTTAAAGGTATCGATGATTAAAGCACTAAAATCTTGCTTAAACATTTGCTCTCTGCACTAAAAGAAATATCTCAAGTCAGGATCCAGATCTGCAACAGCTGTGTGAGCCAGTAACAACACAGGGCCCCGTTAGCCTAGTTACATCAACATTTGACTTTGTACTGACTATCATCTTCTAACAGGCAACTCATTACAATAGATTCAATAAATGCAAGAGGTGGGGGTAGTCAAAGGGTGACTAAATTAAAATGACATTTTTGCCCTAGTTTTGACACTAATTTTCCTAAACATTCAAAGTAAAATTCTGAAGCAGAGCTACACGCTCACACACTGGTTGATCGGAGGACCGCCATCGGCTGCCAGGCAAGTTCGAAAACACACAACTTTTTTTTGTACATCAGCACTTCTGCAGTTGGATTTCTCTGCCCGCTAAACCTCGAGGCAGTCCGCCTACACATAGAACACTTTGTATGAAATGGCATACATGCAGTACTGTACATACAGCAATGTGGAAAACATCTTTTCTGAGTTGGACATAAAAGTGCATCCGTCTGGAGCCTTAACCTCAAAGTAAAATGAGCATGATACAGGTCTTTTTGGTCTGAAATGTAAAACTGATGAAACCCACACAGATGGATTTATGAGGTCTGGCAAATGGATTCTAGAAAAATGCAAAAACAGGTCAGCTATGAAGCCAATGACCCAGTCCTCTGACTAAAACCTACCTCTTATTGGTTTGAAACTGAGTTACAGGCCGACACAATTGCATCACTGGACCAATACTGAAAGAACATTGCTTTCATTAGACATCTGCTCCTGACAGCCAAGTCTGTCCTGCATCCACTTCCACATCACCGCGGAAACCAGTGCAGCTTAGTTGTCCTGACAGACCGAGCACTGTTGCTTTTAAGCAAACACAAACCTACAGCAAAACTCAATCTTGATCATTCTGCTGGGCTCATTAAATCCTCGGCGGATGCAAGGACATACTCTATGTCCTCGTGTCTATGAATGAACCCCGCTGAGACAGTTTACTCACCGTCCTCCAGTAATTATTGTCAGAGCAGTGCATGCTAACACTTGAACCTGCTTTCAGATACGGTAGCAAGTGTTTACCGCTGCCACTGCCGTTGTGCGGACCCGGTTCATTTTTTTTATAGGTCTTGAGCAAAGCACTGTCAAAGCATTGGGAGCAACCATGAACTGTATAAAATATAGCCGTCGTGAAGCTCAAACTTGGCCATCTTGGCAGTGGCAACACCTAACGCTTAACCCTTAAAATGGGAAAGGAGGTGGATCGTTGGTGGAGCTGAGGCCCCGGGTGAAGCAGCAAAGGAGACGGCAAGCGACTTGAGACGGCACTCAAAGCTGCAACGCCCTCAATTATGCATGACTTGATATCATTTAAAAAGATGAGTTGTATAAAAATCCACCCCACGTACAGTTGTCATGAACAGAGAAATTAGCTGAAACCAGAACCGTTTTCTTGTACCAGGCTGTAAACACGGTTATTTCTGCTGTAAAGTTTGGCATTTTAATATGGGGGTCAATGGGGACTGACTGCAGTTTTTGGAACTTCCACTTTGGCTTCATTCCTAAGCACCGGAGGTTGACGATTGCTAGAAATACATAAAAAAAGAGAAGGGTTGAAAATATTTTACTTTATGTAAAAAATAAGTCAAATCGGCCCGTAAGCTCCGTAGTGATTTGCGAGCAGCGCTGCCTTCGAAGCTGGCTCTGAAGCTCCGGCTTCCCCAATGTTACTGGTTAGCATAACCAGTTTGCTCTGGAGACGATAAGCGGCCCAGTGATGTGGTGGAAGGTGGGCAGACTGGAGACTCTAATGCATTTTAATGAGACTCCTGGAAAGCTGAGGGGGCTGTGGGAGGGAGGAGTGGCGGCGGTAGCTCCTGTGCAGTGGCAGCTCATTCGGGGGCCCTGGTGTTCAATCATTCCTTGCAACTCACCGTTCTTCCCCTTTGGAGTTAATCTTCCCTCCTTTTCTCTGCATTTCTTCCCTTTTCAAATCATCAAGGAGCTCCCTGACATGCCTCTTCAAAAGAGGAATCTTTTTTAAAACGGCGACATCGACCGCATCGCTTTTTTTCTTCTTTTCTTTCCTCCCTCCACCTGCCTTTCTTTCCCTTCGGCCGCTTGATTGCTGATCTCCTCTGGACCGCGCTGAGGCGTCCATATTCGTTTGTGGGCTGTATTCCTGGACCAAATGTGGCCTGTCAGGTCGGATCAGGCAGCTCGGAGCTCAGTGTGGCACTAGGGGAGAATTAATGGCCCGGCAGCCATAATCTGGCTGTACAAAGATAAGTCTCATACCCTTTCTCTCACTTTGCATCTCTTTCTCAAACACGTTTGGACAGATGGGCACACACACACACATCTATTATATAAAAGCAGCGCAAGGCCATCCGGTCTATTGGTTGAGAATAGCCTGGCTGGCTTCATAATGACTGGCAGTGAGTGTCAGAAAATGCCCCTGGTCCGCATTAAGACACACGGCATGTCTGTCTACTCGCCTTTTCTGAACCGAGGCTAATTACTCGCCTGATTGATGGCCTGCTACTAACTAACGTCTCCGTCCTTCTCTATATCGTCCGCTAACAGCGCCCCACGATGCCTTGTACAGCAGATAGGAGGCCGAGACTGTGCCCACATTGTGCTCAATCTTCACCCAAGGGGAAGAAGAAAAAGCAGAGGCTGATGTGGACAATCGGTGTGTGTTTTGTGTGAGACAGACAAAGGGGAACAAAGTGAGAAGGACATCCTCTACGGCACTTCTGGTCTGGCCTCGGGACAACAGGCAGTATTCCAGAAGGGGACAGAAATAGAATACAGAGTTCTGGATGTGCTCAAGCTCTTGAGTCTCTGCTCCCGTATATATTTTGGAAATTTGGGGTGAGCTGAGAATTCGGAAAGATTTCCATCTTGTTCAAATTTGCGTAGGACACGCCAATTTGACATGCGACAAACGCAGCGCTACCGGCTGGCTACCACGAGGCCTAAATCGTGCATGCACAGAAACACTTGCCTCACTGTTGGTCTTTAATGAAAGATACAGCCGACCCTCGAGGCCAGGTGGATGTGGAAAGCATAATTTGGTTTTACAGATACTGAGGCAATCTGGAGCTGGGTACAAGGTTGAATAAATGACTACTAAGGTTGTTCCCAAGACACCGCAAACCCAAGAAAGAACCCCAGGCTACTATAAAGGGCTTGAAGTCAACGGACAGGCAAGTTCAAATGGAAGTTTTGAAACTAGAACCAACACTTTTCCCAGTGGCAAGCAGGCAACCTTAGAAGCTTAGAAAAGCGGATGTGCACCGGTCTTTATTGGAGGTGGGGAAGTTAACCGGACGTACATTTGCCAAACTGTCCATGTCATCCTTGAATTATTTTCCCTTGTTAAGTCAAAATATACAGTTTGAAGTAATTTCAGATGAAGCATAAATCGCACCTTTGTGTCGCTTGTCCCAGTGCGTTTTCAAGTGCAGCATCTTCTAAATAGATGCACCACTTTTAGAAATCCTGCAATGTATTAGTCTGACACACAGGACGGAAGAATTGAGGTACATGCACATCAGCACCTTCACAAGCCTCTTGAACTATGAACGCCAAAAATGTAGTTTATGTGCACCTCTGCAGAGGTACATTAACCCTAATGCATTATCTGTTTTCTAACAAAGTGTGTGAGCACATCTGCTGTGACACATTTGAAAAGTCAAGCAAGTCTGCTGAGCAGTTAGGGCATGTGGAAATACATGCGCATCAGAGACGAGACTGCAAGCGTATTTTCACCATGAAAACACAGTATTCACAAACGCTTTGTTTCCCGCACAAGTCAGCGTTTCAGTTTTGTGAAAAGCGGCAAAGAACGGCTTTTGAATTATTCCCGAAGACAAGAGTAGAAATTAGGGCTGCACAATTAATCGAAAAAACACAACATGGCCTCTTGCAATTTTCAAATCGCAGACAGGGCAATATTTGTTAGAGGGCAAAATGAGTGTCAGAATACCATATTGTGGTGCTGCAGAGATGTCCTGGCCTACATATGATGTTCTGCAGACTTAAGAAAACCTCTTTGTTTGGTACAAAACTGAGCCAGTGCAGCCAATCAATATGCTGAATCCAGCAAAATACAGATGCAATGTGCAACAGCCTGGAAAACAGCTTCAATGTTGGGGTCAACAACCCCTTATGAATAGCACAGGGATTTTAAATTAAACCACATCAGTATAAACTGAGATATTGTGATTTTGGCAGATTTCCCATAACTGTAGATCTTATATGAGTCAGAGATCCATCTGAAGAATACAGCAAACTCCGGGGACATGAAACAGCATCTTGTCTGGGAGGTGATGGACCATAAATATCACACAAGCAGCATTGTGTTGTTTTGTTTTTTTACATTTTCACAGCATTGGTGTCATGCTGGAACCGACAAGAAGAACTAAAGATAAATCCCTCCACCTGTTTTTGTTTCCCCAAACTGTTCAGTTACAATGGGAGCTATTCTTCTTCCATATGTGCCCCTAAACCTCACCATTACATGATACTGATGCACACTAGGGAGCTGGGTACAGATGCACTGAGGCAGGTGCATCCACTGAAACTCAATTTTCTCCTCTTATTATTTGTGTTTTGGAGTTTAACCACATTGGTTAAAGCAAAGATTCCACAGACTACATAGGAGTTGAACATTATCAAACTGAGGAAGGGGTCATCGCACTGGGGCATATCGTGGGATAAGCGATGGATTGCTTCTTTTTAAAAAAAAAAAAGAGAACTGTTCATATCAATGACTTTTGCCTTATATGATCACTGACTAGAGGTCAGCTTTAACACCTTTAACGCAAAAACACATTGTATGGTGGTTACATGCTAGGTTACAGGTTGGTGGAAGGGAGGAACCGACCCAACTCTTTCAGTCCCAATACCGGTTCCGATATGTGGGCTTTGGGTATCGGCCGATATCGAGTACTGATCCGTTACCAGTACGTTAAAAACAAAAAAAATGTCCTTTCGCCCAATACTAATTTTTACTGACTAGAGCCTGAACACATCATAATGTAACTCAATGCAACTGCTGTTAGAGTTAGATGTTCTTCAGCCTAGCAGGCCTATACTGCATACCGGCTGCTAACAGCTAACGTTAACTAGCTCTTCTGCCGATTTCAACCTGGATTTCTTGTTCACGATGTTGCATTATCAGGGAGAAGATAGGGGGTACTAGTTTGCACACGGGTAGCGAGTGACATGCGTTGTTGTTGTTCCTGTGTAGCATTTATGATATTATAACGCAATATCGGATGGATGCCAAGACTCGCGTACTCGCCGATACCCAATCTATTTCAGGCTCTATCGGAGGCATTTCCGATTCTGGCATCGGTATCAGGAGCAGCTCTCGTGACAGGGATCATTCTTTAATGTGACATCAGACTTGACTGAAACATTTATTTTCCCTAACTTTGTAAAACAAAATGAAACAAATAATTACAAAGATATACATTTATTAAGGTGTTATTCATTGTTGAAATTTTAAAAAATAATAATTGTACAACAGAAACAACAAAAAAGTCTTAAAAATTAACAGAAATTACAATTCAGGTGTAAACATAGAATTTAATTGAATAGAGCGAACCCATTGCCACAGATACCCAATCCAGCTACTTGAGTCAGTAATGGACCGGTATCGGTATCGGTACCAGCGCATCCCTGGTAGGTAGGTACTACGTATTAAATTAGAAAACAATGTATTAATATCCATTTAAAATAGATGTGTGGACACTGTGAATACAGGTTCCTCCTGACTGCACTCACATATATTCATTCATATCATCAAATCATTTCAGTTTTTTTTTTTTTTTAAGTGAATAATATTAACAGCACTAAATACTTCTATATGCATGTATTATATACTTAATCTGGTATATCTATACACACACACACACACACACACACACATCTATGAGCGTATCTTTAACTATAACTGTGGATCAGCTGAAGCTCCTCTCTTGCGCGGTAGCAGCGGGACACGCTCATTTGTGAGCCATCGACACTGCAAAAGGCACGCGCCCCAGTGACAGTCCGGCTAACAGCATTGTGTCGATACAAACACACGGTGACACAAAAACGAGCCATTATCTGCACACAGGTTCTTACCTTCGGTCTCAGTGAAAAATGTTGCTTTTTGTCTTTGAAGTCAGTTGAGGGGCTAGCTCAGTGCCTCCCCGCAGAGACGACTCGTGAGGACAAGACGTGTGGAAGGAAAAAGGACGGAGGCGGACACCGGCGCTACGAGTCCAAACACACCGCGGCGCGTTCGGTCCTTCGCTTCTCCGAGACACCGGCGGCGCTTTGAGATGTTGTTTACAAGCTAGCCTAGCTGTCAGAGAGGCAGAGAGAGAGACGGGCAGAGCAGCTGCCTGGTTACCGACTCCACTCTGCTGCGTCCAGTCTCCGCCTACCGCCAAACGGGAAGTCCCGCGCTCAAATCTCGCGATGACACACGGGCCTCTGTAATTGTCACATGTGGACCACTGAAAACTATTACATGCTGTGCGTATTGATCTGCTACAAGGGGGGAAATATCCTTTTATTTGGCAAAAACATCGTTTTTTCTTGCACTTTTTGATCTATTTGCTTATTTGTCTTCTTTCAGACTAGGAAAAAAAACATCAAACATTATTATATTCAAAAACCTAATTCCATAAGACATTTACAACAAATACCTTATTTACCTGTAGTGTCTTCAAAATGTATGTCATTTTACAATACATCTAAATGCTGTTTTCTCAAAATGATTCCACTTCAGTAGCACTCACACACAACCACACTTTACAGTTTCACTCCTATCTATATTCTAAAACAGAAGGGTTTATTCATATATCATTCAAAGCCTGATTTATACAACATTTTATTACTAATAACATGAATGAATGAATTAACCTGATTTTTTTTACAGCTGTTGACAGTATTATGTGATTTATGGAGTGATACTCTGTAAAAACCTCCTTATGTGTCAACAAAATGAAACAAGAATTTTGAGCCTGGCTTAATCCAATAGTCAAATATCTGTTCATATATACATATTTGATAAGATAATGCATAATTTGCATATTTAGTCTTACATTTTCAAATATGACATAGGCTTGTTATTCAAAAGTAATTGTCTTAATGTCTAATTAACTCTGGAAATGTCATGTTGATATCTATTAGTTACATTTTCTCCCCTATTAACCCTTATCTAATGTAAAAATGTAAAAATTGTCCTTTACAATTATATGTAAGTAAGCGTTTGTATTACCAGCAAAATGTAGGCTACTTAAAAGAATAGCAAACCCAAAGAAGGTCTCTGCAGGCTTGGCATATTTGCAGAGTGCAATATGAAATGAAATGAGAAAGCAAAAGCGAATGCCTATCTTAGGCTGATTGACCTTAATAAGCAGAAGGTGAGATGGAGGAGCAAGGAGCGGGGGAGATAGATGTCGAGAATCTTGAATTTAGAAGCAGAGGGCAACCTCAGAGGAGAGAAAGGAAAAAAATTAAGTGGATTCATCGAGTCAATGCGAGAAAGAAAACCTACATGGTTGGAATGAAGATTGTCTGATAGACGGGGCTGGATGTGGAGCTTTGTCTGGAGAGGCCCACTGTGGGGAGATGGGTTAAAAAGTAAGAGGGAGAAGTTAAACCTTCACTTCAGGTCTTTTCAAGTTGACCAGAGCCGTTGTAAATGCTCCTGGCCCCATGTGCTGCACTCAATGTATGCATGAGGGCCCTGGTGGCCCTCAACTCACACTGAGGCCCGGGGGCCCTGGTGGCCAGCTTATGCTTGGAGCCCTTTAGGTGCCGAGGAGCTAGTGGTCCGCTCACTCTTTAAACATCAAGGGGCCCTCATATTGTAACCGCTGAGGGGTCTGGGGGGCCTTAGTGGTTGGCTCACCCTATAAGGACAAAAGGGCCTAGTAGTCAGCACTGAGGGCCATGGCGCTCAACTTCCTCCAGACGTCTTACGCTTGAGGCTTGGACTCCACCTGGCAGTCCGAGGCCCTGGAGCCCTGGAGCACTGGCCCGTGGCCCGGTCCATAATCCAGTCGTGCTCTAGTACATAAGGTAGTATGTTACAGAACCGCTACGACGTCAGAGCTGTTGGAAGTTTGGAAAGATTGACCTCTGCATTTATACATCCTAAGCATTAGTTAGAAAAAAACATGCTACCCAGTGTCTTACTCAATTATACTTCATCAAGTGGACTGTGGGAGCAATAGGAGCCAGGGATCAAACCACCAACCTTGTGGTCAAAAGTTAACCCACTCTACCCACTAGACACAGCCAGCCCATATTTTTGCCACATGTGGTAAATGTGGGGAAAATGAACATGAAGTAGACTGTGAGAAAGAACCAGAGTGCCATCTTTGCAAAGGGAATCATGCAGCATGGGAGGCTAACTGTCCAACGAGACTATGGACAAAGAAATAATCAGGGTTGGATCCAAGAAAAGACGTACGCATGAGGAAGTCTGCAAAGACCTTGTATGGTGTGAGACAGGAAGCCAAGGAGGACAAGTCAGTCAGGAAGCATAAGGAATTTTGCTTCTGTACGGGTAAAGTTTTTTGAACTTGTGGCAATGGTAATTAACTGTTCTGCTGGAGCAGAAGGAAAATCTGAGAAAACTGACATAATTATAGATGCAGCAAGAAGATTTCTGGGTGTTGTGGGAGGTTCTGTTGAAGGTGTAGAGCAGTAGCTGAGAGAAGCTGTTAGGCTGGGAAATAGAGACTTTGGAGCAGAGTGGGAAATGGGTGGGAGGGAGTTATTATTGTTTTATTTAGTAAGTGGAGAGTTAATTTAAATCCAGCAGTAAGGTTCAAGGTTGATCTATTGTCAGACCCTAACCCGTGCTGCAATGTGATCAGGATATATTAAGCTGATCATTTAGCACACAAAAAACAACATACAAAAACATTTTCAGCTAATTCAATTTTTTTTCTTCTAAACAAACTCCTGAGAAACAAACTGATATTTTGAGGACAGTGAATCAGTGGCCCGACTGCACGGTGTGGTGACGAGTCAAATACAAGGCAACACTTCCATCTTGAGTTTAGAAAGCAACACTGCCAGCATTGTTTTTATTGCTGCGAGTATGAAATCATAACCAAATCATTAGATACTTTGACAAATGTAGATAAGTAAATATATGGTCAGTTATCAATAAATATTATATTAAATAGATAAATAAATAAATACATATTTAGCTCAGGTCATCTTGTCCTTGGCTTCCACACTGTGGTTAAAACCTAAATTACTTACAAATGAATGAAAAATTGAAGGCTAAAAATAACATTGTGTAGCCTATGTTAATAAGGTATTACATGCTGCTTGAACAGCTTTAGAGCAAGTCTCTGAACGCTGCTAGAGGGATGAACGCCATTCTTCCCAGTAGATCCGGATAGAGAATGCTGCATCATAGGATAAAGTCCTAATTTGATGTGACCTTTTCCTCTTTGACTCAAGCATTCACACTGTAATGCCACACATGTACTTGCTGACATCTGACCACATTACTTTTTGTTTGGACTGAAGCTCCTTACTTTTTAAAAAATATTTTAAACTAATAGATATCACCATGAGACTTCCCTAGTTGTGATGAATTCAGGAGAAATCTACAGACTTGAATAGACAAAGTAGTAAAATAAACAACTTCAAGTGTATTTTGGATGTTTTTTTCTTTTTTTTCTAGTCTGAAAGAAGACATGTTATGGAAGCAAAAATAGCCCAAATATTTCAAAATTGACCAGTGCATGAAAAACAATGTTTTTGCCTGTAGAGATTCGACTTAATTGCATCAGGCAGTACTACTGGATGGAAGCACCTACATCCTCATTTATCTGGGTTTTCAACTAGAAAAGCACTAAAGGGGCTAACAACATGACTCATGGCTTCGTTGCAATTATGTGTGAAAGTTGATAGATGAATGGTATTCAAGGCAAATTAATTGTCCGTCACTAGATGTCACTGTACGCCATGTATTGAGAGGACCAGTAACACACGGACAGAAGGCTCTGTAAACCATGTACTATGATACACAAATACACTATAATCACTATATCAAGTGTTGTCGCCTACTATTAAATTCTACTATTTGGG
This sequence comes from Leptoclinus maculatus, assembly GCA_032191485.1. NCBI lineage: Eukaryota > Metazoa > Chordata > Actinopteri > Perciformes > Stichaeidae > Leptoclinus > Leptoclinus maculatus. The sequence continues at coordinate 21,322,609 of JAVDOI010000008.1, forward strand.
CAACATGTTGGACGTACTGATTATCTCAAAACACACCAATTTAAAACCGTCCCTTTCATTAGGAACCAACTGCCATGCCTTTATCAATGAGCTACAAATAATATACCGCCATTCATTGTTGTGTAAATAGAATAATGTTTCAGCCACCTTCCCAATCAAAAGACTTCGTTTGACGTCAGAGCTGAATGCGGTTGGCGATGCTCTTGTGCTGCCTTTCGGGGGTCCTCGTAAGGACCAAACTCTGAAGCTTCCAAATAGTGAATGCAACTTGTCAAACTTGTCCCGCAGGAAAGCCAACAATGATAACAACAATAGCGAAAACGTGAAATGAAAATAACTATTTTTTTCATTTCACAACCGAACAAGATGCATATCTTTTGAACAGTGGACATAATTTCCGAACAGGTGTACGATTATTGGTAATCCTGGCGAAAATCTGATGGTGTTGAAAATCTCGACATTTTCTTTCAGCACGTGAAGGCAGCATCACAGCCCCACCGCCGCGGCTGGGAGGATACAACGATTCCGATCAGGGTTGCCGTTGCCAACGATGCAATGCCTCGTTTTACAGATGAACCCCGGGCATAGGCACCCTCTGAGTGCCGCGGTCACCTCCTCGTCTTCCCCGACAGTTTGCGAGAAGCTTCAGTAGAGAGCACCCGTTGGAGCCAGGGCACCCGGTAGAGACCGGGCTCGGGGGCTTTATGTTTACCGAAGCTGGAGAGGTGAGCCGAGCCGTAGAGTAACTTTAGCTTGCTACATGCTAACCAAGGCTAGCCGTGTGATATGTGAAGCACCCGTGTACCTGTGTGGCCAGCGCTTTGTTACACCGCTAAATGTATTTGTTGAGAGATTATCGCCGAGTTGGGTTTGTGAATTTAGCGAGCGACATTTTAACGTGCGAGAACGGAAGCGGTTAACGCCAGTCGGCTTGTGAGCTAACGTGTGTTAATCAATGAACAACGAGCTAGCCCCTGGTAGCGTGAGGCTAACGTGAGTTGTTGGTGCTACCGCTGGGCCCGTTGAGCAGCGGACTTATGGACTAGTCTGTCAAACTCCGCCATGGTAGCCGAACAGCAGCATGTGCATGCAACTACAGGAAGCCCTTTATTACAGTTGAGGAAACTTGGTTATTGTTGCAGTACGCCAGGATACATTAACGCTAGCTAACGTTAGGGCAGCAGCCATCCTGTCAAAACAAGCCCAACCTGCCTCCTCTGAATATGCAGCAAGCAGGGCATTCAAGTATAACGTACATAATAATAATATATAATAACATATCCAAGCATTATTCTGCCCAATGCTTCACTGTGAGTAAGGGAGTGCGTGGGTATATTATTCATTCAAATATTACATTGAGGTGAACCAGAGACATGTTTTCCATTGTATTTGGATATGTTTAGTTTCGTTTTACTGGTCAAGTTGTGTAACGTAATAAGTGTTTATTGAAATTGTGGTAAATGGGTGCGTTTCCTATCCTCTAGGAAGCTGGAGCCATGGGTTTCTCCTTCAGCCTTCGATGAACTGAACTAAGCTGGACCCGCACAACTCAGCCAACCCGCCCCGGCCTGCAGTGGGGGCCCCCCTCACCCCGTCGCCCTCTCCAGCTATGGCAGGCTTCAAGCGGGGCTACGACGGCAAGATCGCCGGCCTGTACGACCTGGACAAGACGCTGGGCCGCGGCCACTTTGCCGTGGTCAAGCTTGCGCGCCACGTCTTCACCGGGGAGAAAGTGGCGGTGAAGGTGATCGACAAGACCAAGCTCGACACCGTGGCCACGGGCCACCTCTTCCAGGAGGTCCGCTGCATGAAGCTGGTCCAGCACCCAAACATTGTGCGCCTGTATGAAGTGATAGACACCCAGACCAAGCTTTACCTCATTCTGGAGCTAGGCGACGGAGGGGATATGTTCGACTACATCATGAAACACGAGGAGGGTCTGAATGAGGAGCTGGCGAAGAAATATTTCGCCCAGATCGTCCACGCCATCTCCTACTGCCATCGGCTGCATGTGGTGCACAGGGACCTCAAGCCGGAGAACGTGGTGTTCTTCGAGAAGCAAGGGCTCGTCAAGCTCACCGACTTTGGATTCAGCAACAAGTTTCAGCCGGGGAAAAAGCTGACGACTAGCTGTGGATCTCTGGCGTACTCTGCACCTGAAATCCTGCTGGGCGATGAGTATGATGCTCCAGCCGTAGGTATGCAAAACATGTAGGCTGATGAATGATGCGGAAGCAATGAAATGAGTCATGGCTGTTCATTAGAAAATGGCAGAGGGATACAGCGCAGCAGCTCTTTGATTCAGCACATTTCTGAAAGTCTGGTGCCTTCAAGCTTTATGATCCATAGATTGTTTTAAGTTGGATGCACCGGGCTTGTTGCCTGTGGCGCTAACTAAGTGTCCAGTCCACCTATTTAATCCCTCACCTCCCGAAAAAAAGCCCGTCCCTGTGTCAGAACACGGGCTTCTGGCATCAAACCACACAGGACATCTTTATCAAAGTCCTATTAAAACCCAGCTTTTGGCACAGTGGTGTAATGAGGTCGGCAGTGTGGCTAACACCTGTTCCACACATTTTTTTGTCACACCTTGCTGTAACACCATGGCTGTTAGTTTGCTCACGTGTTCGCCGCGGCTCGTTTTTGCATTTAGATCGCCTCAATCCCACGCCAGGGCTCCGTGCAACAGAACAATCAGAGCTGGACTTGTTGCGAATACCGAGCTGTGTGTTCCATTAGCATTATGCTGCTAACAGTACTTGACACTGATCGTTTTGCTGCCTGCCGTGGGCCATGTGCTACAAGGTCAGCTCTTCTAGCACTGATGTCAGTGGGTGTCCCATTGCACTGAATTAACTGGCTCATTGATTTTCTACGAGGCTTGACAGAGCACAGACAAACAGATCGCGTGTCCGTCCATTGCTGATATGATATCTCTCTCATCAGGTAGCTCAAACGACGGCAGGAACACGGGACTAAGTCCAGCTCTTGAATTGGATAAGGAGATGTGTTAAGCTTGTTTTTCGGCCGGTGTGGTTGCTCATGTGGTGTTAATCCCGGAGGGAGCCTGAAATCAGTCTCGTGATTTGTTTGTGCGTGTAGAAAATGCTTTCAGAAGCAGTCAACTCTGCATTATTTGTTTCCCCTGTTTCGGTTACGGTTCTCACCAACTTAATATGTGCGGCACAGGCAATGAGGAAACTGTGGTTACTTTTCTCATTGACCTTTATACAGACACATGCATACTCACTCATCATAAGAACCTCCATATTGTATGTTTGACCCTGGCCAGTGAAGGAGGTCTATTGCTCTGTTGTTCACAGCATTTTAGAGCTCCTTGATGGATTAATCAGGAAACATGCAGACGGTCTGAATGAACAGCTGGCTAACAATGCCAGATTACTGCATGTGGCGCATAGGGACCCGAGGGTCGGGGCATGTGGGCTTCTTTCAGAACATTGCTGACCTGTAGTACGAGCCATGATATGTAGAACTGGATTATTCAGTTGTATTGTTCTTCAATGTGATGTTCAGGTTTTTAATTAACAGCTTGAGGGAGCAAGACTAGTGTTCAGTTTTGTCGATGAGCGTCTCGGACTGTGTTGAGACGTATCAACATTTCTATGGCTTGCTGTGACGGTCACTATTTTTATCTGACTGCTGAGCTCTTGATAATCTCTCAAGCAGTAAAAGCGTGTTGTGTTACTATGACAGCCAGCAAACGGGAGTAGTCATATCGATACCTGCGGCAATAACCGCATGTTTTCATATGTTTGAAAACAGGACCTAAAATGTAGTTAATGTAAATGCTGGACAGCAAACGGCATTTGTTCCTTTATGGATATTTAAATATTGCTGTTAGGGTCAGAACCTGAACCAGACAATGCTGCACGTGCGTTGGTGCGTGCAGGCATCTGGCAAATGAAGATGTTTGATTGTGGAGTAAAAAGTTTGACTAACCCTTCAACACAAAATTGATTCATCTGACAAAGAACCGGATGAACATGAAAAACAAAAAAAGTCCAGGTAGATGAACCATTCAGGCAAAGACTGTATTTGCCATATTTAAGTGTTTCATCCACGATTTTATGAAACCAATTAAGCACCGCCTTCAGAGGGGTCTTCATCATGAAAGAAGACTCCATTTTCTTGACAAACTCCTGCTGATACGTGGTTTGCCCAACTGTTGAGGTCAGCGTCTGAAGACTAGGAGCCATCGTTTATCTTGCACCATTCTTCCCAGTAACCGTATTCCACCACGAGCTGTGTGTCCAGCCGTCACAGAGCTGTATCGTTCGCCTTTTTCCTTTCCACGTATTTCTAGCGTGCCACCATCTGCGCTTAGAGGCCGTTTGATAGCCCTACTACTCGGTATTATTGATGGGCACTGGATGTATGCAGCTCACTATGCTTTATTGTGCTGAGCCGGGCTGTTTATGGGCCCCAACAAGCTGCGCTCTCTGCCAGGTAGCTGCTGTGTATGTGATGCACTTAGGCACCGAGGTTCTACTTCTGGCCGTGCTGTACAGCCACAGCCCTCTGCAGTTGTTGTAGTGTTGAGAGTCCTCGGAGCCACTGATGGCCGCTCTCTGGTGCTATGTTGTCTGTGCTCCTCTGTGCAGCAGTTTAGTGTTGCAGAGGCATGCTGTGGTCGGAGCCATTAGCCTCGTGTGTCTGTGGCTCTGAAGATTAGTGTAATGAGATGAAAGGGCTTATTGTTTGCACTTGTCTAAGTTCGATGCAATACCTTGAAAAATACAGATTATTGATACCACAGGAGCACATCGAGCACATAACATTTTAGATTTGTATTAAAAGATTATAATAAGGCCAGTGTTTCTGTGGTGGGTGTAGGGCATGCTCCTCTGGGAGAAGATTCTGTACATTTTTAGATGCACTTTGACGATAGAATTAAGAGGTTAGGTCTTTGAAGAGCTGTCTGCTCTAGTAGACAATGCAATCACAAACACATTGGTTGTATATGAGTGGTGATGACACAGGCTATGTGGGCACTGAAGCGGTGTGTGTGTCAACCACAGACTGTACTTAGGAAGTGGACGCAGTCGGGACGTCACATAGGGCTGGGCGGTATACCGGTTCAACCGGTATACCGGTTTTAATTTCCCGTACGATATGAATTTTTCACATACCGTCATACCAGTGCAAAGCCGGAACAACTGCTGTCTGTCTTCAACAGGCAGCTAAATATATTGTTCACCGCTGTGAGCCTGCAGTCAGAGCTAGTTATCTTATCTGTATTGAGAGGGACCCCTAGTCATGGTCATAACTTTATAACTTTATAACAATTAACAACCCACAACTAACGCTCTTTAACAGAGCAAAACACCACGACACAACAGTCTGTGACACATAAACAATTTGTAACACTAATAATTTATAAATTTATAAAATTTTACCGCCGAACTGCATGCTGGGTACAGCTCACTCGCCTGCTAGCACAACAGTCTGCAGTAACGTTACATTAAAGAACAGAACAGAGCGATGCAGGATGAACAAAGACAGACCGGAGATGCACCGATAGAGTCTGACACATATGCAACGCTGATTACCGTGTAATATGTGTGGTATTTGTTATAAATGTACTGGTACATAGAGGGTGATAAAGAAGCTGTACATGGAGGGGCTTAGGACCCAGGGGAATGTAGGTGAAGGAAACCGGAAGACACGCCACACAAACAGCTGTTCACCGCTAGTCACGATCCTGCAGACCAGTGATTCTCAACTGGTGGGTCGTAGCGGACCCGTTTTCAGTGGGTTGCGGGCCTTTACTTTATGCAGCGGAGTTATTCACGCTCCTTTCCAGAATTTACGGCACTTGTTCAGCGGTGCAGGAAAAACACCGACCAATGCGTTGTAAATCGCGTCACGTGATGCAGTTTAGCCAATCAAAATGATACGTTTCCTGACACCAGTGAGAGTACCCACACCGTGACACAGGGGGGAGAGACCAGGAAAGACATCACAGAGCAGAGCTCTTTTATTTTCAGATGTGAAAGTTAAATATCTTTATGATGTCTTCAAAGAATCAAATTGCTATAAAGACCACAGTCCTTAACCTATACACTAAAAGCACTGTGATAAATATGTCTGCTCCATGTATTAACGCGCGATAAACTATGCATTAATGCGAGAAAACAAATACCGTGATATACCGTGAAACCGGTATAATCTTACAAAATACCGCGATATACATTTTTGGTCATACCGCCCAGCCCTAACGTCACCCATTGGTGAACTGCCGTTTTGAAGCCTCGAGTTGGGACGTTTTTGGCCGGCGCCATCTTGGTTTTTTGCAACCAGTGAACAGAAGTGACCACATTTGAGCAGCGGAGGAGTGACGTAGAGACGTCGTGTACGGCTCTTGCAGCTGTAGCGACCTGTCAATCACAGTAAGCCCGCCCTAAAGCATACTCTGCTTCATGGTCTATTTGACTCTAAATGGACCATCATTTACTAAATGAACATCATGCTGCATTGAAGAAGACTTGAAACTAGGGATTTACCGCACCGAAAGTGCGTAGAATGAATGTTTCAAATATTCAGAATCCATATGTATCAAACATTTTTTAACTACACTCACATTTGCAGACCAAGCCTCAGAAAGGTGTACTTTTGGTTTATCTCCTTTTATCTTGTCTCACTTGGAGCCAAAACAGACTTGTGTTTTTAGGTATGTTTGGGAGATAGAAGATTATCAGCACAGCGTAATGGAGAACCGCATTCCTTGACCTTGTATTTCTTCTTTTATAAATCACACTGGAGGCGGGATAAAGTGCAGTGCAATCAATTTGATTAATTTCAGAGGGTGATGTCTTACCTTCACGTTCCAGCTGATAGCGGAGACGGGTCAAAGCTTGCATTAAGGGGTTCAAAATGTGCACACACTCTGTAGCTGACGGAAAGCCCTACACTCACAAAAGCCTTCCTGTCTACATTGATGACCTGTTTCACCCTCCCACTGCGGATGTGTGCCTGTACCCTGCAGGGCTGCTTGGCCGGCCCGGTTGTCTGCACCACGCCGGCATCAGGAGTCCGTCTCTGGAGAGCGGCCTCCTAATTGCAGCCCTGGTTTCTGTGGCCCGCTGCCAATAAGATGGGAAGAACAGTTAATCCACGCTATTGTTTGGACTGGGCCGGGAGAGGGAGAGGGGGGGGAGGATGCAGAGATTACAGTCACATTAGTCCTGTGTTGACACAGACTGGCTCGCTTTGATTAGAACTCGTTTGGTTCCCACCGCTGGGCCCAAGACCAGCTTCCTCATTGTCTGAACCGTTTTCCTCCTAAACAAAATGTTGGTGAATGTTTCTACTAATAGTTTGCGAGATTGCTCCTTGGGTTAATGTGTGTTGTCTTGAATCACACTTGTGAGCTCAGAATGAAACCCTTACTGATGACGATTACGATGCACAAATTGCAATTTTCTTAGCAGAATTAAAATGTTGTACAAATCTGCCCTGCTGATTCAGGTTTTTTTTGCAGATTCTGATTTTCTTTCCAAGAACTAGAATTGACACTGGGCTAACGTTCACCACCGTCCCAAATATAATATCAACCATCCCGAAGTCAGTGTAAAATCTATAAAGGTTATTTTCATAAAACACACAATTCAAATGATTAGAAAATAGGAGATTACATTTTTATTTAAATATTTGCTTAGATTTAAAAAGATTCTTATCATGAGTACTTTTAATTATGTATTACAATCTGTTTAGAGTTAGTGTCAACAGCTCATAATTCATCTCTAATATCTATTTATGTTGTTTGAAAACATCTCCTTCAAACAATAAATACTGGATTTATTCAAGTTTCTCACCAACACTACATTTTACTAGATTACACATGAACACATCATAACTATAATTTACCTTCACCCATACTCATTTTCACTGAAGAGAGCCTGAACGCATCATAATGTAACTGAATGGAACCTTCGTTCTCCTGTTGATTTAAACACGTTTTGTTTGTTTACAATGTAACACTATAAGAAATCGGCCACGAGAAATGCCGATGTCCTGATCACATATTTCACTGAATATTGAAGGATAACGAAAACTTAATTTCACACTGCAGTGGTTAACGTTAAGCTGTGTAATTACCGGTGGTCCGTTACACCACTAATTATAAGCTTAGAGCTAACGTTAGTGTTAGGAAGTTCGTCAGGTCATCTCTCTAATATCTACTTCATTTAACTGTCTTTATTCAAGTTTCTCTCTTTTTACGAGATTACATTTGAACACATGGTTGCATTATTATTTACCTTCTCCCAATACACATTTCCTTCTGAATAGAACTTAATTACAATATATTGATATAGGTGTCTTAAGTTAGTTGATACATACGTGTTTAAGGTTTTATTTTGGACAAATTGCAAGTCACTGTCGCTGAAGAACTTCCATACAGACAACGTGTGCGTGCGTGCGTGCGTGCGTGCGTGTGTGTGTGTGTGTGTGTGCGTGTGTGTGAGTGAGTGACGTTCCTGTGCCAGCTATCGTTACTAATGTTCAGAAATGTAAATGACAGCCCCTTCTGTCCTCGTTCCTGGCGTGCCTATCGCATAAAGCTCTGGTACTTTTGACTCAGATGTGTTACATGGTCAGGGTCACAGAAAGCCTTGTATGGCCCTGCTGGCTTTAGCTTCACTGCCATTAGAGAATATCCAGTGGAAACAAGAAGAGACGGAGTGTAACACTTGTATGAATGTTATCTGGTTAAGCGTCAATGTTTACACTTGTATTTCTGTCCCAGTGAGTCTGTCTATGCTCCTCGTTAGGTGTGGGTTCAGTAATACAGCCGCTGTGAATAGGAGGCTATATGATGAATGAACAGTGGTGTCCTTCTCATGAATTTGTAGGTTAGATTGTGAGTGCAGCACATCGATGCTCCCACACCTCCGGCTGTCTTTATTTATCTCTGAGCTGCATTTCACTCGGTGCCCGAGGCTTTTTATTGTGGTCGACCAGGATGGAAAGATGTGCATGCTCAGACGCGCACACACACACACACACACACACACACCAGTACAACAGTCATGTACAGGTGTCAAAGAGGCATGTGTTGCATAGATCAGCGTGTCAGACTGACTGAAGGTTTGTAGGAATTGTGCACAGACAAACGGGTCCGTCAGGATTTCACTAAAAGCATTTAACGACGTCTCTGTTTTGTCCCGGTACACGGCACTGTGACAGTGAACCAGTGTGCACAAAAGCAACTAAATGCAATTCAGCCGTCATTCATTTGTATTACTTATTGAAATGTCAAAAGGCCTTTGCTGCTGGTTTCAAAGTAATTGGCCAATTATTATAATTTCTTTTAGCTTGATTAGCTAATGCTAGGGGTGTAACTACACAAAATTCACTCTTTCGTATGTACCTCGGTTTTGGGTTCACGGTTCGGTATGTTTGACGATGACTATTTATTTTGAGCTTTATGAATTACTTTTCAGTAGTACTTCAACAGAAGAATGTCTAAAATCAGATGTTATTAGTATATTTCCTCTACCCCTTTAAATCCACCACTTCTGACAGTACTCCATTTCCAAATATTGTTCAGAAAGTTTGACTTCGACCAGTGCGGCCCTTATTGAGCTAGTCCAGTTCTGCTGTTGGACCTTCATTCTGGGCCCTTCTGTACGGTTATCCTTCTCAATGTCCAATCACCTTCACAGAAGCTAAGCATGTCTGCAGCCACGGACACTGCAATACACAGTTTAGTTGCTGCAATTCCCTTCATTGGCCACGATGGAAGTGGTATGAAAATGTGATTAGAACTGTTACTGAAGAGATGGTCCAGTCTTAATTAAGTGGGCCTATAAAGCGGGTTAAACTGCAGAGGGACATGAAAGTGTGTGTGTCCCACTTCATCTCCATTGGGGGAAGAAGCCCTGCAGTGAAGCTGGATCTCAGGGGAGAGAGGGCTGTGGACGAGTGTTGCATGTGAATGAGGATGTGGGCATGCCAGAACACGTAGCCCACATCACGGTCTGTGTCCATTAAACCCAACGTTACTAATGACGCCAGGAGCTGGCAGGCTGAGTTCGCCCCATTTCCATTTTTTCCCCGTTTCGGTGTGGTGCTAAATCTAACTTGTTTTGCATTAGTAATGTAAACGGGTCTTCATAGGTTCGCCTTACTGTGTTTTTATAAGAAAGGAATAAACACACAAGGAGCATCAGCCAAAACCATGGATGTAGTCGTTGTGACGTCTCCCATTGGTTTGTGGACTGTCATTTTCAATCCTCGAGTTTTGGCCGTCGCCATGTTGGATTACGGCCGTCACCATCTTTACTTTTTGCAATCGATCAACGAAAGTTACCATATACGGCTCTAAGTGGTAGCAACCTGTCAATCACAGTAGCCCCACCCTAAAGCATACTCTGCTTTATGGTCTATTTGACTCTAAATGGACCATCATTTACTAAATGAACATCATGCTGTATTGAAGAAGACTTGAAACTAGAGATTGAGACCATAAACTCATGTTTACAATGTTTACTGAGGTAATAAATCAAGTGAGAATTATTCTCCTTTTACTCTCTCTTTGCTTGTTTACTGGAAAGTTCATGTGTGTTTCGGGGTGATGAGGCCAGAGGCCAGACATGGCAACAGTTATAAAGAAGAAAACCTAAAACTAGGCCAATACGGCAACATTTTAGATTTAATATGTGTCGAAAGTGTCAACACTGCAGGAGTGGCCACACTTGATCGTTCATGGGCTCTCAGTCTCATTATGTCCCACTCTGAGTCAAGTGCGAGTTATGAATGGACAAAAGAAACAAACAAAACCCCCCAAAAAACCAGATGAGATCCGAAGCGTGGACTTGGAGAATCGTTACATCCTTAGCAGACCCATGAACCTCTTGCATGAATTTCAAAGCATAAGAATGCAGTTGAAGGCAGCAGGTAACCTGATATGCCTTTGCATTACCGTGTGTGTGTGTGTGTGTGGGTGTGAAAGAGTGATTTCTAGAGCCAAGAAAGGATTGAGGCCTACTTAGCCACGGCGGCTGAGAGAGCAAATGGTCAGCTGTCAGTCAGTTTGTTGGGGATTAGTCAAAGCTCGCCATGCTCCCGAGAGGGACAGACAGACAGACAGACGGGTATGAATGAATGGGGTGACAGGTGTTGAAGGTTGGGAACTGACTGCACTCTGGGTTTGAGACACGAGGACATGGTCTGAGTCAAAGCAGCTGGACTTAATTTTAGGATGAGAGCCCACATTGCTAACAGGCCAATTAAGTTGCACTATTTCATGAATTGGAGTAAAAAGCGTTCTTTTTTTTGCTTTGTGTGTGCAACTGTTGGCATTTTTCTATATTGACTATATCTCTGCATATAACAACAAAACCTGGACCCGAGTGTCATTTTTGTTGTGATTTTACAAAAATCCCAATGCATAAACTAATTGTCCTAAAAAACAAAAGATTAATTTGATTAAAAAGCGTTTGAGTTGTGTTGCATCGCTGCTCTCCACTGACTGACACTGCGGGGGTAACCCATGGACCGGTTGGACACGCCTGCTCTCCTTTCTTCTGGAGCACACTTCCAGTGAATTCCAAAGGCCCATAAGGAACAGTGCAATATATGCGATGCAATCTTTTTGTTTTGTTGTTGCCTGCAGTCATTCCTCTGTAGCCGCTGCACTCTAAACCGCTTTAAACCCTCTTTCAGACTCGGCCTTGGGAAGCTTAGAGTGCACTTCAAAGTCATTAACATGTGGGGGTGGGAATGCCCTTCATGCTGCGAGGGAGCTATAAGTGATTGTGATGGGCAACACATTTGCATTGCTTTATAATATAGTCGGGATTAACTCGTGACCCGGCTTCGTCTCAGGGTACTAATGTCCGTTTAAGGTGAGCTTGAATGCCGGTCAGCTGGTTTTGAATCCAGGTGGAATCTAAAGTCTTGCTATAGTATCAAACGCTATAGTATCAAACGCTGCTGTGTGTGGAAAGTTAGTGCAGGTAACGTATACATCAGTAAGACATTGACGGATTTAAATGATCACTTTGTTGTGTTTGTTTTAACAGTAGGAACCCTGCTGATCCGTTACACCACTACGGCTGACTTTGAGAAGCTTGTGGGTTTGGGAAGAAGTGTAGACCAGCATGTTTATACCGGGCTGAATATCTTAAACAAGGATGTCAATTCAAACCAGATTAGAGGGGATGATTTCAATTATTTTCATATTTATTCACGTTATTATCGACCCAAGATCTTCCTCGGCGCCACTGTTTTAATACATTTTGTAAAAATAAAGAATAAATCCGTTTATTGAGATAGATTGAGAAGAGGTAAAAATGAAACACCAAAGTATGGTTCACACTTTGTACTACCTTGTCATTTGCAAGTGCCTTCATCATTTCAAGTGTTGATTGTAAAAAAAATGAATGTTGTTTTTCTGTCCTGCTCTGCCTCTTGATGGGCTTATTCTCACCATATATATATATATATATATATATATATATATACCGTATGTATATATATGTATATGGATATATATATATATGTATATATATATATATATATATTACTGAAAAAAGTATGTAAATGAGGAAGTAAATTAAACAAGAGAAATTAGAAAAAAAAGATAAGCTATCTTATAAAGTAAAAGTGTGAAAGAGGTTAAATTTGTCCTTGTTATGATAAATGCTTCACAAACAGAAGGAGATCTTTCATCACGATCAATCGGTGTTTATATGTCGTGTGTTTGTGGTCCTAGTTCTCAGTCTCAAACATGCACTACCCGGTGCACATGCATGTGTGTGCACATGAACGCATGGTACCACCAGGAAAAACCCTGCTTTATACTCATACCGAATACGTTTTTTTTCTTACCATAACTCGAGTGTCATATTGGCACAGGTACCGACAAACAGCAAGCCCCTGGCCCACGTCTCAATCCAGCATATCTGCTTTGTGGTAAACCAAACTCCTGAAAGCAAACGGCGGATCTGTTGCTGCCAATTGCTGCAGGTTGTCTGTCAGTCGGCCAACTTACTGCTGCTGGAGTCTAATCTGACGCATGTACTTTGTAAATCAGTCTCAGTCTGCTTCTACCTCAACCAGATCAACTCCTTTAAGAGGAACAACAAACCTACAGAAGTGGGTTGTCAACCTTAGTGCAACACGTTTCTCACTGTGGGTTGCTGTTTCCTGTGCTCCCTCTGTCATCGCCCCGCTGTAGACAAAGCACAGCGACGAGCCAGCGAGCAGGGAGACACCGGTGATTAGGTGTAGATGTTCCTCTGCGGTGTGAGATGAGGCCTCATCACAGGCCATCGGGTGGGCTAAGCCGACCGACTGACCGGTCGATATACAGACTTAACATGTTTGTCAGCGCTCGACTGACTTTACAGTCTTTCAGAGTATTATGGACAATAAGGGGTTTCTGAGCGGTTTCCTGAACAGACGTGCTCGCCATACAATCGCAAAAAAATATATGAAAAAGTTAATTTTTCAAGCTGTTAACTAATTAGTACGACTGTACTTTGAAGAAACACAATCAACGCTGTTGGGTAATGTTGCCAAGTCTTAACAGATTGTGACACAAGTGTGTGGATGAAGCATTGTGTCTTTTTTATTCTTCCCATTTAGCAACTCGCTAGTTAGCTAGCTAACATTAGCTTGCCGTGTTGTCATGCTAATGCTCCACTGGTTACTTTAAGAGCTGGTGGACAGCGGCAGAGTATTGTCCCTGCTCCTCGCCGCTAGGAGCCTTCAGCCAGGAGGAGAGCAGACGGGAAGGGGTTAACTTACAGGCCGGCTAGTTGGCTCAGATCCGGTTGTTGCTCCATAGATGAATGTCTGAATGTCTGCTCGTTCTGATGACTGCAGTATTGACTAGCCTTGAAGTCGATCCCCTCCTTAAAATACTTTGACAGGTTGTGCCTAGTTGGGACTTGTAGGCAAATCATTCAGCTGAGAAAAGTGGCGAGTGGGGGAGGTAAGGAGGCAGGAGACAGTCAAAGTCTTCATCCTGATCAGACCACGTCAAGATCAGACAGGGAGTCTGATTGGTTGATAAGTGAGCTTCATAAGTAGCATGAGTGCTATGTAGCTTCTGTGTTGTTCTCTGTGCTGTCTGAGAAAGCCTGCTAAACTGTGACATTCTGGCAAGAAATGTGGTTTCTGTTGTTTTTTGTGTGATTCAAACTGTTTTGCACATGTAGGCCTTAAAAATACACATTTGAATCATATTTTGGTCTTTTTGCTTTTGAGAAGAAAAAAAATCCTGAATCATCCATTAGCTTAAACAAACGATTACATTTTATGGACAAATACCTCAGCCATTCTCCCAGTAAAACATCGAGTGTGTATTCTATAGAGAATAGTGAATGAGTTAAAGGAGCGTCGATTTTACACTGAATTAACCGTTTTTTTCGGATCGAAACAACTGCTAAATGAACCTTAAGCTGAAATAGTTCTGTCAGCACTGTAACACCATTTAGAGACGCGGGGGCTTTGATAAATTCCAGTGTTTGTCAGTGTTGATCTGGTCCAGGTCCTGTTTTATTGGCCCTGTGCGGCTGCTGTCACTTGAAGCTGCTCGCTGGTTTATCAGAGCGAAGCGTCTGAATGCAGAGCAGGAGAGGAAGAGAGGCCGGGAGACGAACCCCACGGCCGCTAATGAAAGCATCACAGCGCAGGATGCCAGGACGATAGCTAGTGAAGAAGAAGACGAACTCCCTGTTTGTAAAGAACGTTGCCCTTAAAATGTAAACGTGACATATAATTGCAGACCAACACGCTGGACTCGACGGAATGATTATAGACGAATATCAACGTGCAGAACTGCCATGTTATTGTTTAGCCAGAGGGCCCGACATGTTTCACTCTTCAAATTGAGACGGGGGAGCGCTGCTATGGCAACAGATGCTGCTGCTTAGAGCGATTCAGGTGTGAGGTAGTTCACCGATGGTCCCTGGGGGGGCGGGGGGGGGGGGTCTCTGCCTCGACTCCCCCACCCCACCCCTCTCTGGCTCAGGTTCAAACTTGGGCACATGACTACAAATACAGACTCGTGCAAGTAGCAAGTTAGGGCTAAGCAATCTCTGTTTTCGCACCACATCCGATAAGATATGATTTCTATGACGGGCACTTTCCAGAAATGGGCCACCTTCGTGAATTGGAAAGTATACACTTTCCATCTGTGGTGAGACATGTGGGAGATTGATGCAGTGGTTGCCAAACGGCGTGCACAGGACAGGTGGTTATTGGTTGAGTTATCACATGTGGTCGTGACATGCGGATTCGGTGACGCATCTCCATTCATCAAACTCTGCGTCTCTTTTCATCAGTAAGTCATGTGGTAGGGGGTAGGGCTGCATCGGGGTCCCCGGGTGGCCAGTAGTCCCAAAATCACTTCTGCTTCCAGTATTACGTTATGTCGGATCAGTAGTTGAACTGCTTCTTCAGGTCTGTGGTTGTGTCTCACATCGAAAGTTCGTATACCATTGACAATGTGTACTTCCATATTAAAATGTCGTTATGGTTGATTGGGAGGACGTCGGGCTTTTGGTTAGGGCGGCGGCCTCTGGGATCATGATCTGATAGTCTTCATTGTCTGGCTGTCGACCGGAGGCATCTAGCACTTTTAGCTGCAGCATCGTATTGTTATACGTTGGAGGCCTATCAGGTGTTGCCGGTCTGCTGAAGGGTGATGGCTGTCGTGTCACTGTGCCACCATAGTTAAGATAGGCAGGGCCAGTGTACGCTCTCGGGAAGGTTTTGAATTCCATCCTATCCACTTCTTCGTACAACTCTGGATCCTCCTGTATTCTGCGCCGGTAGGCTATGGGCGGTGTCAGGCGTTTAGGACTTGCTTGGATCAAGTATTGTCCTTTACTTCTATCATTTTGTTGATCAATGCCCTTACGCAGGTGACAAAGACTAGACCTCCCACCATCATCAGGAGCAGTGGAAGCAGTGCACTCACCATGAGCGCGATGAAGCCTTTTCCTCCTCCGATCGTGCCCCCACCAGCTCTCTGGTCCATAGGACACTCCCGCATTTGCATCTGCTCCGAAGGCGTTGGGTATACTCTTGAGGGTGTGAATGACGTGGGACATGTTGGCGGAGATATCTCCAGTGATGGTGTAGCACGTTCCGGTTTCGTTTGGATATAGGGTTGCACACAGACCGCCTTGTTTGGCCAGCAGAAAGTCTAGGGCGGCTGAGTGTTGGTGTAGGGCTAGTCTCTGGCTTTTGGCTGACTCTGACAGGTACTGGAATCCGGCTGTAGTTTCATTGGCGAACTCTTGGAGGGTGTAGGTGATATTGTCCATGTGGTCGGTAGGGTAACTGCAGGGGGCCAGCCCACAACATCCATTGAAGTCGAGGGGTAGGATTGTAAAGATTACAGATACTTGAACCCAAAAGCACAACTCGGAGACAAAATACAAGTTTAGTTCTTTTACTTGTGTTCAGGCAGGGTCAAAACCGGGAGGTCAGTCAAACAGGCGAACAAATCCAATAAGGGGCAGGCAAAAATCCAAGGTCGAAAACGGGCAGACAGGGTCGGAACAGGCAGATCAGGAACAATGTAAAGATACGCTGGAGAACTTGGCAATAACACACAAGACAATCTGGCAGGGAACAAGTGCAAGTGAGTGGACCTAAATAGTGAGGGGCTGATGAGGGAATGCTGCAGGTGAGATGGGCGTGGAGGACCAGGTGAGGGGAATGAGAGATGATAGGGTGTGAATGGCAGGATCTGAAATGACAGGAGAGTTAATAAAATGGGCAGACAGGATGAAAACAAACTAATATGAAGGGGAATTCGTGACAAGGATATGCATGGTCTCTGTAGGCCCACCACATCCCCTTCACTGCCACTCGATGTATTATGGTTGAGATGTTGCCTGGAAACACTGGATTGTCCTGTGGCCCTTCGTCGCTCTTTACCGTCATGGTGTAGTATTCGCCCAGTTTCCGTCCCTTGGCATCCCCCTCGTAGGCTTTGCAGGTGCTCACACCTAGTGGTTGTCCACTCCCATTTCCACATCTACACCATGGATCTATTTATTTTTTTTTCTTAAGAACAAACAAGGCCAGCAAAAGACAAATAAAATATTTAAATGAGTTTTGTTTTTATTTTAACAATAAAAATGATATACGAAAACAAACAAAGATAAATTCCCATGTTGTGATAAATAAACGACAAGCTTTACTTTCAATAAACTTCAACTAAATAGAAAATGTATGAAGATGCTTCTTGAAAACACACAGACACTAAAGCCCCTCTCTGACGGGGCTCTTGTAGTAAGGAGAAGTGTCTGTTGGCCAGAGAACAGTGTGCTTCAGCATGTTGGACGTGTTTCCGTTCCATCGCCGACACACCACTGAACACGAGTCCATCTCTATCTGTCGACGTCGTGGTTGACGGGAGCCAGCAGGCGGCTCTTCCAGCTGCCGCCTTTCTTTTTGCGCTGGCCTTCTCTCATATGGGATACTATGAGAAAATCAGTTTTCATCGTCGTTATTCCTTTTTTGTTTCAGGGCTCACTCGGTTGCGTGCCTCTTTTTTGTGATGCTAGAACAATGTAGCTTTGCTGCTGCTTTTAGTTGCCACAGACTTTAGACAAACTGAACTGAGGACAGTGTTTGTTTGTTTTTGCTTGAGGAAAACTCCTCCGAAACCATTAATTGAATTTATCGCAGAGCTCTAAGTGCAGGAGACATTGTTGAACACACAAATGAACTGACAGCACAAATGAAAAGATAAACAACACCTGAGTAGTCCTAACAGCAGCTTTAATGCTACCCCTCGAGGTATCTGTGCTTGTGTGGACCAAGTGAAACCTGTTCATCAGAGCAGATCTAAAGCACCGGTGGTGGCAGGAAACTGCAGCAGGAGCATGAACTAAAGATCATCTCTTTCGTAACTAAACGCCCTGAGGATACAATGGAGCGTGTCCAACCTCTATCAGACGTTCTTTAAATGCCAGTATGTGTGGACACACACCCAGAACAGGGTTGGTTTCCTGCTGTCAGACAGGACTCGAGGACAAACGCATGAGTAATTATGTGCTGTTGGGTTAATTAGATGTGCAAAGGAAGAATGATGGATGATCACTCTGCTGTGCCCTAGTTTACTGTTATCACAAGGCTAACAGAAATAGAGCTTATATCCAAATGGTGCTTTTTTTAAATCAGTCCACCACTTGGGTCTATGAAATACCTCAACTATTAGATGAACAACCATGATATTAGCTGCACACATTCAACGCTGATCAAATGTGGATCAAGATTCTGTTGCTGTGTTGCCCGTTTCTTGATTTCAAATGTTTTCAGAAACATAGTTTAGTTACCGTTAAGCTGTAAAACGAGAGAGTTGGCTCCGGCCGGTGGGCGGTGCTTGGTTTTGGGCTCGGCTGTTCTCAACAAGTAGGCCGGATCACAAACTCTCTCATCTGTGGATCATCTAACCGGAGTCGTCATTTCTGAAAAGACACATTGATGTCAAGAGCCATCTAGTTACATTATATTGAAGAGACGGAACACATCTTTGAGGCCGATATCTCCAAAACTACTAGTACATCAACCCCAAATGTTCTCCGGTTTACATAAATTGGTACCATTTGTGTCTTTTTTTAATGAATACTGTCTGACTGCTTCAAACTGTCCCTCTAAGTACTTGACTAAATGTTCTTACTTACTTTTACTTGGGCAGTTTGTATTATGTCCCCATGGGCTCTGAGCATTTGTTACATTATATAAACCAGAGGATTCATGTGGAAAATATTGGCATATTAACTAAACTATTTTTTCCTGCACTTGTGCGTCCGGTTGTAGGTCGGCCCGGTCTTTACCAGCATCCTATTTTTAGGACGTCAGCCACTTATTGTCTCTGAGATGTCCACATGATTACTTTGGTCCATTTACTACCAATCTACCAGGCTAACGGCTCAACAAGAGTATAAAAAATACACAAAAAATAGTTATTAAATGAGAATGCAAAGTGATTCCAACGTGCTGAATCAGGCTCTGAGCAGGATGTAGGCTGAAGAATGACTTCAGAATGCTGAATGCTTTTCTTTGAAATTCAGATGTAGAGCGAGTATATTGTAGATTCCAAGGTGACTGTCACACGCTGACAATCCCGGATGATTTTTAAGCTGTATTTGCATGTGTGTCTATGTGCATCTTTTTACATTTTGCTGCATGCAACAAGCATCATGGGAGCTTTTCATCTTCTTTTTCTTTTCCTGAGGACCCGACTGTGGTTGAATTCCTCTTTCGTCTTCTTGGGTTATTTGTAGTTTCTACCATCACAAATTGAGGATGGGCAAATTTGGAAACCTTAAAGATAAGAGATCCTGGACTCTATATCGTGCTTATAAGATGTTTATTTAAAAAACGTGGAACAAAACCCTCTTTTATGCTGAAGAATACATTTCCTTTTGTCACATTTTCAGAATGGAATCCGACCAGGCTCCGTTCATTTCATTGTCAACACAAGTACAACTTCAATTTCAAGAATCTTATCACTTGGAAAGTTTTAGCCCCTTTTTTAATTGCCTCATGTCTGCTGAAACATCAGACTGTAAAGGCTCAAAAGTGTGGTATTTTGAAGCGCACACGGAGAAATAATGTCACAGTAATGTAAACATTATTGTGTATTTGAATGACAGGAAGTAAACACAGACCCAAGTTGTTGCAGAACAGTTCAGTTCAGTGTAAACAGTGTAAGCTAGCTCACTGGCTGTTTCTTTCTTTCAATATTGATCAAAGGATGAGGGCATCAACATACCTCATGTTGCACTTAAACTTAACAGAATTGAATATTCTTGAATGTTTTATTTTTATTTATTTATTTAATTTTGTTTCAAATTGGACATCTTGGACAGTATTTTAGTTTTTATGTAAGACTATAGCCCAACGTTCTTTTCTTTAAGTGTTCTTGAAGTTCTTTAATTAATACATGGAAAGCAAAGTTATATTTGTCTCCTCCCCTTTTCTTTGCTGATCCGAAAAATGATCCGAACCGTGACTCAAGAACCGTGATCCGAACCGAACCGTGAGGTTTGTGATCCGATGCACCCCGTGTGTGTGTGTGTGTGTATGTATGTGGTGTAACGGATCACGGATATTGGAATATTCATGTTTTATGATGTTTCTTAGACAAAAAAAGGAATCTTACAATGTCAACAAGGGTTTTTGTGGAATTGTGGTGAGTGATTTAATAAAAATCTAAAACCAGTCTGCAGATTAACTGATAATGAACATGATCTTGGTTGCAGACTTGGTAGACACCACCACCAACAAGTACTGGATGTGAGTTGTGAAAGCTTGGAGCAGCGTGTTGATAACAACACAGATGTAATTGACTAACTCATCTTGATACTTTTCACATGGAGCGATTACATGTGCAGCAGCAGACCTGCAGTCTCCTGCATGTGGAGCCTCAGCAGGTCTGTCTGTGACAGCAGCTCTAACAGCTGTCACCCAGAGTGCTCTCCACTCTTATCCGCCTGCCAGTGACTGTGTGTGTGTGTGTGTGTGTGTGTGTGTGTGTGTGAGTGTGTGACAGAGAGCTCTTCAGGATGACTGCTCCGTGTGTGTTGGTGACAGCCTCTAGAACTGCTGTCCATTAATAGGTGTACATGTGTGTGCTCCTTTAACATGACTTCTAATCTTACATTTGTACATTATATATGGAGATACCTTGAAAACAATCTTTTTGCATACTTCAACTGATGGATTTGCTTTTATACAACGGCCGTCTAGTATGGCAATATGAAAGTCCTAGACAGATTCCAAATTAAATCGTTTTAAATAATAATGTTCACAATAAAGTAGGCCCTCCTGCTCAGTGTATTTCTGCCGCTTTAATAGTGTGGTCAACACTGTGGAACCTCCTCTCTACGTAGCGCTGCATGTTGTATAGCAGGTGGATTTTATTTTTCTGGAAATGGGTTCCGCCCAGTCCTCTCCTCCATAGACGTTAACCTTAAATGTTTCCATTTAAGGTTTTAGCAGCTAACTTTGTCACTTTGTGACCTGCTCCGTGTTGGGAGAAGCGATTCCCCTGCAAAGGAATTAGCGTTGGTATGTGGTTGTTAACTCACATCTACAAACCAAGCGGCAACCTCTGGGTGTTGAGCAATTAACGTGGAAGTGCTAAAAAGTGCCGTTCTTATAAAGTCCACTTGAGGCTGGTTCTAAAAAGCGGGTCAATGCCCATAGAGCCCCATGTCAAACAGAAATAAACATGTCTCCAACCTGGTACAAAAAACAGTTTTGGTCTATTCATTTTCCTGTTCATGACGACCGTACGGGAGGTGAATTTCTATATAACTCACCCATTTAATTGTGTTAAGGTTTAAAGTTAATCGTAATTAAGGGCGGGGCCGCTTTGAGTGAGTGGATCCCATGGTTGACGTCACAGAGACTACGTCCATGTTTTACACAGACTGTTATGAACCAGTCGGATGGCTTGACTTGAGCTCCCCGTTTTACAAGTCACTCTGCTGGTTAGTCTCTACTTTCCAGCTGCCGGTCCCTCTGTGGGGTCTAAACTATGAACATGGCTGCTTTGCTTTAAATACATTTGGGTTTTGATCCCTTTGGTTGTTCTTCTGTGTGAGCCACCACACAGCGCTGGGAGCTGGGAACACTTGTTTTCTATTTTTGCCAGAACCGCTTAAGTCTGTGGGAATACACTTCTTTGAGCCAATGCACAATAAAGACCTAGAAAAACACAAGATTAAATCACTTTATTTATTGTGCCAAGCTCTGTTACCAAGTTTAAACGCACTACAAAGTCACTACATGGTGCATGATAGACACAGAGAACTCTATCTGTAGTCTGTGGTTATCTCTGCTTCAGTCTTCATCTGTATGACAGTATAGATGAAGAGTGATGTAACTATGATGTCTCTTTGATAAATCCAGATGTAAAGGCTTGAATGACATTATTGGCCCTGTTAACAACTTTATTACAGCATTACAATCTGCTCCAAGCTAAATCTTCTCTTTCACAGTTTATAGCTCTTTGATACTCTGTCCAGCTGAAACCATTAGCTGATCAGTCGATTGGTTGTTCAATCTATTGAACAACATTCAAAATTCATTTGAGAATTGTTTAATCATTTGAATAATGATTCAAGCATTTGCTAGTTCCAGCTTCTTAAATGTGAGGATTTGCTGCTTTTCTTTCACCTATTGTCTTTGGACTGTTATGATGAGCATTCTTCACAGGTTTGAGACTATTTGAAGACAAAACAGTTAGTTAATAGCAATAACTTGATTAATCAAACAATAAAAACAAATCTGCAGATTAATAAAGGTTCCCAATCGTCCTGGGAAACCTGGAAAACCTTCATTGAAATGCATGGGAAACACAAACAAATACAATGTTCTGACATTCTCCTATTTTCTTTAATCTGAGAGTGAACTACTAGTCCATCTATCAGAGCTCCTCAAAACCGATTATATTGCAATCTGAAAAGGCGAAGTTATGATCAGGATCATATTAACGTTCAAATGGTATTCTTTGGAGTATTTTGGTTTCGTAGTGGAGACGCTGTTGTTGGTTCAGTTCTCTAAAGTTGACCTGCTTGCTCGCTTGTTTTGCCCAAAAAGGTTTAAGGTTTGTGATTCAACTCTTACTGGGAACAATGGTTTCAAATGTGTGTTGGGCGTTGTTGAGAGAGTTAGCTAATGAATGGGAGCCCAAAACAACGGCTAACTAACAACCACCGGTACATTTTTACTTAGCCGGCATTGTCTTTCAAGTTATTTTGAGTTACAGCCGTGGACTTCTTTTAAATCAGGCCCCCACAGACTGGAACATGGCGAGTTCCCTGTCTGTCATACCCGCTAGATTATCACTGATCTCCTGGAATATGATCTCTATAAAAGAGTGGGGACCGTGTTCATTGATTATGAAAATGATCTGCTGGCCTAAATGACCGCAGCAGTCATTCTGTCCTCCCATCAATCCTCTGGATGAAGGAAGAAACCGATTGGAACAATGCTCCACGCTGCTGGGTTTGTGAATCTGTAGATGATGCTCCACAGAACGGGTAGAAGGTGAGGTGAGACGGTGCTGTTGCTGCTGTAAAATAGTCCTCTTTTCTGTGTTGCGCACACATTTTGAAGTGACCACTCTGAGGAGACAGCAGGAGGAGGATTGCAATAATGTGTCCAAAGCAAGCAGCAGCACATCAAATGGTTCTGCTGTGACCCAGATCCTTTTTAGGTATGGCTCTCTTTCATGGATCCCCACTGGTGTTCACGAAGCCAGACAGCCAGGCATCAGTAACATAACAAAGGTACAAAGTAGGCATCTGACAGCGGGAGATTAGAAGTGGTCTCATTTACACTCCTACTTAATTGGATATCCAGGCTTAAATTGGGATATTAAGAGGCAGGGAAAATATATAAATGTATTTTTAGCAGCTTAGCAACAAGAAATAACGTATGAGAAAATCCACCTTTTTGCTTCATTAAACATGCTCTTAAAGCAAATGTTTAAAGCACTCTTCCAAACAACTTTAACTGGCTGTGAAGGACGGTTTATTTCTTAGCCAATCAACCTGTCCACAGCGTTCCACGGCTTCAGGCCTGAGGTTGCCATGTCTGCACACTGTTAGGCTAATAGGACAGAGAGCCCCGTGGAAATACAGCAATCATTTCATTTTTGAACATGAATTGATTGCTTGACATGCTTGACACTTGTCGGTTGCTCGGGCCCTAATTAATCCACCCATCTGAGTCCTACTGTAGCCTGATTAACGTCTCTGAGAACTGTTGTGGATATATATTCTGTGTCCCGGCTACTTTTGTTTCATTGTAGCTTTGTGAGTTCCTTGTTCCGTGATACCTCCACCGAAGCTTTTTTCTAGGAATGCGCCAGACGGCAACCTACGGTTCTGAAAAGTCATTAGTAGTTTTAATGATGTATAGTGAGCTGTTTAGAGGTATTGTTAACAGCTCATTATTCCATCTCTAATATCTATGTTGTTGTGAAAACGTCTCCTTCATACAACTGGATTTATTCAAGTTTCTCACTAACACTACATTTTACTAGATTACATGTGAACACATCATGATAACTATAATTTACCTTCACCCAATACTTATTTTCACTGACCAGAACCTGAACGCATCATAATGTAACCGAATGGAGCCTTCGTTCGTTGGCCATTAGTGAGAGAGATCGGCGACTAGAAAAGCATGAATGCCATTTTCCTGATCGCATATTTTACTGAGTATTGGCGGATAACGATCGTCAGTAAAACTTTATTTCACACTGTGGTGGTTAATGTTAAACTGTGCAATTAATCCACGGTTCACATGCATGCCGAACCTTCCAGATCATGGATCGACAATTGTCCGTTACACCACTACTAAACAATGATATATGGGGGTACTGTAGTAGAGTTGTAGACTTGTGCCAACCTGCTGGAGGGAAGACAACATGCAGGGCTAAGCAAGGCTCTCACTGTGAGAGAAAGAGCCCACATTCAAACCTGAAGGACGGTTTAAGAGCAATCATTTGAGGGCCAGTTAGTACCTAGCTGTCCAGCCACAACATCTCTAGGGGTTTTCTTTATTGGCTGCGCTGAGTCAAACGATGCCGCGCTGATTTTTATTACTAGTTTAAACGTGACGGGGTAAAAAGTGGGTTGCGGTGATATCTCGCCAACGTTGCGTCTTCAACTCTCAGTACTTTCGTAGCTTCCTGCTGCATCTCTGTGGTTAGAAGTTTAGTTTCTCTCCTGCGTACCTGTTTGTACTTTCATATATCTGCTTCATTTTGATGACTCTCTTTCAGCTCTGTAGGAGTTACGTTAAGTTGCTGCAAATGCAAATTTGATATTTCCTCAGGGTGTGCAGTTAGTGACAGTGTGGGCTCCATCATAACATAGGGCGGGGCTTAGCGAGGGGTCAATGGTTGCACGGGGCAGCGAGATGACCATGCTGAGCTGACCCTTCTCTATACCTGCGTCTGTTCATATTGCAACAGGAGAGCAGACATCGGTACAGGCTGGAGGAGAGTTGACGTGGTGACGCCGAGCACAGGGCTCCTGGAAATGCGTGCCAGCTGTTAGCTTTGAACACACGTTACACCAGTTGTTTCAACATGCATTCAGGCGCCTTTTGGGTCCATTAACTTGCCTAAAAGGAAAGGCTTGGTGAGGTTGACTAATAGCGATTACACAAATTTTGGTCGAATCACGTTGTTGCATGCGCTTTTTTTAAACGGGGTTACGGACACAGTGACCCTACTGATGTATTTAGACTTAATCATCAACTGCTTCTGTTGTCCCCGCCGCATACCATTTGTTGAGCTTAAGCAGCGGCTCACTGTGGCTAATGCCTTTTTCACTTTTGTCCAGCCTTTAGAACAAAATGCCATCTGGAAGTCGGACAGAGAAGAGGAATTATGCTCTAAACCGCTCCACAGCCTGCGTTGTGCAAGCTAGACCACCGTCGGCCACATGCACGCCGTGTTTGTACTGCCTCGTTATTGCACCGCTGCTGTGGGATCATGGGTGAAATGGGATAAACACACCTCAGGGACAACTCCTCTCCTGGAGAGACCGTGACCCCGGTGACTGTGACAGACAGGACGGAGGACAGCTCCATAGAGCGGTCAACCGTGCTGGTGGAGCGCAGGTGTGTCTTGAGATTGAATTCTGTATGAACGGGTTTAAAATCCAAAACAAACGGAACACATTCAAACGTCAATGGACCGAGGCTTTTCGCTTAAAAACAAATGCTCTTAAAAGCACCGTGAGCTGGAGTCCAGCTCATTCCGCTTTGCTCTCTTGAGTGATCACTCACTCAGTTTAATTAAACACAGCACTGCTTAGCCTGAAGCCAAGGCCTGCAACGGTGACGCCAAGCCGAGTCTAAAGTTAGGGCCAGCACAACTCAGATAGCCGAGCCTGTGGCTAAAAGCATTTCACAATCCGCGTGACGAGTCTTGATCGTGCGTTTTGGCCACAACCAAAAGTTTCGTATGTGTCCATTTCTGCCAACCCCATTAAGTGTTGAGGGCATCTGAGCTTAATTGGAAAGTTACTTAAAAATCCTCCTCATGGTAATTACCTCAGAGCTGCCAACATTTGACTGGAGCTGTTGCTGATGTCTTTTTTTCTCCTTTTTCTTCCTCTCAGCCAGAGTGATTTGGCTCTGCTGAACAAGGGGAAATTAATTCACAGATGTTTGCATGCGATTGTATGGGTATGTGAGTACTTATACCGGGGCTGTTTGTTTAGAAGTAGTACTTGAATATGTGCTCACTGAGTGTGTGTGTGTGTGTGTGTGTGTGTGTGTGTGTGTGTGTGTGTGTGTGTGTGTGTGTGTGTGTGTGTGTGTGTGTGTGTGTGTGTGTGTGTGTGTGTGTGTGTGTGTGTGTGTGTGTGTGTGTGTGTGTGTGTGTGTGTGTGTGTGTGTGTGTGTGTGTGTGTGTGTGTGTGTGTGTGTGTGTGTGTGTGTGTGTGTGTGTGTGTGTGTGTGTGTGTGTGTGTGTGTGTGTGTGTGTGTGTGTGTGTGTGTGTGTGTGTAAGACACTGCATACTATAAGTAGTGACAGGAAGGTGTCTGCCGTCCTAGCTACATGCCGGAGGCTCTTTCTCACCCTCCTGCTTTTAGCTCTGTTAGCACTGTTCACACTGCTGGAACAAGGTGTGTGTGTGTGTCTGGTTGCATAAAGTCTGTATGGCCCAGTGCTTCTGCATGTTGATAGTTTGCTTTCCCAGGGTAAAACTAGCCCGGAGTATACGCTCACTTGGATAAGCCCACATATGCGCAGGGAAATTGATTTGACATTCATTACACTGTTGGCACACCCACGTTAGCGTGACAACATGAGAGCCTATTTTTGGATTTTCGATGAAATAGACCTAATGTGCTCGCGACCCCTTCTTTGTTCCAGCTGTGAGGAGACGGGATTGGTTAAAATGCCACGGGAGAAAAAAAGAGCTGACATTTACTTGTAGGAGTCTCACACTTCCCTCCGTCCCTGAGACTCATCCCACTTCCCCTTAAATGTCTCCTGGTTTACATTCTGTGGCGTCTTTTCCACTGGAGTCGACCTTTCTTAAGACAGTAGGAAGAGAGGAAAGAGGCGTGGAGGGAAAACATCAGCTCATCTGCAGCGTTGGTCGGTGCCTTGGGGTTTATATTTGAACAGATGATATAATCCACAGCCCAAAGAATAAGAGCCTACAGTCACTAATATTACCTCCCACAAAGTCTCACAACCCATCGGTTATCGGTCTGACCAAATTTTACATAACGGCCAAACTATAGAATTACAACTTCCTGGTCCGTCACATGATGCCATTGGGCCCAAAAAAGACAATTTTTTTACCAAACGTTGGGATATAGACGGGTTGTCTGTCCGTCTGTTCCATTCTCATGAACACCTGGAGGGAGTTGTTGCACAAGCAGCTTGCATTTATTCCAATGCTTTAACGCCTCTTTTGCTGCTTGAACGTGATTGGTCAATACTCCTTGGACTACGGACAGAAACCAGAGCGCTTCCAGGACCTAAATCTTGTCCCTTTGCCCACAGATTCTACATAAGAATCCATAATCTGTTTATAGAGATTACTTCCCACATGACTAAACCTCATTCAGAAGGAAATCCTCATTTAGACTTTGTGAAGATTCAGAAGTGTGTTTCATCTCAACTCAACTTTTCCAGTTGCTTGTTTTGTTGACGTTTGAGCACAATCAAATGTCCGTGGCTTCTTTTGTAGATTCCACAGGGTGTGCTTACAATGGGCTTTAATGACTATATGTCACACAATATAATATTAAAAAAGTACAAAAATGTGAGTCTGACTGGAGATATTACTAGCAGCAAGCCCGTGTCAAATTTCAGATTTTCTATTTTTTTTTTTTACATGGAACTTGGTATTCTATCCATTTTTAAATGTTTGTGATATGTGTACGGTTTGATCTTGTAATAGAAAAAAACACAACTAAAAACACCCCGGCAGCACACGTGGATTCAGATCGTCTTCTGTTTGGTTCCCTCTGCCTCAGATATCTGGAGTCTCGGTGTGATCCTGTTCATGTTGGTATGCGGCCAGCCGCCGTTCCAGGAAGCTAACGACAGCGAGACTCTCACCATGATCATGGACTGCAAATACACCGTGCCGGCCCACGTCTCCAGCGCCTGCAAAGAGTGAGTGATACACACACACACAGCGGTGCGCGGTCTACTCCGTTTCTGATAGAAACCATTGAAGAATACATCTCTCTGTGTCAGGCCTATGCTGTGGTACGGAGGACAGCACATCACATACAGATGACACGGCCTGTTGACCTGTAACCACGCTGCAGTTACCGCAGCTTGCACACCTGATCCCAGTACGGTTAGCTCACATTGTGCTGTGGCCGTCTGTAGAACATGTCTTATATACTAAATGTTACAACACAATCGTTTCACTTTGTAGTAAAGCTCAGCTATACAGGGCCAGTCGTCTCACGGTTTGTTGAGTCTCATGATTACCCCGTGCCCTTTAGGTGGATGGAAGCCATGACTCGCCATGTTTTAGTCAACATTCAGTGTTTCACATCTTTATAAAAGAAGCAACCTGCACACAGCAGGAGACATATTTAATATCAGCACTGTACAGTAATTATGTTTCCATTAGCAACCTTCTCTCAGTCATTGTTTTATTACATTACTGATTCAGTTCACACCAAATAATAGAATATTAATGAGTCAAACTCAAACGGCAACCTCTGGCTTTGAAAAGTGAGGCCACTGCTGAAGTGTCTTAAACGTGCATTCTCTCTACTGACCAACAGTAGTCTGGTTGTATAGAAGTCTATGAGAAAATGACTCTACTTCTCACTTGATTTATTACCTCAGTAAACATTGTAAACATGAGTTTATGGTCTCAATATAGTTTCTAGTGTCCATGTTTTCGTCTTGTAACTTTAACCCTTTCATGGCGCGTTTTCTCTTCATAGAAGTTAATCTTAACATTTTTGGTCTCCACTTAGCTCCACCCTCTCCTGACACTATTGCAAAAAAACCAAGATGGCGACAGCCAAAATGCCAAACTCGAGGCTTCAAAATAGTAGTCCACAAACCGATGGGTGATGTCACAGTGACCACGCCCACTCCTTTGTCCGTGGTTTAACTACAGCAAAGTCGGTATCAACGCAGTGTGTTCATCCACACTGGAACATCTTTTTGTGTGCCTTGTATCTGTGTATATATATATATATATATATATATATATATATATATATATATATATATATATATACTGTACAGATAAATACTGTATGTACCGTAGGCTGTGAAGCCTCAGCATTTCAAAAATGTTAAATCTCAGTCAACTCAGTTAATTGTAGTTTTCTGGCACACAGCATTTAAAATGATCAGCCCACCCGTGGAGCTCGACCCAGGCACTGGCACGCGGCGGCAGCTCGCTCGTTCCTTCCGAGCCCTGCAGACCACTTTGCTCCAGTAGCTGGCAGAGACCAAAAGCCTTCAAGCAGCTGCAGAGCAGCACAGTCCAGCTACACAAAACAAGCACATGTCCACCCCCCAAAGTGAGTGAGGCAGTTAGGCAGATAAATTAGCACTCGCGTAATTCCCCGTGCGTGTTTGTAAATCACTAATTTTGTACTAATTAATTAGTGCATCTCCAGATGCACGGGGGGGGGGGGAGGGGGTATAGATTCCAACATGTGGCCAGAATTAATCAAGAAGATGTTCTGCTCTCCACATCGAACGTCCAGACCCCCTTGTGTATCCACTATTTCCCTTATTTATACCTTATTTGGTATCACAACATTGAATTTAGTGTCTCAGAAGACCTGCTGCAGGATTGCCTGTGAAAGACAGTCGCTCACATCCTGTGTGTGAAAGACAGTCGCTCACATCCTGTGTGTGAAAGACAGTCGCTCACATCCTGTGTGTGAAAGACAGTCGCTCACATCCTGTGTGTGGAAGACAGTCGCTCACATCCTGTGTGTGAAAGACAGTCGCTCACATCCTGTGTGTGGAAGACAGTCGCTCACATCCTGTGTGTGGAAGACAGTCGCTCACATCCTGTGTGTGAAAGACAGTCGCTCACATCCTGTGTGTGGAAGACAGTCGCTCACATCCTGTGTGTGAAAGACAGTCGCTCACATCCTGTGTGTGGAAGACAGTCGCTCACATCCTGTGTGTGACAGCGGATCGGCTTAGACACACTTTTTAAAGACAAGAG
Source organism: Leptoclinus maculatus (assembly GCA_032191485.1). Classification (NCBI taxonomy): domain Eukaryota; kingdom Metazoa; phylum Chordata; class Actinopteri; order Perciformes; family Stichaeidae; genus Leptoclinus; species Leptoclinus maculatus. Next base: position 21,352,827 of record JAVDOI010000008.1, read on the forward strand.
AAGCTCCTGTTATTTCAGCCTGTACGTGTTTTGGACGCAATGTGGAAATGGGTGGATGTCATGGGCATGAGCAATGGCACCAGAGCCTGTGTGCTCAGCATGTTGTTTATTTCTTCTTCACATCCTCACTGCTGCACATCGGAGTATTTTTAGACACAGGAAATAAACGCTTATCTCCTCCGAGTCCAAGGAGAGATGCGGCTAGATTGAAGTGCTAAGCTGAAGCAGCTGTGATCAATCTGATGGGCTTTGGCTTCACAAGCAGAAGAGCTATTTTGTCGCGTGCTGTGTCCGGAGCTTTAGGTTTCGTTTTGTTTTTGCGGCGTCACTCACGGGTGAATTAGCCACACATGTCACATGTTTGGGGATTTCCAGCCAGCCCCCGCTGATGCTGCTGGGCAGCGTTTGTGTGGCTTCACCTCGTTCTCTTAACGTTGTCAATTAGAGAGACAGACGTAGTCAACCATTTTTAGCTACCAGGTGTGTATTTCATACGTGACAAAGGGGGTTGGAGGACAGTACTGCAAAGACAAATCAAGTGTGTGCATCTCAAAACGAACGATGTAGTATGTCAGCGTAGTTAGCACTGAAACCTGGTCTTGGTTAGAGATGGGTATCGTTAGCATTTTATCAATACTAGTACTCTTAACGATACTGCTTATCGGTTCTTTTTGATTATTTTTGGGGGGGAAAAAGACAGTAACTTAAGAAAAGAATCAACATTCTTTTGTTATTCTTGTATGTAACAAATAGTCTTTCTTGAGCAGCAATACAGGAAGTTCTAAAATCTTTTAAATACATTGGAACATAACTTTTAAAGGACCAATAGCAGTAGGCGTTTTTCCGACCCCTCTGGCTGGTTAGATTAAGTAGCATTAGAAAATATATTTTTAATTGCAGCTTTTGCGATTTGAACATTGCGTTCTATTACATCGCAATGTCGGCTGTAATTCAATGAATCATTCTGCTCTGCTGAACAACACGCGTGTTGCACCACTGATGCCCCGGGATACATCTGGAGAAGAGTACTACACCTTAGGACGTGTTCGTACGTGTCCGTCCGTTTACTGTGGTTTACAAGGATTAGCATGAGTGTGTGTGTGTGTGTGTGTGTCTTTGCTGGTCATTGTGGGAATTCTAGCAAGAAATGCACTTCTATGTAGAGCCGCTGACACAAAGTGAAAAGAAACTGCCTTGTTGAAATACCAACATGTTTAATGAAGAGAGGGCGTCGTGTCAACACCGCGAGCACCTGGAGGAACACCTGCTGTTCTCTGATTGGGAGCCTCATGTTTTAGGGGCTGTACAATCGAGAGGAAGGTAGACGGACACAGAGGAGGGGGTGGGAGTCACCAACAGATGCATTGTGTGTATCTCGTCAATGAAAACAAAGGGTTTGCGTAAGGGAGTGAAACGTACAGGCGGATGCTGAGAGATGACGGTGAGAGAACGAAAGAGGAAACGGAAGTGAAAATGATGCAGAAGTTCAAACCTCTCCATCTCCTCGCTGTCGGATCACTTATTGACACAGAGGGGAACCAGGAGATCCAAATCTGTGATATCAGAGACGTCAGGGACTATATCCACCCTCAGTGTAACTTGTCTGTCCGTCTTAAGTTTAGCAAGCCCCTTTTCAGACTTAGTAGCAAACTCAGCAACTTGGTACAAAGGTGTGTGATTTTCACAGGCGTAGTTTTCTTCTTTTTGTTAACCAAGTTACTAAATCATGACGCATGCATTACAGAAATGTATTGATTATTGTTTTGTAGTACAAGTTCTCTGAACATGTATGTTAAACTATGCAGAGGAGGCTTTGTTAATGCTGATTTCTGGTGAATGTAGAATAAATCTACACAAGCAAATAGACAAAGTAGTAAAATAAACAGCTACATGTGTATTTTGGATGTTTTCTCTCCACTAGTCTAAAAGAAGACGTGTTATGGAAGCTAAATAACCCAAAACCACAAGATTGATCAGTGCATTGAAAAGGTTTTTTTGCCTGTAGTATCTCACCTTAAATGAGTTTTGAAACAATAGCATGTGGAGCTGGTAGCACACCAGCTGATCTATTCAGTTGAATGGCTGAGTGGCTTGTATTTTACTTATATGCACTCTTTGACAGATGGAGAGCATAGAGTCCGAGTTACGAGGTTAGAGGGACACGTTTTGGGTTTTAAACGGGCTCAGTTTTAGACATCAGCGTCACAAAGGTCGAGGTTTGTTGCGAGCGTCCTCTTGGCTTTTTTTGTTTTTTGATGCACTCGTCCTCTAAATAAGAACTCCCATGAGGTCCGCATCCCTGTTTCCTGACTGCCAGTTTTCCTCGACGCGTGTTTGTGTTGGTCGCTCGTCTCTATGTGAGCGGAGGCCTTTCTACTCTCTGGTCCCCGTCGACTCACCAAAATGCATTTACGCGCCTCAATTAATTAATTATTCACCGGCTCACTCTCCTCCTCCTGAGCTTTGTTTGGTTTTTGTCATCCTTGATTTTGTTCTCTGGGGATTAGGCTTTATAAAAACAGACGATTGTGCTCCCGTCTCCGTCACAGCGTGACGTGTGCGTGGCTGTGTTTCTGATCGACCAAACAGAACACGGCGTTCCTTCGCTTCCTGTCATCGCCGTACGAACCACACGGGACTGCACACAAACACTCGGCCCTCCCTCCTCTTGTATTTGTCTCACACACATCACCGACAGAGATTGAGTCAGTTCATTGCCCGCTGATATCCATTGTTCGGATACAATTTCCATTGTTGGAACAGAGAGTTTAATATCCACGTCTTGTTTCGATGCACATTTCTCTCTCGCGTGTCCTTTTCACACACCAACACTTTCTCTGGATGAGCCCTCCTGTGGAAATGTGTGGACTGTTATACACTAGTGTGTGTGTGTGTGTGTGTGTGTGTGTGTGTGTGTGTGTGTGTGTGTGTGTGTGTGTGTGTGTGTGTGTGTGTGTGTGTGTGTGAGTGTGTGTGCAACTTGTAGCGAAAGACAGTAGATAAACAGCCCTGTGTGACTGCGCAGCACCATCTCTCTGTGTAGGTCCCAAGGGACAGAGAAAGAGAGGCAGACGATGGGACAAGACAGCTGTTTGTAGGGTCTCTAGAAGTCACTAGTTATTTGTCACTTGCAATTGTAGCTTTAACTGCAGCAGTTTCCATTATTCAAACTGCAAAACATGTATTCACAAATATGAAGAATGAGTGCGAGAGAGGATTTTACACGGTAAATGAAGCGAGCCCGTCTTCACGCCTTGTTTGTGGAGCTACACGGACCCTCTTTGTGAAAATGAGATGCGGTGTCTTTGGTGAGAACCCCAGATTAAAACGGGACATTGTCTCTCCTCTTCTCGGATACCAGGACGGCAAACGGGAAGAAGCCGAGCCGAGGTCTGTGTGTCGGGTTAGCCAGAGACATAGGCGAGTGTGCGTGTTCTGCTGCAGGCCGTGGTTGTTGCGTTGTGCGAGTGGCCTTATTGTTTGCGATAAAAGCCTTCGTGATGTATGTACAAAGTCTGTACAGCCTTAGTTGCCTTGGTTTGCATCCATGAAATCGTGTGTATAGCGTATCAAGTCTGTGTAGGGCTTCAACATTTTCTTTTAACAAATTTCCCCCTGGGGATGAATAAAGTGTCTATGTATCTATCTAACGTATTCAGATACCCGAACTTGCGAATCGGCCGAGACAGACCGATCCGATACCAGTGCGTTAAAGACGGCAACAAAAAGCGGACGTTAGCTATCTCTCCTTCTCATTTAAACACAGATGTGTCGTTTACACTGTAGCATTGAACAGCCGCAGCTTTTCCACAAACATTAAATGGCGGCTCGTTGCAGGCCGCACTTCACCGCCACTCTGTTCAGGGGAATTGTTGATAATGATTAAGTATTTTGGAAGAATATGGACCAAAGGGTTTGTTTTTTTAATAACTCACAGATCCACTTGTGCTTATTTTTTAACTTAAGCATTATGTTTTCTAGTGTTGTAATGTTAACTTCAGCCTATTATGTGTTGTTATATCTATTTTTAGGGGGGCTTTTTTAAAATCCAGCCAGATATGACCGATAAAAATGAGCCTTCTAGTCCAAGTCAAGCTGATGAGCATTGACCCTGACCAATAAGATAAAAAGCATCAATCACCGTCATTAATCCTAATTTGTCTCCATATATGTCCATGCTTCTACAGTGAATCTCTACACACTGTATCACTTTGAGTGTGATTGTGGAAATGACTTGGTAGTACTGCAGTGTTTGCCATCAGTGTGCAGATAGGGGGGGCTTCCACCTCTATCTCCCCTCCACTGCTGCTGCTGCTGCTGGCTGTGGTCCTCAGGGAGCCCTAATCCCCACCATGACTGACAGGCCGCTCTGCCCGGCCTGTTATCCTCCAGCATCCATCCCATGGTCTGCTCCCGCTGTAGCACAAATACACTCGAGGACTGGATAGAGTTGGGGGGGGGGGAAATGGATTCAGTAAAGCCCAAAATGAGGCACCGGCTTGGTTGCGCAGGTTTCTCAGCTTTAGTCTATACGTGTCAACATGTAGGTGGATGGGTTTGTTCCACTCCCCTCGTCAATAAAACCAGTCACGTCCCGTACTCTATGTGGCGTTCAAGTCAACCTACGGTATCGTGGGTCCTGTAGTTCAACGGAGACAGCACCTACTGCACAAGGCCTTGACAGTCCAGGTTATGTTACTCCAAATAGATCTGTTCACGTTAAGTTCCCTCATGAAGATCTTCTCCATTTGGAAAAAGTTATGCTTTGTTGTCGCACGTTTCTGTTTCCCCTTTGTCAGTCCGTCATCTGTCCGCCTTATTATGCAGATGATAAAGATGGTCTCTGGATGCATGATGTTTTTCCCTATATTAGTCTCCCCACTAGACTCCATATCCCATCTAATCCTATTAAATTGCAATCTCGGCTTTTAACGGTGTCATTTGTGTTGAATTTAAGCTCCCAGCCGACCAGCTGTAGTTCCACATCCTCGGCTCTGTCGAGGCCAATGTCTCGTACAGTCTGTCACCGTACATTATAGCCCGCTCCATACATCCAATGCCTCCATCTGCTCCGTGCGGTGGTTCACAGCGACAAAATGGGTCGTATTGAACTCTGAAACATTACATAACTGCGACTAGTAGAGCTGATCATTTAGCATAATCGTTAGATTCTACAATCGAGGGAATTTAAAGCCAAAGATACAAATGTGGCAACAAATAGAAAGTGAATTGGTTGCTTTCCATCGGCTGGGTTGAGTGTAGTATACACAGCAAGGTTCTAATGTCAGGAGGGAAAAGACCATGCATAGTAAGAGCATGGCTGTCTAGGTCTTACTGCTGTTTCTAGCTCATATGAGACCGTATATATTCCTTTTCCAAAGCAACGTGATGGCTGAGAGCTGCCGATGTGATTCATAGCGGAGAGTCTCCCCCACTGAAGCAGCAGTGTGTTGGACGTGTCGTTGTGTAGCTTATCTAGTTGGATAATTCACATGAACATGTTTGGATTGAAACATGTTGTTGTGAGAGTAGTAGAGCAGAGATGAGAGGAACCTTAAAGTTGTCTAGTGGTAGTAAATGTACAGCGTAGGTTTCAGGTTGTCTCTGAATAAATGCTGCTGCTTTACCGTTACAAAGTGAAGGTGGTTCTCCATCCCGACCAATTACAGCTTTGTTTAGACCGCAGACAGAGCACGCAGAGCACGCAGACAGAGCACGAACGGAGGCGTTTATACTCTGTGCGCTGCATTATTCTCCGATAGACCAGAGGGCAAACAAACAAAACGAACTGTGAAGAATCAAAACACACAGAGTGTGACGCAGAGATATGCACATAGACTGTAGATGTAACCGGCATGAAGCCATAAAGCAACCCCCAATAAGACGAGGGGCGATTGTACTTGTACTAAACTCACATGTCATATTCATGGACTACTTTATTGTCCTTATACAAGCCCTGTAAAGAAAGTCAAGTATTACATGCATTATAAAGAAACAAAGGTTAAATATCCTGTAAACAATTTCATTTGGCTGCAATATATTTACTCAAATAAAGATTTTTAAGATTTCCTGTTTCTAAAGCACCTCAAAGTGAATTGGCCTTCCTTGTATAATCCCTAAACGTGTAAATAGTGTTTTTATGAACTATTTGTGACAGTCATGTGAACTAGTTACAACAATTCAGAGGTGCACACGCCGGCCGTGATGACGTCATTTTCTGGAACGTGCGCCTCGCTCCGGCTTCACTACGAGTACAAACTAAGCTCAACACTTTGTGTTTCCCCTTTGCATTTTAATACAAACAAAGCCTCGTTCTACATGAATATCTCTCTTGAACCAGGTTTTCTGGACATCGCGTTGGCCTACGCAACAGTATCACAACAAGCTATTTAAAATACATGTAGGGCATGTATTGTTGTAGGGCAGCAGCTCTGGTCCAACATGATCATGAGAGTGGTTTTCTGTAGTTTCCACGACTCCAAGAGAGTGATACATCTTGTCTCATCAGTTTCAGGAGTCTCATCCTCCCTCTTAATTCATATCATGTCGATAATTTAAGTGTATTAACTTCATAGTTGCTTTGTTTTAGCTGCATAAAAATGGTTAATCTCTGCCGCAGATACGAAAGGAAACCCCAGCCCCCCAAAATAATGTGATGAGACAAACTGAAGCAACAGATCAGCACTGTTAGGGCAAGAGTGGTGCGACGGTGTTAACACAGTGAGAAGCAGTCAGCTGTCAATCGTTCTGACAACGCGGTCCTGATGGGTCTCTTCTCTCAGGCGGAAGAGACAGCCAGCGGAGCAGGTGGCGACCTTCAAGCACCTGGGAAGCAGTCAGTAAGCTATTTCACAAGCATGCACCTGGGGTCCTCGACACCCAGGAGCCCCTATCTCTCAACTAATCTGCTCTCACTGCCGGCATCAACCACAACGGGTCTATCGGGTTTCTTTTTAAACCACGCCCGTGTGACGAAAGCCTCACCGCCGCCCTGCTTGTGCTGTGATTGTCTAGTACCGGTCGCCTCAACGCGACCTTGTGATTGGATGCCAATGCGGAATTACGAGCGACAACTTTGTTCGGCTCGTTTTCCATAACAAGTGTAGCACAGCACATGCCCCTTCACTTCTTTCTGTGGACTTGAAAGCGTGTGGATGAAGCATTACGTTGTACTCATTTAGCACCAGCTTGCTAATTCCACCATGCTTTCATGCCACACTGGGTACAGAGAATGAGCCCGATAGTGGGCCGGTATCGCTGCGTCGAGCCTTTCGTCATAGAGAAGTGGGTGTGGTTTAATCTAAAGTGGGTTAGAAAAACAATAGACTCAACCAGAACCGAATGTCCAGTTGGTGTGATTGAGACCACGTCCCTCACAACACTCGCATAAATATGATGTAATCATTTCACAGGATTTCTGTGTCTCTTGAATTCCGATACATTTTAAGCGTGTGCTCTTTCTCTTTCATCCTCCCTCTCCTCCTACCCCTTCACTCTCGTCTCCAGTCTGATAGACCGCATGCTCCAGAGGGATCCCAAGCGTCGGGCCTCCCTGGAGGAGATCGAGAGCCATGCCTGGCTGCAGGGGGTCGACCCGTCCCCGGCCACCAAGTACAACACTCCCCTGGTCTCCCACAAGAGCCTGTCGGACGAGGAACACAACAGCATCATCCAGCGCATGGTGCTCGGAGACATCGCCGACCGAGAGGCCATAGTGGAGTAAGTTGTTCAAACGGCAGTATATAGAGCTCAAAGACGTGCTTTCATTCTCGTAACATTGGCACCCTTGGTTTGCAATGCTCTGGAACATTGCTTGCATATAGTCGGTGTTACGGCCTGCCCAAGTCTATTAAAATGTGACGAGCACAAACAGAATCTTGGTCAGTCACAACTGCTCATGAAAATGATTTCCTTTGCTAATAAAATGACCAAAACTACTTTCAATAGCAACGAAGGAGATGAGCGGGCGGTGGTGCATGTACAGCACAGCCATTTATTGGACATGATTTATTAAACTTCATTTATGTTATTTTATGCATTTCTGCTTCAATGATCACTAAGTATCATAACGGGAACAGACATATAGACGGCCGATATAAGACATTTATTCTAATACAGAAGATGAACTGAGAGGTATATCCAGATGTGACCTGTTAGTCAGTGACATCTGTAGTGTTCATGTGGATGTGTGCGTATAATGAGGTCTGAGGTGTAAAAAACAAAAGGCCAAACAAAAGTATATTCAATCTATATACTGTATATTTATATGTCTTTTGGAGCACTGGGCCCAGGTGTTACAGATGTGGCAGGACACAGCTCAGGCTCCTACAGCACCTTAAAGACGGCATAGGTAGACACAGTAACCGACACAAGCAGACTAAGCAGGGGCCATCACACAGGGTACTGAGTTAACGTTACAAAGCCAATCTACTGTAATTAAGCTCTTGTGTCTTTGATTGGCCAATTGAGGGGCATGTAGGTCACCAAGGGCTCTAAAAGGCTATCTGTCTATCTATTGGAATACAACACTGTCATCAGGGTATAATCCATCATCATCAACAACTCCCTCCTGCACAAACACAAGTGTGTTCAAAAGCCTTGTACAAAACCACACACGAGTCAATGAAAACCAGACCCACAGCCCGCATACAGCCACATGTGATTACTTTGATTTAGTGCTTCACAATATACCGATACTAGAAAGGTTTCACAATTCAATCCGTATTTACTGGAGTTCAGCCTTTAGAAACACATTTCCACTGCGGTCAAAACCGTTTGCTCCTCCACTTGCTGCCACACACACACACACACACACACACGCACACAAAGGGAGGCTCACACCTGTATGAATAAACATAGAAAGTTTGAATGTAAAAACAATAAAGACATTGGGCACAGCCGTATGGCTCGGCCTGGTCCACTTTGTTTCTTAGTTACAGAGACGGGGCTGTATGAACAACAGCCGGCGGACCGTGAGGAGATACTCGAAGAATTTGACAAAAAGCGTAATAGATTAAAATCACAGTCTCTGCCTTTAAAATACACCAATGTCTTATTTCAATTTACAAATGTAAAATGACGGGCAGTAATAGATTGTGACGGAACTTTTGAATGCAACCACTGGTGTCACTGTCAGTACCCAGGTACTTTAGCTGGCATCTTATCAAAGTCCTAGTGTGATGGCAGTCACACTGTTCCACTTGGTGCCTCCGTACAGTGTGAGTTTCACTGAAACACAGCACACACGTTAACTCTTTACCCTGCAGCTATGAGAGGAACCTGGTGTGCTGCTACACGCTGAGAAAGAGTTGCATAAGAGAAAATAAAAGGGAATAAAAGAGAGAGCAGCTGTTGATTACAGAGTCAGCTTTTCAAGTTGACACTTGCTCCTGTCAGCCTAGTTTAACAGCTCACCTCAGCCTTCCTGTGGTGCGATGGAGAGAAAACACACACCACTTTGAGTATCCACTGGGGTAGCGGAGGTTATGAATAGTTAGGAATATTCAAAGTGGAAACTTTTCACGGGAACTAACTGTAATAAAATGTAAATAGCAGGTGAATTATTTGCTCAGGTTGTATTCACAGACGTCATTGTAAACCCTCCTAATAGAAATGGAAAAAGCATCAACAGTTGAGTTGAACAACCCCTCTCCAAATACACAATGTCCCTCTCAGACCTCCGTCTCCTGTCCATGGACGTCCTCCATGACACGCGTCTGCATCGGTCGGCCTGTTGCCTGCGTTGGTGTGAGCGTTCCCAAAGACGAGGACCAGTTGACGAGGATGACTGCTGAATGAAGAGCTCGTTTACAATTCAATGAACCGGGCAGACATTTAACATGACATAAAGCCTAGTATTGCTCATTTTAATACAGTTGGAATTTTATTTGTATAGCCTCGAGTCACAAATAACACATTTTCTGGGAGGTTTTCATTCACTACAGTCAGCTTCAGAGCGGTAGGAGTGCTGAGTGGCTCTCGTACCACAGCACACAATGGCCTGCCAGTCAATTAGCTGTGCCCCCACTTGATTAAAAGAAGCGGTGGCACCACATTTCTTATTAAAGAATTTCTGAAGGAATTTTTTATATATATATATATATATATATATATATATATATATATATATATATAATACACCAAAAGCACTGCACTGTTCAGCATTAGGCATCGTGAACTGGTCACCACATGTTTGAATCAACAGAAATATGTTGAATGATTTATTAGATACATAACTCCTCAAACCGGTATCTACGGCACCGAGATTTACTGTAACGTTGCAGAACAGAAATGCTCTGGCTCCTCCAGGCTGTACAGCTGTTGGCAGCATCACTTTCATAAATATGCAGAGGTGAAGCATTAATGCTTACTGGAGGAATGTGCTTCTCTTTACACCGACTTCACACGTTCCATGTGGGTCACAGAGGGTCAGCAGGTCGCGCTTCACAGTGATATGTACTGTTGTATTGGGAACCAGCGGCAACCTCCGGTTCTGCCGAGAGAAGCCGATGCGTAAGTGTCTTAAACCTGCATTCTCTCTACTGACCAGCAGGAGGCGACTCCTCTGGTTGTATAGAAGTCTATGAGAAAATGACTCTACTTCCCTCTTGATTTATTACCTCAGTAAACATTGTAAACATGAGTTTATGGTCTCAATCTCTAGTTTCAAGTCTTCTTCAATACAGCATGATGTTCATTTAGTAAATTATGGTCCATTTAGAGTCAAATAGACCATAAAGAGGAGTATGCTCTAGGGCGGGGCTACTGTGATTGACAGGTAGGGACAGATCATACAATCAGTTAATCTAGCCTGGGCCTTTAGAAGCGTTGGACTGTGTGACGTCATTGTTTGTTGCGTCCATATTGGAGCACTCTTATTAGATTGTTATAGAGCCCTATAACTACTGCTTGCAGTAGTACTATCATCACAACTGCTTGTTGAAAGTCGATGCTCCACAGACCAAGAGGTGAATGAAAAATGAATGAAATGGAAAGTGATGTTTACGTACGATTTTGTTGTAAGCGCTCAACAGTTACTTAAACTATGGACAGAAAATTAATCTGCAACTCTTTTGAGAATCAAATTATTATTTGTTTTTAATTAAAATGGTTTTGTAAACTAAAAATCTTGTGTTTTTGGACTGTTGGTCAGACAAAACCAGACACAAAGAGGTCACTTCGGACTGGGGGGGATGCTTTTTTCTTCACTGTTATCTTCTAGACAAAACAATCGATTAATTGACAAAATAATCTTCCATATCTTCTATAATAAAAATAGTCCTTACAGCCCTAGGAAGATGCCCTTTGCCCACGTCTTGTCTTCCATTTGTAATAGTTGACAATGTGTTGTTTCAGAGCCCTGGAGACCAACAAGTACAACCATATCACAGCCACTTACTACCTGCTAGCAGAGAGGATCCTGAGGGAGAAGCAGGAGAAGGAGGTCCAGACCCGCTCCTCCAGTCCCAGCAACATCAAGGCCCACTTCAGGTAAAGGAACAAGCTTATATTTGAGCTGAAGGGCGACCTTCCTCAGGCTGTGGCCCGTGTGCATCATTCCAGACTTTTTCTTCTTCTAGTGAAGCAGAAATATCACTGCTCATCATCATAATCTGAGTCACGGTGCGAGCCGTGAAGAGGGTAATTGACCCATCTCGCTCCACTGCCTGTCTGGCTCCCCTTGGCAGAGCCCTGCCACATTTGCTTAAGACTAGGTTAGATCTCCAAAGGTTTCATTTCCATTTCTGGGGTCACTGGGCCTCCACCTGCTGGGCTCAGGGGAGGAGGTGGAGCGGAAGAAGTGGGAGGGAAAATAGTCAACAGATACTCCATCATATCCTGACTTAAAGGTGATGAATCCAAAAATCCAGATCAAATGTATTGCCTCCACACAGCTCTCAACGTGGATAAGTGGATAGTAAATGTACGGATGGAACCGGAGGGTGGGTGCTACGTGCTACCTGCTACCTGTTCTGAAGAGTGAAGCCAGTGTGGAAGTGTCTTAAAGGTGCATTCTCTCTAGTGTCCATCAGGGGGCGACTCCTCTGATTGTATAGAAGTCTATGAGAACATGACTCTACTTCTCTCTTGATTTATTACCTCAGTAAACATTGTAAACATGAGTTTATGGTCTCAATCTCTAGTTTCAAGTCTTCTTCAATACAGCATGATGTTCATTTAGTAAATTATGCTTTAGGGCGGGGCTACTGTGATTGACAGGTCGCTACCAATACCAGAGCCGTATTCGGCGTCGATACGTCGCTCCTCCGCAGTCGGAATATGGTCACTTTTGTTCACCGGTTGCAAAAAGTCAAGATGGCGACGTCCAAAACCCCAAACTCGAGGCTTCATAACGGCATAACTACGTCCACTTCTTATATGCACTGACATGCACTAAAAGGCCTACATTGTCGGCCTGGCTATGTAAACTCTGATAACAACACACACAGAGGGAGAGTCGCTTCATTCTCTGCTCTGGTACACATTACTCCACTATATCTTTACAGAGACAATACTTGTTGTTTGCTCCATGAATGCTCTGAATGTCGTATAAAGAACCTTTAACGTTTCACATTCTTCCCGTTCACTGGTGAGGTTGAGGGATGAAAGTCGTCATGAACGTATAAACTAAGAAAATACATCCTGGTTTATAACTTCAGCTTTCCAAGTATTCCACCCTTTGCTTCCTTGCCAACATTGTTCCTCTTAAAAGGAAGGGAGAGCTGGACGGCGTACAGTTATAAAAGGAACCGGAACAAATAAGGATGTGCGGAGGCTTCAGCGGGACAGCTGTGGTGGTGAAACAAGTCTAAGAATAATACCTTCGGGTTTTTTTTATGTCCAAGGTTCATTATTTCCTCGATTCTATTCTTGGAATCGTTGAAGATTTAAAGGGTAAATCCAGGTAAAGAGGAGACACGAGTCAGTCATCCCATGTTCCAGCGCTGCCCACAGACGGTGAGTACATAGCAACAGTGACCTGCACAAACAGTGGAAGTGACAACGCTGAGCTGGCCTCTGTAGCGGAACACTGCCTCAGAGAGTCTGCACCTCCCCGAGGTGTTCATGATTATTCTCACGCCTGACAAAGTGGTGCATGTGAAGGTGCTTCTCCTCCCCCGTCCTCTCAGTGGTGGAGAAGCAGCTGGTGTTTGTGAGCTCTGGTGAGATGGGCCTTTAGCCTCCTGTGCTGTGATCCCTGTGCAGAGGATTGAGAGTACAGTGTTTAAGGGAGACCTGCTAATTGGCTCAGTGTGACCCACGCTGTGGATAGATTACAGTGTGTGTGAGGTAAGCAGGCTGAATTCTAACTCTCTATTTCGGCCTCCAGTCCACACGGAGGAAAACATTCGACAACCGGTGAGCAGGTGTGACACTTGAGATCGTATTTTTCAATGTCGGTACAGCCGATCACACACTGCAGGTGTTTTTTTATTCATGTATTTATGATTGGTGCAAGTCATCAGATGCAGCAGAATGGATGTTTAAGCCTGTTCCACTGCTCACCAGGTAATTGCTGTAGCACTTAACTTGTTTATTCTTAACCTGTAGAACATGTCTGCCACACGTGTTTGAGGGATTTAAAACACTTATGGTACGATATATGTGGACATGACCTCGATGTTCCCCGTTGTCACCAACATGTTAGCCGACGTGAGAATAAACAGCTGTTAACAGAGCCTGAGTCCTTTCTATTCACTCACTGTGGGTGAATGGAGGAGCCGTGCTTTAGCTAACAAAGTGTGACCTTTTGTGCGGCAGCGTTTTGAGACGATGACTGACGCTGAATATAAACACAGCGTGGACATAATTGACCTGTAATCAGATTCACATCTGTTGGGCTTGTTATGTAAAACGAGTCCTGATCAAACAAAGCAGAGTGGAGCGATGCAGGAGGTGGATCTATTCGTCCCACTCGGGTCAGATAGCGTATCGTTTGACATTTCCATCATCTCAGTGGACTTCTACGCAGCATCTTTGATTTCCGCCTCTCCTCTCTGCTCCGTTTATGTTGGTTTGTATATTTACTGATCAAAGGCTTAAGAAGAGTTTTATTTGTATTTGAATGGATGAAATATGAAACTCATAGTGGGATCCTTCTGTCATAACTCTACAGGCAGTCGTGGCCCACCAGAGTGGACATGCACCAGGACATAGAGGACAGCCTGGCGGCGTCCTCCATCTCCCACGCTGGCGGCCCCCAGTCCCCGGCCCGCAGCGCAGAGAACCTGCTCAACGGACACCGCTCCAAGGGCCTGATGGAGCTGGGCCGACGCGGCGAGGACACCACAGACTCTCCGGGACAGGTACGCCCCCCCGTCCCGCCCCCATCGCTGGGAATGTTTGTCTCAGTTTGTTTCTGCACTGGATACTTAACATCCTGTTTTGAAGCTGTTTTATTTTATTATGTTCTTTAAATTTCCGTCTCATTTCAGGGAGCCGGTGCTGTTGCGTCGGGCCCCGCTCCTGGGTCTGGTTCCACCAGGGCCCCCGCTCCATCCACCTCAGCAGCAGCCAAGCAGCGACCCTGCCTGTTCAGGTGGGATTCAGTTTCAGTGGTGTTGTTATTCATGTCCATTTATCACTGAAAGAAGTTAGTTAAGAACCAGAGGAGATGGAAGAAGTGGATTAATAATCAGTAGTGATTCTAGAAAAGTCTTTTGAATATTTCTTGGTTTTGGACTATGGATTCTTCATCCATAGTGGCATGGCGTTGCTTCGATCCTCTTTTTATCTAACAAATAAGGTCTCGTGCATTTTTCAGGTTGGTTGAGGATGAAGAGGAGGAAGAGCGGGACCCGTCCCCCCTCCCGACCCAGGTGATCCTGAGGCGCAAGCCCACCTCCATCACCAACCGCCTCACCTCCCGGAAGAGCGCCCCCGTGCTCAACCAGATCTTCGAGGAGGAGGGGGAGTCGGATGACGACTTCGACATGGACGAGGGCCTGCCGCCCAAGCTCAGCCGCCTCAAGATGAACATGGCCGGGAACGCCGCCGGCGTGGGCTCCGGGGCCGCCGCCTCCTCCTCGTCCCCGGGGCCCACGCAGAAGCGCTACCACCGGCGCAAGAGTCAGGGCCGGGGGTCGTCGTGCTCCAGCTCCGAGACGAGCGACGACGACTCGGAGAGCCACCGGCGGCGCCTGGATAAGGACTCAGGCTTCGGCTACGGCTGGAACAGGAGGGACAGCAGCGAGGGGCCGCCCGGCAGCTCGGGGGGCAACGGGGGAGGCAGCAGCTCTGGGCAGAGCAAGCCTCCCGGAGAAGGAGGGGGGACCTCTGGTCCGGACAGAGGGAGTCCTCAAGGAGGGGGTGGTAATGGGGGAGAAGGAGGAGGAGGAGGAGGAGGGGGTGGTGGAGGTGGGAGTGGAGGAGGAGGAGGAGGAGGGGGCAGCAAAGGACAGGACAGCCCCTCCAGCTGTTGTAACAACAGTAGCACCACTAGCCCCTCCCTCAGCTCTCTGGCCCGCTCGTCCCGCACGGCGAGCCGCGGCACCGAGCTGGTGGAGAGCCTGAAGCTGATGAGTCTGTGCCTCAGCTCCCAGCTGCAGCATCACCGCGCGGGGCGGGGGGGTCGAGGAGGAGGGGGAGGGGGTAAGTTCATCATAGACCCTCGCGGCCTCTCAGGAGGGAGCGTGAAAATCCAGGAGAAATCAGCCTGGAGGATGTGCATCGGCTCCACCGGGAGCCTGGACACCATCACCCTCCCCACCACCGCCGCCCTGCCTCGCACCCACCACCACCCCCCCCATCACCATCACCACCACCACCACCGCAAAACGGCGCCGCACGGCAGGGACGCTCACAGCAACCTGAGCGCTCTGAAAAGCGGCGTGCTTCAACTACCTCTGTGCGAGAAGACCATCTCCGTGAACATCCAGCGGGGCGGGGGCTCCAGGGACGGCCTGCTCTGTACCTCGGCCCCGGCCAGCTGCTGCCAGGTCATCTGAAGCCCCGCCCCCTCTCAGTCCCTCTCACGTCGGATCACTCGCTGTGTTCAGCTGGAGCAGAGCCCGCCTTCAACTTCCTGTTAGCGCTCATTTTTAACTTTTGTCAGTGTGCTTACGACCCTTTTCTTTTGTTTCACGTCTCACCGCGCTAGTGGAACTAGTGTGCTGGTTTTAGAACGTATTGAAATGACTGATGGTAAATATAAAGGTAGAAGTACACATCTTTTAGCCGTACTGTGAGGGGAAAAAATGTTTTTATGAGTTTATTAAGTTAATCATTTGGAGAAAATGTCAATATCATGAGTCGTCATTTTAGGAGACAAAAGTTGAAATAATTTCGTAATAGTCTTAATTTTAGCAAACATTTTTAATATTTAGAGAGACTAAATGTCATTTAAGGAAAAAGTCAAAATATTTCAAGAACAAAGTCATAAGAACTTATTCTCATAATGTGACTTTCTTGAAAAGTTATGACTGATATGACTTTTTTCTTACATTTATAATTACAACTTTATCCCCAAAACACTGCTGTGTGTTTTCTCAAAGTAGTACATTCTTATTTCTTATTGTTAAAAGGTCTTTTTTCCCTCGTAACAGCAGCCCTAATGCTCAGTGGTACTTGTACTGTTCCAGTAACTACTGAGCAAACACTCCCCCCCCCCCCCCCCCCCTCACACTCTGAATGTTGGCCGGCAGCCGGATTATAAAGTGGATTTAATTTCTATGAATCCACGCAGGGAGAGAGAAGTTTTTAAGTTTTAACTCCAGTCTGGACTCCATATTTGCACTCAGACAATCCGTTTTACGTTGTTTAAAAAAAGAAAAGAAAAAGATTTCCACTCGAATGATTTCAGCTCATCCGTTAAACCCTCGTGAGATCTGAGCAGTGGCTCTTTATTTAAAGACACTTGATGAATGAGTGTTTATGGTGCACTCTGAAATATTACTGCTGACCATAAATGTAAAATGAGGTGTTCCTATTTGTTTTATTCATATTTTAAATGTGTCGCTGTAGTCGCTGATAAAGAACATGAGCCGTGTCTGACTCTCCCTCTCAACATCACCCCTCATCCCCCCTCCTCCCCCCCGCTGGCTTCTCTCAGTCCCACCTGCACCCACGTGTCACCCAAAGCTTACTGTACACGTGGGCGTATGGGGTATGTATATAAAGTATGTTGAAAAGTAAAGTTTATTTTTAAAAACTTGTACATTTTTGTTCGGAAGCGATCTGCTGTTTGAAATATGTACGGGGGGGGGGGGGGGGGCTGATCGGTTAGAGTGAGAGCTCAGCTGGAGAGAAAAACATCCAATAAAAGATAAGAAGACTTCTTAAAGGAGCCCAGAGACAGACGTGCTGGGGGGGGGGGGTCCTCTGAGGGCATTGGCAATAAGCTATACGGTGTGTTGCAGCTATCTGTACAGAAACAATTAGTTTCATTTTTATTTTATTTTTATTCCTAAACGTGTGCAGCCTCACTGGACTGAACAGAAAACCACAAAAGGAAATCTCTGTCTGCAATGTTTCTTTCTCTCCGTTTGTCGTCTCTGACTTCTCTTTTTCAAACCAAATGTAAATAGAGTTGTAAATACGGTGCTTTGTCTTCATCTAGAACAGCCGGTGAACCTCTGGTGCATAGCTGTACAGTGATCTAGCCTTATGATAATTAGTACTACTGTATGGGTGTCTCAGCTAAAAAACAAACCAAGCCTATTCATACTGTCGGGTCCGTCTGACTGTCGTCTTACTCGACTGTATCCGGGTGAGTGACGTGCATGTGTTTCAATGTTTGACATTCAGTGACACAGAATCAGCCACCAGAACATGTTACTGGACCAAAAAGCAGCAGGAAAGAAGAAAAAAAAAAGAATTGGAACCGACAGAAATATTCAGTGTATTATTCTGTAGTTGATACCTGTCGTCAGAAGTTACATATAGCTATGGTAATATCCAAAAATAAAAAGTGGAATACTGTCTCATACGTGTGGTCGTCTGAGTCTTTCTTGGTTGATTTCATTCTTTCTTCAAACCGGGCGAGACCGGTGACCCTCGAGTCGTGGAGAATAACTTCCAGCACTAAAGCGACACATTAAGAAGTTAAGAAGTCCAGTAAACACGGAGCAGTGTGCGCCAGTGAGAGTCCTGTTTGTGTCACCTGATGGTTGTGACTGAACTCTTTTAGCTCCGGTTTGGTCCCCTCCAACACGTGAGGCTGTGATCCGGGTCATCGAAGGAGTTGAAGAGCAGTCCGTTGTGATCATCGCGCTACACTGAGGAGGTTTTTACCCTCAGCCTCTCCACAAGAAACCCAAACCAGACGGCACGCTCCCAGTTTGTATTCAGAGTCCATCTATCTATGAACTCGCCTCACCGGTCCCTCACACGTGGTGAGTTCCTGCTACGCGGTGTGAAGCATGTTTCGGGCTTCAATCCAATAACGCGCCAAACACAGCAGGTGCAGCTGGACACACGTTTCATTTCTCTTTTTATTTTTTTATTACGGTTTCAATCTACTTTGTGCTCCACAACAGTTTCGATACATTAGATAATGTAAAAACCAGAGCATAGAAGAACTAATATTCAGATATTGTCAGTGGAAATCAATGGCGCCTGTCCTAACATTATAAAGGCACCTGAGCTGATGACGTCATGGCAGCTAGATTTAGTGTGCAACAGTTGATCTGTTCCTCCAACAGGAGGTTGAGAGTGATTTGGACAAGGGCGTAGGTTTGCATAGGGTCCATAGGGACTAGTCACGACCAAAGTTTGGGAAAGACACAATTGTCCCCACCAATATTTTGTTAATTTGAATTGCCTGTTATTATTTTATAAATTATTTTGCACAATATATTTGCAAACTCATTAGTATTATTATTAGTGCTGGGCAAGTTAGCGCGTTATTATCGCGTTAACGCATTCATTAATTAACGCCGACAATTATTTTATAGCACGTTTTTATTTATTTTGAAAGGCTGTTGCTCACTGGCAGCGGTGGAGGAATGGAGACTACTGGACATCGCTGCGGTAAAGTCAGCAGACACTCGGGCCCAATCCCAATGTCCCCCTTACGGACTCACGGACTTTGAGGCGCGCTCCTGCGAAGTCCGTGAGGGTTTAGTTCTGTCCCACTGTCACATCGTCAAATTTTGAGCCCTTTATGAACCCTTTCCGTAAATCAGCATAGTATGCTGACTTAGCCTAAGAGAATTACCCACAAATCATTGCAATGTGACGTTAAACACGGGGTAACCAGTGGACGCATGGAGACGTAAACAAAGAGGACGGCTCACTGGAGTATTACATTTACTCAGAAACATTAAGGGTTAAAGATGGAACAAAAAATAAACATGAAATCAGAGAATATTTATTAATTTATTCATCAAATATTTTATTTTGTCATTGAAGCTGTTTTGACAAAAACGAGTAAATAGATTATATGAAATTACCTCATCTTGTGAGGAAAGAGCCTGAAGACGTTCAAATCAGGGAGTACAAAGTATAAAATAAATACACACAATTATACATCATATTTGTTGTTGTTTTTATGGTAACGTGATATGTTGCAGCAAAGTGCTGTCCCATTCCTATTTACACCATTTCAAGCCCTCAGTCTCTCACACTCACCCACTTACCAGGTGACGTCAATTAAGTCCTTGAGGGTTCAGGGTTTAGGGTTTAGGGGGGACATTGGGATTTGGCCTCAGATCTCCGTGGTCAACTCAGCAGACACTTACATGTTAGTGCACCTATATGCTGAAATTCACGGTAAACGCATTCAAACGGCACAGATCGGGAGCGAGCGAAGGACTAGCGAAGTTAGCGGAAAGATTAACGTGAGACAACATCCGGTTTCTTCAGAAGAACATCCGGTTTTCAGAATAAGATGCCAACAAAGTATGAATTATATTCACATTAAGTATAAAACATGCTACCTGCATCTCGTGAGTTAAAGGGAAAATACACCTAAATTGTGCGTAAAGTGTCTTTATTCTTTGATCGCTGGGTAACCATCATCACCTCGGAGTTACAGCATTATATTGATGAACAGTAGAGCTGCATTCACATGCTCTGACTGTCATGAAGACAGACATTTTTGCTGAAACGTGCTGAAACATTTTATTCATGTTGCACAGCAGTGGAACGTTTCAAATACAGTCAGCACACTGAGCACAGATAGTGAAGAGATATGATCGCTACTGTGTAAAGGGAATACTGCTGTTAAAAAGAACCTGATTTGTTTTAATAAGTGTTTGCAAACCAAATGTTATTGCCCTTTTGTTCATATAGCAGTATTTTTAAAATAAAAGTGCGCAATACACTACTTTTGAATTAATTATTGAACGTTGCCATAACAATGCGATTAATCGCAAAAAATCCATGCGATTAATCACGATTAAAAATTGTAATCATTGCCCAGCACTGAGACCAAACCTACGCCCTTGGATTTGGAGGATGTCAGAGCAGGAAGAAAACTGATCACTGACTGATTATTGACTAGTTTATAATAAGCATGTTATTATGTAATGTTTTGTGTTCTAAGTGGTAAATGTTGAATTAATATTGATAATTATGATTTCTTATGATATAGCAGTGAGGAGTGTTTAATGGTTGCAATGATTAAACATGGTTATATTATGAATTCCAACAGTTCCAGAATGTTCATGCCATTTTCAAATGTAATAAAATGTATTTAAATAATTTTGGCTTTTATGTTTTCATGTCTTATGTAAAACAGGACATGATAATGTGTAATAGGAATGTTGTAAAACTTAAAAAAATACACTGTCCCTGCTCTCTGAAACATGTATTAAGGATTAATCATACATTTATTAATGAGACATTCTAAATAGATCTGTAGTTTATAATGTGGTATAGAGACTTACTATGAGGGAATTCTTGTTCCGGGTCAAAATTGACCCGAACCATACTGTGAAGGTATTAATATGAACAGTATGTAAGGGTCAAAACATACCATAATATTACTGCTAATGACACATTTTCTACATGCTATACTATGGGTTTTTTATGACTTTTTTCAATGTACTATACTATGACTTATAATTTTGACTTTTTTAAATTGTACTTGTTTTCAACATGTTATATTATGACTTTAATGACTTTTTGGACATACTATACTACGTTTTGTAGTATACAATTCATTTTCATGTATTTTTTAAAGAGATACTATGTCTTTTTAAACATACTATGACTTACACCTGACTGTTTTTGAAGTACTATATTATTACTTTTTTCAACATACTATAGTCTGACACACTGAATCATATGCTATAACCTTTTATCATTCTTTTTACATACAATACTATGTCAAATACTACATCAACATAGTATAATATTACTTTTTTAACTATATATAAATATACATACACATAATGTACACATATATATGTATCATAAATACATATTTTGATAAGACATTGTTTTGAGGTGTAGGGATATCGGGGCACTTTTAGAATTCATTTGAACAAACTCAAAACAATAGATTTAACATTACAGGAGATGAATCACTGAAAACCAACAAACAAACAGACTCATTTCATTTCCTCCTCTAGAAGCTTTCAATATACTTTATTCTCCTCATCAATACATTAGGTCATGTAAATACCAGAGCATAGAAAAAACTAATATTCAGGTTGAAATTCAAGGCACCACGGGTGTTACAAGAGTTCAATACCACTGACTGAGAATACCCTGGTCACAATGCACGGAAGACAACATTACAACATGTCTGAGGGAGCAAAAACAGAATTATTATTACAATAATAATAAAGCCACATTATTACAATCTGACAAGCAACTGAACACCTCATTGTGTGATTTAAGCACTAATAGACCTAATGTTGAAATATAAATACACGACAGTTATTGCATCAAACATTTGATTGCTTCTTCTTGAGATCCACACATTGAAGTTTGAATTTCTAAATCTTATTTTGGTAACAGTTGTTTTTTTCAAGATTTTAATTACAATCATATATCCAAAAATGAAAAAGTTTTAGCAACATGTTTATAGCTTTTTGTTTCTATTAGACAATTACATTTTCTTTCTGAATTTGTTAGGATTCAAACGTTTCTTTTAATGAATTAAGATTTTTGAAATGACCTCATGAAAAGTTCAAAGAGCAGAATTCAGACCACACAAATGAAGATGCTTTTCAAAGTAAAAGTGTTTAACATTTCAACACCACCGACGTATTCAGTAGTGATTTCACAATAAAGTGTTCATTTGCATATGAGATTGGAACTTTATGGCTTTATTTGCTTCTTTACTTGGAGTGCACAATTCAAGATGATCACACGTCGTCAATAACGAGCAGCTTTAGTAGTTCGGCCAGTAGGCTGATAACCGGAGGCTTTGGTTTACTGTGTTTACACCATTACTCATAACTGTAGGTGGACAAACTTTAACATTTGGATAATCCGTCTGTAATCAGTCCAAACATCAGTACTGATTCAACTCAACCCAAAGAACACACGTATAACAGAAACAATGTCCTTTCATCATCACTTCATATTAGCTACAGTACGTCATAATACAGCATTCATCTGTGATTTCACCACCTGTTTATCCCACCGTTTACCTCATGCATACCCCCCTCCCCCCCCGACATCTCCTTCAGAGACCAACATGACGCACTAGCTATGTGTCGACAACCGTCTGCCGCCCTGTTCGGTCTTCATGCTGTGAAGATATTGCAGATAAGCAGCACGACCCCGCGTAAAAAAAATGAAATAAAATCAGCCCCACGAGCTCCAAAGGGGTGTGGTCTTGATACGTACATGTGACCCTGTATAAACAGTGTGAAGCTGTGTGAAGCTGTGTGAAGCGGGTGCCGGCGGTCCGTCACCGTCTGCAGGTCCTCCTCTCCTCCTCACTGGACGGTCTTGATGAGCTCCGAGGCCTCGAGCATTTTCTGAAACACAGCGACAGGTTCATGTGGATTTGTGTCGCTGCAGTAACGTGCTGCGTGTGCGGGTCAGCCTGACATTTATTTAAAAGGAATTGGCATCCATCCTGCTTTGTTACAGTAGCCGTGCAGTGTATTGGAATCAGCCCTCCGGATGACTGTGATGATGTGCAAGTAGCCGAGGAGGAGCTCTGTGGGCCCTGGGGCTGTTTACAGGACGTCTCCACCGGTTTGTCTCATTGGTCCCGTTCATTACGATCTGAGCTGACTTTACTTCTGTAGGTTTGTATCATTAATAAGAACACTGTGTCAAGCTAACTGTGGAGGTCAGACAGGTTCAGTACAACGGTGCTGCATGAACTGTCCACTGCCAGGCAGGTGGTGGTCACGGAGTATGTGGAGGCCTTTATCACAACTAACACAATCAATGTCCAAACTATTACAAATAATAGTTCTCTAGTCACATGCTCAAAACAAATAGTGTACCTGGAGTAATGGGTCCATCAGTTGCATATATACATATTAAAAAAAGAAGCTAACTACTAAGTAACAGCAAGATAAGAATACGCAAAATTCAACCAAACCTCTGAAAGTCTGTGAGACGCTGTCTATAATGTTCTCGTGTGGTGTCGGCCGATAGTTCACGTTACGCTCTGTGTGTTCACCGTGCCGGGGGCTGCTCGGCCCCGGATTAAATCCGAAGTGGCATAAACGAGAAAATGACCCACACGTCATCTCCCGTGGCCGGGAGGAGACCGCCGCCGGGAGTAGAGAGCCTCCGCCGACTCCGGGAGGAGAACTCCCCGTCAGAGGCTGCAACGACCCGTACAACTAATTGCTGAGACAGGAAAGCAGGCAGCAGGATCGTCTTATTCATGTACGTTTCTATGGCGATATAAATAATAAATAAATACATGGTGGACATACAGCAAATGACTGGAGAGCGTCTGGAACACCTGAAGCAGAACAGGCTCCACGGCCTTTACAAACTGTACCCATATGTCACCGTCAGTCGTGCAGTTCACTCTGGATGATCCCGTTTACATTAGAACTATTTTCCTACTAAGACAGACAGTCAACTGGAAAACAGGAGGTGAGATTCTGGTGTACAACAATGCATGATATGCTGTGTAAATACTGAGTTTTCCTCATGAACACCTCTTCACCCTCCAGCGTTACCTGTGTGAGACCTGCAGGAGCGGCAGGCGGGTTTAGTTAGTGGCGCTCTGCTGACGGCGCACAGCTTCAGAGAGGAAAGGGGAGCCGGAGCTGCACCGTGAGCCAAAACCTGATCCTGAAACACGGGTCAGATCTTTTCGCAGCTGTCCAAACACCGCTGGGGGGTTTTCCACGAGGTTACACGGGAGCGGAAAAGAGCAAGACAGTGTGTGTGTGTGTGTGTGTGTGTGTGTGTGTGTGTGTGTAATAAGCACCGTACTGTAGAGACGGTTGGCCCTGATGCTCTCCAACGCGTCCCGGTTGCTCTCTAATAACGCCCCGCGGCTTTGAAGACGCTCCACTTCCCCGGAGCCTGATCTTGGCAGAGTTACTTTTTAATCAATTTATTCTTTCGTGCTTCTGGCGAGACGCGAAGCGGCCGGTTCTTCTGTCCCACAGACTGTTTCCACGGAGGGGTTTGTGCTGAGGCAGCCGTTTAGTCCTCCGAGCGGATTCTTCAAGGGGGATAAACACCAAAAGGGGCAATTAAAGCCTTTTTAATAACGAGCTGAAAGACCAGAGAAGGAATCCGTTTTAATGAACAGGACGTCCACAGCTTTTTAGGGATTTTTGGGGGATGGGTTTGCAAAGTAAAAAGATAATAACTGCTCGAACTGAATACCTCTAAACTCTTACTAGTGATATCAAAAGATACTTGAGGGTTTGTTTCAACACTGAACTGAAAAGTCACTCTAGCAGCAGGACACGTTAGCAGAGTGGTGTCTTTGTCCCACTGCAGTTCATTACAGCTCCCACAGAGGGAGGTCCTAGTGGCGTACGGGTGGGATTACTTGTTTCAGATGGGATGTTTTCAGGAAGCGTCTTTTCATATGTATTCACTGGGATGACATCACATGTAAAGTTGTCAGCTGTATCTACTCTGTCTAATGAAGTCAGGGCTGAGGTGTGAAGTGTTCTTTCTGCTGTGATTGATCTGCTCAGATGGCGGCGCGAAGGAAGGTGAAGGTGACTTGTAGCTGGAGAAGTGCAGCCAAGAAAGTCACTTGTCCATCTGATCAAGTGTCTCCTGTGGGAACGTGAGATCTCCATCACCACTCCATCCTACACGCCCTCCTGTGACTGTCGGTGTGCGTGTTGGCACACAGAGCCAGTGAGCAGCTACATTAATATCATAGCTGTCAGCAACTGTCGCCAGCAACTACTGATCTGTAGAAGTTGATCTGCTGAGAAAAATGATGAAGTCTAAAACGCTTCTCTCAGCTAGTATGATGATGATGATGATGATGATGATGATATGGTGAACAGAATATTATTTTAGTTCATTTCAAACATGCGTTTGTAGCAGGCAGCAACCTCCGGTTCTGAAAAGTGAAACCAATGCAGAAGTGCTTTAAACCTGCATTCTCTCTAGTGTCCACCAGGGGGCGACTCCTCTGGTTGTATAGAAGTCTATGAGAAAATGACTCTACTTCTCTCTTGATTTATTACCTCAGTAAACATTGTAAACATGAGGTTATGGTCTCAATCTCTAGTTTCAAGTCTTCTTCAATACAGCATGATGTTCATTTAGTAGAGTATGGTCCATTTAGAGTCAAATAGACCATAAAGCAGAGTATGCTTTAGGGCGGGGCTTACTGTGATTGACAGGTCTGTAATTTGTCCGTGTATCTAAGAACTGTAATTCTTTCACAGTGTGTTTTCAGTTCATGGAGGATAAGTGCAACATTTTTGTCGCTTAAAAATATATTTGGCATTAAGTTTCACTTAGCTCCACCCTCTCGTTGTCCTTGTCCACTTTAGAATGAATCCCTTCGTAGCAGGGCTTCTTGTATGCTGATGAACGTTAAGAATCTGTGAGTGTAGTTCTTCCCTCCTACTGTAATATGTGCGCACCAACTCTGGCATCACTAGTTGAAAATGACATAATCAAAACCCAAATATAAATGTTTCTGCAACATTTGTTTTCATTTGGTTTCTTCTAACTACACAGTCTAATTTAGTTCCCCAAGCATATCGACTGTATTTCTGTCTGCTTCAGTCAACACATTGTAATGCTTTGCATCGTCTAGCAGTCTAACTACCTTTATTTGGCTCTAACTCAGTCGCAATGATTTCCTGTCTGTCTGCCTGTGTTTCTGAGGTCAAACAGACTGTCATCCACTGCAAACAGGGTTCTTCAACAAGCTACGGGGGGGAAAGGGAATCATTTATGCACCGGCACATACATTTAACTTGAGTAAATGACCTGTGATGAGGTTAAGTATTATGACATGCTGACTGTTAAATCGACTGGTTCAAATCCCGGTTATGTTCGGGGGAAAAGGGGATTCTGCTAAATATCCAAACTCAGTAATGTTACATCACAGACTCACAAACAAACCATTGGAGTTAGGAGATTAGATGAGCATCCAAGTGATCGACAGAGAAAACACAAAACCCTTTTAAAATGTCACCAAACCAATATCACCCAAACTCACAAACTCACAGCCAGAGCTACTCACCCTCCACGGAGCGATCTCTGCAGAACCAAGAGACCACAGAGCAACACTGATCAAACCAAACTAAAGAATACACCAGGCCATGGCTAGCATGTCACCAGGACAGACTAATGCAACAATGTGAATTGTGACCTTTCAGGGGTAAGGACTCACCTAGAATCTGTGTGTAACCTGTATTACAATGACCGGATTATGTAAATTGTGGACGGGGGAAACTGTATGTAAAGAGTCAAACATGTATAAATGGCTGCGTAACTGTGCAGCAGCAGAAGTATGACAAAAAATGCGCACGAGAGAAATGATGAACCAAGAGCCAAACAGCTCATCAGAAAAGCACTCAGCCTCCGTCAGCCCACATCAAACAAATGGCCGCGGTGCCGAGCAAGCTAATGCTTTACCGCGGAGCCGTGTCAATACTATTAACGTAGGGCACGCCATTTGTCTTGGGCAAAGTGCTCTGGGACAGGCATCAAGAGCTCATACTTAATGCTAAATGGGAAGCTATGGGCGAGCATGTTGTAATGGACATAAGCATAACATCGCTGTGTGGGGAGGCTGGTAGCATGACGGAGTTATTACAGCCTCAACATGTGTGTGTGCGTCTGAAATAACCTCATGATTATACACTAGAATCATAAGAAGATACACTAGGGACAACATGTTCTATCAGCAATACCATTGCAATGTATGCAGATGCAAGAATTATATTATACAGCGATTAGCGGAGTTTGACTTCATAGGTCACACATGAAGAACTTGTATTGGCAAGATGCTGGAAATATGATGCATCATGATACAGGTGTAGGATTCACTATATCGCCATATTTCGCGATATATTGCAATTCTGTTAATTGTATTTTAGAAAAACTGTCATTTTAAGGCTGTAACAATTTTACATTTTCACTACACGATTATTGTGGCCAAAAGAGTTCCGATAACGATATTATTGCGATATCTATATAAAATTTGAAAAATTCATCTCTTAACTTTGTTTATTGTGCTTTTTGACTCTTCTTTATCAAATGAATGCCATATAAGATACAAGTATAGGGAGGTGGAGAGTCTGTAACCGTGACTTAAGAGGCGATAGATTACTGACACACTATTATCACAATTATTCTCTATACCGGTTCATCATGACACCCTCGTGTAAAAGTATTAAGAACACGCCGCCATACGCATACAAAGTTCAGAGCTGTGAACAGAACAGTGGGATCTGCATTTGCATTCATCACAGTCCTTGTAACATCCAACAAAGGAAGTCATTTGAAACCACGCCATCTGTTTCCCTCCGTCATCGGTCTGTGGGAGTGTTTAGTATCTGGGGACATACTGAAGTTCACAGTCATGGTCCTACCAAGGAAGCGTCCTCGACTTTGATATGAAGATCCAGCCTGTTGGTCACTAAGCGTTTGAACTGGACAACAGTGCTGATGAGGACAAACTCTCACACACTGTTAGTACTGAAGGTCATCACCACAACACATTCCAGTAGGACAGAACTTCATGGGGTCAGACATGAGGCTGAACCCGTCAGCTCTGAGGGGTCAGACATGAGGCTGAACCCGTCAGCTCTGAGGGGTCAGACTACCTCCTCTTTTTGTGTGTGCTGCTCCTTTTTAAGAAGCATATGAAACATCTAGTGCAGAGAAATCTGCTCATGGTCTTCTTTCATTCATAGAAGTCAGGCCATGTGTCTGTGTAGTGATGCGGGGGGGGGGGGGGGGGGGTTCATTGGAAGTCGGATAACATGCCCAGAGTTCACACTGCTTCTCAAACATAAAACTCAAGGATTGTCCAAGACCAGGTCCTTCAAATGCAAAGACCCAACACGGTTTGAGACACGGAGGTTAATTACTGCACCACGGAGAACTAGCCGGCTACAGAAGCATTAAACACAGAGAGCCTTGAATGTGTGAGCACTTCTCCACTGTGCTGTTACATAGTAAGTACAAATATCACAACTTTCATTCATATTCTTGCACAAAATATATAAATTCAAGCACTTTTAAAGTCCCATGTCTATTTATAGACACGTTCAAGGTCTGGATTTTTCACAAACTTTCTTCTTTTTTTGTATTTTTTGAATCCAGTTCATCAGTCTTCATCAGAAACAGCTTATCTTGTTGCACTCGTCTCTCTCACTAATCAATGTAACTAAAGGTCTGTTTGCGTCACTCCTTTGCCTTTCTGTGGACAATGCGGCACACATTAGACGTTTTGTCCTCTGTATTTACTCAGTTGCTTCTTTTAAACAATTCACAAACCTTTTGCCTAAGACTCGTCGTGTTATTGTTAGCGCCACGATTAACCTTTTTAAGCCCTCCGTCATTTATACAACAGGTCATGATGTGTCTTCAAATCAGGAAGCCGAGGTTACCTTTAAATGAATGATGTAAATATAGAATACTATCTGGTTTCCCCTCATTGGTTACGCAGAGAATAGATCCTTTCCAGTATCTTGATAGCTCATGTCATTCACAAGTACACAATCTGACCGTTCAATGCTAATAACATGTATATTTGTGTTTTATTTTAATTTGATGTATTTTTGCTGGAGGATACTGCTTCAGTTATACTTTATAGTTGTGATATAAAGGCTCCACCACAATATGACTTGTTCTGTCATTAAAATACATGAATTGGTTCTGATATTCTAAAGATGAGAAGCCTACAATCGTCTAATTGTGCTGCATTCTTTCATTCGTCGTCGCTGTCGTTTGTTTGCACTGTTAACTGTTGTTGAGTGGCTTTACGTTGAAGCGACTGTGTTGTCAGGTTTTACCTTTTTCTTGAGGGCCTCCAGGGATTCAAACTCCAGGCGGGCCAGATTGATCTGGATGTGTTTGGGAACATCTGGGATGAGGAAGGTCAGGATGAACTTGAAGGCCAGCAGCCCATGCTGAAATCACACAATAACAGACACATCACATGGAGTAAAGACATGTTGTTTTTTTATGGTTTTTTTATGTGCATCCTTAAAAAAAACAATGTAGTAAGGAGGGCATGCTTTGATGTTGTGTATGGGATATAGGACACATTGGTATCAATTGTTCCCGGGTGAGGCTCTGTGTCTGAACTACAGGCTTCTTGCTTGTATGGGAGGCTTTTTTGTATTCTGTCTGGTTATCAACAAGTGAGACACATGACCATCATCTTGCCAAACTGTCCTAGACTTGGGGAGCAATGCATAACAGGGCTGTGACTCTAGTCTAGACCCTCAATATCCACTATGTACAAATAAAGCTAATAAAATAAAAAAATTAATTAAAATAAAAAGGCCTCCTTGAGATTCTATCACCATCCAGTCAAGTCAAAGTTTACATCCACGTCCATCCAAAATGTCAGCGCCTCACCCTTTCATCTTATTAGACATTTGGGTGAAATTGTCAGAATTGGCAGGTGATTCACGTGGATTCTTGAGTTATGGCCCAAAGCGTGTTTGCGTGAGGTCACAGTGACCTTAGTCTCGCATAGCCACATACATCTTCTGTGTGAGTGCTAAAGAAAGGGCTGACTCAACACGTTTTCATTCTGGTATAGAGGGGGAAAAGCCCTTATTTGTATTTCTTTAAACCAATCACAATCGTCTGATCACAGGGCGCCGCGACGGTGATCTTGACGTTCACGAGAATGGGACACCATGACACCAACATCTAAAACTTACTTCGATCAATTCAATATGATGGACTACAGAGCCAAACAATAACAAACATATCACCATCCTATTGCAGATAGAACAAATTACTTCTTTGAACCAAAATATCACAATAAATCATCCTCTATATTCTATTGCAACCTGGTGTTTCGACACTCTATGGTCGATCCATTTACAGGAAAGCACATGTGCTATATGAGGGTACGTGTGAAAACTGCTTATACAGTACGAACTATTACCCAGCAAATTGTGTGATGATAAATGTCTTCTCTCAGCACGTCTCAGCTGCTCTGGTTATCAGACACCGGTGACCTGCACACACCTGAATCAGCAGGACGTGTGCTTTCCCATGAAGATGACGGTACACATTCACGTCCATTAATGCTGAGCAAACAGCTCTCAACTGCCACCGTACACACACACACACACCCACACCCACACCCACACCCACACACACACACCCCCCCACACACACACACCCCCCCACACACACACACCTGTGCCATCTGGAGGACCGCCAACTGCCATCAGCTCCTTTGATTCAGGACCTTTTTCCTCATCACAGTAATGGACTGATGCGTGCTACAGTAGACAGGGAGCAGATCGGAGGGCACACTGCTTCACAGAAACGGGTTTCTGGCTTGTAGATCGAAGTGATTTGGGTGAGACGAATGATTATGAGCTTCCAGTGGTAATATGCCTCCGTGACTCTCTAATGTTAACTTTACAGCGCTCACCCACACAATGTTGATATGAGCTTGAACCAAGGTTGTTAACCTGCGTTTTTGAAACCACTCCTTGTAGACTTTTTCATTTGATGAAATACTCCTCACCAACAGTCCAATGATCGTCCTCAGGGGTCTTTAACCAGGATGTTACCGATTATTTGTGCACAGGTAACAAGGTGAGGTTTTTGGAAAATGTGTGGATGAACTGCGTTGCCTCAATTTACTTCCACGATGATCTGTTAGACAGAAGTGGTAATGATGAGCCCTGGTAGAGAGTAAAGGTCTGTCCTGAGCCGTTTCAAAGGTTTTTTTACATTTCTGGCTTAAGAAGCGCCGATTTTTTGTCATTCCAGTCAGCACAGCAGCTCCGCTAATTAACAACGGAACGAGAGAAGAAACCCCTGACCTGTGACTTGTCACATTGATTGAAAGTGCACAATAAACACGCCGGCTCTTAGTTGATTGCTAATGCTATTCGAGGCTAATTTATATTTCTGAGTGATTCAGCGGCGCAAGGTTAAACTGAGACTGAGAGGACGGCGCCCGAGACCGGGAAGAGCACGTGACTTCTGAAATGTTGTTCTTTTCAAGGTCTGACAATAAATTCTGTTTTGCCTGACACTAAAGGATGTGATGGAAATTCAAATGCAGTTTTAAAGGTGATGTCATTGTCATCGCTACATGGAACTTGACTCGACTGGTCTTCTCCTTCACCTACATGATCCCCCATGTCTCGTCCTGCGCATTCTCAGTGAGCGACTCCTTGTCTAGTTAAAACCCAGTGGGGGTCCTAATCCAAAGACTATAATCTTTAACCATGAGCGCAGACACGACTGACTAGACTTTTTTTTCGGCACTTAAAGCTGTTACCATGGCACCCCTTTACTGTTAATTGGGATACTAACATTTCAATCCAACTGATAAGGAACTACTAATTCTGCAGTTTCATGTGTAATCTGACATTAGTAGAATATAATATTCAAACTCAGACTCTCTGGCACGTGATATGGAGTTATCACTATAGTCTTCACTGGATTTCCTTTTCCTGTTACGTTGTCACGTTACATTGTCACGTTACATTGTCACGTTACGGTGTCACGTTACGTTGTCACGTTACGTTGTCACGTTACGTTGTCACGTTACGTTGTCACGTTACGTTGTCACGTTACGTTGTCACGTTACGTTGTCACGTTACGTTGCCACGTTACGTTGCCACGTTACATTGTCACGTTACATTGTCACGTTACATTGTCACGTTACATTGTCACGTTACATTGTCACGCTACATTGTCACGCTACATTGTCACGCTACATTGTCACGCTACATTGTCACGCTACATTGTCACGCTACATTGTCACGCTACATTGTCACGCTACATTGTCACGCTACATTGTCACGCTACATTGTCACGCTACATTGTCACGCTACATTGTCACGCTACATTGTCACGCTACATTGTCACGCTACATTGTTACGCTACATTGTTACGCTACATTGTTACGCTACATTGTCACGCAACATTGTCACGTTACATTGTCACGTTACATTGTCACGTTACATTGTCACGTTATGATTTTTATTTAATTTTTTTAACCTTAACCAAGTAGTTTTGTAGCCTAAACCCAAGCAATCGTTTCACAACGTTAACCAGGTTGCATTGTGCATTAATGCAAGCCTGATACGAGGCTGATATGAAACATATTTTTGGTTCAGGAAGGTCGATATTCAAAGTACTTTGAGGTTTGCAGAAACGTACAATGCCAACATTTATTTTGGCTCCTGGGTTGCCTGGATACACTGCTGCTTTATGGAACAGATCAGAGAACCTACAAACGTGGCCGCATGCGTTTGAAAAAGGCATCCAGGAGGACCGAGCAAAACAACGATCAGGTATTATTGTATAGTTTATAACATTTTGACAGAGGGTTGCAAGAACCATTTTAAACCTAGAATACTTTACTGTGAAACTCTCAGAGGCTGCATTAAATGTATAGAACAAAGCAATAAGCCTAAAGGTGCTCAAACACTCAATACACCTGAGGGTAGTCAAGCCATAATTTGATAATGTGGGTTCGTCACTACGAGTGACACCTTTGACATGACACGTAGCTATTTGACCCATTGTACATTGGTTGGTGCAGCTTTAATGGCAGTTCTAAATTATGACTGTAAAACAGAAGACATTATTTTAGAGTCCAAAGGGAAATATCATTCAAAATGAGTAATCACGTCATAACAAGAGGTTCCTCTGAGTTCTACCAAACATTGCTAATCTAGCCTCAGATATTTAAAAAAAAAAAAGGAGATTACTGTGTGGTGGGCTGCTGAAAATAACCGTGGAGAAACAGACAAACTGGCAAAACCCACATGGAAGTGGCACACAATGGCCCCTTTATTACCAAGCTCAGCTACTATCATGACAACGTGTTTCTCTTTGTTGAAATGAAACTGTGGGACACCAGTCTAGACTTCATTAAACAGAATTATTATGATTGAACCTTTTACACTAAAGCTAGTAAAATCAACCTGCTGAACCTTTCATGAATAAACTCTTACCGAAATAGAATACTGTTTATTTAAAACTGGTATGTCTTTACAGTGTTTTATCATCTTTCGGCAAATTGTTTTGGCCCACAAATGTACTGCTGGGTTCAGTCTCATCACTCTCATCAACCTCCAGCTGACACGCACAGAAGAAACTAGCTGGTGAACGTAGTGGAGCAGCATTCTCTTAATGGGTTGGTGAGACCAAACCAGAGCTAAACGGAGAGTGAATATTGGAGTTTGATTCATCAGGTGGCCAGAAACACGACAACATATTAGCCATAACAACCACTCAGCAATTATCAAGCTTCAATGTGTTAAAAGCATATTCTATCACTGGCCCCCTTAGAACCGTCATTGTTTGTGAGCAGATAGATCCGAGACGCTGAGGGAAAGTCTCTGCTTCTGTCGCCGGCCGGCGGGCCGGTTGCCTGGTTACTGCTCACTGATGCGTGTAGGCCCTGTATAGTAATTACTCAGGTATCATGGCAGCGCTGCTGGAAAGAGACGAGACGCTGCTCTCCCTCCCGCCAGCCCTCGCCCTATAACCAAGATAAGAAGGGCCGACTGATTTGATTTCAACCCATTCTTTAAAAAAGAACAGGAGGTTCAAAGATGATGACTGACCTGTGAAAGTGAAATCTGAAACTGTTGGAGGAAAAACATACACTTAAAATGCATGCACCCTCTGGCCTGTTAACGGCTTTAGATAAAAAAAAGTATGTGATGTTGTGTCAATAAGCGACATCTGTGTGTGTCTGCCTGTAGCTCCCGCTTGGAACACTGAACATTATACAACCTTACAACCTAGCTATCGTTATTCTTGTCGTCCCATCTCTTTAATAGCCTGCTTGCTCTATTCTGAGAAATGCACTGGATGGTGACAGGGAGGAACGTGCTCGGATGTACAATCAGCCGGTGAGTCGGGTTGATCAGAAAACACACTGGCTGCTTTTTCTCTCTCTCAAGTCATCTTCCTCCTCCTCTTCTCTCTCTCTCTCCTCGGATCATTTCTCCTCTCAACCCTCTCCTCCCTGACTGCTTCTCCATCTCCTTCGTCTGCTTCATTTGCTCACTCTACTTCACTCCTCCCACCTCTACTGAGCCTTTCTATCACAGGTCCGAGGCATTATATTATTATTATTAGAGAGGAGCGTGCACACACGTGTGCGTGCAGACGTCCAACTGATCCAGTGTGTCAGTGTGTGCAGGATGGGTCGCTGACACACACACACACACACACACACACACACACACACACACACACACACACACACACACACACACACACACACACACACACACACACACACACACACACACACACACACACACACACACACACACACACACACACACACACACACACACGCTGGGAGCTGCCATCTTTTTTTTTTTTTTCTGTGCTCACCAGAGCAGCGCCTCATCTCCTCTCCTTATTCAGGTGTGGGGGGCAGAGTATAAGTCAAACAGGGAACATCGCCCTGGGGGTCGGCGTGCAAACTTATTGCCATAAAAGGTCATGTGAGGGAGACGGTGTGAGGGAGACGGTGTGAGGGAGACGGGGATGGACGAGAGGCGCCATGCTCCCCGTCAGTGCGAAAGGCCTCACTTTCCTGTCAATCTCCTCGGCCGAGCTTTTAAATCGATAAGACTAAAATCCTAAAACACTGCTGCAAGCAGCTCCTGGAGTCTGGACATTAAAACCCAAACCAAGCAGCAGTGAGGTTAAAAGGGTTGTAGGGTATTTTTAAACCTGAACCCTATGTTCCCATGTTTTTGTGTCCAAGTGGCTAATGGGAACAACATTTTCTAAAATTGGTGCAGTATTGAGGGAGAACGAAACGGGCTGTGATGTCATCCCTCCGCCTCAGATTGTTACTACAAGTGTCTGACAACATTATGGAAAAAACCCTACAGAGAAATAAAAAAATATATATTTTCAATCAATCTGGTCTGTTTGTTATTGTGTCACGTGACTTGTTGCCGAGAGACAGCGGTGGAAGCGTGAGTGAGAGTTGGAGAGAGGAGTGCCGGCGTTGTCGGAGTTTGTTGTGTTGGAGTACAGAGAGCGTACCTCAGTGTTACCTGAAAGATTTTCAATGGCATGGCTGAATAATTAGATGATTTCCACGATGCGGATGTGGCGCAAGATTTCAGAATGAGATTTCTCCTCACGAGACACACAACAACAAACAGACCGGATCAAGTGAAAGGTAAAGACATAGGTTTCATTTCTCTGTCGGGTTCTTTCCATAATGTTATCAGACATTTATAATAATCTGTTAGTGGCAAAAACAGGCTACTTTTAGTGGACGTACATTGACAGAGTCGCCTCGAGCGATTACATTACAGCCTGTTTAGCGGTTGCTCTCTGCAGTGTTCTCCTTCAATAGTGGACCAATTACAAAACATGTTGTCCCCCATTAGTCAGTCTGACACAAAAACACAGGAACATAGGGGGTTGAAAAGGTTGAAAATAACAACGTTAGCCTTTAAGTTTGTCCTGAGGTAGACATTAAAGGTTATGATTAAAAAAAAACTAAGTAACACAACTGGTCTGTTAAAGTGAAGGTGGGGCTGGAGGAAATGTGCTTCATAAATGACCTGCCTTTCACATCTGTAACAGGTATAGATGTATTTCAACATCTATACCATGTCTCGTGTACAAGTTGATACTTTGGCTTAACAGTGGCTCTGGGGGTAAAGGTCAGCGGGTCACTGAAAACAGAGTTCATCCTCTTTTAATGGACAGTTAATGCCACCGGCTAATTCAGTGACAAGCTCTGGAAAGTGTTGGATGGATGAGACATTCTGAGCTCTGCTGCTAGTCGGGCATGAACAGTGTCACCTGGAATATTTAGCCACTATCTGTATTTGTATGTTTTGTACAGTGACACAATTTTTATTTTTATTTTTTTAACAAAAAGCTCTAAAACGTGTGGTGACAGTGGCATAACATATTTAGGCTACAGCCCACTTTATTTGTTCCTCCTTTTTCTAAGTTATCAGAACAATCAGAGGTGGGCCTTAGAAACCATGCAATAGTGCACACGTACTCGGTCATCAGACCTGAGGTTCTCACAGTGGAGCCTGTAGACTTCACTTCATAAGGCAAAATGAGGATCTGCTTAATGTTGGTTGTTTCTAATTAATACATAAGAAATAGGTATCACTCATCTCTCTGACTTACACTGTCAACAGTCACTACTACAACAACCATAAGAGTGAGAAAAGTCTGTCCAGATGCAGTTTCCTGGGATGAAGTCAGTGTTCTAAACCTGCATTGAGGCAGAAACAACTCAATCTATCTCTGACCAAAGGGAAGGCTTAATTAAACACAAGGTTATCCAGACAGCTGCCGACGGAGAAAAAATAAAATAAATCACTCACAGCGAACTTTTCCACCGACAGTGGAGTTTATCATCCGGCTGCGCGGACCGCACATTCAATCAAACGTGCAGACAATCAATATGACCCAGTTTCTGCCTCGGCATCAGCACAGTGAGCTACAGTGTGACTTTATGGAGCATTTTACAGTCTGCTGGACGGTGCAAAAACATACTAATGTTTTCTCTATGAATGTCCTGATCCTGAGTGTCATCCCCCATATTCACCATGTCCTCGCTATTTCTCCGTTTGCACTGTTGTTTTGAGCTTTCTCTCTGGAGGCATGAGGTGCATATGTGTGTGTGTGTGTGTGTGTGTGTGTGTGTGTGTGTGTGTGTGTGTGTGTGTGTGTGTGTGTGTGTGTGTGTGTGCGTGTGTGTGTGTGTGTGTGTGTGCGTGTGTGTGTGCTGTCTGAATAGAAGACAGCGAAAAAGGGGGAGGGAACAACAATGATGATGAGTAGAATACACACACTTAATGCACATGAAATCTCTCTCCCCCTCCCTCCGTGTCTCTCTTACTCCTTCTCTCTCAACCTGTATGGATCTAGTCTGGACTCTGACTCCATCTAGTGAGCAAACATTTCCATCAACTGAACCTTGTTGAAGATATCTACAGGCACAGAGCAAGACTGCACCTCCATGTTACCCTTAAATATATACGGTGTTACATGTGTTTGACCTTAAATACATACGATGTTACATGCGTGTGGCCTTAAATATATACGATGTTACATGCGTGTGGCCTTAAATATATACGGTGTTACATGTGTTTGACCTTAAATATATATACGGTGTTACGTGTGTGTGGCCTTAAATATATACGGTGTTACATGTGTTTGGCCTTAAATATATACGGTGTTGCATGTGTGTGGCCTTAAATATATACGGTGTTACATGTGTTTGGCCTTAAATATATACAATGTTACATGTGTGTGGCCTTAAATATATACGGTGTTACATGTGTTTGGCCTTAAATATATACGGTGTTACATGTGTTTGACCTTAAATATATACGGTGTTACATGTGTGTGGCCTTAAATATATACGGTGTTACATGTGTTTGGCCTTAAATATATACGATGTTACATGTGTTTGGCCTTAAATATATATACGATGTTACATGTGTGTGGCCTTAAATATATACGGTGTTACATGCGTGTGGCCTTAAATATATACGCGTTACATGTGTTTGGCCTTAAATATATACGATGTTACATGTGTGTGGCCTTAAATATATACAATGTTACATGCGTGTGGCCTTAAATATATACGTGTTACATGTGTTTGGCCTTAAATATATACGATGTAACATGCGTGTGGCCTTAAATATATACGTGTTACATGCGTTTGGCCTTAAATATATACGGTGTTACATGCGTGTGGCCTTAAATATATACGTGTTACATGCGTGCGGCCTTAAATATATACGGTGTTACATGCGTTTGGCCTTAAATATATACGTGTTACATGCGTGTGGCCTTAAATATATACGGTGTTACATGCGTGTGGCCTTAAATATATACGGTGTAACATGTGTGTGGCCTTCACTCTCATGTTGCAACTGTTCAAACACAAGTCGTTCTCGTTGGTACTGTACGTTGAGACAGAACAACTCAGCGCTCAACGCTCTAAAGACAGTTGAGGTGGTTGTGGATTTCAGAAAGAACGCAGCCTGTGGAGTCCCTCTGCTTCCTGGGCTCCATAATCGCCATAAAAGTTCAACCTGCCAGAGACAACGATGGTGCACTTCTACCCCGCCAACATCGAGTCCGTCCTCACCTCCTACATCACCGTCTGATACTCGCTCTGCTGAGAAGGTTGATTAACTGCAATCTGCCTCCCAGGAGGACCCTGAGGCTGACCCCTCCCACTATGGACACAGACTCTTTGAACCACTTACCCTCTGGCAGGAGGCCATCGGGACCAAAACCTCACACGACTAAAACAGTCTCATCCCATCTGCAGCTGGCTTCATCAACAAGGCCCGGAGACCTCCACTGACACCGACTCTGCTCCTCGCCCCATAGACACTACACATTAATGCACATCTTTTGCACAATACATATTTTTACCGCTAGTGTTTCTTGACGGTTGCGGTATCTGCTTTCTTTTACTTTCTCTTACTAAGTTTATGTTGTGCACCAAAACACCGTGAAAACCATGTTCAATAATTCTAGCACAGCTCCAACTAATTTGTGTGTTTCACATGTTGAAGTCAATTCACTTTCAAATTCAATGAAGTCACAATTGTCTACAGTTTGAGCTCAACATGTCACAATCAAGTTTTTTTTTTTTTTTTATAATTTAATGTTCCTATTTTCCAACATTATATGGCTGCACTCTACACACACCCTGAATACAATTATCTTAAAAAGTCTATCTTAAAGTTTCCTTTTGTGTTGTTTATTACTGTTCTCAACCACTGGTGGGCCTCAGAGCGCCATCTAGAGGTCCAACATACGTACCAGGGTCGGAAACTAACGCTAGTCCGCTAGCCCGAGGCGAGTGGATTTTTGGAGGGACTACCTAAATTATCATTCTCACTAGTCCTCATGGCGAGTGAAATTTGACAGGCTTTATTCGTTATTTATGTCCGGAAAAAGACTTTCCCGATAAGTAAATGTAACTGTGACGAAGGACGACCTCTATTGACGGGTTTCGGAGAAACAGCCGAGCAGGAACCGCACTACGCCCCTTGCGGAAGAGGACGGCAGTCAGCTGCTCGCGGACTAATATCACCGGTATTAAGTTGGTGAAAAGGCTCTGACGAGAGTAGTGGCGCGAAATGACGTCAGTGTCCGTAAATAGATTAGAGTTTATGTGGATGTTCGGAGTTCACCTTTCAAGACTGTGTGCGTGTAAACAACCAGTAAGTAAACGTAACGTTTGCTGTTAGTCTAATTTCATCATAAGGGTTATATTGTGTCATTTGCACGGCAATCTAGTCTGATATTTAGCGGCTCGTTCGTTGTTTGCTCAGTGCCGACTGTAGGAGTCCCGGACATGTTGATCGCTGCCTGTATTCTGTCTGTATGTCCTAATTTGGAACCAATGCTGTATAGAGGTTTTTACTAATCATTATTTCATGGATATCTGTTTCAGAACCACACACTTGCTTGTTTGACTGCTGTCAATAAACCTCTCAAAGGAACATCTAGTCTGGAGTGCATTCTGATAGATGCCCCCTGGTGGCCACAACCTGTAATGAACCAGTACAATGATACATTCCTTCCCAGTCACTTTAACAGTAACATTCCACTATTCCCCAAATTGTTGAGGATATTAGACTATTTTGTTTCGATTATAGTGTTTTGTTTTTATGCAATGTGAAAGGCACTATATTCATCGATCAGGCCGGCCTCTCTTTCAGTTTCACCAGCGGCTCGCCAACATTCGTCCGCGGAAGAAATATAGATGGTGAAGCTGTTATCACTGCAGCACATGAACTAACACCCAATATCTTTGTGTGATCTAATGAAAATACTTCATCTAAAATTAGAACAAATGCCTGCTTTATTCATAGACTGCGTATTGTTTTGGGCTCTGAGCGTTCACTGCTTAAACTGCCGTGGTGACATGCTGTTACTCCCCACGGTGGAATATAGCTACATTTTTAGCCGGTACGTTCCATAGCGGAATTCCTCAACTTGGCAATTTGAACTGCTGTACAATATTTAATCGTGATCTTAACCTTCATCTTCACTACGAGCCTAAATAATGCAAGAATTGTCAATCCCCAAACCATTATAAGCATATTTTGCGATTTTAAGATGCCGTATTCCGATAATTTGGTTTCAGTTTCGAGGCGGACAGGTTTCGCAACGGGGTGCGACATTGCTAA
The DNA here is from genome assembly GCA_032191485.1 of Leptoclinus maculatus. Taxonomy (NCBI): domain Eukaryota; kingdom Metazoa; phylum Chordata; class Actinopteri; order Perciformes; family Stichaeidae; genus Leptoclinus; species Leptoclinus maculatus. The sequence continues at coordinate 21,393,539 of JAVDOI010000008.1, forward strand.
AACACGGGCACATCGGACAAAACACGTCGTTGTGTTGTTAAGGTACCACCCCTGTATTTCGAGCTCCCATTGGAATACATCTTAAATGACCAACTTTGACCCCCTGTCCATCTCAACAGGAGTAACAGTTTTTGGTCTTAATTTCACAACATCATGATGTAACATGCATCAATCTTTGTACAGCCATAATGTTACAAACAATAAAACTCTTGATTAGTACCTTGCATCTCTGCGGTTTCACTGTTAGATAATTGCCTTGGGAGAGTCTTCCTACATCCCTACACCCCGTGATTGGTACATTCCCCAAAGCTTCATGAAGGACTAGTAAAGATTGCTCAGGACTAGTAGTTTTATGAACCTACTAGTCCTTGGGACTAGTACTGATTTTGAGTTAGTTTCATACCCTGCGTACTGCCAAATGGTTAGATTAAATTAAAAAGAATAACTGGGTAATTTACCAACGAGTTATCTTTATACACAAATGTGCTCAAGAATTCCCATAAATAAGAAAACGTCAATTTAAAATGCGTTATTTTAATGGACAGTGCGTTTCAATATCACCACGCCAATCATTTCCCCTTTTTTGTCATGTGTTTTTGGTGAACCCCTGGTTTATAATATCTGTAGAGAGGACAGAGTCAGTGTGGAACAGTTGTGTAGTCGTGGAGCCGTGGACATAAATTGAGTCCCCGTCATTTTGTCCCCGGTCTTTGACCGTGGACAATATGTTTGCCCTTTTGAGCGGTTACCATTCCTCTCTCTAACGGACTGACTCAGCTTCGCTGTCACAAGGACCGACATAGGACAGTTCTTCCTGCCCAAAGCAATAACCCTCGACAACACTCCAGTTTATGTCCCAACCATACTCTCCTCTTATTGCCCCTTCAATAACCTTACACATGATTACATGCGCATGTATTGCAAAATTAGCACATATTTATACTCAGTCGGCCTCATTGCATTAAAAAAAACTAAACCGCTACAAATTTGCACACTATAACTAGTATGTTATGTTCATATTTTAGTTGTAATAGTTTGGTATATCTATAGTGTATTCTAATATAGTCTATAGATATACATCTCTCTTCCAGTGTAGATATGTTTAATTATCTACTGAGTATTTACTGTTGTGTATTGCCACGATAAGCTGCTGCTGTAACTAAATAATGTCCCCATTAGGGATCAATAAAGTCCATCCGTCCATTACAGTGTTGTAGGTTCCAGTAGTTGTAATGCAGCACACTACAGGATTTAGTATGAAGTGTAGCTAGAGCACAGTGAGTTACAATTAACAAGAAATGAGAAGGAGATCATTACTTATATAACCAACAGTGATCAAATATTTTTTTTATTTATTTTTTTAGATATTTTGACAAATAGACTAGTCCCTGCTTCTCTGGCTGTGCTTTTGGTGTTCTGATACGAGACAAGTCGAGGCTCGCTTTATAACGAGTCACACCAAAACAATCAGGTCCTGTATGGGATCACGCGTGCGTGTGTGTGTGTGTGTGTGTGTGTGTGTGTGTGTGTGTGTGTGTGTGTGTGTGTGTGTGTGTGTGTGAGTGAGAATTTACCTCTACAGCCACCGTCCACAGTATGAGCTGCGTGTCCGAGTCGAGGAAGTAAGCCTTGACTTGTGGAGACATGCCTATCAGCGAGCAGTTGGTCACGACAGCGATCACGCTCATGGCCTCGAAGGCGAGCTGGACACAGACAGAGAGACGGCAGCAGTCAGCGGCTTAGTTCCACAAATGGAAAACCATTTTATATTTTTTGCCAGCTGGGCCACAGTGCCGAGTACGTGATATCTTGTTCTTAATCAACTTGGCACTGTTCGGAAAAGAAACAATATTTTATCCCCGGGAGGGGGGGGGGGGGGGGGGGGGAGTAATATTCTCCCGGACAGTGTTTCAAATAAAGAACATCAGGTTATGTGTTTTCAGTTCCTACAAATAATATCAACTGCCTCCTTTTGTGTCGAGAAAAATCGGATAAATGCTTAAAAGCTGCAGAAGTGATCCGACGTGCGTCTCACCTGCCAGACTCCTATGTTCGCTGCCGGGTCCGAGAAGGGTCGTTTGAACACACGACACATCTTGAAGGCGTCGGAGTAAACCTCCGTGATGTTGTTCAACACCACCAGGACGGCAGCCAGAGGGTAGACGCAGGAGAACAGACTAACGTAGCCAAACAGCAGGAAGAGCTCCAGGTAGTCGTCGAAGGTTCCCTAGGAGAGAGGGAGGCACAGACGGACATATTGACCAACACGTACACACATTAATGGACTCGGAGAGACGCGTGAGAAAGAAATCATGTAAAGGCTTTCGTAGTCCGCTTGCACCTACCAAGTAGGTGCTCATGTCGGCCTCCAGCCGGACTTGGTCGGCCAGAGGAAGCTCTTTGTCCTCCAGGGTTTTTCTCTTCTGGACTTTGCGGATCATCTTCTTGTTGCGTCTCCTCTGGAGCCAGTAGGGCAGGAAGGCCTCCATGAACTGATTCAAGATCTGACTGGTGATCAACAACGTGGCCAGACTCTAGAATACGGATGGAAACATGAAAACCAGGTGGGGTGAGGAGAGGCAGGGATATGTAAGGGAAGGTGGATGGAATAGGAAAGTAAATAAAAGTGGGGAAACGGGGAGAAAAAAAAAAGCTGCAAAGAAAGTGAAATTAGGAATGAAAGAGGGGAAGAGTGGAGAAAGGGAAGATACATTGAAGGTGAGAAGACAAAAAATGTTGGAGGAAAGAAACAAAAAAAAGGCAAGAGGGAAGAAAGAAGACGTAAGAAGGGAAATATTAAAGGAACCAAGGAAGGAAGAGAGGAAACAGAAGTCAATTTAGACAAAAACAAAACACGGGCAGAAAGAAGGAAGATAATAATACAAAAAGAGGAAGAAACCTTAAAGGAATACAGGAAGGACTGGAGGAAGGTAGGCCTACCTGTCTGAGCAGCACCATGTCCTGCATGGCGAAGGCGATGTAGAACAGCGAGGCGAAACAGTTGAAGAAGTTGAACTGCGGGGAAAAGAGTGGAGACGGCGTTAAGCTGCACTCTGACGGATGAAATTGGCGACGTCATGTGTTAAAAATGTGATTATTAATACTCACTACTAATACTTTAAGGACCAAGTGATTCTGATATGAAGACTCCAGCCTGTGGTTTTCTAAAGACACAGAGGGGGAAAACACAAATGTTAGCATGTCAGTGACACCAATAAAGTCCATTTCACCCACAGCACATTTCCTCGCTCGCCCGCCAACCAAAAGGAAACAGGAAATTATCAAAAGGTTTCCTTCTTAATGTGTTCCGATAATGTTGTTTGTGTCCAATAACTGAAATATAGGAGAACTTTTTCTGCCGTCTCCAAGCCCAGGCGCAGAAAACCCTGGGGGTCTTTTTCTCAGCATGAACAGTTCTCCCTGTGTCTGTTATATATACTAATAAATACTTTTGTAAAGTTTGACTTAAAGGGGCAATGTGAAGGATTAAGTAGCTTCTAGCGGTGAGGTTGTAGGTTTGCAACCAACGGAAACTTCTCCCGTGAGCCAAGCGCGTACGGTTTCGGACGTGAAAATGTCTCTCTTGTATCTATTTGTATCTACTTTACTTACATTAAGTTGTATTTACCTCATTTTGTGAAGCTATCCCTATTTAAAAATAGCAAGTTAAATGCATTCAAAACAATCAGGACTACTCACCCCACTCAGTGAGGAACTCGGCAGCATATCTGTAGATGAGGTTCATAATCTCTATGACCACAGCATAGATGATACTGGGGATGAAACACAGTATTCCTGTCCAGAACGTGGGCTCCGCGTCGTGGACCGACAGCACCAATCCCTCCATCAGGAAGTAGATCATCATGATGTAGAGGGACAAGTAGAGGCAGAGCAGGACGAAGGGCAGGGACACGAGGTAGACGCGCAGCTGCCTCTTGGTGTTGGGGTAGAGCGGCTCCTCGCGGCCCGTCACGGGGTTGAACCCGAGGACGCCGTGGAAGCCGGGCCGAGGTTCCTCGAAGGCTTTCTTCCTGCTCAGCGTGCCCCAGCGGTAGGCTAGCGAGGCGCTTCCACGCTTCCACAACTGGTTGGGGGGGGAAAAAAGTTTGGGCTCTTCGGTTACTCATCTTTCACTGGAATGTTATTCAATCAAACTACAATGTATCATGCTCCTTTCATTTCTTTAAAGGTCCCTGAGATTGTTAATTCCCCTTCAAGTGACTTGTAAGCAGACGCAATCACTGTCCGTACCTCCAGGATAACGGTGCACCAGACCAAGTTGAACGCGGCAAAGATGACATATTTGTCGTAGTCCTCCCAGTCAAACAGGTAGTAAGGCACCCCGATGAGAGCCATGGGCACCAGGGCGAAGGTAAAGTACTCCAGGAAGCCAAAGTAGAGGGCCTGACCCTCGCCGTAGTAGTGCCGGATGTCATCTGGGGTTAGAGAATGGAGAAGAAAGTAATTTAAAAACATGACAGGAAAAATGAAGAGAAATAAAAAAAACATCCGTAAAGGTTGAGAACAACTCTGACCTGGAAGATAAATGGGGCTTCATGTAGTAGTCATCATGTAGAGTAACGTCTACTTACCGAGAGGCTGAAAGGACAGCTTCACCTTTTGGTACCAAGAAAACGACAGCCTCTTCAGTTCCTCCTTTTCGTGGAGAGGAAAGACTTGGATCAGGATCCCCTTGGACAGCAGTCTGCGAACTAGGATGCAAATGAGAAAACACAGTCGTCTACTTTCTGTGTTGTCGTTTTTTCCGTTCAATTTTGCTGCAACCAACTGACTTCAGTGCCGTCATTAGGCCCGTCTTGATAATTACGTTATAGACTTATCGCACGCTATCAGGTCACGACCTTGATCTTTTTTTACGTTATCAACTTATCGTACAATATATAGTTACGACCTCCATCGTTTTTACGTTATCAACTTATCGTACAATATATAGTTACGACCTCCATCGTTTTTACGCTATCGACTTATCGTACACTGTATGGTCATGGCCTCAATCATTTTTACGTTATCAACTTATCGTACAATATATAGTTACGACCTCCATCGTTTTTACGCTATCGACTTATCGTACACTGTATGGTCATGGCCTCAATCATTTTTACATTATCGACTTATCCAACGATATATGGACATGACCTCTGTCATCTTAGCTAATGCTAAGTCTTACTTTAAATCGGTAATCAGCACATCCATGTACAGTGTGCACTTCATCGTAAAGATGCACGAGAAATGACAGCAGAAGACAAACTACGATGAGCTTTATTCACATGTTATGTCAGTGGTCAAAAGGACATTACTACAATATTTGTCTCAATGGATGTTGAGTTGCTTGCTAGACGCTTGCTCGAGTTGCTTACGTTAACGTAAAACTAAGAAATGAGCCCCACATCCAACCCTTCTCCTTTGTGTTAAAGGTCTTAACCATTGAGATACCGGATTGGCAGAATGTTGCCTGTTGACTCTATATTCTTGTGTCAAATGCTTAATATTTATTTAAGTGCTTATTTATTGTTTTTCGTTGTGTGCCTTTATTTAATTATTTATTTATTTACTTAGGATATAACAAAAAAAGTTACATTCCAATTCGTAAGTTTGAATATTCTTAATAAGAAGTAAAAGTTAAAGGGTGAACTTGCATTATTATGCCATCACGTCAGCGGCATAAAATGGTATTATAATGACAATAATATTGTTTATTGCAATTTTAAAACACAAGAATTGATCTTAACGGGCTTAGCCAGCATCATCATATCAGCTTCAGCAATGCAAGTCACGATGAATGAGAACATCATGTGTATAGGTTGTTGGGTGAATCTTTATTTGCTCAAAGTTTGAATTCTTTGGAGGATGTTTCACTGACTTTAGAGTGACATGAAAACAGCCTCGCTGCATTTTCATCCCTGACTTTTGTTTGTCAGAACTCACTTTCCCAACCACATAAACATGCAGCTTCATTTTCTAAAACAAGGACAGGCAAACAATAGCTGTGAGCCAGCCGGTTGTGCACAATGCACTGTCTATACCAATCATTTCCATTGTCTAATACAGAGCGACTAAATACGAGTACATGAAAGCTCTATCGTGCCATCTGCCATTTCTTGAGTGCATCATTTGTCGAGCATGATTACATTCTGCTTTAACACCATTTGTCAAATAAAAGGCGCTGAATAGAGGCACCCTATCTCCACTGCAAGTTCATTGCTTCCTTATCTTGCTTTGGGATATTTCACGGCATTTGCATATTTATTGTTTCCATACTGCAGTCGCAAGGAGAGCGAAAGAGACAAAGACAGAGAGAGAGAGAGAGGTAGGGAGGCAGCAGTGGAGAGACAGGCTGTGTTCAAAGGAGAGGAGGAGGTAAAGTAGTGCTGCCTTCTTTTCATGCAACTTCGACATTTCAGTACTACTAAGAAACTCTGCGTTATACTGGAGGTATAGGTGGAGACGGGCCACGATAGCTGCGGAGATAGTAAAATATGAAGCAAAACAAAACAACATCACCTGCCACAGGAAGAAGGAAAAACACAAGGTTTGTGTTAATAGTAGTTATTGTTTGTTAATGGTTACCATTAGGGCTGGGTCCAATATGTATCATTTGTTTTTGGTTGGATGTCTGAATTAAGGTTCTGTGGTTAACACAAATTGAGGAGATTTAAACGTTTTGTTCTACGATATAAAATACGTCAGTAAATACCATGCTAACAAGTGGCTAAATGAGACGCCTTTAGCTTGGTCGTGGTGACTTGAAGTCGTGTGACCGTGGTGTAGGTTAGCTTTTTACTTCTGCCGATAGCATTCACGCTTAAAAAATCATAAAAGGGGGGTCCATTTGTTAAGACAAAAGGTGTACGTATCAGAAATGTTTGCTGCCCACAAAGATTATTTTCTTATATTTTGTCTAAAGAACCAGTGAGATGCTAACTTGCAGGGTTGGCCTACAAACACACATCATCCCTGCAGCACTCTATACATTTAGAGTGAAGATACTGGGATCACAGGCATCCACTGCTACCACGTCAGGATAGATTGTCAGGAGGAATAAACTTGCACTACTATGACCTCTAAGATAATCACAGCCTCATGAAATTGAATAACCACAAACTAAAGGCACAGGGCATTCAGAAGATGTATGGCTTTCCAAGGTATAATGACACTAACGGGGTTTAGCAGCATTTTCCAGAACAGAAGTGTTCGCCATCCAATCCCTGAAAAAACTAATGTGATTCTTGCAGAAATCTTCAAATGTCAAAAGTTTAATTTCTAGATAACAAATCACAGCACGGCTTTTTCTATGGTGTTCCTCAGGGTCTTGGTGTCTGAATGTGGTATTTTGGAGGATATTTGATCATTTTTATCAATTCTATTGCTGGTAAAAAAAAATGAATTGTTATATTTAGCACCAAATCTGTAACAAACAAAAGATTGCAGCAACAACTTATGAGAAATAAGTAAACACGGAAATGGCCATCAAATACTTCAATCATAATGTTTGAATACTTTTTACACTTTCACAATTTATTTTGATTAATTCATGTTGGGGGAAATATCAAGAGGTTAACAGACTATTAAAATGGACGATTTACTTTCTGTCAGTCGACTAACCGACTAGAGGCGGACAATAAGGATGACATCTCATATCACGGTATGTGGAGCTCATTTAAACTGCACGTCTGCCTTTGTCTCATCCAATCAGCCTATTTTGAAAGTGACAGGGTGAGAGGTGGACGGACACTCACTGATGGATTTCCCGGGGTAGAGCTTGACCTGGCTGTGTCCCGGTACATGAGTCTCGTCTTTGGCCCGTAATGTGTCCAGCTCGTGTTTGACGATGTACTGACACTCGGCCATGCTGAGGAAGGAGTCTCCGTCCCCTGGGGAGACACGGCAGATCATATCAGACACAAGCAGCCAACACGGAGACGGACACCGCGACATCCACAGCGGAAGGCATGTTCAAACAGCTCAAACTGTGACCAGAGTGCGTCAATCACACTACATTTCACTTTCCAGCTCTTTTGATTGCAGAGCTCTTTGCAAGACTTCAAAGAGCTGTGACGATTAGAAATCAGCTGCATGCTGGGACACCTGTTGAAATGCAGCAATAATACTGTAATAACAAACAGCCTTTACCTTCACTACTTTAGCGCTGACACTAAGAATTAACTGCATTATTGATGTCTCTGCCGGTTATTTACGGCTTATCACTTCATCAGAGTCAGTTCATAATGTTTTAAAACAGAGAAAACCAGTAAATTGTCACGCAGGAGAAGCTGAAACTGGCTGCTGCAGCTACAAACGATGCTAAGAGTGGTAACTGTGAAAGCTGAAGGGAGCTGCAAGTGATAATTCTCTGTAGCTGCGACCCCTTTTGCATCGTCACATTATTGTTGTCTGTCACTGAGTGATAAAGTTACACTATTGGTCTGTCAAGTTGGACTTTCCCAATTGACCGTTGCCCTTTCAAAATAAATAGAAACTGTGGTAACGTCTTTGCCTCCGTGATTAATTCATCCGATCCACTTCCTCATTACACGTGCGGTTGTTGTTGCTGCGCAACACGTTCGTTACTCCAACGACCCAGAAAGCATCTTTTGAGAAATTCAGGGGGAGCTCTGAAATGTCGCAATGTTTGGTGCCACTTCTTTTTTTGTCTAAATTTGTATTTTCCTGTAAATATGTTTCAAACTTGATGTCTCAATCCTAGTGTTTGACTCCTGGTGTTTCACTATGGTAAATGATAAATTCATCCACTGATGTCAGGGGCTACCATGCAAGGTGCCACTTGCCCATTTATACACGTAGGCAATTTGGGGTTAAGTGTCTTGCCCAAGGACACATCGACATGGACTAGCGGAGCCGGGGATCGAACCGCTGATCCTTCGATTGAAGGACGACCCTGCTCCACCACACAGCCACAGTCTCCACAGCTGCTTTAAGGAATGAACTCCTGACCGGGCATTAGGGCATACATAATCCTTGAGCACCCCCTAGTGGACAAATACAACAGCCTGTAGAGAGGTTTTAGAACATTACTGTTCTTATTTCCTGCCTGTTGAAAAAGTAATTCGCTCTGTGTACAATCCGTACAGATGGATATTGTATATCCAGACATTTCGCATTACTAGTGCAGTGTCCGTTTGCGTCAGTCTGCAGAGCCCTGAAGCCCCGCCCCCGCTGCTGCACAGCGCACTGGCCCTTGTTTATTTAAAGTTTATTAAAATTGAACGTGTCGGACGTCCACATTGCCTCAACGTCGACACTGCACGACCTTGGGTCCCCAGCAATACACCCGCCAGGTGTGAAGTAGATCGGATGAGTTGTTCTCGAGATATACGGACACACACACACACACACACACACACACACACACACACACACACACACACATATATATGTACAGACAGAGATTCCTTGCTTTATAGTTAGATAGACACTACAGCTGACTATCCCTGAAACAATTTGGCCACAATTTGGTAGTCAAGCCATCTTCTAGGTTTCAAACTAGTCTTGTGTATCGTCATTTGATTGTTCAATCACAGCTGCTTTAAGAAGGACTTTATTCCAGAGCAGAAACACTCACAAGACAAACAACAACAGCCTCCTCCTGGACTTTACCTTTAAAGTCTTTGAAGTTGTGTTTGTTGGCGCAGGTGAAGCCTCTCATGGATCCATCGTGGAACTCCTTGAAGAGGCCCACATCCTCAGCGCCGGAGAGCAGCCTCTGCCATGTAGCCCCCACCAGGAACATGTTGGGGTTTTCCTTCTCCTGAGTGTCGACCCCAGGGCCCAGCTGCTCCACCAGCAGCTCAGCGCCTGGGACAAATGGCAGGTTATCAGCACTGAATGTGATGGACAACCGGTGAAAAACAAATGAACGTGAACTTCAACACCTCCATTTAGGGCCTGTCACGATCACTTCTTTTTGTCAGGTCATACATTATTCCAGAGATAATTGCAATAAACCAATAGACCCTTTAATGCCACTGATGTGATATTAGAATATTAAACATTGGAACTGGAATGTGAAAAGAATTATTAAAATATCCTTAAATACATTTTACATAAATACAATAAAACCACACAACCAAAACAATAAATAAAATTGACTTCAACAAAAATTGCATTTAAAGAAGATGACTTCTCTGAAATTAGGAAAAAAGAAAAAGAGTCAGGTATTCAGTCCGTGGGTCCCGAAAAAATCTCTATACAACTTGGTCTCCTTTTATAAGATACTTAGAAATGTTGTCTTTTGATTGAGTCAAGCCTTTTACTGCAATAGAAAACTATGGCAACCCGGTGTCTGTCTTCAACCAAAAATAGAACGCTAAGTTACTAAACAAGAAGATAACTTTTCATAGTCAGACTCCGTCTATACGTTCACTTCTTGCACACTTTTGTCTCAATTGATTTTCATTTTGATTTGCAAGTACAGTCTATTTAGTATTTATGTATGTTGACCTTGGAAGGGATGGAGGGGGGGGTGATGTCACCTGTAACTTTAAATCTATTTAGGGAAAAAGTAAGTAATATGTAATCTATATATATATATTGCGACAGGCCTACCTCCATTCTGCTGTGTGTCCCGTATCCGGCTCAGCAACCACGCGATGGCCTCCTCCTTGGTGTTCGAGGCGAGCTCCACCACCACCAGAGGATCGAACCTGGAGCCCCCGCCGTCAGCTGACAGCGCCCGCAGCATCTTCCCTTCTCCCAGGACACCTGATACACGAGCTGGACAAAATGTCCAGTCAGAGAGGGTTTTATACATCATTTATATTTATTCAAGTAAAGAATGTATGACTCATTATCTTAATTAAACTTATAATATAAAATAAAACATTACACAAGCTAAATTCTAGAAATTTTAATTGTTGCTTAAGATCAATAAAAACCTGACAAACTAGATCACTAAATGTCCTCCCTCAGTTCCAGCTTTGAAACTCTTGTTTCAACGTTTTTTGGGACAAGGGGGCGCTATTGTTGCTATTCCCTCATGTTAATAGAGAAGAAGAAAGAAAATAAAAAAGAACAGAACAGAGCAAAGTCAAAGTAAATATTGTCACCTATAGTCTACACAAGGTGTGCCAAGACTACTATGATCTACTGCACGGGGTGACTGGATCTATTCCACACCCAGACACAGACACAGAGAGCCTGCAGCTCACTGACAGAAACAGCTGAGGCAGAAAAAGGGAGGGGGCTGGTGTGGGAGCGACACGACATTAGTGTGGAAAAGCAGCGTTGGAAAGCGCAGACTGCTCCAGTACAAGTCTGCGCTAGTGACACAGACTGCTCCAGAGCTAAAACATCTCGGTACTCACCCGGATCTGTGTGTCTGCGAAGGAAATGGGCTCTGTTCCAGCCTCGGGGCTGATCTGTGAACAGTCAGATTAGATTTAGAAACAACATATGACTGTGTGTAGTTAGTTTTTGGGAGTCTCGAGGCTGCTGCGCCCGGTGGACTGGAGTAAATTAAGAAGTTCCACGTCACAAGCGGCGCAGCAGGCTTCAGCTGTCGCGCCCACCGACGTGACAGCAGCTCTGGTATCGATGTGGACGTGATGTCGAAATCAATCACGGACGCGCGCTCACATTTGACCTAATCCTTTACAAACTGATTTTACAGAGATATACATATTTAGCTTTCCCATGATCCCATAGGCTACAACTGTAACCACCAAACCAAAGAGGAGCACTTGTTTAAGTGTGGTTGTAAAGATGATTCTTTTGGGAGTAATAATCACATCCATCTTCAGTGAGAACTATACTGTATATGCAATGGAGCCATGGGTCATTTATGGAATTTAATCAATTAGACCTATGCTTTTTCATGCTATAAGTCCAATCAACATGATTTACCTTGACTTTGCAAAGTACGATATTTATGTTCACATATGCTAATTATATTATATCCCACTGTAGCCTATATGGTTTAAAATGAAATAAATACAAAGCCTGCGTTTCTCGTTAGACTGTCATTACTTCTACCTTTTTATGGTACATTAGAACATATTTGTGTTTGTAAAGCTATCAATGACTTTGAAGCGCTAGCCTAGTACTTAATTGAAGTGCTTTATTGAAGAAGACATACGCACGGTAACGGTTTCACACATAACATGTTAGTGAACCAAAAGCTGTCAGGTCATACTAAATAATCTATTTTACGTTGAAGACATTTTTTTGCATTTAGCCCGCAACTTACCCGGTCCTCTCTACTGAGCAGCAGCAGTGTTTAGGAAATGTTTAGAAAAGCCACTTCCGGAGTGTCTCACGCTCTGATGCCGGGTGCGCTCGTTTTGTGTTACAGTGTGAGAAAAGAAGCGCCGCGAAGAGCGGGGACAGAAGCGTCACGCACGGGCGTCGCGGAATTGAGCCGCGGAAGGCACCGCTCGGCGGAGTTATCTCGACCAACGAAGCAAACGTCATAAATCATATCGAGGCTACGTCAGAGTCGCTCGCGCCACGTGACCGCGAGAGTTACAGTATGGCCGAGCAAGCGGTGACAGCAGCGAACAGCGGGTGAGTGTTTTCCTCCGACCCAACTCGCGTCAATGTTTGTACAATATTCAACGAGTCATATTTAATACGTCGCATACGTGTCTGTGTAACACAGGAAAATACCAGCATGTTGTTGTCACACACCTTCAAAGTTGAATACGTTGTCAAAAGTCAGGCTGAAGTTCAGGTAAACAAACACAAAGATACATGGTGCCCCGAGGTGTATCCATGCTGTTGGTAGTACGAGTCGAACAGACCTCGAAGTTACCAGAGTAACGTCACCACTGATGGTTTAGAAAAGATGGCACGGTTTGAATGTCGTCCCTACAGCACACTGAATAACGTTACACGCGTCACCCTACTGACAGCCACCAGCAGCTGTACCGTGACCTCTATCTCATCACAAATACTGTTTCATTTCGTTCTGGCTTCAGGGTTGTCCAGAGAATGATGTCTGTTGTTGGTGCCCACAGTCTGGTCAGCAGCGTGTGGGGCTACGTGGACACCACAATAAAGTAAGTTTGTTTTTGTTGTTGTTGTTGTTTTACCCACCCATCCACCTAACGAAGCAGGCATGTGATGTGGCCCTCTTAAATCATCACAAGACTGTTTAAGATGCAACATTGTTTCCGCTTAGAGATGTGTTTTTCTTGTTGTTGTTGTTGTTAAATATATCAGACACACATTATTATTCCATGTAAACATTCTTACATTTCTGAAATCATGTCTGTATGGGGTGTGTTCCCACACTTACAGTGTCTATCACTCGCTCCTGTAACGTTGTTTTAATTAACTAGTTGGTTTATCGCGCAATTAGTCTTACTGGAGCACTCGCATGATGCACTTTCCAGCAGTTGGCAAACATTATAATTAAATACAATGTAATAGCTCAAATTAGATCAGTTTAATACAACATGCCTGCATTAATTCCTAAGTTTCATAAAGGTTATAAATAATGCACAGTTTTTAATTTTCTCTGCCAGAGCGTAAGGCGGTAGGGAGATCATGCGTTCGCTCAAAAACTGACATCATTGAACAGTTTGGTCTCATTTTGAACCAGAGCATCCGAAGATTAATAAACAAGAGTGCACATTTCTGGTTGAAACTGCTCCCTTTGGAGGCTGGGGTGTGTGTGGTGCTGCCAAATTCTATTGCATTACACTGACGTTGCATTACACAGGTGTTTTCTAATATTTTGGCCACCCCAGTATTTATAATGAGGGTAGACAAAAACATTTTTTATAAGCCTCTCAACTAACAACTGTACTGGTCGTGGTGTTACGGCACAATGTAGACTACAGACACAATTCTGCACATAAAGAACAATTATCTCGCAACGTCAAACAAGGCCATGCACAAGGAAATAATGTACGTGGAGTGTGGACCACTAAAACCTGGAGGTAAAATTTAAAATCAGGATGCAAAATCTCTCAAAAACAACATGAGAAAACCAGCCCGTTCTCACTCCCAACTCAACAAATAAGTCAGCCAGACTGACTGGAGAAAATGGAGCCACGTATGAGGAGTGTCTGGATCTGGTTGAACTTCTGCTATTTTCTTCATTCGTTTCCTCTGCAGAGACTTTATTGTGACATCTCCACTAGTGCTGGGCGGTATGACCATAAATGTGTATCACGGTATTTTTTAAGATTCTGGCAGTTTCACGGTATTTTCTTTTTTCCTTGACTGTGTTTTTATATAGGTTTATAGAGGCTTACTCTACTGTCAGGAGTACACATAATATAAACACATGTTAATGTCATCATGTATAAAGGCTTTGCTTACTATAGGGTGTGCTCGTTTGTTCGTATAATGTTGGGATAGCAGTTTGGCTGAAGTATTGTCGCCCCGGTAAGACGTACCTTGAATCCAGTGTTTTAATCATTGCTCTGAACCCGTCTTTCTCGACTGTCTGTAGCGGGACCATGTCCTTGCAGAGATGGGTCGTTATTGCGTTCGTAATGTCGCTCCACCGCTTGCTTTTCTTGTCATCTACAGTGCCTCGAGCAAAAGCCTCTTCAAGCGATGTCTGACCCTTTGGCTTCACTGTTTCACTCGTGCTAACGTTACTGGTTGACGGTCTCAAATCCGACGGCACAGCTCCTCTCTTGAGCACAGACTCTATCGGTGCATCTCCGGTCTGTCTAACTAACTAGCGAGCTGTACCCAGCATGCCGTTCGTTGGTGTAATTTTATAAATGTACAATTATTAGTGTTACAAATTGTTTATTTGTCATAAACCGTTGTGTCGTGGTGTTTTGCCCTGTTAAACAGCGTTAGTTGTGGGTTATTAATTGTTGTTATAAAGTTATAACCATGACTAGAGGTCACTCAATACATATAAGACAACTAGCTCTGACCGTAGCGCCCTCAGCGGCGAACAATAGATTCCGCTGCCTGTTGATGAGTGACAGCAGTAGTTTCGGCTATGCACCGGTATGACGGTGTGTAAAAATTAAAACCTATACCGGTTAGCACTAATCTCCACACATTGTCACACAGGGGTTACCAAACTCTGTAGCTAGATGACCTAACACATAACAAGAACTACTTCATGAAATAGATAATAATCAGTGTTTTTGTCACAGCCCTGCTCTCTCTAATGTCCTGTCCCCTAAACCACACTGCGTCAACAGAGCCTGCCTATGAAGTTAGGGAAGTACCCTCCGCTGTGCTCACCGAGCAGCTGATGCAGAGATGATCCGACACAGCTGACCAGAGCAGATCGCTCCTAAACACAATAAATGCTCACATTCAGTCCTCATGGATGCTCTTTTTAATAAACGTATTGCCTTATGATGTTATATATCTCGGCTTCGGTCTGAATCCTTTAAGCGTAGTCACCATGATTATTTGAAGTTGAGTTTTTTGTTTCTGTCCGTGTAGGTGGTGCTGGATCCCCAGCTGGCTGCCGTCATGGTGTCCCACCTCTCAGATCCAGCTGCAGACTGCAGAGGACATGATGCTGCGGTGTAAGGATCAGCTTCTCTGACTTTTAGTTCCCACGTGTGCCCGTCAAAACGTGGGAGCTTTATTCATTGAGAGAGTAATGATTGCATGGTACAGCTTCATTTTTACTGTAAACCATTTTTGTACATACTGGACATAATTTCAGCAGAGACGAGGGCGTGTCACGCATAGCAGTTTGTTGTTTAAGACAAAATATACATTTTCCACCATAAAATACTGTGTGAATGAAATGTTTGTTATAATCACCTGGTTTGTGTAAATGATTCTTTTATTTATTTTTGCTTGGATAAGAAAAATCCTTTTCTTCAGCCATTTTCAAAATACAAACAAATAGTGATTAATCATTGTTTATCTTAAATAGGCTTACAAATCTAAACAGCGCTCTTTTAGCCATATTGCCCAGTCCTACCGTCATGCAAAGGGGCTTACTAGAACCATACAGGGTTCTTCAGCTTGTCCCCATAGATGAGCCCTTTTTGGTTCTGAGAAGAACCTCTTGTAAAGGTTCACAGCGGGTTCTACCGAGAACCCAACTCTTATATAGGCCAAGGGTTTCCCTCAAGAACCCACCTAGGGTTCCTCATTTGGCTCCTAAAGGGGTGGGGCTGATGTGGTGCAGAGCAACCTCCAACATTCATGGTTCACAATCACAGTTTTTGGGAGTGTTTGGGTCTGAAGGATCTATTAACATCCATGTTTTAAACAATCCAATGGGCTTAAAAGTACACCAATGCACTGTGGTCTGGTATGGGTCTTGGGCGTAACCATCATACTCAAACAAGATGCCACTTTGACCACAAGATGGTCAAATCGACCAACTAGCAGGAATAAACACAAATGACATAAGAGTGAGGCAGTGAAACTGTATCTTTGACCTATTTCATTTCTTCCCTTTCAGTTGAAAGAAGAATTCCCACCATTCTTTTGCCGTTCTGTTGTAACTCTACATCCCTCTCCTGTCCTGCTATTTGCTTTCTCTTCAGGTGTAGAAAGCCCTTTCTCCAAACACCACGTCCCCGTCTCCAACGGCAACCTGCTGTGGACCCTGACCCTGAGCGGCGAACGCGTCAAAGACAAAACCCCCATGGTCCTGCTGCATGGGTTCGGAGGTGGCGTGGGCCTTTGGGCTCAGAACCTGGACGCGCTCTCCCAGCGTCGGCCCGTCTTCGCCGTGGACCTGCTGGGCTTCGGACAGAGCAGCAGGCCCCTGTTCTCCGCAGACCCCCACGAGGCAGAGGACCAGTATGTGGAGTCTATAGAGCAGTGGAGGGCCAAAGTGGGTCTTGAGTCCATGATACTGCTGGGACACAACCTGGGAGGATTCCTGGCTGTGTCGTACTCTATCAAATACCCTAACAGGTGGGTTCAGATTCTGGGACTCCTCTTATCGTAACGTTGGCTTGTTTTTCATTGAAAAGGATCTTTTATTCTTCGGTGCTGATCTTGTTGATATGAGGCACATTTGGTGTGATAAGACTACGCTGTAGTTCATTTTGAAACATTTATGAGCGACACTGAGTGGTGGAGGACGGCAGGTGTTTGTAATATTTCAAGTTATGATCAGAATCTCGACAGGAACTTGAGCTAGGCTGTTATATTAGATCCATCTTACAGGTGAGAGTGTTATGGACAATGTATAGGACCATTGGAATTGTTGCTCCTTCAATTGATTGTTAGATGCACGGGTGGGTGATGGAGACAAAATTATTATAACGGAAGTTATGAACATGCATATGACAAAATAAAAGGTGTTGCTAATAGCGAAGAAGCTACAGAGAATTTCCCCCTCCAGCTCATTGTTTATCTGTCCGGCCCAAAGTTATCGCAGGTTTAATCGGCTAAAGAAGGCCGTGTGAAGCACAATAAGTGAGTAAGTGGACCTTCAGTGGAGATTGTTTTGACCAAAGACCCAAGTCGTAATACAGCAGAATTATCCTTTAATCATGACTTGAAGAACAAAGAGGCAGATGGAGAAACACGACTCTTAACTCAGCCGTATAGGCAGCATGTGATTAGGATATAGTTGTAGCGGTGTGCCTGGAAATGCTGGCGGCCTGCGATAGCAGCAGTGTCCTCCGAGCCGCTCTCCTCTCACTAGACTGTATCTCTCCCTAATCATCTCGCCTCGTCGCTTCTCCAGCTCTAAGCTTCCAGCAGGCGCCCTGGCTCTCCTCTAGGGACGACTGATAAAATGTCCTCAATCTCTTATCGCCCTCCTTCATCAGTAATGCTTAAAAAAAAAAAAAAAGAATCCCTCTTCCTGTCCCCTTTTTGTTATCTCAGTGTTCCAAATAGCCTTTACGTTCAACCGGGGACATACTGTGTGTCCCTATTAAGGCTGAACTGTGCTCATTGTTCATGCTATGGCTGTTTACTTAAAGGACAACATGATAGCTTACAACTTGAGGGCCCAGAGATCATTTGTACTGTGTGTATTGTTAGACCATGTGATGCAGTTGCCATGGACTTTGGATTGTTTCTGATGAATGGGCACTGTGTCCCACAGCCTGTATATAAGAAGTGGACGTAGTCAATGTGACGTCACCCATCGGTTTGGGGTTTTGAAGCCTCAAATTCGTCATTTTGGCCGTCGCCATCTTGTTTTTTTGCAACCAGAAGTGACTCGAAATGGTGGCGCTAAGTACAACGCTGAAAAATAAATTTCTAGGCGACCAAAAATGTTTACAATTAACTTAAATTAAACACACACTGTGAAAGGGTTTTAAGTTCTAAGACCAAACACTGTCGTGACTGTGAATAACTGCTGTTCATTCATTCTTAAAATATACAGTATTTCTGGTTTATGCCAACTTATTTTCATAGCTATTGGTTTTGATAGCATTGTATTCACCAAAGTAATTGCTTAGATTTAAGAGCATGGCGACATCGCTGCGGCAAAGTCAGACAGGGCGAGAAACGGAAGTCTGCTGGTGAGACAACCTGTCTGTAAACGAACCACGAGTGTAGCCGAATGATCCAAACCACTTTACCTGGAAGTAAAACTGCAAACGGGGATACAAAGTGTCTCGAAAACAACATGAGAAAACCGGCCTGTTCACACTCCCAGCTTGTCAAATTCGGCAGCTTGGTTAGTGGCCCACTTAAACCTATGACGCTCGACATGGCCATAGTGATGGTGGGGGTAAAGGAGGTCAGGTGACATAGGCTATCGAGCGAGGAAGTCCTCATAGGGTGGATGTATGGGTCAAAATAGAAGGACTTAGCTCTTTACCTGGTTTGCTAAACACTTTACTTCTGTCTGCTCTGTTGCTGTTGTTTGCTATGTTCATGCTGTTAGCTGTTAGCTGCTAGCTGTTAGCTGTTAGCTGCTAGCCGCCGGCTGAGCCGTCGCCATGTTGGGAGCTGTGTGGTGGATATCCCTCAATCATATATGTGCTCTGAATTCCTATAGTGCTCATTTTAAAGCTTTACAATTCAGAAAATGAATGAATGACTGATGTTGGTGAAAAAAAAAATGAAGCACTGTGGAGGGCAAAAAATAATACTAAAAATAATCACAAAAAAAGGCATTAAAATCAATGTTGTTGCTAATCATTGACATATCCCAAAATGTAAATAAAAGTAAGTATTCAAAAGTATAAAGAAAATAATAATACTAATTTTTTGTTGTTTATAACAGTGGCATTATATAAACAAACTACATTTTAAGGGCTAACATTCTGCAAATTAATGAATATTTGGTACTCATGATCAGGACTGATGTTGGTTACAAATTAATATTAAAGTGTAATTGTATGGCAGTCAGTCATGTTAAGATATATATGAGGGTCTGTAAAAACCAAACATGAAATAGACCCAAATAGCAGGTGAAGGTGTGTTTAATCACTTTGTCTCCGGCCTGCAGAGTAAAGCACCTAGTGCTGGTGGAGCCCTGGGGTTTCCCTGAGACCCCGGACACAGTAGAGGCAGACCGTCCCATCCCGGTGTGGATCAAAGCCCTCGGAGCCATGTTCAGTCCCTTCAACCCGCTGGCTGGCCTGAGACTGGTTGGACCACTCGGTAAATCAATGAGATTAGATGGAACCCTTAATGATGGAAGTTAGAAGAATATGAATGCAGGGCTTATTAAAGATGCAGAGCATCAGTAGCATACAGAGAGGAAATATGAAAATGTATGCAGTACGAATGCATTAAATGAATGAATAATAATGTGATTATACGGTTGAATCGAGGCTCTGTAAAGAGAAAAGAGGGCATTGTTAATGTTATTATAGCTGTGAGCATCTTTGAGTATTTCTTATCCATTTTTTTTCTTAATATAAAGAAAACTAGTTCAACTACTAATTAAAAACTAGTCACATGATGAGCACATGATGTCGTTGTCCAGACTTTGAGGAGCAGTCAAGTGAAAGCGTTGTTCCGTTTGTGCCCTCTGATCCTGCTCATGTCCGATGTAATGAAGCAGCCCTACTTTCTTAATGGCTACATGCTTGGTTTTAACACTTGGACGGGCCCTCTGTGGCCCCTGCAGGGCCTTCTCTGGTCCAGACTCTGAGGCCCGACTTCAAGAGGAAGTTCTCCTCCATGTTCGCTGACAACACGGTGGCAGAGTACATCTACCACCTGAACGTGCAAACCCCCAGGTCAGTCGTCGCCACGATCAAATCTTCTTGATAACCGCGATGAAAGCAATTTGTTCTTTACCCTCGTTGCAGTCATCCGTTAACGTCATGCCTCTTCTTCTTCTTCTTCGTCGTTACAGTGGGGAAACAGCCTTTAAGAATATGACCGTTAACTACGGCTGGGCTGTGAGGCCGATGCTGCAACGGATGGACCAGCTTCAGCCCAAGATCCCCATCACCATCATCTACGGATCCCGATCCAGCATAGACAGCAACTCGGGCAGAACCATCAAAGAGATGAGGCCACACTCTCGTGTGGAGAACATAGTAAGTTCAGAGAGAGAGAGGGGGAGGGGAGTGAATTCATGCACTTTTACCTATTTCTTTTTTTAATTCAGCGTATTTATTTGTACTCTATTGATGGACTTTATCTGCCAGGTTATTATTGAGGGTGAAGCGACTGGAATTTGTCAGACTTCATAGAAGGTAAATGAGTTTCCCAGTGTTTCCAGGGAAACCAAAACATTTCCTGGGGGAAATACCTGTGCCTGAGTGTTTGATCCTAAGAATATCATATGTGCTGAAACAAAGACGCCTTCGGAAAACCTCACTCAATCTCCCACCTAACTGCCGCACAGCTACTGTACTGCTGTCAGACTGTAAAAAAGGCCCATTTCATTTCATTTTTTTTATTTGTATTCATCTGTGTTATACCTATGGGCTAAGACAGTTAAAAAAAACACTTCACATAACCAACTCTGCCAAATCAAACCAAACTGGAGCTAAAATTCAAATTAGAACTGCTCCAGAGACAATCAATTGGGAAAGATGTTAAAATCAATCTCCCATTTATTGTCTATGGAACAGCTCCATACTTCATACTTGATGAGAGAGAGTAGCTCGTGTTCACACATATCCATTGATTTAAAATATTGGAATTCTTAAAAAGACATATTTTTGGTCTTACCTGCAACTACAGTGAAACAGTGACCGGGTCATGATTTCTGTAAAGAGAAACCGCTGTTGAGGTTTTTTGGCGCCTCGAGCTCCACCAGCCGAGTGCCAACTAGTCCCATTATATTGGGGAGAAGGCAGACCATCATCTCTATGGCCGAAATATGCAAAACTAGGCAAATCACAATCTAGATTGTTAAATAGCACGACAGGTAAGAGGAACATTAGGTTTATTTTAGGTGGTGTTCCCCTTTAAATCCTATAAATAACACTCTAAAATGGCTGCATGCAGTGGTCATTCCTTACTGAACCCACTGACTCAGCACTATTGAGATAGTCATATCTTCCCATTTAATAACCACTGGCTAACAACGGTCATTTAAAGAGGAATTTAAGACGAGCAAGGAAGTAATAAGAGGGTGAAACAGTAAGGGCCTTATGAATATATAACAGAGAGAGACGCCCAACCATAGCATACAGCTCTTAATGATGAGGATTCTAATTATCAGCAGTAATAAACCTGAACGCAGAGCGATAAACAGCATCCGAGGGCTTCAGAAGCATTCATGTATAAAATGTCATTCCTGTAGAGGAAACCTTGAGTTTAGATTATGTCACCACACGACTATTACCCAGATATACAAAAGGAACCTCTAAGCTCATAGTAACAAATGTTGGAAAGGAAGAAGGGGCATTGCTAAGATGTACAAAATAATGTATTTAAAATAAAAAAATCAATAATAATCCCAATTCCTTATATTTTCCAATTTTCCAATCTCTTGTGATTCATAGTACTGCATAAGGAATCTCCGTACTGCCCTCAGGCAGTGTTAATGGTGATCATATAGGCTTCTAAAGCTAACTGTAGCGTCTATTGAGTGCCGCAGTCCTAAAACCCAGAAATGAGTCAGCATTTTCACACTTCGGGCTCCAAATAAGGCTTAAAAAAGATGTTTGTCTAAATGAGACGACTAACCGTCATCACGAGAACACTAGTCCTCCTTTAGCTTAGTGGTGGCGTCGTGAAATGTGACCGGGTGGAGTTGGTTTATACACTAACGTTGGCTTTTTACTTCTGCCGATTGCAAATCATAAAAATGGTCATTTGTGAAGATTGTCTTGCTGAATAAAACATGTAAGCATTATAAACTTATTTTCTACAATAATCCAAAATCCAATGGAAAAATCCCATCGCCTTCTTGTCGGGGGAACCAGTGTGACGCTAACGTCCTGGTCATCAATCCCCGCAGCACTCTATTGGTTGAGACATGTTGAAATCATGCTGCTTAGCAACTACATCGTTGAGTTATTACTGACCGTTCTATTATTGACGTCCTGTTCTGGATGTTCATGATAGCTTTTACTAGAAATGTTTTAAAATGTCTCTCCATCTTCTTTTTTTGTAATGGCAGTTAAAACCCCTCTCTCTGTATGTTTCCTCCTGTCTTGAATCAGACGATCCGTGGAGCCGGACACTACGTGTACGCCGACCAGTCGGAGGACTTCAACCACAGAGTCTTGGAAGCGTGTGACGAAGTGGACTGAAGCGGATACTTAGATACTGAACTCTGGAGACCAATAACAGACTTAACTTCAGCAGGAAGCAGGACACACAGGATTCCACTTCCTTAAAGCAGGAATATTTTTATATCATGTGAAAACAAGTGTGAATAGACACCGTTTCTTCTGCATGTTTTTGTGAGGAAACACAATGAGGCTCAATATTTTAGGACAAGCCTTTCTAATATGATATAATGATATTATATTTAGTCACATCTTAAATGATATTGAACTGAAACCGAATCAATGTCATTCAAACAGCTCAGTTACAGTGTCAGGTGTTAGGTATTTCCTGTATAGAGCTCAGCTGGATGTTCATGATGTTCATACGAGTCTGACGCAGACAGGAAGAGCCCCCTTTAGTACATCACTGCATCAGCACTAGGAAGCAGCTATAGATTTATCTGCAGCAAACAATATTCTCTTTTATAGCAGCTGTCCTCTGTGCTTGTTTTTGGGCTTTTTTTTATTCCACTACAAAATGTAATTTTAATTGCATTAGTTATGAATGTGAACCTGGATGGTTGTTCTTAAACCTACGAGACTGTTTTACACTCTGAAGCTGGTGCACAGCCCTGTAGGGCCTTTTAGACTGGAGTCTGGACTAGACTTTTTTTGGAGCCTTACATATCTACCTACACTGCAGCCTTAAACTGCATTTCCTCTAATGGCCAGCAGGGGGCGACTCCTCTGATTGTATAGAAGTCTATGAGAAAATGACTCTACTTCTCTCTTGATTTATTACCTCAGTAAACATTGTAAACATGAGTTTATGGTCTCAATCTCTAGTTTCAAGTCTTCTTCAATACAGCATGATGTTCATTTAGTACATGATGGTCCATTTAGAGTCAAATAGACATCTGTGTCTAACAACATATATATATATCCACAAATATTGTTGGATATTAGTCATAATAACAAACCTAAATGTTTGAGATGTCCTCTGTTGCTGTGGAGCAACTTTCTGAAGTCTGGACAAATATTGCTTGTTGATGTCATCAGGGTAATCTCAGTTTGCGCATGACAAATATACAGCAGTTTAGTCAAGCTGCATTATGGGAAGTATAAGACACAGTGATTTTAGAAAATTCTAGAAGTCAGGATTCTTGACCTCTGGTGCATTGGATTTGACCACTTTTTTGTTTTATCTCTCTCAAGTCACCTAATTTAATAAAAGTACAGTAACAGTAACTGCAGTGTTTCATTGCATTAAAATAATCTACGTATTAAAGAAACCAGTGGAAAGTGTGCTCAGCCTCTACATAGGTTCAAAATGATCTCATACCCGTCTACCCCTTCTGGTGCTACTTTAGAAAGAATTCATTCAGTTGAACACAGTTGGTGTCGTAATCGAAATGCTGTCACGTAATCTGCGTCTACAATATGAAAGGCAGGAACTCGTAGAGTTTTTAAAGAGGCGATCGAAAGAAAGTCACGATGCAAACACGTTACTGGGAAATACTTTCTTGAATTAGTTGCTTAACAGTCGTAAAAATACAATTGCGCAACCAGCAGGTGAACAATGAAGGTCTCATTTGAATCCATATTTGTCTATCATTCAGCCCTTTAGCAGTGAAGAGAGACGACCACGAAGCATTTGAGTTCTCTGTAGTTCCGCTCACGGCCACTAGAGAGCACTCATATGTAAATGAGGAGACGTGGAGCTTGTGTACAAATGTCACACTGTCTCCTCTCTGTTGAGCTAATATCTCAGCTCATTTCCACCTTTTTAATCTCATTAGCAGAGAGAGAGAGAGAGAGAGAGCACTCTGAAACTAACATGAGGTATGTTTTCCACATTGATAATTAGCAAAAGGGTGTTTGAGGACAGAGGAGGAGGACACAAGTAAATGGGCCGAGGGTCCCTCTCCGTTTCCATCCCTTGGATCCAAACTCAACATTAACACAGACATCGACCGTAAAAAGACATCCTATCTGCTTTGATTCTCTCTGCTCTTTGATCGATGCAGGGGAAATATGCAAGCTCATGTAAAAGTCACGTGGCCGGAAGGCAGATTGTCCCACTCAGCTGTTAGGGGAAGTTTCTCTCTGTGGTTCAGTAGCTGGGTGATTAACCCTGGAAACAGAAGGGAAGATTGTTCCCTTCATTGAGAAACTTCTTCAGGACTTAAGAATAGTACATCATGCAATGAACTCGGGTGCTACAGCAATGCCACCTCTGTCTCTGACATGAGACCATTAAACGCGACGTGGCGGGGGTGGGGCCACCATGAGTCACTCCGCTGACCGAGAGCGTCCCACTGAAATTAATCACAGGATTGATTACGGGAGCTACAGTTTTCAAACACTCATCCAGCCAAATCAGATGGGGAGGTGCTGCCATTATCGGAAAATCAAGGTCCAAATGGAGGCCGCTGATCTTCCGAGGTCGCAAGGGATTCGGTGTACGGAGGCACAGCAGCGACTATATGTCAATAATAGAGGGAGTGCTGCAGTTTTAGTCTGATTTTGTTGTGTCATGCCTAAAAAAGCTTGTCCGGCAGACAGCAGTCAAACAGTTTCTGTATCATGCAGTTCTCTATCGTGTCGAGGCTTTTCTCCTCCCTACATGATAGATAGATAGATAGATAGATAGATAGATAGATAGATAGATAGATAGATAGATAGATAGATAGATAGATAGATGTAAACTGTATTCATCCCCAGGGGGACATTTGTTTGTAGCAGCAGCAAACGAAGTTATAGAATAAACATAAAAATATGAAAGATAACAGAGCAGAATATAATACATTTAAAGAAAAAATGCACAGTATATACAATAAAATAGAATGGTATTAAATTAACTAACTAGGTAAACAACAGTGTAGCAGTGTTGTAGTCATTTGAAGGATGATGATCTGGCCAGAGGTGATTTGTTATAAAGTGTTATTGCAGAGGGCAGGAATGTTCTCCTGTATCTGTCCTTGTGACAGCGGAGCTGGATCAGTTTGTTGGAGAAAGTGCTCCTCTGTCCCTGCAGTAGATGGTGGAGAGGGTGGTCCTGGTTATCCAATATGGATAATAGTTTCTTCAGTGTCCTCCTCTCCACCACCTGTTCCAGATAGTCTTGTTTGCAGCCAATGATGGAGCCGGCCTTCTTAACTAGTTTGTTAAGTCTGTTGGTGTCTCCGGCTCCAATGCTGCTCCCCCAGCAGACTACGGAGAAGTGAAGTGCACTGGCCACAACAGACTGGTAGAACATCTCCAACATCTTGCTGCACACGTCGAAGGATCGAAGTTTCCTCAAGAAAAAGAGTCGACTCATCCCCTTCTTGTACACAGCGTTGATGTTCGCCTTCCAGTTCAGTCTGTTGTCGATGGAGACACCCAGGAACTTGTACTCCTCCACCATGTCCACGTCCTCTCCCAGAACTCTCAGCGGTTGTGGAGCCGTCGTCTTCCTCCTGAAGTCGACCACCATCTCTCTGGTCTTGGCCACGTTCAGCAGCAGGTGATTTCTACCGGACCACTCCACAAAGTCACCCACCACTGCCCTGTACTCCTCCTCCCGTCCATCCCTTATACACCCGACCACTGCAGAGTCATCAGAGAACTTCTGCAGATGGCATGACCCAGAGTTGTATTGGAAGTCAGTGGTGTATAAGGTGAACAGGAAGGGAGACAGAACAGTTCCCTGTGGAGCTCCAGTATCACTGACCACCACATCAGACAGCACACGGCCCAGTCGGACAAACTGTGGTCTGCATGTGAGGTAGTCAGTGATCCAGGAGACGGTGGACACGTTAACCCCCACCACCCGCAGCTTCTCACTCAGCAGCACTGGTTGGATGGTGTTGAATGCACTGGAGAAGTCAAAGAAAGTGATTCTCACAGAGCCACCGGTTCCATCCAGGTGCGACTGAGCTCGCTGCAGCAGGTAGATGATGGCGTCGTCCACTCCCACATGAGGCTGGTATGCAAGCTTATATGTTATAAATATATATATATCTTGTCTTTACGTAGTTCTCTTCAGCCTAACCATGTTTTTTTATGTAACTTGGTGGTTTTTGTAGCTTAACCCTTACTTTTATTTTTTTTTTAAACGAAATGTCCCAAAAAGGACGCGTAGAAAATGGCCAATTCACGTCACTGTACACAAATCCATCAGATTGCATTTCGGGAATAGTACACGAACTGCCGTGAGACTGTGTTGCTATTGCAAATGACTTAAGGCCTTTACACACAAATAAAAATGTGAAATACTTGCCTGCAAATATTTTGCATCAAAACTATTCAATGGTGCAGTTTGCAGCAGTTGCAACTTTCTCAATTAAAGGTTTCATTAGATTCACTCAAACAGAGGACCAACTACCAGGATCCTATTGACCCAGAGCAGCGTCTGGCAGTCTGGCTGAAGTAAACTTCGTCGTATAGCCTAAGATACTGTAAGATATTTTATTGAGTTTCCTTTTAGCCAAAGGCTCTAAGTGAATTTCCTTCCGGTAAACAGTTACACAGTGTATATATCCAGGGCTTTTATTTTGAAAGGTAAAAACAGAAGGAGTGGATCTGGTCCACGCTGCATTTGTCAAGGTTGAAAGGAGTAATAAAGTTGTCCCTCTTGGTTAGGACGACAGAGCCTCCCTGTTGTTGTACACTATAAACTATAATATTCGCATTCTGTGTGAAAGTAGTCATGGTTCATAGTTCAAAGAATTATATTGCCGTGCAAATGAATGCACAACAAAAAGAAAAAAAGGCAAAGTGGTTGTTGGTCATAACATATCATATTTTCTCATGGTGACATACAAGCATCCATTTTGGGGTGTATGTTCAAATTATAAGGGATGTATATCAAATGCTCATAATAATAGTATTTCTATTTTTTTAAAAGACGTAACGAACACAGAGGGGCTTTTGGAGTAAATAAACAGCCCGGCTCCCTTTTACCTCAGAACATGATACACTTGTCATTAACGACGACTGGCACACTGATTGTGTCCAGTGCTGATATGAGTGAGCGGAGGAGGAAGAGGAGGAAGAAGAAAGGCAGAGGGAGACTGGAGGAGGAGGCGGAGGAGAGAGACCTTTACTCTGGAGCACAGACCCGGCCAGACCAGGCTCGTCTCGTCTGGGTTGCTAGGAAACCGGCGAGGCGCCTGATCTAATTTATTAAATTCCGCCTCTCGCCTCCTCTGTAGCTCTCCCTTTTCTCTTCCTGTGTCTGTCTCGCTCACTCTCGGCCGCCGTGCTGCTTTCCCCTATCTGCCGTTATCTTTCCCACCCTCTAAGGCGCTTATCTCCCTCCCTTCCTCCCCTTCTCCTCTCTCTCTCTCTCTCTCTCTCTCTCTCTCTCTCTCTCTCTCTCTCTCTCTCTCTCTCTCTCTCTCTCTCTCTCTCCAGTTGCATGTGTGTGTATATATCTTTCTCTCTCTCTTTCACCATCCTCCCTCCATCCCAGACCTCAGACAGCATATCCTCTCGGGCTGTGCGGCAGTGCCACCCCCGTATCTTTCACACCGAGCCGTGAGTACCGCCCTCAGGCAGGCCAGACCTTCTGTGACTTACCAAGCACACAAAACACACACACACACACACACACACACACACACACACAAGTAAACACACACACACACACAAGTAAACACACACACACACACACACAAAACTGCATTACCATTTAGACTGTGACTTTGTCTCGCTTTGCTGTTGGGAGTCTAGATTCATAAATGTTGATGTATTAGCCGTTCACTGCGAGGCACTCTGCTCGTCGCCTGAATTATTCAACATCGCCATCGTTATCTTCAACCTGATCAATGATCATCTGCGTTCAGGATAATCGATAAAGGAGCAGGTACATGTAGGGAATGCTTCAGAGTGCCTCTGCCAAGGAATAGAGTTGAAGCACCAAAAAAGTGTGTACGTGTTCTCCAGGAGTTGCCAGTGTTTCGGTGTCGCTTTTCAAACACTAGAGCAGACAGAAGTAACAGTGTGCTGCGACAGCTGAGGACTGACACCATACACACAACATATATATATATATATATATATATATATATATATGATTGTTCTGATGGGCTGGGATGCACCAGTTATCTGTAAATGCGATTCTTGGTTTGTCTGTCAAGCCCTTCTCATGCTTTTAGGAACTACTAACAGCAGCCACTGTCTGGCAATGATAGGATAATGGAGAATGCTGAAATAAAGTTTAAAGCTACTACGAGGAACTTTCCTTTTGTGTTGATTTTGGCGGTCCCTGTGGACAAAAGCGGTAGTGTTTTTACGAGCACCATTGTCCTTTTAGACAACCTCTCAGAGACTGGCGGAGCAGCGAGGCGAAGCTAAAGGTGCCACTGCCGCCGGGCGTGCAGGTCGAAGGTGGAAGCAAAGCCGGATCTGGGTCTGTCTGTGTTTGGCTGTCACCACCAAGGTGACATCATTTATCTGTTTGGAAGACGGGGAAAAAAAACGTAAACAAAAGGCGCTAGGTCTGATTTCTTTTTAGTTCCTCAAGTTGTACTGTATTTAAGCATCAGTAGAATAATCTGTACCTCTGTGTCTCTCTCTCTCTCACACACACACACACACACACACACACACAGATACGGTACCTGTCTGTGCCCCCTCCACACAGAGCCCGACGTGCACATTATAATTGGAATCTACAGTCATAAAAATGGAAAAGATGTACCAGGCATCACACAGAAGATAGAAGCCACAGTTACCCTCCACATCCCGCTGCCAGGAAAAGAGACAGCTGGCCCCCTGGGTAACGTGGTTCTTCTCATCATCAAGGGTGTAGTCGATCGTGACCTCAGCAGAATGAGATCAGTGGCACCGCCACACGCGTATGGGCCTCGGTCTTCATTTTGTCATCCACTGTGACACAGCAAACTTGGGAAGAGGGGAGGCAGGTTGCCCCGGAGGTGCCGTTGCCGGATCCCGGCCCCCAGATGTGAAGACTCAAAGCATCAAACACTCACTAATAAAAGGCCATTAAAACGCTTGTTAAACCAGAATCTTTAGCTGTCCCCTTATCCGTTTCATCCCACCCTGACTCTGGTCTCTGAATCATCACCACCCTTAGGTGCTCCTGTGTATGACACAATCAGAGGGTGATGAAAAAGAGAAATAATACCCACCCACTGCTATAATGCCCCCAGGGAACCGAAGGCTTGAGCAAAATTTAAATAAGACGATGTAGTAGCTTCTGTGGGTGTGCTTCTATCTGTGTGTGTGTGTATTTGCTTATGCTTTTAAATGTGTGTGCGTGCGAGTGTTGGAAGATCTGAAAGCCGTAACGTGGGAACTTAGCTGCCACAGACTAAACGGACGTGGAACCTTACAGATCATAGAGGGGGAAACGCTGTGTCTCCACTTCAGTCTCCTCTTTGACACCCTTTTACACCGTGCATTAAAATGCATCTCAGTATGATTACATTCACACCCGGTGTCTCCAGTGTCCACATTGAGACCTGATCCAGCTCAATCAACCGAACGGGTCGAGTGAAACATCACCTATCTTCGCCCACAAAGTCGTTTTACGTGGATTGAAAACTTAATTGACCCTGTGCTTAGTCCTGCGTCCCTTGAACGCAGACTGGCCAATCGTAGCGCAATGTGGTTCAGCTTCGACAAGGGTCCGGCCACTATCCGTTGATGGTTATCAGGTGGTTTGGTCGATCGAGCCTGCGGTCCGTCTTCAATGCGTTTGTGGGTGCGTTGACGCCTGTACTTTCATGTGGTCAAGGTCTATCTATTGCAATCCGATCACCTGAAACACGTTTTAATTCAAGGTGTAAGGGTCTTTGTTCTCCCGGCATCAACCAACCCAGGCACCAGAATAAAATGTGGCCACTACAGGTTCCTACAAACCAAGGATCTCGCTGAATGTCAACGTTTCTGAACCAAAAATACTGTTCGTAAATACTTTTCATATCAGCCTCGCATCACGCTTGCAGAAACATAAAATGCCACGTGGTTAACGTTATGAAACGATTGGTTAGGTTTAGGCTACAAAATTACTCGGTCAAGGTTAGAAAAAACATCAAGGTTTGTGTTCAAATTATAAGGTAATGTAACTACCCCAGCAATTTCTCAAACTCAGCAGACTTCATGCGTAAAGTTACAAAGCTTTTTGTTTTACATGAGACACACACAGAGGTCTCCCGGGTGAAAGTCCTGAGGTATTTTGACCCATCGAGAACCTCTTCCACCTGCCCTTAGTGGACGTTTCACCCATACCAAGTAACTTTCAATAACGATTGCACAATGTACTATGTCACTTGCTCCAACCAAATGCAAAAACATCGACATTCAACGTGTCCATGATTTGCAGAAACGTACAATGCCAACATTTTTCCCTGGCGACTGGGATGCATCTACATGGGGTCTCACCATTGACTGTATATAAGAAGTAGACGTAGTCATCGGGACGTCACCCATTGGGTTGTGGACTGCCATTATGAAAGCTTGATTTCGGCGAAATCTTGGAATACGGCCGTCGCCATGTTGTTTTTTTTACAGCTGGTGTACGGAAGTTACCATATTGAGAATGCGGAGGAGTGACATAGAGACACCGTATACGTCTCTGGTAGTGGCAGCGACCTGTTAATCACAGTTAGCCCGCCCTAAAGCATACCCTGCTTTATGGTCTATTTGACTCTAAATGGACCATAATGTACTAAATGAACATCATGCTGTATTGAAGAAGACTTGAAACTAGAGATTGAGACCATGAACTCATGTTTACAATGTTTACTGAGGGAATAAATCAAGTGAGAAGTAGAGTCATTTTCTCATAGACTTTATACAATCGGACTTCCCTTTGAAACCTTTTGCAAAAGGAAGTCAGTTGTAAGACACTTCCGCATCGACTTCACTCGGCAGAGTGGGAGGTTCCCGCCTGGGTCTCACACTTCTATATTTCTACAGATGGAGCTCTACATACATTCTACATACAACTCTACAAAATAATTTTCAGATTTCTTTAGTATTTGTTCCTCACTCTTTGAGCTGAAACCGACCAGATGAACAATTATCTGGGTTGATGATTGGCAGCTTTCTTAATGGCACTGAAACAGGGAGGACCAGCTGTTGTCTGCAGACCTGATGTCAATGGCATTTAGAAGTACTAAAAAAAGTCCATATTGTTTAAGTTGTGCTTTTAACAAGTTTCCTTTGCATTTAGTGGAGGAAGTTATTGGCTGGGAATGCCCTCTGGCGTTTTGTGACATTTGTGCTCAAGATGTAGTTTTACAGGCAGGCCGACATGAAAGGTGGATCAGTCACACTAGCTCTCGTGATCAGTCAGTAGGTCAGTCCACCAATTTGGTCTAGACTGAAATATCCTGGCAACTGATGATGGATTGCCTTGCCTGTATACAGACATTCATGGTCCCAAGAGGATGAATCCTGCTGAGTGATCCCTTGAGTTTTTCTGTGGTGCCACCAGCAGGTATTGGTTTGTCGTGATATGTCTTGGCATCTATTGGATGTACATACATACATCCAATAGATGTATAAATACTAGCAGGTTCTCCACAAGATGAATTGTAAGAACTCTGGTAATTCTCAAATACTGTCTAAAGCCCTATTTGCGTGGGTCGAGGATTACCTGGGGACCTCTAATAATTTGTAACAATTGCAGAGGTCATCTGTTATCTTAACCCGTAATTTGTCAAGTAAAGAATTCCACAGCAAATGACCTAGCATATTGTACAAAACACAGAGGTCATGTGATAATATTAGTCCCGTGTGAATTGGCATCCCAGTTAGTTGGGGAAGTTTTATATTTATATATGTTTTACTTTTTTTGTTGTTTTCTCCCCTTTTTTGTTTTTTTGTGGGCGAGAATTACAGAGGATGCGTTGGCAATTATAAATGAAAGTTTTGGGAGCTTCAAAATATTATATAATTAAGGCCTATTTATGTAATATCCACCTCTTGTTCCAATGCGAAAGGGTCTCCTTGCTCTGTAATGAGAGGAGCCTCCTGAAATTGCACCCAAAACGCTGTCGGAACATTCATTTTTAATTGCCAACACTGTTGCAAAAACCAAGCAGCTCATAGACATCAGTTTAAAATGAGAAGATGTTTGCAAAAAAATTAAAAATATGTTGCCTCAAAAGAAGCTGGGGGGGATTTAATTGTCCTCCATAGGCTTAGTTTGACAGTTATGAAAAGTTACAGTAGTTCTTGTTTCCGCTGAAGTGAGGGAAGTCCGTCCTGAAGCCCGCCACTGTATTTATACCAGTGGCGGGCCGTGCATTTTATACCTGGGCCTTCACTGCTGTCCTCATTATGACGCCACAGCTACGGTTATTATTTGTTTTGTGTAAAAATGAAGCTCAACACCTATAAATACACTAACTGCAGAGTGCAGATACATGAATATGCCGAGAGTGTGTCTCCTCTCTTCTCTGACTGCAGCTGGGACTGCTGCGCGAGGCTCCTGTGAGAGTGATCGCCTGTGAGTGCTTTGGGGCGGCTCACGGCAGCTCCCGCTGCTCGTTCACGACAGTAACTGCACAACGGTACTTGCTTTCACGTCAGAGTCAAAACACCAGAAAAGTCGCTAGATTTGTCGCTAGTAGCTTTTGACAAAAAAAGTCGCCATGAGGGTTTGGAAAGTCGCCAGATTTAGCGAGAAAGTCGCCAAGACTAAATGTGCCATTGGACTTAAAATAGTTCCTATCATATAAAACCAAACAAAAATCCATCTTCATAAAAACAAGTTGTACAAATAATAATATATAAACAAGCATATTAAAGCTACTGCAGATGTAAAAACAAACGCATTTAACTTACCAGAGCTGCTGTTCACTATTTAAAGACAAAGTCCATCCTCCTTTCTTTGTTAATGAAGAGTTTAATCTCACGGTTGTTCAGTACATCCGTGCGTTTTAGTTCCAGTAAGAAGTCCTTCTCAATTCATGGACGCCAGTGAAGACAGTCGAGCCTCCCCAGCTGTATTTCTTGAATACGTTTTAATGCGTTTGAGGGCTGAAAATGTCCGCTCGATAGAGGCAGCAGATATTGGGATTGTCACCGCCCAACATGTCAGGCTAGCCCACTGACCAATCACGTATGGCTTGGCCAGCTAGCAGGCTCTGACATGTCAAAGAATACGCCCAACATGTCAAACTAAAGATCTGATTGGTTGAAGACGATGACAATCAACAATATCGTCCCCATTCACTTAAACTGCAAAGGGATTCACTTGTGAGTCTGCAGGCCTCGGGCCTCTCTTCTTACCTAGAGACACAGAGGTGAAATCTGATTGGATAAAAGCTCTACTTAAAACAAGCTGCACTGGAAGCAGAGCAACTGAGGAAGACAGTAGCTGTGCAATGAGAAAATAAGATAATAGGAAAAATATTATAATACATGTAGTGTATTTATGAAAAATTATGAAATTATAAAATAGCTATAACTTTGTGACTCTGTCTAGGCCAGCAGAGAAGGCTTTGCAGGCCATGACGGCCCACCACTGGTTTTATACCCTACCTCTTACAGAAGGGCGCTTCATTCAGCGTGTGACTGTGACTAAAACAGAGTTTACGCCAGTGGTGGCTGGTGGAAAATGTTCTTGGTAGGGCTGTGCCACATCCAATCAATTTCAGCAAACATCCCAGAATGATTTAATGCAAACAAATTAAGGTATCAAACGCGCATTACTACTTTGCAGTTAAATATTTAACATTTATTCCAACACGAAAAAAAGCAGTAAATAACACTTTCACAAACACGTCAGGACATCTTATTTTAGTCACCCTCACAGGGAATTCAGTATAATATAATATATATAACATATAATAATATTCTGTATAATATAATAATATATATATATATATCATATAATATTCTGTATAATATAATAATATATATATCATATAATATTCTGTATAATATAATAATATATATGTCATATAATAATATTCACTATAATATAAAACACACACACACACACACATATATATATATATATATATATATATATATATATATATAATAATATATATATATATATATAACTATATATCCATTTCTCAGACAGGTGCTTCATGTCCCTCACTCCCTAACTGTCCATGCTGGTTCTGTCCCCGTTGTTTTAAAAAGATAAATAAGTTATTATCATGACGTCATCCAGCTAGTCAAACCTGTCTGGTGTACAGCTAGTAGAGAAGCTTCATGTACTGCTTCTCTTTCCTGCTAGTCTGCTGTCTGATTGTGAGGTCAGGCTGATCTGGGATCAACTCTTTCAGTAGTTTCTCCTCTCAGTTCTCCTCTCAAACGGGTCTTGGAGGAGTAGTGCTCACACTGGCGCTCTCCTGTAGAGACTTCTCCTGACGAGAACGCGCAGCTTGGGGCAGGAAAAAAAACTGCCCCAAGCTGAATCTATTTGAGGACGCTGATTGGCTGAATTGTATGTCACTCATTTATATCTTTACTCAGCATTGGCTAAACTGCTTTATAGACCCGCCTCTTTGGGGCAGTTTTTCCAGCGCCCCAGCCAGCTGAGACGTGCACACACAGAGAGGAAGAGCAGACAGGCAGAGAGGACAAGCAGGAAAAGCATATATTTACCGCAGATATCATATTTTACACATATTACTGGGTGATTCCATGTTTCAAAAACACAAATATTGACAATTTGTATAGTTTATTCTTATTTTAAATTTTATTTTTATTTATATTTTTATTTTTTGTAGCTCTAGGGGGGGCGGCGCCCTAGCGCCCTCTATGGACCAGCCGCCACTGGTTTACGCTATCACAGAGTTGGAGGGTGTAGATTGAGATTGAGCACACAGTGACAGGAGGGTGATAACGAGGGTCAGGTGAAAACAATCACACAGACGGGAAACACACAAGGCCAGGAAGTGAAACGAAACACACAGGTGAGTAAACCAAACTAAAACAGGAGATAACTGGTAACGGGAGACGATAAACATAACCTTTGAGGAGAGCGGGACGCGACACCTTGAGCAACTACTCTGATAGAAATGCAACAGAAGAGCAACTAGTTTATCTGTTTATTTTTCAGCCAAACGCAACATAAATCATCAATTTTTAAAGAGGAATAAAGATGATATTCGACTCTTTGTTTTGTAAAAACCCCTTGGTGATGTGGGTTTGCAATTTGAGTCCTGGCTAGAACGTAGCACTGAGCAGTATTAAATAGAGAAGCATGGGCAGAATGCAAACACATTGCATTGGTATTACCGAAAAAAATACTGAGCGAAATTGTATTTAAACAATGTTATATAGTTAAATTCTTGGGGATATAACTTGAAAGCTGCATTTATCTTTTCTTTGTCCAAATATCTCACATATTTGACACACAGTATTATTGTCTAATATGACTGATTTGAGACATTTGCCTCTGTCATTTGGGTTGGGTTTACCAGAGCTGCCTCCTGTGGCTTCAAACTGTGTAAATGAAACTAAACCACAAACTAATACTTATTAGTAGTACTTTAAAGGGCGGTGCGTTGGATTCAGTGGAATCTTTCCATGACTGTGGTAGCGTGACCCACCAAGTGCAAAAACGCTGTGATATCTTTCAGGACCTTCGCTGGTCTACTTAGTAGCAATGAAATTCAGAGGGGCCAAATCCCAATGTCCCCCCTAAACCCTCAAGCCCTGAACCCTCAAGGACTTACTGACGTCACCTGGTAAGTGGGTGAGTGTAAGAGACTGTGAGGGCTTGAAATGGTGTAAATAGGAATGGGACAGCATTTTGCTGCAACATATCATGTTACCATGAAAACGACAAAAAATATGATGTATAATTGTAGGAATTTATTTTATACTTTGTACTCCCTGATTTGAACGTCTTCCAGCCTCTTTCCTCACAAAATGAGAGGTAATTTCATTTAATCTATTTACTCGTTTTTGTCAAAACAGCTTCAATGACAAAATCTAAATATTTGACGAATAAATAAATAAATATCTTCTGATTTCATGTTTATTTTTTGTTCCATCTATATCCCTTAATGTTTCTGAGTACATTTATTATGACAGGCTGAACACACGTGAGCTGTTTACCTTTTTTTTTACGTCTCCATGCGTCCACTGGCTACCGCGAGTTTAACGTCACATTGCAATGATTTGTGGGTAATTCCCTTAGGCTAAGTCAGCATACCATGCTGACTTACGGAAAGGGTTCATAAAGGGCTCAAAATGTCTACAAGAGAGCCCTCAAACACTTGACGATTTGACAGTGGGACAGCCCTAAACCCTCACGGACTTCGCGGGAGCGCGCCTCAAAGTCCGTGAGTCCGTAAGGGGGGACATTGGGATTTGGCCAGGGTGGCTGGTGTTATCATGGTTTTGCACTCGGCTGCTCTTTTACCGCAGTTTCACAAGAGAACTACGGTGGCCTGCAGGGAACTTGAAAACCCAAAAGGCTCCTTCTTGAGCCAGTGTTTGGCTGCTGTACAAACATGGCCGTGCAACATGGCGGACTCTGCTCTCTATGACGGGCTACGTACACACTTGTGAAAACATAGTCATTATTATTTAATTCCATGTATGCCAATATCCCTGAAATCCTACACACTTTCCCTTTAAGGGGAACATTCAGGTTAGGTTATATTTGAAAGAACAGACATCTGTAGAACTCCTTGTAAAATGTTTTCTATTTCTCATTGTTTGAATTAAGATTAGTTCAGTCTTCTCAGTTGTTTTGTCTCTACCGTATTCTTCACTGTTCTCGTAGTTTTAAGTTTGCCTTTCCTCGCTTCCTCCAAAACACAATCTTGCCATTCCGAAAGCCTTTAACGGTGCCGCGGATGTCAGGGGAGCATCACCGCTCCGCCGAACAACGCCTAGTTTGTCTCATTGTAATTCCTCACCACCGACAGTACTGCCGAGTTCACAGAGAACTGTCAACCAGATTAATGAATTAGCTCACTGGCCGCACACACACACTAACACACACACACACACACGCACACAACAACACAAATCTGTCTCTTGTCTTAAGCTTTGACTTTGTGGAAAAGCTACTTTCACTTCAGTTTGAAAGCATTTAAATTCACATCCAGGAGTTTCTCGTCTCCGCTCTGCATTGACCCGCAGAGGGAAACAGCAGGATGGCTGGCGAGCCGTAGTGTCACTTCATATCAGGTTTCATCCACTTCATGCAGATGGGCTCAGAGTCTGTGGATCGTGTGTGCTGTCACTGCCTAATTGTCACACAGTATCGCTTCTCATACTGATATGCAATCATTATGAGTAACGTAACAATACACTGCAACTTGAGTTGCAATTAGCTAATGTTGCATGAGTTTTGGATTGATGCATTCTGATTTCTCATTCTGATCTTGTCATCTTTGGTCTTAATCCCCTGCAAATCTGCCAAATACGCTACTTGTCCAAGTAACAATTCCTGCAAATTACCTACCATAATTTGCATAAACACAGAGGTCATGTGATAATATTAGTCCCGTTCTAATTGGCACCTCTCTGATTCGGGGTTAGGTGTTTTGCATGGTTTTCTGTTTATTCCGTGCCTTTTTTTTTTTTTACTGAATTATGGAATTTATTTTTTGACAGCACTGTGGTTGCAAAATCAGGAGGCTTATCTCACCCATTCGCACAGGCACCAGAGCATGAGAAGTGTACGTAGTCACTGGGACATCACTCTTTGGTTTTTTAGACTACGGTTTTGAAGCTTTGAGTTTGACATATTGGCCATCTCCATACTGTTTTTCTTCTTTGGAACCAAAAGTAACACGAGAGGGTGGAGCTAAGTACAACCGAACTCTGACTTAGACATTTTTAGGGGACCAAACTGCTGAAAACACACTGTGAAAGAGTTAAAGTTGTAAGACAAAAACACGACAACTCTCAGACCACTTGTGGTAGCGACCTTTCAATCACAAGGTAGCATACTCTGCTTTATGGTCTATTTGTGTCTAAATGGACCATCATTTACTAAATGAACATCATGCTGTATTGAAGAAGTCTTGAAACTAGAGATTGAGACCATAAACTCATGTTTACAATGTTTACTGAGGGAATAAATCAAGTGAGAAGTAGAGTCATTTTCTCATAGACTTCTATACAATCTGACTTATTTT
Source organism: Leptoclinus maculatus (assembly GCA_032191485.1). Taxonomy (NCBI): domain Eukaryota; kingdom Metazoa; phylum Chordata; class Actinopteri; order Perciformes; family Stichaeidae; genus Leptoclinus; species Leptoclinus maculatus. The sequence continues at coordinate 21,432,153 of JAVDOI010000008.1, forward strand.
TGCAACCAGAGGAGTCGCCCCCTGCTGGTCAGTAGAGAGAATGCAAGTTTAAGGCCAATTCTGCATTGGCTTCCCAACCCAGAGGTTTCTGGCTGTATGAAATGCACCGGCCTTTCAACTAACTCCAATGTAAACATGTACTTTATTATTTGATGCTCACTCCAGTAGTCAGGTGACGTAATGTGAAGAGTGACAAAGGACACATAAGGAGGAGGTCGGGGTGGAATAAAACAAAACAGGATTTTGACCCAGAAGACAGCTGTCAACAGTTCACATTGATTTATTTCAAGTTGCATAAAGAACTTGAACTCACGTCACATCAAGTTACGTAGCTAGCCTACGTTAAATACTTATTTTAACCCAAATCACTACCTTTTATTAAACCTAGCTAAGTAGTTTTGTTGTCTAGCGCCAGTTTGTTAAAAAAGTGAAGCCAACGGGTCCTGACCAATCGTCCGTACAGCGAGTTGGGAATGATAACGGGTGAAAATATACCACCGAACAACAAAAATGACCCAAAAATATAAGGTACATCCCTAAAGACTATCATTCGTTCAGCATTGAAGAGTTTCTGGATGGATCTTTTCCTGTGTCTCCAACATGCACGGATATCAACACAGCTGTGGTCTCGTCTTTTGCAGCATAAAATAAAAAGACTGAATCATCCAGAGGCCATCTTGGGTGGGATTTCATAGTTTAAAAAGCACAAACAGAAGAAAAAAAAAAACTCTGAGCAAAAACAGGCAACAGAAGTATTCAGAGAGGCATTGGAAGCTTCTGAAACAGAGATGTATTTTTACCCCACTCGCTTTCTCTCGCCATCTACTTTTCACTTTCTTACTTTTTCGTCTCTGACATCCACCCCCACCCCTCCACCTCCATCCTTTCTCCGTCCAACGGCGACGTGTTTTAGCGCCGGTGGGGGGGAAAAAAACACTGTTTGTTGTTTGTTACCCCAACAGGACTGCCGGTCCTATTGTACACACACACACATAGCCAGACACCCGCTGCCTCTGCTCATGGCAGGGCCTCGGCTGCTGCTGTTGTGACACGGCACAGGGAATTTGAAATGCAGAAGAAGCGGCAGAGATGAATAGAAAGGGAAAAGGAAGCGCTGGAAAGACTGCAAAGTGCCAGAAGCGGAGAGAATGTATGGCGAGGACGTGGGGGGGGGGGGGGGGCGGTTGAACAAAAACAGATGGGAGGGAAATCTGAGGAGAAGTGGAGGGAGGGAGGGGGGGGGGGACTGAAGAAGACAGAGAAGAGCAGGAGAGATCTTACATGCCAAAATCAATGCCAAGCTGGCTGTGTCGGGTTTTATGTGCAAGCGGAGAGAAAACAGAAATACTCGCCCTAAAAATACCCTGCGACTACGATCGACAGCAGGGAGGCAGCAAAGAGGGGGGGTGGAGATCCATAATACATGATGGCGATCATATTGTATAGGTGAAGAGGTGTGTAGTCACCCACTCCGACAGCGCGTGCGCCTCTCCATGGTGATGTTGGAGATAATGATCATGGTGATGATGATACACACCTGCCATCTGTCTGTGTGTGTGTGTGTCTCTGTCAGTCAGTCTGGAACTGCTCTCAGGTGAGGCTTACTACCCCCCCCCCCCCCCCCCCCCCCCCTCCCCCCTCGTGGGGTAACCATAGCAACCAGGGGAGTTGAAAGCAGCGATGTTGGCTGGTGACTGGAAGACAGGCAAGTGTGTAGGCAGATAGGTGACAGGTGAAATGAAGGCATGCTTCTGCTGGTCAGATGCCAAGAGCAGGAGACACTGGTCATGAAGTATCCGGATTGTTTCACTTACAAAGATGATTACGCAGCAGTTGCTCAGAGGTGCCCGGCAACCAGATGGGGTCTCGGCTGCCATCGAGGATGCCAGGTCATGTGACATCGTAGTTGTACATTTTACAATCAGCGTTGTGAACGGTGAACTGACCGAATCCGTTTTGCAACTAACGAACATAAACATGAACAAACTGTTGTTCTACGGTAACCCGGCCACTGTCTATTGCATTCCAGCCTCTAAAGTCTCAAAAAGTCAACTTGCTGGGTGTTGAGCAGTTATGAGTGCGTACAGAGGGTCGAGCTCGCTGTCGTCACAGCCCCGAAATTTGCACGCGTGGAGCAGAAATGCTCCCTCGCGAGGATGCTTTTCAGCTCGTGTATACTGATCTGTTCTCTCGTATAGCATGCACTCGCCTGTTTTTAACGCCAAGGAAACGCCATAGCATCCCACCAGTTTAAAAAAAACTGCGGCAAAGAAATCTGTGAACTAGTTAATTTTTGAGACTTTGAACTACGCTCAGAATTCATAATTGTGAACTATAAATTTAAACTATGTTCAAACAAACGATACATACTTTTTTAGGGCTGATGTAGATCCAGTCAGTATAATAAGTCAATGACTATGGTATAGCTAGTTCTTACATTTTAAAAAACATGCTTATTATTCCAAAGATCAAAACCACTCTTACGTCTGCATCATAAGTAGAGCTGCGCCAGAGAGTGATTAGCTTAGCTTAGCATCAACTGTATTGCTGTATCTTGTTTGTTTTATCTTTAAACAAGCAGAAATTACCATTTGTGTTTATAGGAGCAAACCTGTTTACCTTAGTATATATATTTATTTTCTTTATTTGGCCACCTGGGGGCATCTCAACAAGCTGTAAACACATCATTTACAAACACATTTTATGATGTTCTGGTGAACGTGTTAGCAAATAACTATTTACATATGAAGCGCAAACAGAGCAGCGTTAGCATTCATTCAGAGTTGTGTTACTGGCCACCTGAAAAATGGAATTCCAATATTTATTTATTTTTTATACTGGTGTGTGAATGGCTTAGATAATTCTGCTGGGCAGGTGGCACCTTGCATGGTCGCCTGCCATCAGTGTAACACATCTGTCTTTTTAGCTGCTGAATACCATGGTCACCAAATAGTGTCTAACTGGGACTGTCTGCAAAGCAAAACAGTGAGCTGAAAGTCATTGGATCCATTGTTGGATAAGAATATTGATTAAATGCAGGCAAATAACTACATTTGTACAAAACTTACTTTACTCATGAACTCAGAGACTGTATCATGAGAAAAAGAAACAAGCAATACATGTCTTTCCGAACGGTACTACACTGCGCTTTAAAGAAAATAGTCCAACACCGGTAAAAGTGTTCATGCATAGATTCAAACAATCAAAACAAAGTTAAAAACACAACCACGACAACAAAGCTAATTAAGTGGGCAGGGGAATAGTTTCTTAATCTGCTTTAAATGATGTTGATGTTGGAGCTCATCAGATGCAATATGGGAGCCAGTATTCCAGCAGCCAAGACCATAAAAACTAAAAACTAAAAAAAGCTCACATAAAACTCATTGAGAGAAAAACAGATCAAAACTGTAAAGAGGCTCAGAATGTAGCAGACACAGCCCTTCAGTATGTAGAGAAGGTTAATCTGTCAAAACGTACTGCTAACTCAACATGATCTCATAGGAAGGCGTATGAATAGCATGTCACTTTGAGGAAACTCTGCACGTCATGATGACGTATTTTAGGCTTTTTACGTGTCATATTATGCTCTACGTCACCGTAAAACGGCCGCAGTTAAGTTTAGGCAACAAAACCACTTATTGAGTTTTAGAAAAAACATCACGGATGGGCTTAAAATAAGTACTTACACTAACTAACACTTAAACAACGTAACACGTCACAAACCTCACTAACATAACTGAGACCACGAATGCCGGTTTCCTGGTTGAAAGTCCTTGGTTTGTTTGACCCGCCCACCATAAGTTGTCGTTTTATACTACATCACAACTAGCTCTGAGCGTAGCATATTCACACATATGCATTTACATTGCAGTCAGTCCAGAATACAGGGTGTGAAATGACACGCGAAAAGCAAGAATGGCTTTGTTACTATACAACATACAGCATTCATATATTGCTATCCGGCTAATATGAGCTTTTAACGGAAATGTGTTTTGTTTGCAGAACGCAGCATTTTCATTGATGTTGGGACTTCACCATGTGGTTGGAACAGAGGGAGTTGGAGCCTACCTTGCAGTTCAACAGCCTGATTTGGGTTAAATCACACCAAACCCCACCAGACGTTGAATCTCACATAGGTGTGATTTTTGGTCCAAACTCACTAGGGCCATAAGTAAGGAAGAACATTCCCTTAACTTCCGAAGGATCCTTTATCAGTTAACAGACCAGTGCCCCGCAGCTGCCGAATCTGAGTGCGCCAGTCAGGTTTCTGTGTGATAGGGTGACAGTTTCTGTATTTTACTGCGGCGGTGAGGATCTGCCTTGTTGTGAGTGTTTTCCTTATTGTTAAACTAACCCACACACACTCTCCCATACTCATACACACATATAGGCTGTGCTGTTATGCTCATCTCAGACGTGCGTGGTGTGTAAACGTGGCCTCTATTGTGTGCCGCATTACACCATTAATATATTAATATTCGTGTCTGGTCATCATATGTATGCGTGTGTTCAGCGGAAATTGACACATCCAACACTTGCACCTAGAGCGTCACAGTTTGAAGTGTAGGGCCACTGACCAAGCTGACGGGTCATTTGACAGGTCGGGATAGAGAACGTGTTGAAATACATATATATAAAGCAAAGAATAAGACAACTTGAAACCGAAGTACAAAGCTTCAAGTTGTCAAGGGTCAAAGAGATCTTTGATGTCAGGATAAGCCTGATGGAAGCAGAGGGGTCTGGGCTGACGACATCCACTGTAACTCCTGCCAACAGAACAGAGCGTCCAGCCTTCAGCGGCTCCCCGCTGACTCCACAGCAGGTGAACCGCAAGTCCAACAAGGAAAGGTTTGTTTTTTTACATTAGAATACACAGTAATGAAATGATGTAGCAGGTTTACTGTGATGTACCCATGACGCCAGACATTACGCATTACACCTTTAGTATTGAGATACAGACATATTCCATATTTTCTAACAGCCTGCTGCCGGTTGCACAAGATTTAATCAAGGTCACCACTGTGGGTCTGGCATGTGTAACCATGATTTTACAATACGTGTCAGTCATTAGAGAGTGCAGATGGAACACATACCTGCCTCCTTTGGATGGCTGAACGGAGAGTTAATCAGCTGGAAAGGAGAGTCTGTATATGGATGCCACATGCTGGAAAGAATCAGACATTAATCTTTCCTCTGGCCTGCTGGCACAACTGTCAAAATCAGAGAGAATTGCCTAATGGCTAAGGAGGGTGTGTTGAAAAGAGACAAGCAAAACAGTCTTTGCACTAAACAATTGGATTTTGTGCTCCCACCAAAATGCACAGGCAAGAGAAAAGTCTCAGGCCCTAATTGGACAGAGCACGTTTTGCAGGTTGAAAAAAGTTGTTGAAGACGCACGTAATAAACTGTACGCTATGCTACCCGATAGTTGATAGTAGCTTACAGTTTAAATTAATGAACACTCGGCAGAACCAGAGGTTGCCGCTTGTCCGTGCGTCGATACGACGAGGGCTACTGACCAAACAGTATTTGACACCGTGGGAGGGAGACCAGGCTGCTTTTGGACTGGTTTTGTACTTTTTTTGTACTGAATGCATCATGGAAGCAAAGTTGGACTGTCCTTCAACATGGAGCTGTACTCAGGGCATTTTCCAGGGCAGGTCTGCCTCTGAGACACTCAAATTCCAGTCTGCTGGTTGCGGAATCAGCAGGTGTGAATGCATGTGACTAGTCATATGTGCGACAAGGCGATGCTGAGAAGAGTGTGCACGCATGATTAACCTTACCAGAGAGAGACGCACAGAAAGACAGCGGACCTGTTGACAGTTTCTTTAAAGCTAAAACCTGGAAACGGCGGCAGTCCAACAGCAGCTCTAGACATCAATGTCTGAGCATTCACCTCAGCTGTGTGTGTGTCTGTGTGCTCCAGACTTTATTCATTTGCTGTGCCAGTGAGTCAGTGTCCATATTTAATAGATGTGAGCAGTGGCGGCTGGTCCATAGAGGGCGCTAGGGCGCCGCCCCCCCTTGAGCTAAAAATAATTAAAAATAATAAAAATAAAAATAATAAACTATACAAATTGTCAATATTTGTGTTTTTGAAATATGGAATCACTCAGTAATATGTGTAAAATATGATATCTGGCACGTCTCAGTTGGCTGGGGCGCTGGAGAAACTGCCCCAAAGAGGCGGGTCTATGATGCAGTTTAGCCAATGATGCTTTAATGCTGACTAAAGATATAAATGAGTGACATACAATTTAGCCAATCAGCGTCCTCAAATAGATTCAGCTTGGGGCAGATTTCATTCATTCTGCCCCAAGCTGCGTGTTCTTGTCGGGACTAGTCTCTACAGGAGAGCGCCAGCGCGAGCACTGCTCCTCCAAGACCCGTTTGAGAGGAGAACTGAGAGGAGAAACTACAGCTGAAAGAGCTGATCCCAGATCAGCCTGACCTCACAATCAGACAGCAGACTAGCAGGAAAGAGAAGCAGTACATGAAGCTTCTCTACTAGCTGTACACCAGACAGGTTTGGCTAGTTGGATGACGTCATGCTAATAACTTATTTAGCTTATTAAAACAACGGGGACAGATCCAGCATGGACAGTTAGGGAGTGAGGGACATGAAGCACCTGTCTGAGAAATGGATATATAGTTATAAATAAATAATTATATATATATATTATATATATATGTGTGTGTTTTACTGCTTTTTTTCGTGTTGGAATGAATGTTAAATATTTAACTGCAAAGTAGTAATGCGTGTTTGATACCTTAATTTGTTTGCATTAAATCATTCTGGGATGTTTGCTGAAATTGATTGGATGTGGCACAGCCCTACCAAGAAAATGTTCCACCAGCCGCCACTGGATGTGAGGTGTTCTATGTCGCAATCCTGACACTGAAAGTATTGAGCTGTGATTCAGACAAGGGGTGACAAACCACCAACAGAGAGAGAAACACACACACACACACACACACACACACAAACACCCACAAACACCCACACGTTCAGACACTGAGGCTCACACACTGGTTATACACACCAGCTCAGAAACACATGAGTCACTCCTTAAACGGCAGGCAGTAGCCTGGTATCTGGGGAGATGCTTACTGGACTGTGAGAATTTCCAGTCAAAACAAACAATGAGACGTGACGATGCTGCTCGACACTGGTACCGTCAAGTACCAGACCGGCGGTCGGAGCAGCTCTTCTGACATCTTAAAACTTGCATTCTCTCTGCTGACCAGCAGCGGGCGACTCCTCTGGTTTCAAAAAGAAGTCTTCTTCAATACAGCATGATGTTCATTTAGAGTCAAATAGACCATAAAGCAGAGTATGCTTTAGGGCGGGGCTACCTTGTGATTGACAGGTCGCTGCCGGTACCAGAGACGTATACGGCGTCTCTACGTCACTCCTCCACATTCACAATATGGTCACTTCTGTTCACCAGCTGCAAAGAAACCAACATGGCGATGGCCGTATTCCAAGATGGCGACAGCGATATCATCGAACTCGAGGCTTCAAAACGTCAGTCAACAAACCAATGGGTGACGTCACTATGACAACGTCCACTTCTTATATACAGTCTATGGTCCAAAAGTGAGTCTAGAGTGGTACGTAGAGCGTCATAAGCTTAGGACCACTGACCGAGTGAAAATTACAACTGACTTTTACTGTAAGTTTAAAACACTATTATCTAGAGTCTTTGTAGCATGCTGTAAAAATAGACTGTGAACACAAACTCAACGTGTTTATTCTCAATATTCATCACAACATCAGACACCGTAACTTGAACTGAAGATGACATGAACAAAGTTACTGTATTAAAATAAAATATAGTATATTGAAATGACAGTCCTCTAACTCTTTGATCACACCAAAGAGCAAACCTGAATCCTATCTATTAATGACGTAGCGCTTTTCTAGTCTTCTGACCACTCAAAGCTCTTTAACACTACTATGTCATCATTCACCCATTCACACCCATTCATACACTGATGACAGGGGCTAGCATGCGAGGTGCCACCTGCCCATCAGGACTATCTAACATTCATACAGCCGGGGATCGAACCATTCTGATTGAATGGCGACCCTGCTCTACCACTGAGCCACAGTCGCCCCAACTATAGTCCCAACTATAGTGTTCAAGTTCGGATTTCTAAGTGATCTAACCTAATCTAATCTTCAGGTGCATTCTGGGTGCAGGGGATTGCTAATGGACTGTGTTCTTTCAGTGACAGTGATTAGCATGCACATTGATTGGTTTTGAATGTGTAGACAATGTGTTGATGCTCTATCTTAACTGATCAATAGATAGGCCAGATGAGTCAGTGGTTTTAATAATTGTGCCATAAGTACCAGCTTTTATGTGTCTGGCAGTTGCAAATAATGTTCACTATCCTAAAATATGTCTATTTGTACAATTTATTTGAACAGTCTAATCTGCTTTGTTTTATAAAAAGCCAGAAGAGATTAAATAACCACACTTGGAGTCCTCACAGTGGTCAGAGAGATATAATGTAATCTCTGACGTTGTGGTTGCATGTTGACTTAACGTTGTTTCCAAGCTGGAAATATCCAATTTTGCTCTTTAGGTAGTTTTTGCAAAACACGTAAACATATCATCTACAGCAGAAGTGCACTTTTAGAATCGACTAAAACACCGGCCTGTGTCGAGCTCAGCACACGCATTCCCCCACACACAGCATCTGCTGTCTAGCAAGAGTTAATTGCCATGTGGGAGAAGACTGGAGTTAGCTGTTTTTTCCTTCTTCTTCCTGAAAACACAGACACTGGGCCTCACGCAGCAACATTCTCTTAAATTCCTCGGAATTTTCTGTTAAGAGAAAAAAAAAATAAGAAAAGTCAACTCCAGATGCACCAAACTCTTAAAAGTCCAAATGTGCTCTTACCCAGGTGTGCTGGATGAGGAACCATAAATCGGAGGCATGTGGCTGATTGTTTATTATCAGCATAGGTAACGCCCCCCTGAACACCAAATAAGGGCAGGTGTTGTGCCGTGTGCAAGTACTCGGGCACATGCCCAAGAATTTGAGAGCTACAACCAAAACAAAACTGTTAGAAGAAGAAGAGCTTCAGCAGTAGTGAGATTTAAGTACTATTAAAATAACTTAAACAAGGTAAACATGCATGTTACAGGAAAATACAAAATAAAAGCCTCTGAGCGCAGCATGTAAGCTAATCAGAACCTGAATACACGCAATGTATCTCCTAGTGAAGAGTAAATAGGGAGCGCTGCACTGGGTCAACAATCTCAGTGGTGGTGATGATATGATATGATATGATATGATATGATATGGGATGAGGACAATACTGCCCACTGATAAACAACTACAGTCAATCACTGTGAAAATAAAAAATATGTTTTAACATAAGCTATAATACTCGCAAATAAATAGTTTAAGGACACATTTTTACTTAATTATTAAGTATTAAATTATTAGTATTATTATTTTTTTCTTTTTGCTGTACTCTCGTGCGTGTGACCCATTGATGAGAATTTAAATTGAAACGCCCGTCATCATCACACTTCACGCTCCGATGAAGCCTTGTTAAGTCCAATAAAGGATTAATAAAGGATTTTAAACTTACAATCAGAGTGCCTCAGATGTTTTGTTAAGCTGGACGGTTATTGTTTTTTTATTCCTAAATAATCATCAAATTTTGATTACATGGTATTTATGCTGTTTTTGTATGTTCCTTAAATTTAAAACTTGTGTTTCCTTGCGTTTGAAAAACAATTTGTAGACTGAAAACTAAATATATTTTTTCTTATCTTGGTAAGAGTTCTCCTGAACCACTCGGACAATGTGCTCTAACTTAGGAGAAGAGCAACATTAAGGAAACATTGGTGAAATGCAGAAAATGGTCACACAGACAAAAACTAGATAGACAAAATACAAATATGTGCACGCTGTGCAAACATGTGCATGCACACATACACACACACACACACACACACACACACACACACACACACACACACACACACACACACACACACACACAGATGAACACAATACACAACTGCTGTGAGTGTTGACCCTACAGATGTAAGTCTAGTCTGGTGTGCTGAGCTTTGGCCTCATTGCCTTGTCTGCAGTTCACACACACACACACACACACACACACACACACACACACACACACACACACACACACACACACACACACACACACACACACACACACACACACTAATGCAACACAAGAACAAGCATGAACACATGTTGCAAGTGCATTTATGACCGACATCCGAATTGCTTCAGCTCCTCTGCATCATCAAATAATGTCAATGTGTGTGCATCACAGATAGGCAAAGTGTGTGTGTGTGTGTGTGTGTTCCTGCCAGGCCTGCACTAATAGTCTTAATGCTTCCTGAGGAGTTGCCCAGAGCTGCATTAGCCTCTGGATGGGCCATTGATTTGACGCAAAGAGCCTCAGCCCTCCACCCTCCCCATCCCAACACACACACACTCCACCCATCCAGCCCCTTAGAGCTCTATATGGCCAAGGCTTCCTGTCTCGCGCCCACGGGGTTATCTCCCCAATGCAATTAAGGTGCTTTAAAAGTGCATTTTCAGGAAGAAGCAGCACGGGGGTAATGAGGGAGAGTGCTGGCTGGACAGCTCCGCCGCTGAGTGCGATGGGAGGCCCCCGCTCCTCGCCAAGAGCACCGGCCTGACGCTGAGATGGACGGACACACCCCGACTAAGAGGAGAGTGAAGTGGGCGGAGGGGGGAGAAGGATGGATATATTACTAGAGCGAGGAATCAAGTATGTGTGTGTAATATTAGAAGGGCGGGGGGGCTTATAGTGCAATAATACTTAAAGGAAAACAGGTTTTACTACAATCTTTTCCTGCTAAAGTAGGCGCACCTTGATCGTCGTTGATGTGACGATCGATATTGCGATTCAAAGTTGATTATATCATTCAACTAAAAGGGTTTATTTGGTTGGATTACTCCATCCGATGTCACGTTCCATCTATTTCAGGCCAAAGCTTGTCAATTTCTCTAAAGGGACATTGCCTTGTCTTTTACAACAGGCCCTGCAGCAGCAGAAGCAGCATCCAAGAGAGAACACATTTGAGTTTCCACTGATAAACTGGATGAAGTTTTTATCTCACGAATAAGTGACGACTAGAGCTGCAACTTGATTCTTTTCATTATCGGTAAATCCGTCTATCAATATAATTATTAGCATTAAATGGTTTATAAAATATCAGGAAATTGGGGGAAAATATCATACACATTCCAAAACCCTGAGATTTAAATTTTGCAATTAAGCAAATCCTCACATTTTAGAAGTGGAAGCCAGCTTATGTTTGACATTTTTGATCATTTCATTTGGGGTTTGTTTGAAGATAAATAAACTATACATGTGAATGGTTTCATCCAAGAATTATGTCGTTGGTTCACTTCGAAAAATCCAGTTACAAAATGCATCACAAGTTATTACTACATATATGGTGATACAAGTGCAGTTCACAGGTTTTAGTGATAAATTCATTGATGGCTGAATTCCATTTAGCTGCGTGTCCGTTACACCACTACTCTACACATTGTAGCCTCCAATCACTGATTAATCAATATCACATTTATTGTCGGCTACTTTTCAGTAAATAACGAATCAATTACTCAACTAAATATACTGGTAAATGCGGATAAATAATCAGAATTTAAATTTACACAATGCAAAGATGGGTTTATGTCTGTCATGAAGTAGGTCTTCAGGGTGCGCCTGCTCGTCCTTTACAGTGAGCCATTTCCCTGTCTAGATGATTAAGGCACATTAGGGTTAATGGGCTAATTACTGCGGCTTGTCCAGCTCTCTCTCTCTCTCTCTCTTGCTGCGTGTTATGCAATATCTGGGAGGATACAGACAATTGGGTTTCAGCATCTGACACTGAAGGAGAATGTCTGTCTTGACTGCTTTTTCCCTGCTGCCCGAAGCAGTCCTCCAGCCCGTCGCGGAAAAACACCACACACCATGATTGGGTTGGAGTGCTCTCTGAAAAAAAATATGGGAGCAATAAACTTTGCCGTTTGGCTCGGTGTGAGGGTGTTCATCAGTGTGTGTGTGCCTTTGCAACGTAGCCTTCCTTTAAGGCACGGCAGAAGGAAATTGTGTTCCTCGAAAAGAGGCAGAGTTTAATAAGATAACCTTTTTGGAATGATGCACAAATTACAGCTTTTGAAGTTTCAAGTATAAGAGGAGATATAAAGGGAAGGAGGGAGAAGGTGAGAGCGACGGAGAGGGAGAAATGAGACAGAGACATGTGATGGCCCCGGGCTCAAATGAATCATAATGGCTTTTCAAGGGGATGAAAAAAAGAGAGAAAAAAAAGGAGATGTTTTAGCAAATGAAGGCAGGAATAATGCTAGCGTGAAACTTTACGTGAGATCGGGGAAAAAATGAGAGGCAAAGGAGAGAGGAGACGAAAACAATTGCATGTGAAAAAGAACCGAAAGGGAGGCTGCGGATGATGATGAGGAGGAGGAGGAAGAGTAGAGCTAACACACTGTAAGCTAATAAAGTGGGAGTACTCTCCTCTCCCAGGCTGCCTCTGGTCCTGCTCTGCTGCTCTCAGTAAAACTGCTCTCCGTCTGCAATCAATAGCCCCATAATTTCACTCAAATAGCCGCCCCGGCTGCTGTGAAATGGCGACAAATCACGGGGGCGCAGCAGCAGCGGCGGCAGCACCACATGGCCCCACGCTGCTTAGACGAAGGGGCCAAATATTCTATTTATCTTCCCTCGCATCACGGAATGCAAACTGCGGATAAGATTTGTGGGAAGGACAAAAAGAAAAGAAAGCAAGAGGACTTGCATGAAGGCAATGAGGCATTTTATACCAGCTGGCTTTGAAGCAAGCAATGGTGTTTTGATTGTATTCTTAGAGCTCTGTTTGAGGTCCAGGAAACACGGCGCTGCGGAGAGGAGCGGTGACGTCGTAGCCTATATTTTGCGCTTTTGACATTTGAAGACGCGTATGCTTCGATCGAATCCCACAACACAGGCGGTGCACGTCGTGCACAGCGATGATAATGAACAAAGAGAAGGACAGGAGAGGATTTCTCCTCGTCTACATCGAGATGTTGGCCGCGGACAGCTGGCTCTGTCTTAATGGAGCCCAAGAAGAATCAATCCTCTGGCATTTTTTTCCCCTCCTAAGTGGGGCCTGTAACGTCAAGTTTTTTCGTCTCTACCCCCGGGAATGCTTAACCCATCTTAATGGCGTCAAGATCACATTTAGAGCTGTTACGGTGGCCATAACGTGAAGCAGGAAACAGGCCAATAAGTCAGCAGGGGCTTTAAAGAGGTCTGGGGGGGGGGTCATTACGGAGCGTAAAACCGATGTAGCGGTTGGAAGGCGGACACACCTCGTAGGATCAGATATAAAAGGTTTTCACACGCGCACATATGCAGACATGCAAGTAACCAGCGCAAATATGCGATTGATGAGAAATAATGTAGGACTCACTGCGTCTGACAGACTGCCTATTCTCTACAACGAGCCTCTCTGCACACTCCCCGCCTGTCCCCAGACGTTACAGTGATGATTACAGTCTTTCATATCAAACTAGACAACCCAACTCGTCAAATACCAACGCTTGGTCAGTGGTCTATGAGACGCACAAGGCGTTCAACTAACTCCGATGAAAACCCATCTGCGCCGTGATTAGCAACTGACGTAGTATAAAAGGTGTCGTGCCATTGTTTCGAAACCCCAAGACAGCCCGTTACCCTGAAAACAAGCCGCCATTGCTCGGAAGAATTGTTCCAAAAATACACACTTTCCCCGCAACAAACAATAATTATGCACATCGTCATTATCAGAACTTCCTAGTAACAATATTTATTTTTCCTACAATGGCGAAGGGAGGACCCACTGTACTCTGCCTCTGATTGCCTTAACCTAACCAGATTCATTGACATAAATATGTGACACATACAAGGAATGCATAACAATAAACACAGTGCAATAGTATGAGACATCATTTAAAAATAGGACATATTCAAATTTACAATAACAAACAAATCTCACTCCTGTACTTGTGTTTGTAACAGGTAGAGTGACCAAGTAGTGCAATGGGTGTTTGTTTTTGGGCAAATGGACTTTCAGTGCAATGGGACATTTTTCAGATTATTGTGGTTTTGGAAAACTGGGCTGTAAAGAGCAAGAATGTCCATATTAGGCAGGTGGAACAGTTAGCATACTAATTGTACATAACAAACATACTTATTTTAACTCAAACCACAATATTTACCTAATCCTAACCAAGTCAACCTAAAAACTAAGCAACACTTCAATGGAAAGAGACTGTATGCATGTAACAAGCGGAAACCGTACATTTCTTGGGAACATGGAAGTTTATTTTGAAAAGACACTGATGCTGGAGGGGTACATAGAGCGTCATAGTTTGAACCGTAGGGCCATTTATCAAGCGTCTGCATTTAAAGAGCTGGGAGTGAGATCGTGATGAACGAGACGACCATTATCGAGTTTGGGAAAAGAGCAGAGCAAATTTGTATTTGTGTTGAGCACCATCACCTCAGCTTGACAGCCGTTCAGCTGAGCTGTTCGTAGCGCTGAGCAAATTCGATATACCACAACAAACCTTCAAAAGTGATGTGACTACAAAAGAAGACGCTGTTTACTTTAAAAGACAACATCAGATTATTTCATATGTATTTTAATCTCTGATACGACCCATCATATTAGAGAGGGATTGCAATTTGAAATCCAGCAATGATGTTTCAGTTACTAAGAAAGGCTTGTGAAACAAGTGAAACCTCTAATCTTTATAGTTTGCTAGCCTAGCTAGCTAGCGTGCTAATTGCAATTTAGCAAGATGATTCTGAGACAAATATCTCAAAAATATGAACAAATAAAACCAAAAACATCTTAGTGGTTGGATGTTTTACTTTGTAATTGTTCAATTTCAGACAATTGACTTTTTAAAAATGTCTCTCCTAACTTCCTGTCCATTGGGGAGATGGTACCTTCCCCCTTTCACCTCGCACGGCCTCCATCCTCTCTGTCTTTGTGCATTCCAAAAGGTAATTAAAAAATAAAATGCATCGACATATTCACATACGCAAGCGGGCCTTGCGCCGCTACGTTCTACACCCACACACACAGCACCGTGACGGGCAGACAGCCCGTTACACAATGAGAGAGGCTTCTCCCTAGAGAGGTCCACTAAAGACGCAAGTTAAATCCGAAAGGAAGGCTTGTTTGTGTTACAGCTGCAGATGAGGAGAAAGTGATTGAAGGCTGCAGAGAGGAGGGGATGATGGGGGTGAGAGGAGAGGAGAGGAGGGGAATGAAGGGTTGGAGGATGATGAGTACAACAAAGGCGCCATGGTTTAGGTTATGATGAAGTGTCACAAGCGGGACAATAACGGGAGGATTATTCACTGTCGCCAGGATACGCCGCGCAGCGTCAGCTGAGGAATTTTAGGTCATCAGTCTTGAAAATTCTCCTGCTCTTATTTTTTTGTAAAACAGCATCTGATCGGAGTGCAGTGGTGTGGAGGTGGGACCTGGGCTAACACAGCTCCTAATATATATGAATATATGTGTGAATATGTGGAGTGTGTGCAGCATAGTACCCAGCTAAACACTTTACATTATTAATCATAGAGTAATAAAGAATCTGTAGCAACAAGTCGGCATTTGAGAAAAGCGTCATGAAATCAGAGGCACAGTTAATGTGAAGTGAGGCATCGAGATTAAAAACGTATTATGAAACCATATGAACTCTATGATGTCTGTGGTTACAGTATCACCTCCAAATGACACGGACATCTGCACAGCAGACTGAGGGAAAGACAACAGTTGGACTATCCAGGCTCACATGGAGGAGCATTAAATATTAAGCGCTGCAACAATATACCTGCCGGCTCTAGCGTTGGAATAGTAAAATTAGGGTATTTGGTTGAGGAGGCAGAGGCAGCAAGAAGGTTTTTGGGGCTGTTTTTTACAGTTTATTGCTCTCACATGGTGCATATCATTCCGATACTTTGACACAATACATACGCAACGGTATCATTGCTCATTGTTTTGCTTCGGGGGCCCCTCAAGTGGGTAAATCTGGCCGTGAAGATGCATGTTTCACAGCTTGGGGGGGGGGCGGGGGGGGGCGTGTTTGGCTAGCAGCTAATGGCATATGGAACTACAGCCGCCGCTGAGACAGCCTGCATTTATTCCGTGCCTTTTTATTGGGCATCAACCTCACGTTAACCCACGTACTGTCGAATAAAAATAGATATGAAGCCTAAATAAAGGTTTCGAGTCATGGTTACGCCCGTGAGACTGAGCTGCCTGCACAGAGCAGACATCTGCAAAGATTAAAATTACACCGTATCTGTTGTGTGAGACGCGTGAGCGAAAACCACATCTGATACACTTGCAGTGTAGACGAGGTTGGTATTCAGTCACTCAAACACAACAGCAGTGGTCATTGCAAACTCACCTGGCGGGAATCTGCCCTCTACTGAGTGCACCTCTCTAGTCGCTGCCTGGATGTCCACAAAGTGCCACGTTGTTGTTGTGGTTGGACGGCGTCAGGACTTTGACACCGACAACCAGGGTCGTGTCCTCTCCACACGTCCTCTCTTGACATTGACTGTAAGTGCTGTTCCTGAGTGTAAGATCCAGGAGACAGGGTTAAAGGAGAACAGTAGTGAAAAGGAAAACAATCCCTGTGATATGAAAAACAATGACAGTTGCTGAAAGTACGGATCCGTTGCCACAATCTCTATAAATAGTTTTGTGTGCTATTTAAAAACTAGGACCCACTTTACAAACAACAGTAGAACTGGATAATGCACCAAATTATTTATTTTTACCGCAGTTTGGCATATTTACATTTTCCCTTGAGATTTGGATTAAAGTTTAATGACTTCCATCATTTCGTACGCTAATATAAAATGTTGATACATTGTGAGATATGTGGACCGGATTTGAATAGTCAGCAGGTGATAAAATATGTGTTAACTGTCTGTTGGATGCATGAACATTTACAGCTCCGGCCTCCGCAGGTTATCGATGGGGGATGCGCCGTCTATTTGAAAATCTGGTTGAAACGTTTTGGTGCAGAGAAATGGAGGATTAAAAAGAAAAACAAACGCCCAAAATTCAAACGGGAACTCAGACGCAGACCAGACCAGACGATGGAAAGCGATCTCCACCACAGAGCCCCCCCGTGCTATCGTGGTGCCGCCTTGATTAAAGCCTTCAGCGTCCACCGGCTCGGTTAACATGCAGGGGAGTGGGGAGCGAGTGAAGGATGACAGGGGAGGAAACCTGAGGAGGAGACAAGAGACAGAAGGAAAACATATCTGCATGCATGCGTGTGTTTGTGTATGTGTGATGAGAGTTAGGAGAGCGAGGGGGGGGGGGGCATCTAAAGGAGACCTCAGCTGGATGCAGACAGGAGAGGAAGCGACCAGTGTTTGTTGCGTAACGGGCTGCTCTCAGCTCCCCGCTGAGCAGCACCAACTTGTCAGAGCTCCTCAAACCCCCCCAGCGGCTTAATGTTGCGTCCACACACACGCTGTATGTGCATGCCATGGAACGCCAAAAGCCTGAGCGAGTGAATATGACCCTTATGTACACATCAACCTGTGTTCCAAGTGTGTCGATGCTACTGTGTGTGTGAGGAGGAGGAGGAGGAGGAGGAGGAGGAGAGGCTAACAGCATATTAACAACACTAAGAGTAGGTGGGCAGAGAAACCTACTGCCTATTTCACGGCAATTAAACACCGCAGTCGGTTTTTAGCCTATAGTCTGCTGCACCTCCCCCATCTCTCTCTTTGTGTCTCCCTTTTTTATCTCTCTGTCTTCCACCTCTCCCTTGTCTTTTTGTCTCTATCTTTCTTTATATCTATGTCTTCGACCTCCCCCTTCCCTCTCTTTGTGTCCCTCTTTCTTAATTTCTGTCTTCCACCTCCCGTCTCTATTTTTATCTCCCTCTTTCTATTTTTCATCTCTTCGCCTTTCAACTATCCATTTGCTCCTTCTGTCTCTCTCTTTTTTTATTTCTGTCTTCTACCTCTCCTTCTTTCCGTCGCCCTGTCTTTATCTTTGCGTCTTCCACCTCTCTCGGCTCCCTCTTTCTTTGTCTGTGTCTTCCACCTTCCTTCTCTCTATGTGTCTCCCTGTTTCTTTATGTTTGTGTCTTCCACCTCCCTTGTCTCTCCTTCTGTCTCCCTGTTTCTTTATCTCTCTGTCTTCCACCTCCCCCATCTCTTCCCATGTGTCTCCCTATTTCTATATCTTTGTGTCCCACCTCTCCCGTCTCTCTGTCTTCAACGTCTCTGAATTTTTCTATCCATGAATCCACCCTTGTATCTTCTTCTCTCTCTCTCTCTCTCTCTCTCTCCATTAACGCCTCCCTGATCATCCTCTCTCTGGCTTTCACCGATGATTACACATTTGATTTCCTGCTTTATGATGATGGCAGGGGATGATTATTATTAATTTTTTTTGCGCGTCGCTACCATAAACATCTGTCACATTTATGATCGTGACTGCAGCTCATCCAGGTTCCAACACATTTTATTTCTATAATTTATGTGAGGAATAAAAGATTGGCTTTTGTTTGCTGTCACGTTGGTTCATTGATTAGTGATATATTTAAAAAAAATCATCTATAATAATACATTTCTTATATTGTCAGTATTTAGTCATTGCAACCTCATCGAAGTTTCTTCAGAATGTCTCTTGGACATTTTTCATTATGTATCTTGGCTTGATGTTCAAAAGATTATATTATTTTATACTTTAGCACTACAGCACTCTATTGCTGCCACTGTGACAATATACTGTATAGAAGACAAACTACTGGTAATGTGAATGTTAATGGTTGTGTATATGTGCAGGATGGCTTGGAATGGACAACACTTTTTGCTGAATCTTGAAAAAGCTAATTGAAGGGATCGTTTGACATTTTCCGCTGTCTTAACTCGTGTTGGATGAGAAGATCGATACCACCTTCATATCTATGTAAATATGGAGCTAAAGTCGGCAGTCGTTTGTTTTAGCTTAGCATAAAGAGTGAAAGAGAATCAGGGGGATAACACCTCTACATTTCACAATTTTTTGGTGCATTGGGGGTTTTGGTGTTGGACGATTTCTTTCTCGCATAACTCCCCAAAAAAAACACTTGTCTTTTTTATACTTTGGCTTTTGTCCGCCTGTTTCCAGTCATTGATGCTAAACTAAGCTAACAGGCTACTTGCTGCAGCCTCATATTTAGTGGACAGATATGAGAGTGGTATCAACCTTGGTATTCATTTTTGTTGCCAAATTAGGCAACAATGTCCCCCCCTTTAAGCACCGACTAGGGTCGACTCCTTCGGTTGCAAAACATTTATAGTATAGAAGTCTATGAGAAAATAACCCTACTTCTCACTTAATTTATTACCTCAGTCAACATTGTAAACATGAGTTTATGGTCTCAATCTCTAGTTTAAATTCTTCTTCAATACAGCATGATGTTCATTTTGTAAATTATCGTCCATTTAGAGTCAAATAGACCACAGAGCGGAGTATGCTTTAGGGCGGGGCTCCCTTGTGATTGACAGGTTGCTACCAGAGCCGTATCCAGCATCTCTATTTCACTCCTCTGCAGTCCAAATATGGTCACTTCCATTCACTGGTTGCAAAAAATCAAGATGGCATCGGCTGTAATCCAAGATGGCGATGGTCGGAACGCCGAACTTGATGCTTCAAAACGTCAGTCCACAAACCAATGGGTGACTCCACGACGACTACGCCCACTTCTTATAGTCTAGGGTTCTGCCACTAGACAACTTCAGTGCTGACCTTTTCCTCGATCGCTGACACACGTTCGTAGTGATGAATAGTTTTTGATGCAAAATATTATTGCACAATACGCAGGTAAGTATTTAGCATTTCTGTGTTGTTTATCTGACACGTCCCCGTTGTGTAAAGGCCTTCATGCCTGGCGGATATAAAATCAAGGATTTGATTAGGTAAAAATGACTTGATAATAGTATGCATAAAATGTATGTGTGTTTGTGTGAGCGAGAGAGGGAAGGAGAGAGGGAGCACGTATTTTGCCCACCGACATGCTCCAGTGATTCAGCCATTTCTCCATGCCAGCCAGTCAGACCTGCACTGATCCAACGTTCCCGTCTCTCAAAATCACACCGAAGAAGCTTCGCAGTTACAAACAGACGAAGCACAGCACCGAGGGAAATACCTCAATAAAAATGTGCATGTGCCATTTCCTTCTCATACGGTATATCATATTACAGAACAAGAGAGATTTAATCTGTGCAGTGACTCTGCGGATGAACCCTGTGCTCTCTGTCGAGTCAGTTTCCCGTGTGCCGCGAAGTGAACAAATTATTCCCAACGAACAAATTAGTCATTTAACGGATTACAGTACAGTCCGACGTTAACGTTAAAAGGCAAATAAAAGGAATGTGCCTTGCAGTGATATCTGACAGACGGATTCATTGTGTTTCTTATCTTTTTGTAAAGCCCAAGACTTAATTGAGCACCAACAGCAGCTCCGTTGAAATAGGCTGAAATGATGGAACCGGCAGTTTGGATCGTGAAGAATACAGATGCAGTCGAAACGCGGCATGCTTCACAGTGGGGTCATTTGCAGCCCTGCGTGTTGCCAGACTTGATTGATTGTTTCCATGGTGTTTCTGGTGAGGCATCCTCCAGGCATGAAACAGCAAAATGCTAAATAAACATCTCTGAATGGCATTGATTGCCGCGACTGTTTAATGCTGCAATTCAAGAGAAAAACAACGAGTCAAGTAAAGGCACAGGGCTCACACTTTATGACGACTTTTCAACTCAGTAAAAGCTAGAATATTTTTTATTTTATTTGAATATGTAACATACAAGGAGTGTGACTGGTGGAATTAATGAGCACCTTCTTATACTTAAATATGTATCCAGCATCTTACAGTGCATCACTAAAAGCCTTTGCTTTACTAAATGGATTTGCTCAGTAATGGCTAATTGCTCTGAAAATGTGTTTCCATTAGGTTACATAATTATTCTGTAATAACCAGTTGTAATAGTTGAATAATAATAGTAATAACTAGGCATGTCACCCTATTTTTTTCTCTGATAATGATACAATGTGAACAACAAATCGGCAGGAGGAGAGCTAGTTAACATTAGCTCCGCAGGACTGTGCTGCCCACCGGCTGCTAACAGCTAATGTTAACTAGCTCTCATTGTGACGCGCTCAAGCTCTATTGAGTTAAGATATACATTGGGCGAAGGTAAATTATATAACATTATCATGATGTATTCAAATGTAATCTTTCAAACTGTAGCTTTTGGCAGGAAATGCATATAAATACAGTTGTTTGAAGGAAATGTTTTCACAGCAATAGAATAGATACTAGCATGTCTATTTTCAGCTAATCGAGCAGGTGTTTGTAGAACATTCAAGTTACAGTGAAACAGATGTTAAAGCGTCTTTACCTCCTGTAATGTGACTTATTTCTGAGTGAAAGACTGTATGTGGACGAGGTTTAGATACGGGATGACGATTCGATGAAATCCTTCTGATGTGATTAAATATCTCGAAAGCAGGCGTGGTTTAGCAAATAGAGTGCGGTGTTGGCCTCCGTGTGTTCACCTTCCTCACCTGTGCTGTTCGATCAGGAGTGATCTCTATAAACGGAACGGGACAAGATTTTGGTATCTGAGGTGTTATGATTACCGTTTGCAGTCCGAGTAGTAGTTGATTAGAGCAGGCTTTGGTTGAGTGCTGGTAAAACAGTCCGCGTGGAGACCAAAAGAGGCTGAAATGCAATCTGGGAACCAACCGGCTGTAGTCTGACGATGATTTAGCGTTTTTTTATTGGTACATATTTAGCTTGTAAACTGTCTACCTGTGAAAGAATAAGGCTCGCATCTCCAGCCTCGAATCTCAGGTTGCTAATTGAACTGTGGTCGTTAATATATCACAATGGTCCAACCAGCAATGCAAAGAAATAGATACCTTGGTTTAAACGATTGATACAATTATACTGTAGCGATATTGTTACATTTGCTTTCAATTTTAATTTATTTATAAAGTCTTATGATTTATTATTTCACTTATTTAGCTTTTTCTTATTCTATTTTCGTCTGTCTATTTGTTTTTTTTCACGAGTTAAATTAAAGGTTGGATCTGGACACCTTACAAATGTTATTCTAGGACAACGCTGCCATTCTACTGCAAGGATGAATAAGTCCTACATTTATTAAATTACACAAAGTCCGTCTTCATCTTACTGTGTTCTCCAGCCTGATGGCACAGAAACCTAACTGGAGGATGTTGTTGATGATGATGATGATGATGATAATAATGCTGATTATGATGATAGTGATGAAAGTGACAACCAGGCTGAATCCCACTGTACGACTGATGATAAAACATGCACAAACAGTGGCTGGTGTGCTTAAGACACAGAAAGAGAAAGAGAGAGTGAGAGATGAAAAGACCCCGGCTGAGAGGGGAGGCTGACTCACCGGTAGGTAAGCAGGTAAAGGGGATGACAAGTGGACAGCTGGTGTCTGTCATATTAATGACGATGGAGACTCAGAGACAGAGGAAAGTTCCACCGGCAGTCTTCACGGAGGGGTGTTTGCGGAACAAAATCTTCTTCGACGACAGCGAGTGCAACACCGATTACTAAGACCGGTAATATTGATGGGGAGGAATGAGTCCTTGTTAAGGGCCGGGTCGGTTTAAGCACCAGGGTCAAGCTGATTCCCTGTGTTTCTTTGCCAGCTTTTTTACACCAGCTGTGGTCACACTATCCTACCGGTGGTATAACACAGCATTTCCACTGTAGTCATCTTTCATTAAGCTGCAGTGTTATGAACAATCATAAAACATATTTAAAGGCCTGACTGTAATGAAGACATTTTATGTTAACCAGAAGGGCAGTTATCCACATGTGCTGGTGTGGCTTAGAGACCACGGTGTTTCCACTAAGCCCTTGTTGAACAGCCTACTGCAGTAATGTGATGACCCTGCGGTGGCTACTTTTCAATGCAAATACATTACACATATACATACAGCTGCACCCAACTTTATGATCTTGCAACTTTGCTAGTTTTGAACATTTGAGCTAGCATGGATAAAAAATATAGTTATATGTTGCCGTTTCATTTGTAGTAGGCTATTTAAAAATTACATTTCCCGTCAATAACTCCAGACACCCGTCGCCTGGACATCGCTGCTTCCCGGGACCGCGGGCGTAGTGCTCTGCGGCGTTGTCGGCAGCCATAGACTGTACGAAGTAGATAGTCGTCGTGACGTCACCCATTGGTTTGTTTTTGCTCTCGCCATCTTGTTTTTTTGCAAACAACTCTACGTCACTTCTCCGCATTCCTAATATGGTAACTTCTGTTCATTGGATGCAAAAAAAATTAAATGGAGACGGCCGTAATCCAAGATGGCGATGGTGAAATCGCCGAACTCGAGGCTTCAAAACGGCAGTCCACAAACAAATGGGTGACGTCACGATGACTGCGTCCAATCACAATTGTCTTGGGCATTGCTAACTGCAGGATGCAGCAATGGTGCCCTTGCAATATAGATAGTGCAGATAGCGGAAGAGGAGGAGAATGTTGAGTGAGATACTCAGTGAGATGCAGTGGCAGGCTTATACCCACAGTCTACATCCACTGGATAAGACAAGGGTTAGGTGGGAACATCTGGGTGAGCCAATCAGAGGCAGTGTTGGGTGGATAAAAAGAATCATGAAGCTTTAATGAGGTCATTCTGCATAATAATTAGCCATATGCTTCTGTTTGTTTTCAGAGCAAAGGGCTTTCGGGAACAATGGGCCTTTGTTTTAGATTCAACAGTCAGCGTTGTGGTCCAAGGGGGCAATTTTCAGACTATTGGGGTTTGGGAATAATAGAACAATGGGAAGTCTCCCTAAGAACGCAAATCAACAATCGCTGTAAAAATCTGATAAATTACTAGTTGTATTCTAAAAGACCCCTGATTTTGGCAACATGACTACGTGTTGTTGTGTTTTTTGCACAGTGTGCATGCACCAAGTTGACTGAAATGCAGCAATGCCCTCCAGGCTTCCTGGGGAGGAAGATGAAACTAATCTCAAGCAAACTCCCTGTCATTCTGACATCATAGTTACGTCAGCGGATGGTGAAAGAAAACCTGCTGCTACAGTTGAACGGAGAAACTGGGCAAGTATTGTGGACATTATAGATATACCAATATGTTTTAAAGGGGACATATCTCATAGCTCATGCTTCAGGTTCATACTTGTATTTTGGGTTTTATTTGTTCAAAAAACACATTATCTGGTGGCAGAATGTGGTATGTAGCGGGCAAACAGCGGCTCATTGACTGCAGTTATGGTGGCTATAGCGTGCAGTCCTAAAATATCATCTCTTGACTAGAGTGCTGCAGGAATGACTCCCAAAGCCTGGAATGAGTTAACTTTTTGTTTGCACTTCCGGTACCCTTATCTCAAAGTCGATGGGTCTTTTGAATGGGTATTTTGGTTAGATGACTTAAACAAGGTCTGTGGTTAACACAAGCTTCAGAGATTTTAACATTTTGTTCTACAATATAAAATAATAGTCAGTTGATACCTCTCAGGAATTTTCAAGCTTTTACGTCCTAAAGAGTGGCTAAATGAGACTACTAAGCGACATCATCCCGACTAGTTTGCCTTTATAGCCTCATTGCGTATACCCACTCTCATTTGACCGTGGTGTAGTTCGTTTATAGAATAACGTTAGCTAAAAACATGCAAGTATCATTAACGTATGTTGGCCACAGAACTTATTTCCTGCAGTAATCTCAAATCCAATGGCAAAACCCATTTGTTTTTTTGCCAAGCGATGCTAACTTCCTGGACAAAAATATGTCACCCCTGCAGCAGTCTATTATGTCTTTCGGTAATGACGTCATGGCGACATCTGTACATCTTTCCATGTACGAATGATCACAACACATTAAGTCCACGATCAAAGATTTAAGCTCTTCCCGTAGAGTAGATGATCTGATTGGATTTTTGATCACTCCGATGGTTAAATTTGCATACTGTTGAGCAAAAATGTTAACTCCTTTACGATACTGGGTTCACAAGACCACAGTGCGTTAAGTGAAGACTTAGTGTGTGTTTTAGCATATTAATACAGGCTAATTAATGTTGTCATTAGCAACTTCTGATTCATATATCACCGTAACAGCGAAATATTAGGCAGTTCAAGTACATTATTTTTCCCATTCTTGAAATTGGACAGGTAGAAAATAAAAAAACTGGATGAAAACATCAAAATAAAAGAGAAATGCAGCAGGGTTTCTTTGTTTCTAAAAGGCAGACATTTAGTTTTTGCACAGAGGCTTCAGTAAACCGATATGGCTCATTTCAATAAGAGAAAACCTTTTAGACTGCTTACCAGTAAACACAATAAAGCCCAGATAACCAATTTAAAAACACACTTATTTTTTTACTCAAAAGCCACATTTGAATGTGGGAAAGTCACACAAACAGCCCATCATCAGACGGTCTATCATTACAGCGTTTGCAGAATCTGTCTGCATCTCGCTGCTCTTTTATCCGTACCATTAGCATTGTTGGGTATGCTGATATAGTGGCTATTTTATGTAATCACAACACAGGCAGAGGAGTGGGATTACAGCCTCCTAATGGCCTCATCAATGCAAATCTCCTGGATAATAATAGTAATAAGATGAAATGTGGACACACACACAAGTTAATGCTGCACATTAACAACAAAATGATTGACGCACACCCAACATGCTCTGGTCTTCTGAGTTTGCCCACATGGCCATGCATACTTCAACTGAAATACTGATATTTCAGTATACAACATTTTTTTGTGATTTTGGGTCAGTTTTAAAATTGTCACGTCAAATCTATATATTAGAATTCAATGAAAACATATAGAAGAAAACCGTTGTTGTTGATGGTTGGTTACTGTATGCCAGTGGCGGGCCGTGCATTTTATACCTGGGCCTTCACTGCTGTCCTGCAGCTGAAACACAGCTACGGTTATTATTTGTTTCGTGTAAAAATGAAGCTCAACACCTATAAATACACTAACTGCAGATATATGAATACGCCGAGAGTGTGTCTCCTCTCTTCTCTGACTGCAGCTGGGACTGCTGCGCACTACTGTGAGAGTACCTCGCCTGTGGGTGCTTTGGGGCGGCTCACGGCAGCTCCCGCTGCTCGTTCACGACAGTGCAGAACGGTACGCGCTTTCACGTCAGAGTCAAAACACCAGAAAAGTCTCCAACAACACCAGAACAAGTCACTAGATTTGTCGCTAGTAGCTTTTGACAAAAAAAGTCGCCATGAGGGTTTGTTAAGTCGCCAGATTTAGCGAGAAAGTCACCAAGTTGGCAACACTGGCACCGACTAAATGTGTCCCCAGAGCAACATAGGACGTAACAATAGTTCCTATCACATATAAAACCCAAACAAAAATCCATCTTCATAAAAACAAGTTAACTGGAGAAGCTGTGCGGAATAGGTCATGTAGTGGAGGGTAGGGTGCAGGGGTTAGCAGGTGAAGGCGAGTTTGAAGAGGTGGGTTTTGAGGGCTTGTTTGAATGATGATAGAGAGGGAGCCTCGCGGATGTGGATGGGGAGGGCGTTCCAGAGGGGGGGTGCAGCAGCTGAGAAGGCCCTGTCACCCCAGGTCCGGCGCTTGGTCCTGATGGTCTTCAGAGTGTTTGCACCGGCGGACCTGAGGCAACGGGTTGGGGCGTGGAGGGGGAGATTCTTAAAGCTTAAATGCCTCGCCTCTATGGTTAACGTTTTTTGAAAAATGAAAGCACAATTGTGTCATTCAAGTTCATATTTCCTAACACAAATCTCTTTAATTTACCAAATGTCTGCGACTGAGTAAGAGGAGTATTATAGTGTGTAACTTACGCTTCACCTGGTGTGTGTGTGTGTGTGTGTGTGTGTGTGTGTGTGTGTCGGAGCGTGGTCTGTGCACAAAGAGAATCGTGTACACCCCCCACCATCTGCATAATTCTCTGACGGAGACAAAGACAGCCGCTGTGTGGAAGTATCAATGTACATGTGTGGACTTAAAGCTGTAGCATTTAAAATGTAGCAGTACGTAATAAGGAGCACTTTCCATAATGGCATGGTATTTTGTTTTTATGCTGGAAATATAGCATTTTAGTTCTCTAAGAAAATGTGAAGCACGCTTTGAATTCTGCAGCACAATGCAGTCTGGAAGGGAACACAAAGTACATTAAATTTGGGAGCCATGTTCATTATGTTATGTTTTTACCAATCTTGAACAAATGTATGTGCATTTTATATTTAATATTTGTACTGTTATTTTATTTACCTGTACCATAATTGCTGCTGTTGTAAAAGATTTTTCCCTTGCGGGATTAATTAAGTAACTATCTATCTGTCTATGTGTGTGTTACTGTCAGTTCAATTGGGGTTGGAGGTTGGGGGGGGGGGGGCAGGCAAACACATCTGGAGACTCACATCGCATGTTGTCATATATGCTCATATCGCAGCTATGCACAGACATATACCAGTACCATGCATACACCCACACCTGGATGGATACACACTGGCAGTTATCTAATGTGAGGATGAGGGATCAGGGAGCGCCTCATCTCACTGAGAAGACAAAAGGCTGAGAAACAGCAGCAGCTACACACGGTCCGTCGTCTGTCCCAACGTTGTGTAAATTAATTTAAAGCTTTCGGGGAAAACGCTTCACGTTTTCAGAGCGGCGTCTAACGGTGTCGTCTCGTGGAGAGCTATTTGGCCCACCGTGCTGCTCATGAAGCTAAACCGGGATCAAACGATACCATTTATTTTTTTACTCGAGCGTAAAGCGGTGAAAAAATGGGATTTCCACACGCACGTTACTCCACATGGGCAGCGTGTAAATGAAGACCGCACTGGAAAATATGGCTGCAAACAGTCCTGTCTGCGTGGGCTCCTCTGTGCATCTGTCAATCACGCAGCCCGTCGGTATGAGCCCCGGAGCCTATTAGCCTCGCCGTATGGTGCTAGAAGCTGCTGGAATAGGCTCTGTGCATACTCGTGTCACACACACACACACACGAGTATGCACAGACGATCCAATCTGTCCACCTGGTTTCATTTGAGATATATAGAAAGAAATAGAGCTAGCTGTCTGTCTGTTTATCTACCGAGTGTGATTGCTAACACTGAAGCTGAAACCATTAAAGTTAGTTGATTGATTGAAAATGAATTAACAATTTTTGATAATCATTTATGTTGTGTATGAAGCAAAATGCCACACGTGCGCTGCTATTCTCTTTCTCTTGATTGGAAATTGGATTTATTTGGGTCATTTAAAGATGTCATGGATTTGAGATGGGACTCATTTTTTACATTGTATAGACCAAACCATACTTTTTATTTTCACCAGTAACGAAACTGAAATGTAAAATAGGAGTGCCTATGGTGGAGACGCATTTGGAATATTTGAATCAAATTCAATAGAAATTTAGTAACAACATGTTGTCATTCCCAACTCAAAGGATACTGATGCTTGGTCAGTGGCACTACAGTTCAAACTCTGACGCTCTAGGTTACCCTCTCGTGTCAGTTTTGGACGTGTCAGGGACGGCGTGTCAATTTCTGCTTGTTACATGCATAGTGTCTTTTCAAAATTCAAATTTCCAATGAGGGTTACTTAGTTTTATGGTTTACTTGGTTAGGATTAGATAAAAAAAATTCTTAGTTTTGGGATCGCGATTTGGGTTAAAAAAGTTGGCTTGTCTCGTACGTCCTGTGCTGGTCTGACCAAACCATCCACCCTGGCCTCCTCCCCACGCAGACTTTCTCGCTCTTTATATTACATTGGTTGCAATCATCAAATTAGTTATGTATGAGGGCTGTCAGTTAAACATACAGCCCATCATGAGGGCACATGGTAGAAAGGTAATCAAAACCTCGTCTGTGAATCCATATCCATATGTGGCACATAGGTTTGATGAGTGATATGTCTTAGGTAAATACATTTTTTTTAAACTCTGTCGCTGCGTATTCACAGGTTGAAAAGAAAACTTCATTATTGAAATCAGTTCAGGCGGGAAGCCTTCTGCTTTGATGAAGACGTAAATGGTAGATGGAGCCGAGGAGGCTATGAGCCTTTTCCCATTTCACATCTTTTATCCAACACAAAGGAAAGAATCGTCTTTTACCTCAAAGACTGTTTGCTTATATGATCTCTCTGCACACTAGACAGTAAATGCCAAAAAAAGCCAAAATAATATTTTGAATGTATTATGTATGTGATGAAATATGATGAACTGATTATCTCAAATGTATAATTAGAAGTATTGACAAATTGGTCATTGACGGCAAATAGATATACATCTGATGCACAGCTTTATTTTCAACGTCTGTTTTATACACTGTCGCTGACAGGCAGAAACCTTTTATTTCAATATTTCTTTAAAAAGAAATCAATGCTATTGGTCACCCTTTACGTCTATGTTTTAGTTTTTTTTACCCATATGTAACTAATGAAAACTATTCAAAAGAGCTTGTGACTACATTTTTGTATTTGTAAACTGTCGCCAAAACCTCATAGCTCCACCCTGTCTCCTTGAGGCGGCGTGCTGGCCAGCGATGTGACCTCATCAATGACAGAAAAAAACACGTATCTCAAAATTACGTCGAGACAAAGACTTCGTAACTCCGTTTGAGCTTGATTTTGGTCAAATATGAAACAAAATAATGACACATGCAAGTATCTGACGAGACACAATCGCAACTTTGGCGACACAATTTTCAACGGTTTTGAACAAACAAGGTTTGTGCCTGAGAGCGATGATGAACGCAGAAAGTTTCTTAGTTTATTGAAGGCAAAATAGTTTGAAACGTGGAAGCACAAATTCTCCGGATACATTCGTGTGCTATGTTGGCGTTTCCGCCGATCCGGCCAGTTTGTCTGCCCTTCACATTGAGAACACTTAACCAGGCAGACAGTTGAATCCAGCTGGAGAGAGCAGCTCAAGACTTCTGACACACACACACACACACACACACACACACCTTTGGCTCACCTTCCTTCATGGTTCAGTGGTTATTCATTTCGATCACACCGGCTTCGCTCTTTCAAACACGCACACATACACATGGGCACATTGACACGGCCACGTCAGCATATCCCACTCCAGCATTTAGAATCACCCTCCTGTAACGTATAGGTAAAAAAACTCAGTCAATTACAGGACATTAGAATGTGCTTACATGTATTTACATGGGCAATAGTGTGGAGCTCAGTAGGCTATGACCCCATTCTCCATGCTGCATTATAGTCTATTGAAAAATGCATGAAATTACAACAGTATTTCAAGGAAGTATAAAAACTTGCATTATGCACAATTTCAATGCCAGTCTGAATTATGCAGAATATTGTGTAATGGATAAAAAATATCCATGGCATTGAAATTCATGTGAAGTAGTATTAAGTGCATATTTTATTTTCATACATTTTATTATATTTTGCCTGAATGAAGTGGGCTGCTCAATGGAGGATAAGGTGTCGGTGCTGAAAACCAAGTGCTGGACGGATCAAATTTCGAACCAAATTTCCCCCTGGGGATAAATAAAGTTTATATCTATCTATCGTCAAACAGCGTATGAAAACCTTCCCCCATACCTGTCTTGGGTGGGTAGTTGTAAGGTGAGACCATAGACCAGGGGTCACTAATTGGCGGACCGTGGACCGGATCCGGACCCAGACGCCGTTGTATCCGGACCTAAAGCGCAGTTTTTCCTGCATTTACGGCACTTGTTCAGCGGTGCAGTAAACATGCCGACCAATGCATTGT
Organism: Leptoclinus maculatus; assembly: GCA_032191485.1. Taxonomy (NCBI): domain Eukaryota; kingdom Metazoa; phylum Chordata; class Actinopteri; order Perciformes; family Stichaeidae; genus Leptoclinus; species Leptoclinus maculatus. The sequence continues at coordinate 21,463,044 of JAVDOI010000008.1, forward strand.
AAATCACATCACATGATGCAGCGCAGCCAATCAAATATGGGTTTCCTGACTCAAGTGAGAAGTTCACACACCGTGACACACGGGGGGGGAGACGAGGAAATAGTAAGAAGAGCAGGAGAGAAGTTGCTTGTGTACAAGAAGTTAATTCACAAGACGTACTCCAAAGAGAGAAAAGTGTTTAAGATGCACATTTTTCAAAAGCTTTCTGTCAGTTATTCTTAATCCAGCTCTTATTTTACTTGAAATGAGAAGAACATTCATTTATGTATTTCTATGTATTATTTATAATCCATCCAGTTAAATTTGAAAACTGAGAATAATAATTGTTAAAATATAATTGATTCTTTATTTGATTTGACAGTTGTTGATTACACAGAGACGTTGTTACTACTAGGCTTCTTGAAATATATATATATATATATATATATATATATATATATATATATATATGGCACTAAATAGTGCAAGTTAGATATTATTGTAATGTTCCGGACCTTTGCACGAGGAGATTTTCTCAATCTGGACCTTTTGGAAATTTTATTGAATACCCCTGGTGTAGAGGGAGAAGAGCAGTGGGGAGAGCACACATCCCTGGGGGGCGCCAGTGCTGATAGTCCGGGTACTGGATGTGATTTTTCCCAGCCTCACCTGCTGTGTCCTGTCAGTCAGGAAGTTTGTGATCCACTGACAGGTGGAGGCTGGCACAGTGAGCTGGGAGAGTTTGGGTTGGAGTATTGCTGGGATGATGGTGTTGAACGCTGAGCTGAAGTCCACAAACAGAACCCTTGCATATGTCCCTGGGGAGTCGAGGTGTTGCAGCATGTAGTGCAGTCCCATACTGACTGCATCATCCACCGACCTGTTTGCACGGTAGGCAAACTGCAGGGGGTCCAGCAGGGGCCCTGTGATGACCTTCAGTTTCTCAAAGGATTTCATGACCACAGACGTCAGGGCGACGGGCCTGTAGTCATTTAATCCTGTGATGGAGGATTTCTTGGGCACCGCGATGATCGTGGAGCGTTTGAAGCATGAGGGGACTTCACATAGCTCCGGTGATCGGTTGAAGATCTGTGTGAAGATGGGGGCCAGCTGGTCAGCACAGACTTTCAGGCACGAGGGTGACACACCGTCTGGGCCCGGAGCCTTCCTGGTCTTCTGTCTGTGGAAGAGCCGACTCACATCCTCTTCGCAGATCCTCAGTGCCGGTGGGGGGTCGGTTGGGAGAGGTGAGAAGGAGGCAGGGGGTGGTTGTTTGATGATGGGGCAGGTGGGGGGGTGTGAGAGTGGGCTTATCAAACCTGCAGTAGAAGACATTCAGGTTGTCAGCCAGGTGGGGATTGTCCTCAGTGGGGGGGGTGGTCTCCTGTAGTTCGTGAGTACTTCCAGGCCTCTCCAAACTGACGAGGGGTCGTTGGCTGAAAACTCTTTCTCCAGCTTTTCAGTGTAGCTCCTCTTAGCCACCTTGATCTCCCTCGTCAATGTCTTTCTGGCCTGGTTGTACAGGATCCTGTCCCCACTTCTGTAGGCCTCCTCCCTGGCCCGACGAAGCTGCCAGATTTTAATTTCTGCCTGTAGGTCGGGAGAAGATGAACCAGACAGTGATCAGAGAGTCCCAAAGCTGAACGGGGCACTGAGCGATATGCATCCTTTATTACAGTGTAGCAGTGGTCCGGTGTGTTTTTGTCCCTGGTGCTACACTTGATATGTTGTCTGTATTTAGGCAGTTCTTTGCTGAGGTTTGGTCTGTTAAAGTCCCCAAGAACAATGAGCAGGGAGTCTGGATGTTTGTGCTCCATGTTGTTGATCTGCTCAGCCAGGTGTTGGAGCACCTCACTCACACAGGCCTGAGGATGTAAACAGACCAGAATGAATGAGGAAAACTCCCACGGTGAATAAAAAGGTTTGCAGTCTATGAAAAGTGTTTCTAAGTGAGGGCTGCATGATTCCTTTGACACTGTGACATCTGTACACCAACCTTCGTTTATGTAGAAGCAGATTCCGCCTCCCCTTGTTTTTCCCGACAGCGCCGTTACGCGGTCCGCTCGGAGGAGTTGGAAGCCCGGCAGATGTAGTGCGCTGTCCGGGATGTGCTCACCGAGCCAGGTTTCAGTGAAGCACAGGGCGGCGGATCTACTAAAGTCCTTTTTTAGTTTGTTGAGGAGCAGCAGCTCATCCATCTTGTTGGCCAGAGAGCGGACATTCGCCAGGTGAATTGACGGGTATTATGTATTTGTTTCCAATACATTGAATATCACTTACATATGAATTTAATGAATCACCTTATCTATCAGTGAACTATTTAATTAGTAGTTAACCATTTCAAATGTATATCATTATTATAGTCACTAGGTGGGTTTCCATCCAAATATGAAGCCAATTTTAATCAATTTTTGAGAAGAAACGAGAAACAAAAGAAAAGGCAAATGAATGCTTGTTAACAAACTGTGATTATTAGGAGTTGGATCATAGAGATAAGCTGTTGGTTGGAGAAAAATGTATAAATCCTCAGAAGGGAATTTAATGAGGCAATAACATATGGGGTCAGATCAGTCTCAATAATTGCAAATGCACACAGAAAGATTCACAAATGCGCACAGAACAAATCACAAATATATTCGATTTACAAATGCACGCAGAACGATTCACAAATACATTCCAATGCACAAATAAATAAATTACGATTTATATAAATGTAAAAAAAAATCACAAATGTAATTCTGCATTTGTATGTATTTGTGTGTGGACTTTTTCTATTTGTTTGTGGATTTGTATGTATTTCTTTGTGGATCGCACTGCATTTGTTTGTGAATCGCTCCACATTTGTGAGTGGGATTTCTGAGACTCGCCTGACGTCGCTGGATTCCCAAATGCGTTTTTTCATCTGTAGCCAATCAGATGTCAGCCTCATTTTCAACCAATCACATGAGTGCAGCTCCCCCCTTCCCTCCCCACGAGGCTGCCAGCGTAATGGTGCGTTCACACCAAACGCGGCGCGTTAATCGCGTCACTCGCGCCGCCGGTCTCGCCGGGGACTATTTGTGTTCATTCGCGGCTTATCGCCCTGAAAGCAGTTCAACTGTCCACCATCAACCATGGAAAAAATAACCTCTATTTCCCAGATATCACGGGAAACTAAATGCCATGTCTGGGTTCATAACATTGTCCAGAGGAGCTCCGTGGATTGTATCAGCTGTATTCACTGTGTCTAGCAAGCCAAATAGCTGTATGAACACAAAATAAACTGATTTGGTTGTGATTTAACGGCAATAAACCGACAAAAAGGGACTCCGAAATAACTACGTAATGATGCCGATTTGTACTTGTTTTCTCAATGGAGCTCGGATAGATCGGTGCTAGGCTATGCTAACATGGTAGCAGCTCCATCAACACTCACAATAACGTCATCTAGACGTAAATACGGCAGCGTCTTTTTCATTGTTTGTACCATCTGGTTTACACACATGTCTACACATAGTTTGGTCCGGTCTCTATTGATATGAGGTATTGTAGAGCTATGGGTGAACACAGACGGCTACAGTATTTGTTTCCTGTATGTAATCTACTAGCGCGAATCGCCGCGTTTGGTGTGAACGCACCATTACGCTGGCAGCCTCGTGGGGAGGGGGGAGCTGCACTCATGTGATTGGTTGAAAATGAGGCTGACATCTGATTGGCTACAGATAGGTCCATGTTGAAAAAACGCATTTGCGAATCCAGCGACGTCAGGGGAGTCTCAGAAATCCCACTCACAAATGTGGAGCGATTCACAAACAAATGCAGTGCGATCCACAAAGAAATACATACAAATCCACAAACAAATAGAAAAAGTCCACACACAAATACATACAAATGCAGAATTACATTTGTGATTTTTTTTTTACATTTAAATAAATCGTAATTCATTTATTTGTGCATTGGAATGTATTTGTGAATCGTTCTGCGTGCATTTGTGAGTCAAATTTATTTGTAAATCCTTCTGTGTGCATTTGTAAATCGAATATATTTGTGAATTGTTCTGTGCGCATTTGTGAGTCTTTCTGTGTGCATTTGCAATTATTGAGACTGATCTGACCCCATAATAACATAAAATGAAACAAAATCACCTTTGTGACTCTAAATGGACCATAATCTACTAAATGAACATCATACTGTATTGAAGAAGACTTGAAACTACAGATTGAGACCATAAACTCATGTTTACAATGTTTACTGAGGGAATAAATCAAGAGAGAAGTAGAGTCATTTTCTCATAGACTTCTATGCAATCTAAATTATTTTTGCAACCAGAGGAGTCGCCCCCTGCTGGTCAGTAGAGAGAATGCATGTTTAAGACATTTTCACATCGGCTTCACTTGGCAGAACCGGACAGAACCAGGTATTTAACGTCTTCTCTCAAGCTCTCCTTTTTATCGTCTTCATACAACTACCTCTGACACTTTTGGTATGTACACTATGAATACCATAGAGAAGAGATCATCATTATACCCATTTGAACAATGCGTCTTGCCGCTCTCTATGCAGCAGGCTTCTTGTGGCCAATGGGACAACAGCTACAAACACGATATTGACATAACCAAGCATTTTAGTTTCCTAACTTAAAGCGTGGCTTAACTGTTCATCATCAGAACATTGATATTTCTCTTATACTGTTCATAGCTATATGTACGAAAAGTAAGGCTATAATTCCTATAATTCCTAAGGTAATCAATTTGTATGTAATTCACCTAATAGTGAGCCAGGACATGTGACGCAGTATAAAGAGTGATAATGTCCAGGCAGAAAGGAAGTTGGGGTGGACGGGTGGGACCAAAGACACAGGACTTTCACCCAGGAGACAGCGGTTCATATTCCATGTAAAACCAGAAGTAAAAGTTGACTTATTTGTCACGCAACTTAAGTAACGCCACTTCCGTAGTTATTTTAACCCAAACCCAAACTTTTGTTAACTAAACGCTGGACATTCGTAGGAAAACTCAAGAAAATTAACAAAATAACATTGTTTTAAGCATTGTCCTAGTATCTTATAGGGACGATATCAATTCATTTAATTCCTCAGGAATTTCTTTGATTGTAAGCACAATATACAATTATTAATAATGTAATGACCATGACCACAATACGATCCTTTAATACAAACATTTTTCTAGTTTGAAAATCAAAATATGGTCTTGGTGGGTTACTGAGTGTAGTGAACCAAACCATAGTTGCCTTGGGCACTTGGGCACAAAAAGTTGGTATTAAGCAGTCTGGGTTGTTGCAGGATCGTTCAATACCAACATTGTGTGTGGCGATGTGGTTGGGCAAACCTCTCATGTCCAAAACTGTTGAAGAGTGGCATCTGACTGAGGGGAAAGCGAGGAGGAATGGACGGCAATTTGATCATCTGTGGGAGAGACGGCGGCAAGGCAGAGCGCCGGTCATCCATCCTCAGACCTAACCTCCGTCTTTCCCTGGCTCTCTGTTCTAAACACACACACTTACACACACAATCTGTGGCGCCAACAGGCTGGGTTGTAACCTAAAGTATACAGCATCACAAATTCATGACCGGGCTCTTTGTTCATTTTTGATCATCTGTTTGATTCTTTTATACTTAAAATATTTCCCTGAGCTAAGAGGCTTCATTGATTTAGTCCGCAACCCTTCGAGGCATCCCTCCTCACCCTCCCTAGCCACCCACTCATCTTCCCTTTCTTTCCCACACTTCCACTCCCAATCTCTCCCTTCCTTCCTCGCTCCCTTCCTTCCTTCCTCCCCTCCCCTGCTCTTTTTCCTGAAGCCTCATCAACGCGCAAGGGAGGATGTAGCAAGGCGAGACCTCCCGTCGTCGGTGGGAAAAAAGGGAGAGACCATCAGCAACGCAGACGGAGGGGGACGCAGCAAAAAGGTATAGGGTTGGAAGGTAGCAGTATGGGGCCCGCTCGAGTCCTTCCCTCCCCCTCCCCCCTCCCCCGTTCCCTGTGCCAGGGTGGTACGACCTGCAGGATTACAAAACAGCCCTCCCATGTGTCTGCCTGCTCTCTGTGCCATCCGAGAGACAAGCGACACCGAGGTCTTCCGTCGGAGCGCTGGTGAGGGCGACGGAGAGGAGGGAGGGGAAGAAAGGGATGAGAGGGAGGGAGAGAGATGAGAAAGAAAGAGGGAGAAAGTAAAGAAAGAGTAAATGCGAGAGAGGAAGGAGAAAGACAGAGCACAGGGAGACAGGAGGAAGAGTGAGTCTGGGAGGAGAGAGTTTTGAGCGATAGCCAACACGCACCGTAGATGAAAGCGGGACGCCGAGAAGCACCGGCGCTGTCAGAGCATGTTCAGCCCTCAGGGACGGCCGGAGGGGGGGAGGGTGGTAAGTCACACACTACTCTCCGCCAGACATGCAATGTGCGCCTGATACTCACACACTCATTCATGCATTTACTCGCTTAGGCACCCAAATGTATGTCCACTGCACCCCTTTTTCTGCAAGACCTAGAGGCTGAAATCAACACGTAGCGGACACTTTGGACAATCAGAGTGTAGCAGATGTATATTTCTATGGGATGATGATGATGATGATGATGATGATGATGATGATGTTCATGGTAGAGCCGCTCTGATCCGGCCAAACCTGCAGGTCAAAGGCTTTTTAAAGAAAGAGGACCTGAAAATAGCGTTCAAAGCTGGACTTCGGCTCCAAAAGTGGTCCCCACGACCTTTTTCTTTGCACTTTTTAACGTCCTCCGCTTGTGTCTGCTCTTATCTTTGCCGGACCCCTTGGATGGTTCGAGGTGGGCTTTTTTCACAAGGCGATAAGAGAGACCGGCCGAAGGAGAGCGGAGTCGTCGGGGGATACGGATAAGGGCGTAGGAAGGGAGAGGGGAGCTTTTGGCTTGTGCGGAATCAATTTCATATGATATCTGACAGACTGTCATGGATTCATTACGCAACCCCCCCCCCCCTCCCCCCCGGAGACAAAGGGATGCTTTAAAAGGCTGTGTGTATGCGTGCGTCCGTGTGAGTTTGGGTTTGCACTTCGGCCTGAATACGCCACTCGCGCATTCCCGTGGCGCACAATTGCCCTCTCATTTTTGCGTTAACCCAGCAATTGGGCCCTTAACGAGGTTACAGCGGCCATTCCAGGAATTTTCTTTTAAGGGTTGAGTTTTCTCCAGGCTACGAGAGAGAGAGAGAGAGAGAAGCTCCAGTTCCAGGAGAAATGTTAGGGTGATGTTCAGCAGCACTGTAGACACAATTGATTTACTGTGTCGGCAGGCGAAAGGTCGCTTCACAGGGGAGGAACCGTGAGGATGGAGTGGGTTTTATTGTCTGAATGAAAAAGCACTTCCTCAGGTTCAGTCGCTTTAACCCCCTGGGGTGGGGGGGCTCAACGGGGGCTCGGCAGCGGCCATATTAGCTCCGTTAAAGGTCTCGGGAGGACAGCTGGGTGACAGAGGTCGTGGTGGCGAGGAAGGGGGGTGGAGGCCATGGTAAGTGGTTGCTATGGAGATTGCGGGGACCCCTGCGGATGTCGCTCTCCTCGTCCGATGGGACCATTATTATAATTTTCTACCTGCAGCTGTTTTTTTTATTTATTTATTTTTTGTTAACTTCCTTACGTTCCGAAGTTCATTTCTCTCCGAGTGTCACACAGAAAAGAAAACAGTCACTCCGCCTTAAAATGCATAGTCGGATGCCAAAAAAGGCGGGGTCTGAGGTTTATGCAAAAAGCTAAAAAAGTGTTAACACAGCTTTGTCGTGTGCTTATTAATCCACAACTAAACTGAATTATGCCCACGCTCAAGGCTGCGCCGCGTTCGTTCCATTAACTTCGGGCTGCATTCAGACAAAAAAAACCTCCAGAGAGGAAAAAAAAATGCGCACATCCGTTTGAGCATACGCATCTTTGCATCTCATCCTAAGGGAAGGTGCAGATTTTGCCACCAAAAAAACCACATATTTTTGTTTACTTGTCTCTGTGCTGAGGTGCATTCGGTAAACTAAAATGTCGAACATGTTCGGAATGATTTTGTGCTTAATATCGCCTCATTTGCATCGAGTGGCAGAGCCAGGAGAAAGTGTGTTCGTGTGTGTGTGTGTGTGTGTGTGTGTGTGTGTGTGTGTGAGCTGCCGTTACAGAGAGTTGCAGCTCATTAACAGGCCAGGAGGGAGCCGGTACTGTACATGTTCCCCCGGTCCATCTCCTCTGTCTGGGTACTTCTGGACTCACACACGTGCACACACACACATACTGTTTTATCTTGTTGTCTCTCCATCTTTAATCTTAGTTGCTGTCAGTATACCCCCCCCCCCCCCCCCCCCCATTTACCAGCTTGTTTTATGTGCTAATAACTACCCAAAGCTTTGACACGCACAGCACGGGAGGTTGTTTTTTTGCTCTGGTTTTTTTAATGGCAATAATTTTAATATCTAAATGCGCAAAGCAGTTACTGCACGCAACCGTGTAATGCAACAAACTGTAGAGCATTATCAACACAAACTCGCGCTGTAAAACATCCGAATATCTCTCATGAGTTCATCTTGTTCTGCTTCTTATTCATGGAGATCTGCGTGGAGGCAAATCTTGGCTCCGAGTTTTATATAAGTCTTAATTTTATGAAAAAGATCGACGTCAAAGCAGTGGTCCAACAAACAAAATAGACGTCCCTAATTCAATTAGTGTAGTGCGATTTCATCTGCAGCCATTCATTCTGAACGCTTGGTCATCCCTCGCTCGCGCCCTCATCGGGTCGGGGATGGTTTCTGTCTGCAGTGAATCATGTGAGGATACAGCAGCAGGATCATCACACACGCAGCTCCTTCTCAGGGTTTTACAGGAGCAGTGGCCACCGACCCCTGTGGCTGTCTGCGAGCTGGCCGTGGAAGGAGAGGGGTGTAGCGTGCACATATAGTGTGCACGAGTAAAAGGGCCATTGGGTGTGGCGTTCGCTGTATAGCACGGCAACATATTTGTGTCAACGCTGTGAAACACAGGTGTGTTTAATCGGTTGATTTTGCAAGCTCTAGTCACGTTCGGTCTGGCTTGTATGTTACATAAGCTGGATAGAATCTTCATTTTGTTTATACATGCACTTCTTCAGATAAATAGGCTTGTTGAATTTGTTGAAAGTTTTTCCAGTTTTATAAAATGCATATTTGTGGAATACTGTGTTCCATTTTAATCCGGAAACATTTTGTAAATCAAACCAGTCTTGACACAAATACATACGTTGGTAAGTCATATTCTTTCATTGTGTCTGGTAGCAGTCCCTAATCTTGGCTGTGCTGAGGTACTTTAACACTAATTTGTTTTTCACTGCATTCTAACAAGGATAGTCATCAACAGTGTCAGTTGTATACTTTGTGTTTCAAGGTATTTTATAAAATATCACCTTTTATTTTCAACATTTTATTAATTTGTTTTTTAAAGTACAAGAGATACAAAAAAAAATTATTTATTTTTTTATTATCTTTAATGCCTTTATTTGACGGAGGATGGGGGTCTGCTAACTCAGCCGTCGTCATGTTGAGAGCCGCGTGGAGGCAGAGAACCTTTTTCACGTATTCCTAACCAAAAGTAAAACGTTTCACATGAGCTCTCAACTGCAGCTCTCATCCACAGAAAGTGGACCTTGAGTTTCGTTTTTTTCTTCTTCTATTTCCCCGGTCAGTAATGACGTCTCATACTCAACATGTACCTCAGTATTAGCAGAAAGAAATTAACAGTATGTTTGTATTTTTACTCTTCAATTCATTCCCATCCCATTTCCCCCAGTTTTTAACTGGAAATTAATACATATGCAAATACTGGAGCACATCATTTCCATTAACATTACACTTGTTCTTGTTTTATGTTTCTTCGTCGTTTTGTATTTTAGTAGCCAGTTGTTCAGAGTCTGGCCTATTCAGACTGGGCTATTGTTTTAAATACAAGTTCAAATTAGTATTTTTCAATAAAATTCAACAAAACCTGAGGAGGGCAGTGCAATGCTTATTACAGTATGTAATACTATATTACCAACCCGCTGCATTAAATACATATAAGTAAAATGACTGTAAAGAGGGTAATAAAATAACAAGAGATGGTGCATTTACTATTCAAATGGCAAATAATTCCCCTTCACCGGCAATATAACGCACACATCAGACCGCGCGTCACATGGCCATGTGTGCGAGCGTGCATATGTGTGTGTCACTTAGAGGACGTTTAAGTCCTTTGTTCTTCATCACAGAGTCGATAACAAAGACAGTCCAGTTTAATTAGATTTTTAATGAGCGGTTTAACACATCGCCAATTGCTTCAGCGGGCGCCGACACATGTTGTAAAAGTTGTTTGAATTTCAGTCTCATTGCCGTGTTGCTGATCGCAATTGGGACTTAATTTGCACCTTTTTTTGTTTTAATTAATGACATATCATATGAGAAGTTGTTTAACAAAACTATTCATGACGGTGTGAAAGCATATCAGATGGAACTTTAATTAATTTAGTCTCATAATTGAAAAATACAATTAAAACATTGCAGCTGGCAGAATCACATTTTTTTCATATTTCAATGGATTGCATTTATATTCCAAAGGGACATAATATGAGTATATCAAACAAATGTGCACATTAACAAATAAAGAAGCATAAAGAATGATAAAAAAACCAAAACAAACATTAATTACCAACAATAGATGCCCTGGTTGATAAAACTCAACTTTGGTGCTTGAATGTGTGTGTGGTGTGTAGGTGTAGAGAACGAGATAGACAGTGTGTGTGTGTACAGTATGCTTAATTATTTGGACAGATTGTAAATCTGAAATTGTTCGAACACACCAGGTATGCAGGACCGAATCATTGTCTCTCACACACACACACACACACACACACACACACACACACACACACACACACACACACACACACACACACACACACACACACACACACACACACACACACACACACACACACACAGTCGTGTTTCCATCACTTTAGAGCACATTATATTGACTTACATTCATTTCCTGGAGACTTATCACAACCAGGCGGAAACCTCCGGTTGTTGCCTGACTCCGTAAATCGCCGAACTTGAGGCTTCAAAGCGGCAGTCCACAAACCAAAGGGTGACGTCACGATGACTACGTCCACTTCTTATACAGGCTAACCGCTACTTGCCTAATCTTAAACCTAACCGTGAACCAATGTGACTGTGTAAACAGATTTATGTCCTCACAACTAGAGTAATAAACACACAAAAACACACACACACACACACACTTAAATTCTCACACAGCAGTCCACTGTTTATAAAGATTTAAGTAGAGTTTAACTGTCGACACCAAGTGTGCATAGTCAGAAAATACAGACAGCTTAGTTGGGGAGTTGGCTGGACTGAAACACCTACAGTCAGCAGGAAATAACTGGCCCCGCTCAGAGCAGCACAACTTCTCATACAGTGTGATTGCCCTACTAAAACATGTATTAGCTTCTATCTTGTAGAAGGCAGCCTGGTCCAGTATTTGGCCCACCAATATCATACTAATAGTATCCTTCATTCTCCCTCCCTTCTTAAAGAGCAGAATTGGCCAACTAGGCCCAGCTGAGTTTAATTCCTCATCAGCCCTGTGTTAAAACATCCTCCAGCATCCTATTCTGCTGTAATGGCACCATTACCAGCCATCAATAATGCAGAGGGGGTAAAGTGCATGTAGCCGTGCTGCCCCCACGGGACTAATAGAACGGACGAGAGCTGTTTTCCTTCCCGATATCCGGGCAGAGGGGTTGTAAAGGTGCCTGTTTGTTTATCCTGATACTGAACCCCTTTGGCGAAAAACCAACACGTTCTCACGCCCAACTCATCAAATACTGACGCACCCAGTTTAAACTGTGATGCTCTAGAGACGACGTGTCAGTCTCCTTTCATGCATAGTGTTTTTTCAAAATAAACTTTCAATGTAGATTTACTTAGTTTTTAGATTTACTTGATTGGGTTCAGGCAACAAAAAGTACTTGGTTAGGTTAAGGAAAAGATTATGGTTAGGATTAAAATAAGTATGTTTGTTACATAACTTACGCAACACACAGTTTTTGGACGAGTCAGGGACAGCGTGTCAGTTCCTTCTTGTCACATCCATAGCGTCTTTTCAAAATAAACTAGGAAAAGTAGTTTGTGCTCGATACATGCATACGGTGCCTTTTCAAAATAAACTTCCAGCGTAGGTTTACTTAGTTTTTGAGTTAAAATAAGTATGTTTGTTACATAACACGGCATTAAGTTACGTAACAAAAACACGGTCAAATAAGTCAACGTTGACTTTTGGTTTTAATGTTTGTCTGACCCAACCATCCACCTCAACCTCCTCCGTAAATGGACTTTCTCGCTCTTACACTGGAGTTAGTTGAAAGCCGCTGCGTCTCATATAGAACCTGAAGGGCGCCTCGGTGCGTCAGTATCAGAGGTCGAGGGCCAATGACGAGAGCATCGGTATTTGGTGGGTTGGGAGAGAGAACGGGAAGGAAAGACACACACAGTCACGTAGCCCATGTATGAATATAGTATCAATGTACACACACAGGCATTGTGTGTAGCCATGCACAGATGACACAGACACATCAGACATTACAGTACACACAAAATAGCTGATGAGGAACAGGCAGTGGAAAGACATGCTCAGACCACATGCTCTCACATGAGTGCATGTCTCGCGCATCACATGATCGCACAGTCCGTGAGTGGGAGTCTTTGTGTGCCGTGAGCATATACGAGTGGAGGATGAGTGTGTGTGTGTGTTGGAATTTCTGGAGAAGAGGGAGGCTGCAACAAGATAGACTGTCGATGCTGCATGTTTTTTAGCCAGACACTGTAAGAATATTTCTGTGTGTGTCTCTGTGTGTGTGTGTGTGTGTGTGTGTATGAATGAGTACTACTCCTACATGTTCCCATCCAGACACAGCTACACATCCGCGTGGGAGGGGTTATGAGAACAATGATGGGTTCCCGTTTCTCCCTGCTCGCACACGGTGTGTGTGAGCGCATGGGAGCGCATGTGTGATGACCGTGTGTGTGTGTGTGGGAAAAGCAGTGGACTCACACATGTGGCTGTGGAACTGAAAGGTAAGCCCTTTTCTTCTTCTTTGTCTCTGTGTCACTGGATTCCTTTAGTGATTGGCTGAATTTGATCGCGACATGGATTTATTATACATTTTCAACACTTAGATTTCTTCTTCTACTGTCTCTTTCTTGCGTGGATATACCAAAATCCCAACTATCAAAGTGATGGATGATAACTGTACGCTCATGTTTCTTTGTTCCCATCGCCCGCCTTGCGCTTAGCGCCCGCTAACCTCTCTCTACTTTGAGCACTTCGGTACTTAGTGTGGCTTAAAGAGCTTATTGGCTCATAGCAGCTCCATCATCCACACCTACCGTTTGTCATGTGTCAGTTTGTGTGTGTGTGTGTGTTTGCCGTGGGCTGCGACAAACCCTCGGAGACAACATGCCCTCGGTCCCAATTTGTCAAAAGCAGTTTATGACCGGGTTCCCTGAGGATACACCCCTCCATTTTTCATTGTCTTCCCACGCTCTGTTCAAACAGACACACACACACACACAGCAACGCACACACGTAGCATCAAATGTAGCGCATATGTATACATCCCACACGCCGGCGGCGGCATTTCCATATCAAAGATTGTCTCCAAAAGCAGCTGTAATGGGCGGTAAACTTTCCATTATAATTTGTTGCGGGCTAATATTAGCTGCTGGCTGTGTGTTGGGAGTTGGGATGACATGTGAGGGACAGAGAGGGAGAGCGTGAAGGGGGGGGGTGGCTTTGGAAAGAGAAGAGGGTGAGAGGCAAAGGGTCGTGGAGTTGAGGCGAACACGTATGAAGACGTAAGGAAAAAGACGGAGGAATAAAAGAAATAAGAGCACAAAGGAGTCAGGATGAAGGAGAGAGGAGGAGTATTTTTTCACACGCCTGGTTGCTCCCTGCAGACAGCATCCCCCTCCCTCTCACCCCCACTCCCCGATCCACACACAGAGCCACATCTCTGTCCTACCTCCCCCCCCCCCACCAAGCCCGGTTGTATGGACGGCTGGCAGGCAGGCGTAGCGGCCCCTTTGTTTGACATATAGCAGCACACAAAGGCACGCCGCGCTGAAATAGTGCCGGAAAGATGAGGCACGGTCTCACACACTCACTCTCATCAGGACCACTTCTGATTGGCTTACACTGCGGGCTCGATGCGGAGGCCAGAGAACACTACGTCTGTCGGACAACTCGTTTGGTTAAATAGTTAATTTGTCAGTTTGCTTTCTGATGACAAAAGAGACTCTTTTGTCATCACTTATGATGATGATGCTGCTTCCAAGAGCAGCTGTATTGCGACCTTTCTCCTCAGACAAAAGACGTGGTATCGACTCCAGAGGCGATGCGGCTCGAGTGTCTTCGGGAGTCTCTCGCGGAGACATGGCATGAGTCGTTGCAGCAATCAATTTTTTGTTTCCAGTTTTGTATTCAGAAATTGGAGCCTCTGTTGCTGAGTGGAAAGAAAAATTATTTGATATGTATAGATTATCAATAAACGCAGCATTTTAGGGCTGCATTTTGGTGCAGTTTGCAGACCAGACAATTGCAGAAAGTTTTTGCGTAATTTGGTCAGAGTGAGAGCAGAGTAATTTAATGTGATTGATGCACCAGCCTGTGTTGTTTGAACAGGTCAGTCATAGGTTAAATGCTTGGTGCATTGCCAGGGCCTGAGTGCAGTGGCAGCTACACTCGCGCTGATATAAAAGACATGATAAACCCCTCACTTACGCTTGTTAGTGTTCCCATGCCCCGGGGACCAGGGCTGCATGGAGTCTTCCGACACCTTTTATGAGAGATTAACCCTTCTGTGACAGAGCAGCCATCTTTGTTTACTGCCAGGAGACACTTTGTTCTCACAGGACATTGAACAAGAGACAAAGAAACAGACTGAACTGAAAGAAATGGGAGAGAAATATGGCAAGAGAAGAATATCATCCTTTTTTTTGTTGTTACATCTACAGTGAAGGCTTCTCCCATATTTCAGGGGGATCTTTTTCAATGAGATGACAAGCTTTCTGCAGGAATCTGTTGTAAATGGATTTCACACCACGCTCCTCCTAACAGGGGATTTAGGGCGCTGGCGGGCAAGAGAGCAATATCTGCCACCAGAATGTCAGCACTTTCCAATCCGCCAGTGAAAAACACTGTGGAAAACACTGTACGAGACAGTTTAAGGCATTAGCTCCGCTCGGCGTCATGGAATGTAAAAAAAACATATATATATATATATATATATATAAAACAGCATGCTGGTATTTAAGCATGATAAATACAACTAAAAAAACAACAGTCACGGTTTCAGTCTGGAGATATATACAAAGTGTAAGGCAATTCTATTTATAAAAGTCTTTGTGAACACGCGGAAGCCCAATCTTGCATTTTTCAATATGGAAGTTATTACCACAGTACCTAATCCCACACACTCTGCTCGGCTACTTAGACGGGTGGGGGGTTGGAATGTGTGTGTTGGAGGGTGGGTAGAAAGAGGTGAGGCATTAATTCCAGCTGAGGATGGCAGGTATGTTAAAACCAGATAAACCGAGACATTAATTGAGTGACAGAGTTTGCTAGTGGGTTTTATCAGAGGGTGTGTGTGCGCGCAGGCTACTGTGTGTAAGAGAGGATTTATGCTTGTGGTCTTAGCAAGTCCTCCTCTCCTTCTCTGTCTCTCTAGTTCAGCCTTTCTCTGCTGGTTTTCTCCCCGTTTTGGTTGAGCCGCGTGTCCTGTGGGAGGCTGGAGGGTGAGGCAGGTGCGCGGTCACATCGGGAGCGTCGGCGTAAACGGCTGTCTGAAAAGCCTCTTGATCCAGACAGAAACTTGAAATCAGAGGGATTTGAGAAGGGGGTGGGGGAGGGGGGACAAGAGCCCTTGTTTGTCACTTATTTAAAGACTTGAATGATTTCTGTCAAGATTCTCAGATTCTCACACAGTTCGGTAAAAAGAAGAGAGACAAATTAATCTTTTCATAGAAGGATGTGTGTGATGCCTGAATCGAGTGGTAGTTTGTGAGTCAATACAGAAATGCTCTGTCACTTCAAAGGGATGCGGTTGAAAGCTAATGCATTGTGCTATTCAAGGCCTTGTGTGTGTGTGTGTGTGTGTGTGTGTGTGTGTGTTTTTTGTACGGGCTACACAGTGAGGACCGTAACAAGAATGCAGACTTTGTTTTTGGGGGGAAAGTGAGGACATTTTGGCCGATCCTCCCTTTTTCAAAGGCCTGTTTTTAGAGTTAAGACTTGGTTTTAAGGTTCAGGTTTTGAATTATGGTTTATAGCTAGATGTTGAGGTACAGGGATGTATGTGAATGTGCTGTGCATACCAGCGAGCAGTCTTTGTCTGGTGCTTTTAGCAGAGCTGTGAAGACACATTTGCTTTCATTTGAGGAGCAGACTGAGGTCATTCTGACCAGACCCCGGAGCCACAGCGCATCGTATTCCTATTCCAATCTCTTTTTTAGGCTGCCCTGATTCCATATCCTCATTTCTTGTGGAGGATGTGAGGAATTGTTACACATTCAGCATGATATATATTAAGATATACTTTATTATATTTTATGGATTGAATATAGCTCAATGACTTTCACAAGGTTTAAAGGGTCAGTTCACCTAAATTCTGAATAAACATATTTTCTTATAGGGATAGCTCGGGTATTATGGAGGGGGGTTGTAGGAGGTACTTATCAATAGTCAGTGTATTACCTACAGTAGATGGTCAGATAGATTATATAGGGATATTCTTTGGTATAAATGAGTTCCAGGGAAAACTGTGGATTATCCATACCAACTGGATATTACATTTCCAATGAGACATTACTGTAGATCTTTTTACGTATAATTGTTCAATGCTGTGAGAGCTACACACTGAATTCCATTTACTGCCTTTGCATCCTGGTGGAAGCATAAATGTTAGAGACAGACAAACCAAAGCTGTGTACATGACAGGATAGCACTAAGTGAGAAAATATGCGTCATATGTGATTTGGGTGAACTGACTCTTCAACTGTTAATGTTATGGAAGCATTTTCAGGTATTAAATTATACATAAATTATGTATATGGCCTAATTCATGTGTTTGTGTGAACAATTTAAATGGGAAAAACGAGATCATTCCTTGTATTTTCTAAGCTAAATGCATTGTAAATATGTTAATTAAAGTACAATATGGAAAGAGTAGACCAATAGGTGCATATCATCTGCATTTAAATAGCAATACATTTTTGCCTTATTTGGATACAGTATTCAGTTTGTTAAAACTCATTTCAGATTATGTAAATTAGGCAGTTCCTATGTTCTGACTTTTTCAATTATTGCAACCTATTATTTACAAACATATTGGATATATTGTTGTATAGCAGAATAAGTGTAATATGTGGTTTTATTATGTGCTCAAAAAACAGTCACTCAACGCAATGAGAGAAGCAATTCTTAAAATGGAAGATGCATGTATTTGATTAAAAACCCTTTAAATAATCAATTTACTGTCTTTTCAGCAAGGATGCACAGAATTAGATTCAACATTTTTTTTGTCAGACCCAGGTTATATGTGTCAAGCCCTTTAATAATCATTTTATTTTGTAATAAGTAGTTTTAGGAAAGACTTTCCTTTCACATTACCACCATGTTGTACCCATGTTAATCCTTGCGGTTGAGTGTTTTCTTCCAAGTGTTATTTGGAATTTTTATATTCATGCACTGTTATAATATTCTGAATAAAACCTGCACTGAGTCCATCCTGAGTGGATTTATCTACCACTGTCTCATCTCATCTCAACATTGGGATTCCATTTAGTGTCCTTTCATGCTTAAATCAATAGCCTCCGCTCGTCTGCTTTTACACCCCAACAATCTTTGCCTCCATTGGTTCATAAGCAGCTGCTGCTTTATTCCGAGCCAATCAATGTTGATAATCATAGCTGGGATATGGACGGAGAGCTGGGGGCCGTATGGCCGCATGATTAATGAGCTTATTATCAACGCAGAGTGGACTTCGTCACAGCCGCACCGCCTGGGAGAGAGACAATCAATGGGGGAAGGCAGCATGCACAGATAGACTATAATGATACAATACGCACACGCACATACACACAAGTAATGAACGCACAACCAACCACAACACACATGCAAAAACATAAACGTGAATCCAATGCCTGTGTGTATTCACTGGTAACACTTAAGTGATGTATTGCACTGAATTTAAAAAAGCTACAATTTATGCATGGGTGTGTGTATGCAAGTTCCTGTACTTGCTACATAGTGAGGACCGGAACAAGTTTTTCTCAGAAGAATGGGGACATTTTTGTAAAGTGAGGACATTTTAGCCAGTACTCACGTCTTCAAATGTTGGAGGGTTCAGACTTGTTTGTGAGGTTCAGGTTAGAATTAGTTTAGATAAGGAAATTAGGGTAAGGGGCTAGGGAATACTTTATGTCAATGAGGGTCCTCACAAAGATAGACGTACGAGGATGTCTCCGTTCATCCTGTAAAACACACATCACTGTGTTAATCTTAAAGGAAAACAAATTAATTACTTTGATATTTGCTTTCTTCCTGCAGGCCGGCCGTCAGCAGCCCTGGATCCAGCTGAGAGGTAAAGAATTACTGCACATGAAATGGTGTACTGCCTTTCTGTTGCCTGTTTGCATCAACAGTGTAGAGACAAAGGTCGGCTCCATTTGGGTTTGATTGCACTGATTTGGTAGGGCTGAAATTTAGTTTGATCTTCAGTTTCTTCTTTTCAAATTTCATTCAGAAGTTAAGCCTTTGTTTTGAACATGAAAATATTTAATTACATTTAGTTTTTAATTGAATTAAGGATGACCTTTCACAGATTAGGAAAGAGTAACAGGGGCTGTTGTAAAGACAGCACAAGAATCTTAATCATGATTAAATACATTTAGAATTAATCCAAAATCATGTTTCTATATATTTAATATATTAACAATTTAAACTGCACACCTGTTATCCTTAATTCTTACCAAACAGGTGTCATGCTCTACATGTCTCCCTGTTGATCTAACAATAAAACTGCCTGTTTGCTCAGTCAGGGCTGGTTTTCCACTGCAAATTTAGAGGCCTCGTGGCCAATAGCGTGAGGCAGCAGTGGGTCGACTTCTCTTCCTGGAAACTCATATGACTCAGCTGGAACATGGCAGAAAAAGCTATTTAAGGGTCCCTCTGATATTGAGTTGTCCCTTTATTGTCAACAAGTAACAGGAACAAGCCACTTTAAAGTTTCTCAAGATGATGTTTGGGTTAACGGTTTAACTGTCAAACTGTCATATATATATATATATATATATATATATATATATATAATACTTCCCCTGTGAAATTTGCGAATCGTCTTTAAAATCGTCATTAACTTTCCTAAAAAGTAGCAGTAACACACCAGGAAAATACATAGATTGCTTAATTAGATTATATTAGTAAAACAGATTCCTTTACTTTTTATCTTTAAATTCGGATTTTCCTCAGTCTACTCATTCTGAGCATTTTATGTACTAAAATGAAAGACATAAATTAATTACCCAGAGAGTTGTCTGCTGTCAACTGACCCTGACAATGTAAGGCATCATATGAACCAGATGCAAATATATATATATCCTGATTGGATTCTGGATACGATTCCCAGAATTGTGACATACATACATGACATCGAGGCATATAGTTTGAAAATTTGATTAGCCAGCCAGCTGAGGTGCAAACCCCGAGCACGTCGTGGCGTCAGCCTGTCCGTTCAGCAAAACCTGGACCACTGCTCAAGTCTTCACCCTGAAATGTAATGATGTAAGCTATGGGGACATGCATTTTGTCCCCACAATGTAACTGTGTAATCAGATTTATGTCTCCACAAGACAGGTTTTTCCATTGCTTTAGAGGACGTTACATTGACTTACATTCATTTCCTTGAGACTTACCCTAACCAGAACAATAACTGCTACTTGCCTAATCCTAAACCTTAGCCCAACATTAACCTAAACCTAACCGGCCAACCTTAAATAAAGTCTTCACCCTAAAATGTAGTGTTTTACATTACGGGAACCTGCATTCTGTCCTCACAACGTAGCTGTGTAAACAGATGTGTGTCCCCACAACATGAGTAATATACACACACAGTCCCGTTGGAAGTTGCCAGACCTACACAGTTACATGTAAGTAGAGGGAATAAGCAAGCTGACTCTCAAAGGACGCCTTAGCAAAAAAGCTAAATAATCCTTATATAATAATAATCCTTTCCCTCGTGTCACTAAAAGTTCTTACTTTTTTGGCCACGTCTCCTAAATGTAAAACAAACTTGTTCATAAAGACTCAGAGATAAAGCTCTTGTGTCTGAAAATGTTTTAATTAGTTTATAGACTTCTGGGTTGGACTCAATCTGATAATCCTGCCTCTATTTGTGTGCACCTTCGTAGCAGGCATGAGTCACTGTATTCAATTTCCACCCTTTGAAGTATTTAAGCAAATTACATAATTGCATAAACGTTAATATCTATATATATTCAGTTGCGCAACTCCCACATGCGGCTCCTTATGGGATTAATTATTTAATCGCCGTCCGATTTCCCCTTTCTTCCACATTAGGATTAATATAGCAAGAGCTTTTCTCTGTCACCTGGCTCAATCAACGGCGCTATATTTCAGTCTTATTACAGATCCTATCATTTAATGTGGCCTGGAAATTACTTCAGCCATGGCGTAGCCTTAAGGTACTTAGCTCCCGTTTAAATGATTGTGGTTAGTATTGGTGACACACACTTTGGGACGCAGAGCCTCCGAGTTCACGTGGAAGCTAATTAGGAAAAGTAACTAATTTAATAGGTGCTGGTAATTCGGCACCACTGGCTCTGCGGATGACAACTCAATTTGGTCCTCATACACACACACACTCACACACACACACACCGACACACACAGAAATGGGATGCTGGGTAGCATCACCTGCAGAGACAGGTTTTGCCAGTCAAAGCGGGATATTACATTTTTCAAGCCTTGTTCTCCCTATTTTCTCCCTTTATATCCATCTTTCCATTCTTTCTTCACCTTCTTTATCTGTCTCCTAGCTGTTGCTCCTTGCATCCTCCTCGTCTTCCTTCCTGTCTGTCTGTGGATGCCAGCTGGTTCAGTGCTGCTGCAGTGTGCCACGCCTGCCAAACATCCGGTCTGAACCAGCGAACGAGTCTAGGGTCACTACTCCCCTCTCTCTCTTTCTGTCTCTCTCTTTCCCTCTTTCTCTTTTTTCCCTCTCTCTGCAGCTGCAGTACAATAGCTCCCTTATCATGAGACGATTGGTGGCTTAACATCACATTATACACATCTGTATGTTCAAATTCATTGACATAAGTAACTGTAGAAACATCTTCAAGGCATATTTATATATATAGATATTTACAATTTCATGCAATCAGCGATTTATTTTCCTCGTCCTATCCCATATTCTGTATCCACTTCTTAAATTACTGACCTACGTTGTGCCACTAACAGAATTGTACAAACTATCTATGGAAATGCTTTTTTTACTCAAAGCCCAAGACAGGAACTCAAGGAACGATCGCCCGATATAATTTGGTTTTGCAGAAACGTACAAGGCCAACTTTTTTTTCCTAGTGACTGGGCTGATGTGAATAGTGCATTTGTTAGGGGTCTATTTTCTGCAGTGGATTAATACACATTTGCTTCTCTAGTGAGCATTTCAGGCATTGTTACCTCTGTACATGAGATTATAACAAAAATATAGAGTATCCTTCTTTGTTGGCAAGGTTGTGTGCGTGCTCGTATATGAACCTATAGCTCCTTAGTGCATCTGTAGCTTCCTCTAAGCCACAGAGACTTTGAAAGCAGCCCATGCAGAGCGACAGACACAGACCAGTGGCTTCTTCTAATGAGCAGACTGTTGTTGGTCTACCGTGGGGACCCTGCTTTGGAGCTGACACTCCGTACAAGATCTTAAGAACTAATTAAACACTAAAAGTTGCCTTGTTACACTAGAAAGTCAAGATTTATACGGAGCTCAAAGAAAACTACTATCTTTCTTCTTTTCTTTTCATCGCTGTCTTTCATTTGCGTTCGGATACAGTGCGGTAAGGGGCTGGTTCCAGTTTGGACTATCTACCAGCCCAGAAAGAAAAAATCTCCTATTTATAGAAATCAATTATTCCTCCTGCCGCTCTGCCACCGTCCTGATGGACCTGCAGATACTGTCATCTTCACTTTGGAAAGTACATGCGGATCGTTCCCATGCTGATTTACAGATACTCCAAACTCAGCCTGCAGACTGAGGAGCCAGTTGTTTGCTCAAACTTTAAAGTTGAGTGTAAAACTACTGACTTTGCTTCGCATGCATACAGGATGTGTTGTTTTTCAACTAAGGCTGCAACTAATGATTTTCATTATCAATTAATGTGCAGATTATTTTCTCAGTTAATCGATTCTTCACTCATGTAAAACTCAACATATTTTGGTTAGGATTGGATGAAGTTTATTCTATCACAAGACCTGCCCCGGCTGAGTCTACATGGTCCACAATTTATTTAAATATGCTGACAAAAAACAACAAAATGTATTGTTATAAAAGGGGAACTTTTCAGATCTTTCACTAAAGTAGAGGTACCAATACAACAGAATATAATAGATAGTGTAGTGCAGTAAAAAAGCAATATTTTAGCCTGGATTGTATTTCACAAATAGGTTTCTAATCAAAGTCCATGTAAGGCAGGAGGATGGAGTTGATGGGTGGGTCAAACAAACACAGAACTTTTTGTCCTGTCTGAGTGAAACCACAAGTCAAGGTTGACCTCTTATAATACGTTAAACATTAAACCTTCAACGTAAGGTACATCATTTAAGTTACGTAACAAAACTTATTTTCTGTAGCTTAACCATACCAAGTATTTTTGTTATGTTTTTGTTTTGTTTTTCAGCTCACAATGTTAACCACATGTTTAAAACTGCGACCATAATTCGGGAATAAATACGTAACAGAGAATGCAGTTTAATTGCATGGAAACGTAATTATTAGGAGACAAGGTTACATTTTTTCCTATGAAATGTATTGGAGTAAAAGTATAAAGGAACTTAAAATGGGAGCCCTTAAGTAAAGTACAAATACATCAAAATGATGCTTAAGTAAAAAGTAATTTAATGTCTCCGTACAGCTTAAACACATTGTATGTCATTGAAGATGGCGTTTTTTTTAATTATAAAGATCCCATATCATCGTGCCCAATCTCTATGTTACATAACCTGTGAACATTTTGCAAACGCGACACACCCAAATCTCCAAAATCAGCTGAAATTCCCCGCTCGCGTAGCTCTGACTTTAGGATGACCGCTACTTTCTCCGTGCAGCTACTTTGAAACGTCTATCATTGGTCTCGTCCTCGTCCCCCCCCCCCCCCCCCTCACCTTCGCTCTGGGAATGCGGAGAGAAGTTGGATTGGCAGGCCGGGGCTGCTGTCAGCATCATCTCTTTCACTTGTCCTGCTTCGGCAGCCAGCTGCTCCTCCTGCGATAAGACCGGAGTATTATTCTGGGGCTGAAAGTACTGGACTCAATCTGGCCGTCAGCCGATCGCTCAGCCTCTGTGTCTGCCTGCTCGCAAACTGCAGCCCATATTCCTCCGCTGTCAGTCAGCCAGTCAGGGCCAAAGCTGATCAAGCTTGTTTGTAAATCCCCCTCCTCCCCCCCATTTACTTTTTTAATCAGCCACTTTGAAATAGCTTCAATTCTTACTTCTACAAGTCCGTGTGAATATGCCAAAGTTGGAAATTTGAGTCAGAATTGATTCACAAAAAAATTGAAAATCATCTGCTCAAGTGGTGAAAAGAACTTAAAATGGTGGTGAACTTCAATCAAAAGCCTATAATTATATAGAGCTATACATTTAGTTTATACATAAGAAATAATGGGACTTAATGAATGACTTGATTGAATGCGGCATCCCTGTCGCTCTCCTCATATCTCGGAGGTGTCAGCCACCTTCTTCTCCTCGTTTTCCTCCTTGCGAATTGAATGATGTCAAATCGATGATGCCAGCGGCAGGCGCCGTCTGAATGACTGATCTGAATAAAATGGGCACGGCACCATTAGGAAACAAAAAGCTTGCTTTTATCCAGCGGCTGGCAGACTCGGCATCTCTCCCCGGCTCTTTTCCTTTCCACTCTCTCTGTGCCGTGTATTGCGGAGTAAGCACAGCTGTCTGAAAGCAGAATGAAGGATGGACGGCTCTAACAGAAGGGGGGAGAGGTGGGGAGGACCCCGGGGGACGGCAGCGTTAACTGGGTGTGGCATGGCCTGGTTGCGTTTTCTTTGGCTGCACTGAGAGCAGATGTGGCCAAGCTGCAGGCTGCCGCTGAGTGTCTGGCTGTTGGCCACGAAGTGGAAAGCCTGTGACCTAGCCAGCTACGCAGATGATTTTGACTTTTACCTTTACTTATTCAGGGAAAGTTTAACGCACTTCTGCAGTCCTGGTGCTAAAAGGCTCCACAGCTAAAAGATCATTCTGGTTTGTTACAACTTGGCAGTGCTAGAAGTATTCAGACTACATCTTAACATTAAATTATTCCTCGAGTGATGAGTAAAAGTCTTGCATTGAGAATCAAAACTAGATTCTTATTATGTTTAGATTTAAGGAACAAAACCAATTTAGTTTCATGAAACATGTTTTGGGTTAAAATACGTTTAACACCATTAAACGTATTTGTGATATGTGATGTACAAATGTAATGCGGGACAAAATGAATTAATTATTAATTTTTGTATGATAAGTATTAGGCAGCAGAATGACCCCTTGTAGTGTGTTGTATTATTTGATTACTATTATGAATGTAGCATTGTGTACGCAGCATTTTATGTTGTAGTTGGTCCAACTAAAGCTTATTTTTATTCAATGTACTCAAGTGAGGCTGAAATCTAGGAATATGGTGACATCACTAGCTCAACAGGGCAAGTATGGAAGCAAAATAAGGCCATTAGAATTTAAATCGTGTAAGTTAACTGACGACCAAATGATGAAAGTTACTCACTACTTAATATTAACTTTTAAAGGATTAGGTTGAAGAGGGTTTGGACAGACATTTTAGAGGTGTCAAGGAAGAAAGATTTGAATTGATAGATTTCTAAATACAGAATGCTTTTGACTAAAAATGTAGGAGGAATTGGAAAGGAATAAAAGCATTCTTGTTCTTAGCTTGGATGCTGTGGGATTGGAAGAAAATAGTTGCACTTCAAGGTTTCGGGGGGATACAGTTGACTGCGTGCACTATTTTACGAGTACTTTTCTATAAAAATTCAGCTCAGTTTCCACAAATACATTGAAATTAGAAGACCTAAGTAAAAAACAGGATTTGCGTTGCCTTGACATTGTGCTTTAGATAGAGACAAGACAATAAAATACAATCCAGGAAGTCTAGTTGGTAATCCTTAAATGTAAAAGCTTATCAGATGCCGAAATACTGCACAGCCTTTAATAAATCATGAGGAAAGATTAGTTATTGCGGTGTAATCCTTAATTTTTTGATTGCGACCAAACCCAATTAGCCCGTACTAACACCAATGTAAACCCATCAGCGTCATTATTAGACACTCAACGTAGTGAAACGGCAATATATTTTGCATTGGGTGGGAGGGTGGGAACAAACACAGGACTTTCACCCGGGACACCACTGTTTGTGTCCCGGGTGAAACAACGCAGACTTTTTCCCATTTCCTCTGAGCTCGTGACCAAGCAGCTGTATTTGACCAGTTGAGGGTAAGAATGTATTTCTGCCTCCGTTGCACTCCATAAATGACTTTGGAGCTGAACACACAGCTTGTGCACCGACAAGGACAAACCGCGCTCACTAAAAATACATTTCCGGACTTGTCGGATCAAACACAATGGAAATCAATGAACACCTTTAAATAAGATATTGCCTGAAAGCTTCAAGCTCAGATCCTCAACTGCTTTCACCTTTTCTGAAACCATGATGCACTTCTTCAAACAACTCTTTGTTTCCATTCCCCAAAACACACACAGCCGGCTCCAGCTCAGAATCCCTCAGGCGAGTTTTGATTGTTACTTAAATCGTTGTGCTCCTTCCCCCATGAAAGAAATCAAAAACCCTTGGCTCTGAAATGAGCTAGATTGTGTGAACTCCTTGGCGGCACACAAGTTGATATTCCCCCATGCTGCCCAGGGACATTGACAGCCGCTCTTTGTCCCATAAACATCTCGGCCCCTGACGCCAGCTTTTAGCTAGATTGAATCCAACTTCAAAATGAACTCACGAGGCTATGCCGCTGCCTCAAAGTCCAGGACTCTCTGCTGTAACAGAAAATGCATGTACTGTACCGTGAATATGGTGTAACTCAAAACTGGGTTGGGTCATGTCGGCGGATGGTGTTGTTTGCCAACACTATATTGACAATGGCCCGTTCCAGTTCATGGGTGGAAAGATAGTTGTCTGGAGGTTGTCTGGCAGTTTTGCAGATGATGCAATAGCATATTCTCCAGTCTAAATGTCCATATTATGGATGCTACAGTATAGCAACTCAGGTTCCAACGCCTAGACAACCTTCAATTTGGACCTTAAATAGATAAGGCAGGAGTTTCCGCAAAATCGCTGGCGGGAAAAGTAAAGAATAACGCAGTGAAAACAACGCGAAAGCAACTCCTTCCATCACACTCTGAACTGAAATACAACTGCGACCTCGTGAGAGGCATCAATGTGCCGCAAGACATCCTGTCTGCCGGAAAACCAAAGAAGTAGAAGTACTTCTGCGGGGAGGTTCAATGCAGACTGCCACGTGCATTGTAATGAATCCCACTGCTTTTTCTTTGCCATGTGTAGCATTCAAGCGCCAGGATTTGCGAGTCCTATGCCGATCAGCTGTAACGAATCACTTTCCAATTCGTTCCTACCTCTTCTGATCTCACGTGTTTTTTCTTTTGCCGCTGTGTTTTGCACTTCAGGGCTTCCGCACCTTCTTTCCGCTTTTCCTCGCTGAAGTGTTTCTGTTCAGTGACATTCTTTGTCTGAAGGGCACTGGCGCTCAGCCAAGAGCTTCTGCTGGGCCCGCACCAGCCGTTTAATTGAAACAGTGTAAAGAATTTTCTTTTGGCACGAAAGCTCGACCAAAAAGGCCGGCGGACCTGATAAAAAGGGATTAGGAGGAACGCGTTGCGGGGAATATTATGTTGAGTGTGACGCGGCGGCTTGTGGAGGAATTAGTAAAGGCCTGACCCATCCTGGGTGGGTCAGGCAGAAGGACAAACCAATGATTAATGTAGTGGTCAAAGGCTACACTTAAAACCCATTTCACAACAAGAGCTGTGGAATATTAAACTCTGGTCCACCTCGGCACCACAAGTGGTACAATAAACCACCTCACTCACCTGCAGTCCGATCCAGTACTGTCTGCAGAGATCATCACAAATAACCCTCAACGGCACGCTTCTAGAATTCATGTCATTATTATGTCATAGTTAGATTATTTTTATATTCATATTGTTTTTTTTGTACTTTCAGGTTGAGTCTAGAAAATACAATTTGCTAACTACCAAATTGCAATGGTTGAACTCAACTAAATACAAATACAATAAATAGCTCAGTGTCTGCTGGATGTGCGATGTATTGGCCACATCTTCTTTATGAGGAGAAATATAATAATATATATATATATTATAATTTATTTACAGTGTTCCGTTGCCCCTAAGCAGTTAAAAATATATTAATGCAGCTTAACAGTTTTTCACAATTGCTAAAAAACTATTTTGGAAACTATAGGGCCCTCTTTGTCGAAGCTCTACACACAAAACCCCAAAACATATACGCAAAAGGTCTTCTATTTCTTGCAAAAACACCTCATTCGAAACTAAATAAACTCTTCCATTTCATGCTACTTTCAGCAGCAAATAATGCAGTTTGTAGTCCCCTACATTTATTTCACACAGTTACTGGACGAACAAAATTTGATTAGCTTATGAAATGCGACAAAAAATAGTTTCTACTAAACTCCTGATGGTATGTAAAATAGTAATTAGTGCCTCGGGACTGACGGGATGAATCTTGGAGGGGAAAGTGAAATAAACACTTACATTACGTACATGATATGTAGTAATACCAGCCTGACTTCCAACAGACCAGCTTGTCCACAATCCTTCCACTGCTCATTTCAGTGGACGGACCCATTACTGAATCTGTTCCCTAAGACGGCGCGTTACACTGAAGTCAAACGTGGCTTGAAGACCATGTTAGTGTAAACCCACATTACCGTGACTCCATTTCAGTTTTACATACACAGCGGGCTGCTTCAAGGTGCATTAAGGCTTGCCGCTGTGAAACTAAAGTTATTCTCAGCCCCATCACGGCCCTGTCCTCAATACCAAAGCACTTTATAAATAGGCAACCAAATAGGGCACTGTTAGATCTGAGCGCTGCCTCGTGTCGTGCAGTCACGCTGAGTTTTTCGTTGAGAGGCTCCTTAAAGATAATCACAGAGAGCATTTTACAGAGTTCCATGTGGTTTTTGCAGCTCTGCATGGGTCAAATATTGCGGTTTATAAACCCTAGTTTTCCAACACCATATGTACTTTAAAGCTAATTTTCCATCTTTCCCTGTTTTCTGCAGGTGTGTGACCAGCTTGGCATCGGTTTATCGGTCTCAAAAGTGAGTGAGCGGAGAAGAAAATCTGCTGTATTCAAACTGCCCTCCAGTGGAGACATCGTGTACCACACCCACGCTGCTCTCTGTCCCAGCTCACCCTTAGCGTCCAGTCGGTGTGTGTCTTACTGTTGACCACCACCTCCACCACCACTGCAGTCGGTTAGCAGAGGACATGTGTACGACGGAGAACAAGTGAGTATTCACAGTCCGTCCTAATAAGGCTGATTTATGGTCTCTATCTAAACGGTTCAAATATAAGGTGGGTGAACTTGATTTCCTTGTGTGGCTCTGCTGTGTCAGCTGCCCTCTTGAGATAAAATAAAGTAACTGTTAACACTGGATGGTGTCTTTTTCAGCGGCTTGTTTCTCTCACTGAAGATGAACTCCTTCCTCCGTGCCGCACCACAGTGTGTGTGGGTGGGGAGGGTCAGCTGGTGTTGTGAATCAGGCCGCTGAGGTGTCGAGACACGGCTTCTTCACAACACCAGGGTTCCTCCCCACCGCTCCCTGCTAAGATGTATGGCACAAGTACAAGTTGTAAGTAACTGCTATCTGCAAAGTGTTGTAACTGTAGGAAGTGGATACTGTTTCTTTGTATTAGTTCTAGTGTGACTACGGATTTTCCGTGTGCCTTAACTTTGCGTAACAATGTTTGTGCTCATTTGAGTCCATTGCAAATACATTTTTTAGTCGAGCTTATTTTCTGTCTTTTGAAATACCAACGATGTCAGACACAATGTCACAGATGCTCAGTGTTTTTTTCACCTCACTTTCTTAAGATACGTGTCAGCATCTTGGAGTACCAAGAGTAAGACAGACGGATGCAAAAGAGGCCAAGAACGATCTTGATTCTAGAAACAGGCCTAATGGTTAAGGCACATGCCACATCACCATTTTATAAGAGCTAATTCGAGATTACATTACTTGTTGAGATGTTTTGCAACAATTTTATTGAACAATGTTGACGGTCAAATGCATAGTAAATCATGTGCATTTGGCTGAATAGGGCTTTGTCTTGGAAGAGTGCTCTAGCATCAGACAATGGTTGGATTCTGTCCATACATATAGCGACTGCTGGCAGCACCACATCCGTCTGTACAGCTTCGTCCACCTAGATTTTCAGTCTTGGCTCTGAAATCCCTTTTTCCTATAAGCGTCTTTGGTACTGTAAATGTTTGAGTGGTAAATAAACGTCTTGTGACTGAAGGAACAATATCTGTGTCTTTGTGTCATCATTAACTCTCATCAAGGAACATTTTTGACACTTTCCATATTTAAAAAGAGTACACAATTGTTGCATTGTACAGTTTTTACTAGATAGATAGATCTTTTACAGATGCAGATAAATAAAAACTTGGCAACACACAGAAAAATGAATGAAAGAAAGAGAAAAGCGCAGTGAAAATATAAAACCATTCTTGTGTCATTGACAGCTCACGTGTAGCTGGAATGTTTTAGGGGTTCATTTAATTATGAAATGAAACATCACACGCTGGTCTTGTTAATTTGGGATACTTCATTCAGGTAGGAGATGAATAACTTGGTTCCCTCAATATAGTTGTACCTAAGAGAAAAAAGTTTAAAAAAAGACAAGGGTTAATAAGCGGAATTTTTTACAGGCAAAAATGAGAATGTTGGACTGGACAATCTGCTGCATTGATGGAGACATTCAGTGACAAAAGAATATATGGAACAACCTGCAAGTCTCATTTATATCATATTCTATAAACGTCCACCGTAGTTCATAGTAATGCCATTATATTCCCTGTTCTGCTTTTGTTGTGTTTGCATGTCTACCTTTAATTATATTCACTCCCTATCATCTTGCAGTCATAACGGTGAATATTAGGTGATCGGATTATTTCATTTCATGCGGATGATTAAGAGAAGATAAGACGCGTGAGCCCTGGAGGTCCACATGCCGGCATCTTACCTACTGATAAAATCACACCTTCTCTCCTGCAGCTTGTGCTCATATTAACACTCCAACAGACCCAACAGGCAAGATGAACTAATAAAGGTTCAATTTAAAACTTGCTGTAAAAATGAAATAAAAAAAGGAAATATGTGTGAAACCTGCTCATCTTCTCATTCTGAGAGTGCAGCCCGTCGTCAAAGCCACCAATGGGCATCATGATGATGCTTTTCCCCGTCACATCCTGGAAGGTTCTGGCGACAGGAATGGTCCCGCCCTCACGTATCAGATCAGGATCCATGTCAAAAACTGGGCAAGGTAGGACATTTTATATTATAGTGTAATGGACATGACTCAGTTATCTACCACAGATTAAAACAAAGCAAAGGACTGAAAACAAACTATAGAGGCATATAACACGAAATATAAAAGCAATGTAAGAGTCATAAAAGAGAAGCCAAAAGTAGTAATAAATGGCAACACCAGAAAACCACCTCCATAAGAACTTGGTGGTGAAGGTGTGTTCTGTACCTCTCTTTACAGCAGCCTTCCCAGCGTCATAGAGAGGATGCTGAGTGTCAGCCAGCCAAGGCTTCGCCCCTATCACCATTGTGACTTTCAGCTTATTGGGACTCTTTCGCTTGGCAAACACCGAGTGAAGGTAATCTGTTACCTAAAGCATCAAACCAATAAGATAAGAGCAGAAGTACTTTCTGAGAAAAAAATATTTGCTTGTTCTAAAAAACAGCATTATTTGGCTATTATTATTTTCAAAGCAGAGAATTCACATCCTGTTTTACCTGTTTCTTGACCATAGCAGGGTCCATGTTGGGAACTTGTCTAATGGAGAATTTAGCGGTAACCTTAGCAGGGATGACGGTCTTTGTGCCAGGGTCGGAGAAAGCCCCCTCGATGCCATGGATGGTGACGGTGGGGTAGCGCCACATGTGGGCCAACAAGTCCACCTGCAGGAAACAAACAATGACCATCACGCATCTTGTTGTGTCCACCTTGCCTTTAACGCAGATTATTTCTACCATTTTCGATATTCTGACCTTATTGGTGTACATGAGCTGACTGACACCGATCTTGGTCTTGTAGTTGTCCAAGTCAAATTGGATGTCCTGATACATTCTCCATTCCTCATCAGAGAGGGGAGCCACGGCCTCCCTGATCCCTGGAATCAGGATCTTACCGCTGGGGCTGATCAGTGTGTCTAAGACGAAAAGTTACAAAAGAAGAATTTTGTTGTGATTTTAACCCTCATCCTTCCAACATATAAAGACTACCGACTGGGAACCCCAAGAAGAAACTACTGTAAGATACAACCGCCATTGCAAAATGTTAACTTATTTCTTCTCAAAACATTATTAGTCATGTAAAAACAACATGTCGAGGCGTCTAAAACATTTAAATACCTGACTTACCTGCAGTCGTAATTTAGTATTATAATATATTTGTGCATATTCATGCCTGGAAGAATCTTGTAATGCGATATCAGACACCCCTAAAGTGGACCATACCATTCTTAACCTTGACGTTAGGTCAACGTCTCTCCCGCTGTAGGTGAATGTAAGTAGCACACTTTGTTGGTGACTACCAACTACAAAAGTTGTTGTGTGGTCCGTGCCCCATTAGCTGGTGTAGTAGGTTTGATTCATCATCTACAGAGTGGTGACATTACGTTACACTAGATTTATGTCTTCAGTAGGAACCAGTGGGCTTTGAGCTGAGTGCCACAGTTTTTTTCATGGTATTTGTTGACAATAGGAAATATGCAAAGTAATTCTAGCCTTATCCTGCCTTTCTGGTCAGGTCTTAAAGAGATGATGCAAGTCATGAGATTTACCGTTTTAGATAAAGGTTAAAAAATAGAATTCCAATTTTTTGCCCTGCGGGTACCTGGCATATTGTTGAGGCTTGGTCCAGTGTCTTATCTTCTTGTGAGTGACTTAATAAATGAACGTATGAATGTGCACTACCTACAAAATACTCTCACCAAGAATGCCAATGAGGTCAGTCATTGGTTCAATCACGGTGCCTCCGTAAACACCAGAATGTAAGTCCTGTTTAGGTCCTTGAACCTGAAAATGCACCACGAAAGAGCTGAATGACACACATGTGACCAAAGAATTAGGAAATATGTATTTGAAACTGAATGTTTCAGTTTGGATTTGTGTTTTTTTTTGTGTGTGCTTGTGTGTGTGTGTGGAATGCTACACAACCTCAGCAAAGAAGTAACAGTTGCCTCTGGTGCCGTAGGTGAGGGCGGGCCGTCTGCTGAGCCAGCCGCAGTCTGAGATGATGATGTAATCCACGTCAGAGAAGAAGGTGTCCCTCTGTGCCAGGATCATGGCGTCCAGGCCGTTAGAGCCCGTCTCCTCCATGCCCTCGATGACGAACTTCACATTTACCGGCAGCTCCTGGTAGACAGATGGGACAGACAGTGCTACTCCGTCACGAGCTGTTGGAGGAGAATCTCATCTACAAACTCCGGTTCTTCCGAGTGAAGTCAATGCTCAAGTGTCTTAAAACTTGCCTTCTCTCTACTGACCAGCAGAGGGCGACTCCTCCGGTTGCAAAAAGAAGTCCGATTGTATAGAAGTCTATGAGAAAATGACTCTACTTCTCTCTTGATTTACTGTTGATATATTATGTAAACATGAGTTTATGGTCTCAATCTCTAGTTTCAAGTCTTCTTCACTACAGCATGATGTTCATTTAGTAAATTATGGTCCATTTAGAGTCAAATAGACCATAAAGCAGAGTATGCTTTAGGGCGGGCTTACTGTGATTGACAGGTCGCTGCCACTACCAGAGACGTATACGGCGTCTCCATGTCACTTCTTCGCATTCCAAATATGGTAACTTTTGTTCATTTGCTGCAAAAAAAACAAAACACGGCGACGGCTGTAATCCAAGATGACGACGGCAAGATCGCCGAAGTCGAGGCTTCAAAACGTCAGTCCACAAACCAATGGGTGGCTTCAAGATTTTATTTTTGACAATGCCTTTTTAACAATGTAATGGTGTTTCAGCAGGGTTTGCAGACCTAAAATCCCGAGCCATTAGCCACGTGTGAAACTAGTCGACACACACACAATTTCTCTCTCCTTAATGCATCCAGCATCTGGCTGAGGCCTTTTGATGTGCATATTCAACTCTGTGTGTTGTTGTTTTTTTCATGAGATAAAATGGCAGCGAGGATGGGAACAGACTGCTGCAGTGACTTTGCAAAAAAAAACGCAGTGACTTTGCAAGTCGTTGTGGCCAAAGCTCAGCTCTTCTCTCTCACAAGCCTGAGGATATATGCAGTTTATCCTAGCAGTGACTCTTTCTGTGACGGCCATGTCTATAATGCCTTATGAACGAATTTATGTGTTATAACTTGCTTATAGCACTGTATAATTATAGATGTGTCATAAATATCCATGATACAACAATAATTATAATACTTTAGCATTGTCATTGACAGATTATTTTTTGCAAAGATCATAGTATATTTCCCATAGTTGTTATATATCATATTCATTTTTTAATGGATTATAATCACTGTTATAATCCTTTACGACTTGATTATAAATTAAGATTAGTGGTTATTGTTTCCTTTCAGTGATGTAAAGAATTATTTTAACGTATTTAAAAAACATTTCACATTACTTAAAGCTAACAATGACCACTTAAGAGTACCTCAAAATCACATTATATTGCATAAAACTGTGATTTTAATACATTATGAAAATATAAATGTATTTTAACTATGTCAATATTAAAACACAATGGAACGCTGCAAAAAATGTACGTTGCTTTAAGCAGATTTAACGCATTATAGACATGGCCGTCATAGAAAGTCTTTCAATTTACAGCGCTTTCAAGTAAAGACGATTTGCAAAGGAGCGCTCTAATCTGTCCTTTGCTCTCACTTGAGGTCACATTGCCTCTGCAGCTCCCACCCCACTCACACATTTGATTTTATTATCTGTGGAATGCAAAACTATCCCAATACAACGGCGGTATTGTGAACTTTCTCTCACCATACTAAGGGCCCGGTACGCCCCCACAGCATGGATCCAGGCTAAAACTGGGGCCTTGTTGTCCGACGCTCCTCTTCCATACAGGTTACCTGCATGCACAAGAATCATAATATAAGTATGGGTGTGCTTTAAGACTTGTGCTCACGTGAAGTGAAGTACAGAATGTGACAACAAGCGGTGAAATTGATTACGGAAAAGCTGCTTATATATACTGTGTATATAAAAATGTTTGTAATACTGTTTTGTTGCATGGTTGATTTTTCCTGTTTAGTTATGGATGTAACACACTGTTTGCATTACACATTTGACCAACATCTGACATTAAATTATTGAATTTATCTAGTCTAATCTAACCACTTGTTATCACGTGACTGAAGTTTCAGACGTAGGTCACATAATGACAACAGAACAATTTCATTGACAACTGGGGGGAACTATCCACTGCTGACAAAAAGGAAGGTCTGGAGTGGTTGCTTGTGTATGCATTGGTTTTGAAAAGTAGCACAGCAGCCACTACAATGGACCCTACTGCATCAAGCCATACACTGCCATCCACTGGCCAGCCGTTGTGCAACACAAATTCCTCAAAACCAAGATGGCTGCCAGTAGATGAGTATGCCTGTGACTATGTAGGACGTTTATGACATTATGCTATGACTTCTGCGGGTTTGTTCAATGTTTGTTTGCACAGCATGAGTTGGTCATGGTGTGCTGAGGAGCTTAATTAATTAAAGGCTGTTACCATTGATGTCGGTCAGGTTGTAGGGGTCCGTCGCCCAGCCGTCCTCCAGCTTCGCCGGCTGGACGTCCACATGGCCGTAGACGCACACCGTGTGTTTGCTTGGGTCGCTGCCAAACAGAGCTGTCACTACTTTAGGCAACGCTAACGTCTGCCCGTTGGGGAGCTGCGGATGATTTAAAGGCGAGTTAGCATCAGCACGAACTGCTGCAGTGTCCCTCAATCATTGGGATTTTCACTTTTCTCAAGTGCAACAAGTGTTTCAACAGTTGTATACCACCTAACCAGTACTCCATTAGCTACACAATCAACTCAATCTGTGTTCATATTTCTCAAATATCAAGAAAGTAAAAGCCGTGCATTTCAAATATATCCAACAGTAAAAGCACTTATTATAGAGAGTGGCCCTTTCAGAATATTATAGATGTTATTGTTGGATTATATTGTTGATGCATTAATGTGTTCATCACTTTAATGTTGAAACTGGTGAAGGTGGGGCTAATTTGAATTACTCTCGGCCAGAGGTCTTCAACAGGGGGTCCGTGACCCCTAGGGGGTCCGCGAAATTTTTGGTTGATTAGACAATTATTTTTTTTTCAGTATTATATGCAAGATAACAGGTATGTTTATGCATGGCAGTGGCACTAATAGGCCATCACTCATTTTCGTTTCCACATTTATGTTTAAAATGAAAACGTCAATTTGAATAGCTTGTATGCATGATTATCATACAATTGACAGACAATGATATTGATATTGGCATTGGTATCAGTTGACAAGGTGTGTCCCTGCTCCATCTCTCTATCAGTTTGGGGGTCCTTGGCCTGAAAAACGTTGAAGACCCCTGCTCTAGGCTATATGCCACCGGGTAGTTTAGTCTATAATAATACATCATAACTTATTAGTTGGTTTTATTTTGTATTAATAATCTGAATCGGTAAAGTAACTAACTCTACAAAAATAAATGTAGTGCAGTAAAAAATGTGGTGTAATAGAAGTATAAAGTAGCAAAACAGTAATTTCTTTTAAATCACTTCATAAAGCCCATTTTTACAGAGTGGCCTTCATGTGATGTCATCGCTTTACTGCTTTATTTTATTATTAATTATACTAAATGTATTTATTTTATTTATTTATTCGTTTATTTTTGATGTCTCGATTGGTTTTATCGTTTCATATGCTGTACTGATTTATCAGGGTTTAACTCTTACCTTTTTTGTTTTGCCTTGTTGGGCCTCACTGCTGAGCTTGCTGTGGTTGTATTGCCTTGCTTTTGCTGCTTTGTCTGTCAAAGCACTTTGTAAACTCTATTTTCAAAAGGTGCTATATAAATAACGTTATTATATAAAATTTAAATGCTAAAGGAGAAGTAATTCAAAATTGTACTTAAGTTCAGTACTCAGCATTAAGCTTCCATAAAGAGAAGTGCTGCTGCTCAGCACACTTTTTTAAATTTATCTCAAAGGGTCATCAGCTACTGTTTTTACTCTTCACTTAGACAATATACTGCAGTAACAATGCATGCTAGGTTGGTCCTTATTAGTGGCGAGAAGCTGAGGACGTTGACCTCTCGTTTGAACCTCAAACATCATAAAATGTGTAATGAGTTTTGGAAGCAGCTTTCATGTGTCTTAGTCAGTAATGAGGAGGTAGATTTAGTCCTGACCGCTCCACTCGTCCTCCCCGATGAGCCAAGCTTGCTGTTTGAAATACAAACTATTTACCAACCAATTAGGGCAACGATTACATTGCAAAGCTCTAATATCTCACTAAGGCATCGAGTCGGCCCTGTTACTGACTTCTTGCTCTCCGATGTCCACCAGTTCGACAGTCCCTCCCATGAGCCTCAGCTTCTGAGCCACCACCTCCATCATGCGGTGCAGGTCTGGTCTCTTCAAGAGGTTGCTGGAGTCGCTTTCGATTGCAACCCAGTCCCGCAGAGTCTGAAGCACACACATGCAGACAGATCATTCAAAACATCAGCGGTGAGCCTAATCCTTCTGCCATCTTGTGAAATATACTTCTGTACTGCTGCACACTACGAGGGTCCAATGACTAAAATGTGTTCTTGATTCAGTTTCAATCAAGCAATCTCAGATAAAAACAAAACAAGAGGCAAAGCTGTACAGTATGTGCCCTTTTGTTGCGTTTAATACTGCCACCTTTTGGCTGAGAGGAGCTAATGACTCAATCACACTCTGGTGTAAATTGGACATCTCTAGTGCTTGGACTCTGAAAGTTCAGGGCTTGGACTCTTAAACGTATTGCTTAAGGAAGAAGAAGAATTATATTGTACCTCCACATATTCCTCTTGATGGCTGTCAATGTACTGCGCAAGCTCCGTATACTGGAAGGCATGGACAGTAGAGATGACCAGCAGTATGGAGGGCAGAACTGGAAGGTTCATCTGTTGAGAGTCAGGAAGTGAATTATTGACAGAGCAGATGGCTGCATTACATCATCAGAGTATATCTTACAACAGAATACTCCTCCAGTAATAAACACATCCACAGCTGTAGAAACATTACGGTCATGAGTCCAGATCCCCCCAAACGCAAAGATAAAAGACGACATGCCACTAAACATTTGATCTCTCTACTTGACATTAGGGCTACAACTAACCACTTTATTTAATTGTATTAATTTTCAAATACATTTTTTTGTTTAAATGTTAATACATTTTTTATAAAATAAAAAAATAAAATGCTAGAAAAAATAATTCTCAGAGTTCTAAGTTTATGTCTAAAACCCAATGGTATTCGGTTTACAAGCAACGCAGCAGATCTAGATTCAAGGCTATTCAGTGTGAATAGTCAAAATTTCAAAGTAAAAGTACGCTCTGGATGTCCTTTTGTCTTACCTTGTCCCGGCTGGAGGTGTGTGTGTGTGACAGTCTCCTACTGCAGGCAGACTGTGGCCCCGTATCGACGCCTGCACATTTATATACCCTCCCTTTGGTGTCACGCTGCTGCCGGGGCCCCGGAGGTCAAATATTTCCTGACACCATGCCAAGACTGCTGACAAATTAATTCTATTTTTCCGCTGACAGGCACAAGAATTACACTCAATCGATTGATCCTGCTCCAAGAATGCACAGTGGGGTTCAGCAGGGGCAAAAGCAGCACGGTGAAATGAACAAAGTCCAGTAGTTTGTGGTTTGGAATCTCCAAGCAACCCCCCCCCCCCCCCACATTGTCCCATTGTGCTGCACTTAACGTTGAGTTTGCTAAATTAGGTTAGTCTGAAAATGTTTAATCCCATCACCTCTTCATGTTCATTGGATAAATTGTCCCTGGTCAAACACTTCCTGTCTCTTTCCATGTGTCCCAGTGTGAGACAGGACTAGAGCCTGCAGATTTGTCCCAGTCGTGTGTAAATAAAAGGTAAATGGGGAGTCAAAAACCCAAAGTTCGCAACTTGGTCTTTAATTTTGTGTGCATGTTTGCTTTGAGTTTGCTCTGTTTGAGTTTGTGTTCGCCTGGATTCAGTATTCTAATTTCTAAGCAATTTAGCTTGTCATCTTAGCAGTGGTGTACGTAAATGCAGGGTATAATGCATAACTTATTCCTACTTATTTCTTACTCAGCCAACCACTTCTATATCCCCTCTGATGCACTTCTTCGTCATACATTGTTTGAACAATGTTAGATAACTGGACGCAACCATGCTAACGTGGCTCCTCAGGTAGCGGTTATTTTTCTCATCTTGACAATCTAACTGCCGACAACGCATATTTCATAGTTTGTTGTTTGGAAGATTAAACTAACATAGATAAGTGCTAACGTCAGTTATCACTTTTGAGAGTTTGAGGTGCCAAAACGTAAAAGAATATATATTATTTGAATGTACTGAAAATATATTGAATAGGTTTATTAGATTGAAATGATATATGTCATGAATTGATCAAATTATTTTAAAAGGTTATACTGGACTCTGACACAAAAATATGCATGTCATGTCATTGACCGAGTAGTAGTAATAAAAATACTAAATAATAATCATACCTCAGTTATGTTACCTTTAAAAAATGTTTTAATACACAGCAAAGGGAACTACTCATTGTATTTGTTTTAGTTTTCTCATTCAATTTGTTAATAATCTTATTGATGTTAATAATTTTATGAATTCAATAATTTAGTTTTCATACTTGCTGATCCCAACAAAAGTATCTTTATCACCGCACCGTGTTTTTTTTGTCAGTTGGGACGACATTATGCAATAAAACAAATAATAGGTTTAGGCACAAAACCAATTAGGTTTACAACACGGCACTCGTCACAACATCGCTTCGGGTCATGCTGTCAACGCCGGTCTCGTGGTTGAAAGTCCTATATTTATTTACTATATGCAAAATAGGCTTTTGTCACTGCTTCCTGAAATAACCCATCAGAAACCATTGTTTCTGTATGACCAGAAGAGAAGGGACGCAAACCACACTCTCTGGTGTTTTAGTCATACACTTTGTACAGCCAACCATTGAAAAAATGATCTATTAAATGTAATTTTCAGTACAAATACAGCACCAGCCTGAACGTCTATGGGTTAGTAACCAAAATGACACTTAGATTATGTTTAGTGACGTATTATATCCTATTTAATGATAGGAACTAAATAATTACTTTCAGTATTTTATTGAAGATTTTTCATTTACATTCATTTGTTATAGATTTCTTTGTGATCTTTTGCAGTGTTACATCTGTGTGCACTTTAAAGCTGTTAGTTAACCTAATCTGCATGTATTTAGCCTGTGGGATGAAACCGGAGCACCCGGAGGAAACCCACGCAACACGGGGAGAACATGTAAACTCTACACAGCAAGGTAGGTCCGAACCAGGAACCTTCTTGATCAGTGCTGCACCACCGTACCGCCCATGACATGTCATACGTTTAATAACGTATCATATCCTATTTAATGATAAAACTAAATATTTACTTTTAGTATTGACAAAACAAACTTTTTTTATTTAATTATTTTCTAGTCTTTCCGACCACTCAAAGCGCTTTCGCAGTACGTGTCATCATTCACCCATTCACACACTGATGGAAGGGGCTACCATGCCACCTGCCCATCAGGACTAACTAACATTCACACACCGCAGGCACAGCTACGGGAGCAATTTAGAGTTAAGTCTCTTGCCCAAGGACACATCGACTGCTGTGATGACATGTCACATGTCATCATTCAATAACATCAACTCTGCAGCAACTTAAAAACTTAAACTTCCTGGAGAAGAATTGGCAGGCCCTCTTGACGTACTTCTTCCAGACTTCAACGGACTCTGTGGTTCCTTCATCACCGCTGAATTATGAGTAACAGAGTCAGAAGCATCATTTGTGCCTGGTGGTTTCTCATAAGCAGCTGCGGTGGCTGGTGGTTCATCTTTAGTGCCAGCAGCATTATTTCTATTAGCGTTGGCATTTGGTTTGTGTTTATGTAACAGAGTTAAAAATGTACTTTATTATGTCTTATTTCTGATTTGTAATATGTGAATTTTGTTTGTCATTTAACGATTCTGTTGAGTACGTGAATTTGATCTTGATGAGTTATTTTTATTTAGCGTTATTTTATTTATTTATTAATGTTTCCTGCAGAAATACGTCTCACCTTTTCTGCACCTCCTAAGCTTCCGTAGTCCTGTCTTCCCCTCACAATGGTGTTTTGTATTGCTGAGGGTAAGTTGTGTGGAAGAATGTTGTTTCACTGTTTTGTTTGTTTCTTCGGGAATGGAACTGTTTACGCTACGCAATTTAGTAACTGCTAAAGCGATCACATTATCTAGCTGTTACGTGCCTTTTTGACTGTTAAAATATAAGTTTTGTGACTGTTTCATTTAGCCTTTTTGGCGCCATTTGCTCTTACGTCAGGATGCCCTGTCATATAATAAGAACGTAGCGACGCAGAGAGTTTGACGGTCGTTCCCCTGAGTAAATTCTGTTGTTTGCATGTTTAAGCCCCAGTTCC
Source organism: Leptoclinus maculatus (assembly GCA_032191485.1). Lineage (NCBI taxonomy): Eukaryota > Metazoa > Chordata > Actinopteri > Perciformes > Stichaeidae > Leptoclinus > Leptoclinus maculatus. The sequence goes on from JAVDOI010000008.1 coordinate 21,504,384, forward strand.
ACCGAAAGCCGAACCTACTACGGATGTCCCCGGAGACACTACGGATCAGATCCGAGGTCATCCGGGGTCATCCGGGAGTGAAACCGTAGTCAGTCCGGGACGTTCCGTGCTGAACCGTGGCCACCCGCGGCCATCTGTGGCCGTCCGTGGCGTATCCGGGAAGACGAGCGGCTCGTCGGACGTACAACTAACAACCGGGGTGATCCGGGGACATCCGGGAATGGAGAGGGGGGCACCGTTGATCGTAGCGCAGGGGTCGCCAATAGGCGGACCGCGGTCCGGATCCGGACCCAGACGCTGTCCTATCCGGACCCGGACGTATAATTGATGGATAATTGAGAATTGTACATTTTGGCGGAGCGCTTCTGTTTTAACCTGCGCAGCTTTTCTGGTCTTTACGGCACTCATTCAGCAGTTCAGGAGACACACCGACCAGTTACATACATTGTAAATAATCTCACGTGACGCTACTCAGCCAATCGAATGTTTATTCCAAAATGCATCGTGAGTCGAGTGAGATCACGCAGACAGGCGGGAGACGGAGCGAGAGCAGTGAGAGAGAAGCAGTGAGAGAAGTGAGTAAGTCGGAGAACAAAGTTCACATGGCGTGCTCTAAAAAGAGAAAAGTGGACCTCGAAAACAGAGCTTTAACAAAGAATGGACGGACTCGTATTTGTTCATGGTCCGTGTACGCTTTAGTCATCTGTTTTACCGTTCATTCGATAATACGGAAATACCATGGTATTCTCGTTTTTCGTTTCAAACCAGAAAACGGAAATGGGCGGTCGTATTTCCGTTTTTGGTTCTGAATTCTAAAACGGAAAAACCACAGAACCAAAGTCAAATAACGAGCCGTATTTCGTTTTTGCAAATCCCTTTTTGTTTTTTCCGTTAAAACGAGACGCAGAGCACAACAGGTAACCCGGAAAGAAGAATATTTCAAAATAAAAGTGAAGGCAATATAATGACTGTATGCAAGAAATTAATAAATAAATAACTCTGGGCCGATGGGAGTGTGTTAGCAACAGTAGTTGACTACATGCAGTTTAATATTCATTTATCTATAACCTCCTGGTCCATATACAGTAGAAAACTAATCATTCTCAATTCATTGGTTAAAGCAGTTTAGTCTTATCTTTTCTGACAGACTTGTTCTTTTAAATGAACACTTTCTTCCCGATGAAGGTTTCTGTCTGGCTTTTATTGAACAGGATGTCCCTCTAACAATTACTATACTTGCAGTTTCTGCACTTACAACCTGTTTACTATGCCGACTGACAATTATCAGAGTAAGTTGAACCCAAAATGAATTAATTAACTTGTCTTTTCCATTCAGTACAACATAGAAGCACATATGACTACATATTTATAAATGATAGAAAAACACATTAAGGCTATCATCATTAAATTTACACTAAATATATGAGATTACATGTAAAGAATATATCGATATCTGAGATCAAAACAATATAAGGAAAGAAATCATCAAAGAGAATGAAACTTAAATGAGGATAAATCATATTAATAAAAAGTCAATTACATCTTAAGATAGCACTTCCTATGTGGCTATAGATTACTGCACTGTTGTTTTTGCACAGTACCTTTTGAAAAGATGCCTGGAAGTCTGGAATGTGTCTGGGGACACTAGTTGTTGCACTATGACCATTAATTGCACTTTATTATGTTGTGCTATGCTCTATTGCACATGTTTTGTATGTCTTATGACATTTTGCTATTTTTCAAATATTTTAATAAAGAAGTTCATGTTTCAAGTTCAAGTACATGGAATCTTAGAAAATCCTTTTTTTTTACCGTGGTATCGAAATTGGCATCGAGAATCGTGTTCCGTGCGTAAAGGGTTCCGTGCGTAACGGATTCCATACGTAACGCGTTCCATGCGTAACGGATTCCACGCATAACAGGTTCCGTGCGTAACGGGTTCCACGCGTAACTGGTTCCATGAGTAAAGGGTTTCACGCGTAACGGGTTCCACGAGTAACGGGTTCCACGCGTAACGGGTTCCAAGCGTAACAGGTTCCACGCGTAAAGGATTCCACAGGTTCCACAGGTAACGGGTTCCACATGTAACGGGTTCCATGCGTAACCGATTCCACGGGTTCCACGCATAATGGGTTCCACGCGTAACAGGTTCCATGCGTAACAGATTCCACACCTAACGGGTTCCACGCATAACGGATTCCACGGGTTCCATGCATAACGGGTTCCATGCATAACGGGTTCCCTGCGTAACGGGTTCCGTGCGTAACAGGTTCCGTGCATAACGGGTTCCGTGCATAACAGATTCCATATGTAACGGGTTCCACGCGTAACGGGTTCCACGCGTAACTGACTCCACGCATAATGGGTTCCACGCGTAACAGGTTCCATGCATAATGGATTCCATGCGTAACGGGTTCTGTGTGTAACGGGTTCCGTGCGTAACAGATTCCGTGCGTAACGTGTTCCACGCGTAACGGGTTCCACGCGTTAAGGGTTCCACGCGTAATGGATTCCACGCGTAACAGGTTCCACGCGTAACGGTTCCACACGTAACGGGTTCCACGCGTAACGGATTCCGTGCGTAACAGGTTCCGTGCATAATGGGTTCCGTGCATAACAGATTCCATATGTAACGGGTTCCACGCGTAACTGATTCCACGCATAATGGGTTCCACGCGTAACAGGTTCCATGCATAACGGATTCCATGCGTAACGGGTTCCGTGCGTAACGGGTTCCGTGCGTAACAGATTCCGTGCGTAACGGGTTCCACGCGTAACGGGTTCCACGCGTAACAGGTTCCGCGCGTAACTGATTCCACCCGTAACGGCTTCCATGCGTAACGGGTTCCACGCGTTACGGGTTCCACGCGTAATGGATTCCACGCGTAACAGGTTCCACGCGTAAAGGTTCCACGCGTAACGGGTTCCAAGCGTAACGGGTTCCACGCGTAACGGGTTCCGCGCGTAACGGATTCCGTGCGTAACGGGTGCGTAAATGTTGTGTACTTTCTTTATTTGATTTGACAGTTGTTGACTACACAGATACGTTACTACTACTAGACTTCTTGAATATATATATATATATATATATATATATATATATGGCACTAAGTGGCGCGAGTTAGATATTATTGTAATGTTCCGGACCTTTGCCCGAGGAGATTTTCTCAATCTGGACCTTTTGGAATTTGAATTGAAGACCCCTGTCGTAGCGCATCCGGGAAGAAATGTAGTAGGACCGGGATGAACCGTAGTAAGACTGGGATGAACCGTAGCATAGCCGTGTTAATCTGGGATGAAACGGGAGCTAGTTGACACCCGGCGTGTTGTCGTCTGAGGAAGATTCTTCTTCTCTTCTTTTCTTTTCTTCTTCTGCTGCTGCAGCAGCAGCTTTCTTCTTTGCAGCAGTCATCGCCTTCTTCTTGGGTTTAATTTTCGGCATGTTGTCCTTTCAAATATTTTCGGAAGAGTGATTTTGTCTCTGAAAATCAGAACTATTTATACTCTGACGCTTCATCCGGGACGCATCCGGGACGCATCCGTGACGCATCCGGGCAGTGTCCGTGGCGTATCCGTGGTCAAACCGTGGCCATCCGGGATGAACCAGGCTTGAACAGGGGTGATCCGTGGCGGAACAATAGTAGAACCGTAGTAGAACCGGGAAACATGTCAAATGTGTTGTCATCCGGGACGATTTCCTTCCCGGATCACCGCGGATCACCCCGGTTCTCACCTCTTTTTATCCGAGGTGATCCGGGGACATCCGGGGACATCCGGCTTTCGGTGGAACTGGGGCTTTAGGAGCAGAAGTGCAGAGAGAGAGACCAGACGTAAATTTGTGTGTGTTGTACTGTTTTCTGCAGCAAATAAATGCTGGAAAAGCATCCCCTGAGTCGTCTCCTTCAATGCCCTATCCAAGTCGGTTACATTTAGTGCCAGCAGCATTATTTCTATTAGCGGTGGCTGGTGGTTCATCTTTCGTGCCAGCAGCATTTCTATTAGCATTAGCTAGTGGTTTGTGTTCAGTGCCAGCAGCATTTATATCAGCTGTGGTTTGTTGGTCATCTTTAGTGCCAGCAGCATTTCTATTAGCTGTGGCTGATGGTTCGTCTTTAGTGCCAGCAGCATTTCTAAGCAATGGCTGGTGGTTTGTGTTTATTGCCAGCAGCATTTCTATTAGCATTAGCTAGTGGTTTGTGTTCAGTGCCAGCAGCATTTCTATCAGCTGTGGCTTGTTGGTCATCTTTAGTGCCAGCAGCATTTAAAGCCACCAGCAACTGTTGTGTGAATATGCTAATCTCAGACAAACACAGTCGCTTTTTGAATCTCTTTTCCACAAATGTATCCAGGGTCATGTCCAGCATTTCAAATGCCAGACAAGTGTATCCGTATTGCATAAAATGCTCGGTTAACTTGACCAAGTTATTCTTGTTGTCGTCAAGCTGCCTACGTTTTTCAAGCATGTACACTTCCATTTTGCGATGCAAGGAGCTTTCTATCTAACGGAATTTGCTTCCTGGTCCGTTTAATTTTTAGCTAACATTCCAATAAACATCCACTTAAAATACATAAATGATTGTGTAATGTTTTCAGTTATTAAATGGTGTCAAACTAAAGTTTAACTTCTTTTCTTTCTAACTTAATACCGGACTGCCCTCTTCTTGGTTCGAACTAACTTCTATCCTTGTTGTAAACACTGGGTACTGCTGTTTTTTTCGGGGGTATTAACTTGTTCCAGGGTTGCCAAAATTACCATCAATGCTGTCAACACATCTGGACTGTAGTTCTGTCCTTCAGAATGAGATATCATGCTTCAACAACTCCAAATTGCAATAAAAGCTCCTTAATTTCAATTTGAGTGTATACCACCACCTGCTGGATGTTTTAACAAATCTTCTCATTTCAATCACTTGCAAAAGAGATTGAACTTACAATTTTCCCCCACTACCATCAGCACCCTTACACAACCATCAGTTAATACGGTTAACACAATACAAACAGCAATAAGACAATGGCAAAGTATATGTTTCTCCATGTAACTGACCAACATGTTAAACATAAGATTATTATCAAACGGACCTACTCTGTTCAGTTTGTGACATTTGTCTAACTGCCAGGCACTTGTGAGCCTTTTTAATCCATTTTTCAACAGACAATTTACTAGAACATTTTGGACACTTTCGGTCTCTTGGAACAAACACAAATTGAGTTTGTACTGTAGTAGCATAAAGGATAGGTATGCTGACACTTGCTGAGGTGGAGGCATCAGACTCATAAGATGGCCCTGCTTGAGGTGAAACAGTACTTTGGTTTGCCACCTGTAACTTAAATTGTTGATTTTCAGCCTGAAGCTGCCGTACCTGACCCATGATGGCTTGAATGTTTTCCATACCACAGACTAATGTTCACTGTAGAGCCTTTGAAGCATCCTGAAGTCGTTACAGCTGATCCTCTGTTGGTCTTGATTGCAGCTGCCACCAGTTTTTCCCACTACACTTAACTATGCCTATCACTATACAACCCAGGGCCAAATAAAAAATAAACAGATAGTGAGCAGTTTCTGTGTATGTATGTATCCTGCCAACAATGCCAATTGTGACCCGGTGATGCTCAATTCACAACACCCAGAATAAACTGGAGCCAGAGACTACTATACCGAAAATATAGATTTTATTGGCAATGCATGGAATAGAAGACTTGCCTCCACTCAACAAGTGAGTTTCAATAGAAGGTCATAATAAAGAGGGGGTGGAGTAAATTAAATTCAATGAAATTCAATTTATTTTTGTATAGCCCAAAATCAGAAATTTGCCTTAGAGGGCTTTACAATCTGTACACATGCGACATCCTCTGACCTTTGACCCTCACATCGGAACAGGAAAAACTCCCCCCAAAAAAAACTTTAATGGGGAGAAAAGAGGAAGAGACCTTAGGGCGAGCAACAGAGGAGGGATCCCTCTCCCAGGATGGACAGAAGTGCAATAGATGTCATGTGTACAGAATGAACAACATAACAGAGTTACAACACATTCAATCAGTGGTGGGCCTTCAGGGCCAGCAAGGCCTTCTCTGCTGGCCTAAACAGAATCACAAAGTTATAGCTATTTTATAATTTAATAATTTTTCTTAAATACACTACATGCATTATAATTTATACAAATATTTTACCCATTATCTTATTTTCTCATTGCACAGCTACTGTCTTCCTCAGTTGCTCTGCTTCCAGTGCAGCTTGTTTTAAGTAGAGGTTTTATATATTGATATTGTTGATTGTCATAGTGTTCAACCAATCAGATCTTTAGTTTGACATGTTGGGCGTATTCTTTGACGTGCCAGAGCCTGCTAGCTGGCCTATAAGTACTTCAGCATTAACGGGCAGCTCAGTTTTAAGGAGCAGCGCTGCAGTGAGGTGCAGCGTGCGCTGTGATTGGTCAGTGGGCGAGCACGTGACTATCGTGAAACGAAACTTAAGGAAGCTGGCAAAGCTTAGTTGGAGTAGTACGAGTTCAAATTGAAAGATATGGAAAAAATTATGACATTTTTTGCATTTTGCTTGGTGTAGATTTTTTTTTTTTTTACCTAGCTTTGTTTTTTTAACACTCAATGGCTGAAGGAGGAGAAACAGATTTGTGAGTTGGGATTTAACCGTGGGATTAAACTCTTTGTCAACAAAGAAAGGAGGATGAAGTTTGTCTTTAAGTGATCAACATTTGGTAAGTCAACTGCGTTTGTTTTTTTACATCTAATATCTGAATGGCCCGTGCCCTCGAGTGTGTAGCAGAATGCGTGTTCCCGTTAAGCTAGTTTAGCGTAGCCTCCCAGAACACGTGCGGTGCCTCAGCTTTTTTTTTTTTTGTTCCGGGTTCAGAGGTCACAGCCCGTTGTCTCCTATGTGAGCGCAGAAAACATTATACTTCCACAATTTAAGCTTCTGCATTTTCCAAATGCACTAGTATTATTCAAACGTATTGTTCGATTCGTAAGCCTCATACCGAACGGTTTAATACGGATACGTGTGTTCAGCTGCAGGACAGCAGCGAAGGCCCAGGAATAAAATACACAGCCCGCCACTGCATTCAATGCATATGACAGAACCAGGGCAGGAGGCAAGACCATGGTCCAGTTTGAACCAGGATCCACGGAAACCTGCGAGGCGAGAAAGCGCAAAGACTCCGGTGAAGAAGCAAAGTCAGTAATGTGCGTTAATGGTTTCGGTAATAGAAATAGTAATGTGAGTAATAATAAAAATGATATTAGCAGTGGGAGTCAGCAGGGCCATGGTGGGAGGAAGGACCAGGGTCCAGATATAACCACGATCCATGGAAACCTGCAAGGCGATTATACAATTAATACACAAACCAAAGTATACAAATGAAGACACAAAGAACATAAACAATGTGGGGCTAAACTGCACCATCACGGAGGTCAGTGTAGTTATGAATAAAAAAAGAAATTGTCACAAAATGTTTCATCAAATTCTGAATAAACCACTGCACACAAACCAAAATCAAATCAAACGTACCTTCTCACAGCAAGCTAAGGTGACTCAAACCACACAATAAAATACATTTGCAAGATGGCTACTCTACCACTTGGTCCCCCCTTCAGCACAGCACAAAGCCCCACAACAACAAAAAACAGGAATGGTCCATTCAATTGATTAGTTAAAAGGCACACTAACTAACTAAAACAGTGGTTGGCTCCTCTAGTGTCTTTGTTTAAAAACTAAAAGGAACAAAAACACATTATTATACAAAAGGAAACTTTGCAAAAATGTTTTATAAAACAATGTAAAAGTAAATAATCTACCTGGCTAGACTGGAACCCAGTCCCCTCCCCCAGCTGAAGACATGCAGGTGACTGGAATCTAGCTTTATAAAGAACCATGTTGATATTAGGCTCGTTCGAGATGAACTGCGCCTCGCCTGGAAAGTAGACGAGAGTAGGCTGAAGCAGCAGGGGGCATTGACAAAAAACTGCGTTCAAGTCGGACAGTTTTCAGCCGCCTTCACTGAATACACAGGAAGTCATTGGATTGTTTACATCCTGTTCGTTACAACTGTAGGCTACCTGTAGTCTTCAGACCACGTTTGGAAAACTATGGCTGAAGAAATTGCGTTTTTCATTTTGCGTTCTTCATCGCCGATGAAGTTGAAGCAGAAGAAATCCCTCTACTTTTCAAAGAAGTTGAACTTGAACAGAGAAGGTGATTTGTTTTATGTAAATATAGCAAATCTGAAACCAGCTAAACTAAAGCACAGAAAACCCGTCCACACTGTGTAAGTGTGAGGATCAAGGGTCAATAGGGGGAGCAACTCATTTTAGCCCTGGGGCCTCCTGCTAACTTAATGTGGCCTCCATGCACTCTTTCAAGGGTTGAATGGACTGATAGGCTCATTATGTTTGTGACAATAAATGTTATTATTTACTTTATCTAATGCCAGATGTTTCTTTGACTGTACTAGTGAAGCCTTATTCTAATGTGTGTCGTTGCAGTGTGATGTTCCCGTCCACCTGCAGGACAACCAGAGAGGAAGGAGAGTCTCCTCACGCAGACAGTGTCCATGCTGCAGGGACGACCAGGTGACACATTTAGATCTTCATATTTAAATAGTTCACAGTGTAAACCCTCCAGAGAGTATTAGACAGGTTTTTGTTTGACATAGTCTCATGTGCTGCTCACCAGGTGCAGACCGTCCCCAGAAGAGGAGGCGGAGCTCCGTGGCCCGTCCTTCCAAACCTGCTGAGACTCCAGAGGTGTTGAACCGGGTCCCCTCTCCTTAGCCCTGCACCACAGCTCTTGATGCTCCTGTCTTTTTCTCTTTTCTCCCAAAGCCTTGGCCCACCATCCCGCCTGCAGACCTGCCGGTTTCCTCCAGCGTGGCCCCCGGCCCTCCTCGACTCCACTGCACCACGACGGCCCTCTGAATATCCACAACCGCTCTGAGGAAGAGTACCAGCAACTCTACCACCAAGTTGTGGACGATATGCTGATGTGTGTTGTGTCAAAAATCTATTTGATGATTTTCACATTTTCCAATCACTTTAATTTTTTCACTCAATTTATTCCATGTATTAACTTTTTAATCTCATGTCTCGTTATGATTTAATCTCTGTGTCTTCCTCTCCTCACAGGTTCAAGAACATCCGTCTGCATCCGCACACTTTAGACCTGGGACGTCTCATCAAGCAGAAGCTCTGGGAGAGACCGGACCGTCCCACGTTTACAGAGACAGTAGACGAAGACAGACGGGTGCAAGTGGACGTCTCAAACGGGGTCGATGTTCATCCTCCTCTTTATTTTGTGCACACTTCGGGAGAACCAAAGAGCTGAGACAAAATTATGATCAAATAAGATCATGACTGTAAATATTATTGTATTGAATGTTTAAGTAAAATACCATAAGTTAAGTTTAAGTAAAATAGTTTAAGTTAAGATAAATTAAGTTTCAGTAATCTTCTTCACAACTGAAGAATCCTTTTTTTGTTAATCAGTGAATGCAGTCTTTGTGAACAATCCAAAATCCTGAAATCATTTTCCAGAACACAAACAGCCTCTGAAAACCAGCTGAAGCACTTTCCTCCACCCTCCACCATCAGCCTACAAACAAAACATCCACCTTGAGCTACTGCCTGCGAAACGACTAACCAACCTCCACCTACAGCCTCTACCAGTAATCTGCAGGTGCCGCCTCCACCTGCAGGTACTGGCAGACAGCTGCCATCTTAATCTCCACCTACAGGCTCGACCAACAACCATCACCGCTGCCTCCACCTGCAGATCCTCGCAGACACCTGCCGCCTGAACCTTCACCTGCAGCCATCAACCTCGGCCTCCACCCGAAGCCTCCTCCATCAACCTGCACCACTGCCTCCTCTCCTATCGCCATGTGAAGACCATAGAGGAACAGCAGGGACCAGAGACACACTCGTAAATATCACCTCTCAGATAAGAAACAGAAACATAGCTGTGTCATAATAACATGTCTGGGCTGATGAAGTAAAGCTGCCTTTCTGTTTACATTCTGTTTACATTTTCTTTCTCCTCACAGCTATTTCCACACATTGACTGACTGTGATGTTGAACTTCATGGACCAGAGAGAGCTCTTCTTCCTCCCACTCAACTCAAGGTAGAGTTGATCAGCCGGATGTTCAGCAGTGTGAGATATTTGGTATTCTAGCCGTGCTTTTAATGGAGGGTTGGTGATGCATGTTATTTCAATACAACACATGTTCTTTGTGGTTTCCTCCAGACCCTGTTGGACTTCACATCCAGATCTACCAGGAGCTGATCGAGAGCCGACGAGGACGATCCCTTCTACCAGAGCTGTGTACCAGAGATGCTCCTTCCTCCTCCACATCCTGCACATTCACCTCCGACTCCTGCTGCTCCTCTCCTATATTAGTAGAAGTCTGAAGGATGCACAGACGCTCCACCTGAGACTTTAGAGCCTCACGTTTCCAGCCGTGCTCGCTAAAAATAGACGGCCAGTAGCTCGTTCTGTTACTGTGTACGTGTAAAACTGTTCACCGTTGCTGAATAAAGTCCATCATTCTCTTCAGTCATCAGATCAGTCGTTGGTGTCCACAAGAGTTAACATAAAACAGATACATTCATATTAGAGATCATAGTTTCTTTATGTTTTTTACTTCAGTTTACCAACAGATATATTTACCTACTTTTTACTTTCTGATAAATTAGTTGATACGAATTATTTATTGGTTAAAAAATGCTTGTGTTTCTCACTGTATCATAATAAATCCTCATGTCTACCGTTAGAAATGTTGGCAGTCATTAATAAACCGTCTTGAGTTTCTCAATTTTGCATAAGTCATCAATAAAGTCAGTAAACCACAATAATATTTAATAAATCATTAATAAAGAAATCTGTAACACTTTATATGAAGGTCATGTCGATAATGCTTTATAAGCACAATCATAACACATTATATTGTATCTATAAAGCTTCATAACAAGGCATCCTATAGGATAATCTCATCATTGGTAATCAAGTCATCACATGTATCACCTGTGAGACCAAATCTGAAGGAACTAGAACGTCTTTAGGATGTTTCATTGAAGATTCTGCATCTTTCTCTGGTCTTGTTGTAAGAACGATCAATTTATTGAGAAGGAAACCCACTTTTTTGGAACTTGGTATTTTTTAAGATCCACTAATTTCATATCAGTCTCTTGCAATTCTTCACAATCCGTAGGTTTTGTGGGAATACTTTTATGTAGTGTTTCAACATTTCTGAATAATTTAAAATTTAAAAGGGAGAGTTGGCGACAAGCTGTTCACATACATTTTGAATTCTTCCAGCTTTTCTAACTCACCACCGAACTCAAGACAAATATCATCAACAGATCTGCCCCAAACTGTGATGTAATGACCACTGGGGCTATTGTGTTAAATACACAAAGATTTTAGACTTGAGATGAATCCTTAAACGTTAAGTTCAACTGTTACTATTTAGTTTGGATACAACTTGTTGTATTTTTTATTTCAACCACAAGATGGTGCCATAATATGTAAAGCATACACAGGTGACACGTTGATACATGTTATGGCTTGATCACCAGTGATGTGATTCTATTATAGGATGCCTTGTTATGTGTGAACATGTTTTTGGAAATGTATAAAAAGTTGTTTGTAACTTCTTGCTCGGCCCCTGAAGTAGACACATGTGGAAACGTTGGGCTTTTGATTGAACACAAAGTTGTTGAAATAAGTAGAGATTGATGAAGTGAACAGGTGTGTGTGTGTGTGTGTGTGTGTGTGTGTGTGTGTGTGTGTGTGTGTGTGTGTGTGTGTGTGTGTGTGTGTGTGTGTGTGTGTGTGTGTGTGTGTGTGTGTGTGTGTGTGTGTGTGTGTGCTGTCCTCCTCCTTCAGCCAGAGAAGAGTTCCAGCAGCAGCACAAGTTTGATGAGGCTGAGTGGTTTCTGTGTTTGAAATGTACAAGGCTTCATGAAACTCTTTTTAAAGGTTATAAAGAATTAAAAGTGGTGGACAAATGTTTTATGAATTCAGCGTTCATGATGCTTTGTACCTCCATGTCAAAGTGACAACGATGTTTGAAAAAAGAGTGTTTTATTTCTTGCAAGACAAAAGAACAAGAAGAGGACAATAACAGAGACTACAGACCAGTTAACATCATTCAGTCAGTGGATGAGAGAACAGCTTCATGTTGATTTGTGTGTTTCATTTCCAGGGAGACCAGTGTTCTTAATAAGATCTAGATTTGACTTTGGGATTGTCCGTCAGCAGCAAAATCTGTGTGTGGATCTGGAGTCACTTAAATTCATGCACAGGAATTAGACTATTGGGATTTTTAGAGGGATCAACGGACCAGCAAACAGATGCAACAATGTCTGATGTAGATGTGCCGAACAATTGGGATTTAAAAAGAGAGCAACTCATTGCTTTAATACGTATACTAATTAATTAGAATTAGACCGGAGTGAGTAAGTTAGTTGCAGCTAAATTTTAGCATGTAGTCATTCAGTGTCGGCCCTCACGAGCTTTAATACAGGAACAGACAGAAGTCATGAGGAGCTGCTTCATGAAATCTTGTTAATTAACTCCAGAACGGTTCGACAAAGAAAACAACATCTCTTTCATGTGGATTGACATGAGCGACTGAGACAGTCGAGCAAATCCTGTTATCATGCAGGACAGTTACACAAGAAAGACAAGAGATGATGACCAAAAGCAGCAGAATAACTCGTGACCCTGTATGACTCATTGCTCTTGGCATTTGGGCAAATATACCGTACGGCAGGCTACACTGATTAACATTGCTGAGGTTAGAGCTTGGCAACATATTCATTGATTGAATTTGTCACATGAACTGCAACACAGGATTTTTCACAAACATTTCTTGCTTTCTTTGGAGTGATTGATAATTGTATTTTTGTGCTAACATTTTTGGGCCACAAGAAATTGTATTTAAATGTAACCATTGCTTCTCTGATTGAACACCCTATGATCGGCCAAACCCCCTTTTTCCTTCACTCTGACTGCTGTGAATGCATGCCCTTTCAATGCAGCCAGCCACCACCACCACACACTTGACCTTTCACCTTTGTGTAGTGCATGTGCAAAAGGTGGAGCGTTGCTTGGAGCTCACACAGCGAGGGTAACCCTGTTGAATATTTATCGACAGATGTTCAGGAACTGGTCGCACACTATTTTAGAAGTTACCTGGCTGAGTAATACAGCTTGGTGCAATACCCCCACCTGGACATTTCTTTTGCAATAAGCTGAGTGGTATTTTTTGCTGGCATGTGCCAAAGTATAATTTTATATAAAGTTTTTTAATAATTTCGTGTCATAAGACCATTTTGAATTTGCTGTGGTTGAAACTACTTTTTCCAAGTAGTTTAACTAAACCAAATTAGATTTCTTCCTAAAAGCTAAGATCAACTTCTTGTGTGAAGTAATTGGTGGCTCGTAAAGCTATACGCTTTCAAAGTAGCATATGAGAGCAGCAGACCTCATCTTCCCTTCAAACCAAACATCCAGCAGGACTTGAGTATGAGTTATGTCATCATTAAGTTGTCATGCAGCTGTGAAACTTCAAAGGAATCCATGGAAAGTGGAACCTTGTGTAGTTGTGGATTCTTACATTTGCCAAGAGGAAAATAGCAAATCCTCTCCTCCGACAGAAGAAAGACCCTGAAGCCTTAGGAAAACGTTTTATGATAAATTGTGTTTACATTTTTTTATTATAGAGCAGCTAAATAAAAATGAGTCTGGATTATCCGTTGTCCACACAGCAGTGTTTTCCATGTATGGTATAAAATATATGAAATGGTTACCAAAGCTGGTGTGCATGCCTAACAAGATAACTCACCGTTATATTTTTGGTGCAAGGTCTGAGGTTTCACACAAAATATGATGTTTTTCTTCATCATCGCCTTGCAGCTGTGGCTGCACTCCAGGGTTCAGGTCAGAAACGTCCAATTTATCTGAATTCACATGGAGAAAAAAAACCACTCCGATCCTCTCTCAACAAACCAGAACAACTTATGTAACGGTAACTGTGCAGCATGTGAACAAAACACCCACTGATTTATTTTATTTTCTATATATTCATTTAGTTAAAAAAATATTTAAATGCACATACAATGTGAATTAACAAAGTATTTAAGAAAAACAAAGGTAACACTTCATAATAACTACACACTATGAAGCATTAGTTAAGTATGAGTAAACACTTAATTCATCATTTATAAAGCATTGTTCCTACATTAATAATTCATTAGTATGCAGTTCATAACAACAGTTGTAAATGTGTTATAATTTGTAAATGTGCTCAAATTGTCTGACACTAAAGTTGAAGTGCACTCATATACTGACCATCATGGTAAATGCATTCAATTATGCCTGACAATAAAAGTTGATTTACATTTAAGTGCGGTGATACATTTTTCTTATTGTCAACAAATCCCAAGAAAAGACCAAAAGCAACAACCTCTTCAAACTCTGCCTCCTCCAAAGACGATGTGTTAGTCGGGTTCAGGAGTTCGTCAAAGTGCTCTTTCCACTGATGGACAATATACCGCTACGTCTGTATCCGCATTTCACCTTGCTTGCCGAACACAGCGTGAGCCAAGCACTGCCTTCCCTTTCTGAGTCGTCCAACAGCTTGACAGAACTTTCTTAAGGCCTCTCCGAACTTCCCCCACACCCAGGTTTTTGCTTTGGCAACCGTCACAGATGCAGCCTTTCTGGCTCCCTGGTACCTGGAGACCCCTTTGGCCAATCAAGACCGAAAGGCTTCCTTCTTCAGCTTGACGGCCTCCTTCACAAAATGGTGGTTTCTGAACATGCTGTTGGATTGGCATCTCTCCAACCTCCCCATCTCCAGGAGCCGGGCAAAGTCCAATGGGTGCAGGCCCAGCGACCAGGTCTGGCTCCAGAAGGGAGCCTCAATTTCCCTTTTCCGGTGAGGTGCTGCAGCTCTTTTTTGCCACTTCATATGGGGTCTGTCAAAAAAGGAAAAAAACACAAATACGTCAAGTTCTCTGTCAAGACTACATACAGAGCCAGACTGTCACTAAATGCAGCTTTGAGACGTATGGCAATTTATATTCACCTCTTTGTCTATGGTTTCCCACAGAGTCCACTAAGACTGGCTCGAGACATTCATGTAGCAGTGAGTTTTTTTGCATTCGCTTGTGATATAACATACGTCTGCTGAACTCTTTTGAGGGCTCTGTGAATTCTAGCCCTGCAGGGAGCCATGGTAAGGGAAGCATGGCAGGATGCAGACAGAGTGTACATTTAATGAGCCGTTATGCTATACGGTATGTGTCCCAAAAGGACAGACTTTCACGTTTACCACTCACTGCAATCTCAGCACATAGCGGAGATATTTGCAAACTCTCAGAGAGACTTTAACAAAAACACTTGAGGAAAAAAAAGGAAAGGCATACAGTATGAGTGATGAAAATGTTACAGAGGAAGAAAATTAAATACTGTATGATGACCCGCTTCGTCATCCCTGTCGTTATGGAAGTTCTTCAAACGTAACAGTTATTATGGCTAGTTTCATAAATGCGAGCACTTGTTGCTTCATTACAAAAGAGACCTCGATGTATCTGCTCTTAATTTATACTGGACTTACTTGTGGTAATGCTGCAGCAGAAGATGATTTTCCAACTGCTGAATTACTCATATTTGTTGAATAGTTTATAAAAGAAACATACCTGAGCAAGACCGCGGACATACTGTCTGCATACCATAGCCATACAATTGTTGGTAGTTGGATCTTACTTTCTGCTGCCAAGAAAATCCTTTTGTTGAAGTAGAATCTTTCCTTTAGCTTCAGAAGAACCCAGATGATTATGATGAGCTTACATGCAGCATAGACAAAAAGGGGAAACAAGCTGCAGTTCTGTATCAGGTTGATCAACTTCTAATATCACCAGTTGTTATTTTATTGAATGAATCAAATGTACCAGAATAACATATCTGTCTAAACAGACAGAGAGAAAAAGGGAGAGGGTCAGTGTCCTTGTGCTGAAAGAAATGGACAAAATAACATGTGCCACAGCCTTGGTGAGGCAGCCTTTCAAGGCTACAACAACAGTGTTCCATGTCTCTCCCACATAAACCCAATCCACTGCATAAGACCCTTTCGAGGACAGGTTCACTTCGGCTCTTTATATCAGAGCCTTTTGTTGAGGCACTCTGCAGGAATTAGGACAAAACTAAAAATGACAAATCATCTTCTAAAAGGCCTCTAAATCAGAAGGTTGTTTCAGCAGCTGGCTGATCAGCACGAGGAACAGGTAAGGCTTTTTACATGATTCGTCATTTAGTTCAAGCTTATACATTCACAATGTCTTATCAAGGATTCAGCAGGGACACTCAAACTAAAGGTTCGCCTATGTTTTGTCTAAGGATACAGAATATAGGAGTGCATTACTGTAAGTGCATGCTCACATAGCTGGAGGCAGCAGAAACCCAGGGTTCTGAGTTTTTAAAGCCTAATATAGCCACATAGTAAAGTGCTCAGAATGGCATGTCTGACTATGGCTTACTTGGCAGAGGAGAACAAACCAATCAGGTTTACATTAGGAGAATCTACCGGTAAGTAACAATTTATCTTAAAATACAGGCAGAAATTAACAACAAAGGTTTTTGTTTTTTTCAATCTTTATTTGAAAGGGACCATGTACAGTTTAAACATAAATGTCACCATTCGATGCACTGTACCAGATTCTAGCTTAAGCTAATTTGCATCTGCAGTCCCTTAGGTTGGCTGTGTAATGAAAGGATGGCAAACAGAATAGGACGGACACTCTGAAGCTTGAGTTACTGGATGTAACTCAAGCTTCATACATTACCATCTCTGCTCCCACTTTGTACAGCTCTGGCTGATTCATATGGCTTTGATCATCTTTCAATGGGAACTCACGGATAAGTGATGGGTCTTCCATGGTCATGGCTCCCTCTAGCAACCGTAGGAGTTCGAATAGTTCTCACTAATAGGAATCGTGATATATTTAGGAAATAGGAACAAAATAAACACTGTTTTTTGTATTGCAGCCCCTTTCGGAGAACTGTACAATGTTTCAATCATATTTGTGCCAGAACTGTGTCTTGTGCTTTATATGCACACCTTTTCCGGCAAATTACATTAAGTGCAGCTGAGCACAAAATACATCAGTTAAGGGCTACAACTGTGCATACTAAAGATCTTTATCTTTCTCATTATGCAGTGTGGGAGGATAGATCATATAATCATGAGGCACATTTAATAGCATAACAATGTCCGTCCTTGTAAAGCCAGCTGTTTGATCATCAGCACATTAAAAAAAGAGGAGCAGAAGAGATGAAACTAGGAAGTTACTGAAGGGGAAGACATGCAGCAATGTTTAATAAGAGAGGAGGAAGGCAGTGCAGATAGGATCTGTGTGGGTTTTGGCGTAGTGAAAGGGGATGGGCAGCGAGAGAGATAAAAGCCTGGGTTGGAAGGAAAGTGTATGCATAAGTAGCTGTGTTGATGAAGGCATGTTTGACTTGATCACATGTGTTTCTCCTGTCTTATATCATGTCTGAACATTAGTAGCTGGGATCTAGTAGGCCTATGTTATAAAGCAGGGAGAAACATTGGCCAATGACACTTTTGTTCACATACTAATTTTGGTCTCAGGGTTTTGAGATCCAATGAACGGACATCTTAATGCTTCAACATGAAATATTTCAGTGGCAGCAGGCTAAGCAAGATATTCCTGACGCCCCTCTCTCCAGCAACATTTTACAGCTCCTCTTGGGGGATCCCAAGGCGTTCCCAGGCCAGATGAGATAAATAATCCCCCAGCGTCCCTCTTCAAACTCTGCCTCCTCCAAAGACGATGTGTTAGTCGGGTTCAGGAGTTTGTCAAAGTGCTCTTTCCACCCTTTGACAACATACCGCTAAGTCTGTATTCGCAGTTCACCTCGCTTGCCGAACACAGCTTGAGCCAAGCACTGCTTTCCCTTCCTGAGTCGTCCAACCGCCTTTTCCGGCGAGGTGCTGCTGCTATTTTTTGCTACTTCATATTGGGTTTGTTAATTGTTTCTATTCTGGCCCCCAACAATGCAGCTCCCAGGGTCACAGGACACGCATAACCCTCCACCATGTTAAGTTGGAGATTCTTGGTGGGAGATAGGGTTAGGGATAAGGGTTAAGTCAGGTTTAGGTAGGGGACATATCAGTGGCGGGCCGTGCATTTTATACCTGGGCCTTCAGTGCTGTCCTACTATAGTTGAACCACCTCCTAATAACTTCATGATGACGCCACAGCTACGGGTTATTATTTGTTTCTAGGGGTGTAACAATACACGTATTTGTCTTAAACCGTTCGGTACGAGGCTTACGAACCGAACAATATGTTTGCATAATACGAGTTTATTTGGAAAATGCAGAAGCTTAAATTGTGGGAAATATAATGTTCTTTCTGTGTAGCCACTGCACTCGACATGGCAACCCACCCAACGTAACAGACAAGGTGCTGTCTGACACACCCACCACGGAAGGAAAACATTGTACTCTGGTGAGGGACTCTATGTTAAAATAGCTTAGAAGGAAAACCAACAGCAGCACACACGCTACAAACTCTCCCCACAGCGTTTAGGTAGCTGTTCCCTACTGATTCAAACAGGGCTAAAGCAATCGCCACACAATCCCCATTTCTCCAGACCATCATTCTTACTTTGTAAAAGAAAACAGATACATGAATACGCGCATGACGGGATGCTTCGTCATTAACGGACAATGCATATAGTCAAAATCATTGTAATTAACACAATGACAAGAACAAACTCACATATATTTATATGACAACAAAGCATGACAAATCAATCCAGCAACACTGCGGCGCTAAAACACGTATTCCGCCGCACACTAAATAAAGAGCACGGGCCATTCAAATATTATTCACATCAGAGGGAACAATATTAATCATATCATAAAAACGACACCATAGACAAATTAACATAGTAGTAACACTACTGCAGATGTAAAAACACAAAAGCAGTTCACTTCCCAAAGCTGGTGCTCACTATTTAAAGAGAAAGTCCATCCTCCTTTCTTTGATTACAAAGAGTTTAATGACGCGGTTGTACAGAACATCGGTGCGGTTCAGTTCCAGCCAGAGGTCCTCCTGCGAACGTGTTCGTTGATCCACTCGGGTCTCAGCAAAAGTTTTCAAAAGCACCGTAGCTTGTAAGTATCCTGTCGTACTATGGTGTCTTGTTGCTGCCTTGGTTAGCCAACTCAGGTTAGCAAATCCAGCATAGCTCCAAACACCAAGACGCTCAGTCGCAAATAAAATGCATTCTTAGCCATAAAATGTGAAACGCTTCTCCGACGCTGTCAGCCAGGAATACCGTTTGTACAAATCCTTTTCCTGGCTGGGTCAGGGCTGCTAGCTCTGGGGTTGGCCGACCCTTTCTTACGATGTCCAGTATGTCTGGAAATGTCCTTCTTGAGAAATTCGTTTCTCCTCCTCCTTTAGCCATTGAGTGTTAAAAACACAAAGCTACACCAAGCAAAACGCTAAAAATGTCATGTCAATGTCATAACTTCTTACATATATTTCAACTTGAACTCTTACTAGTACTAAGTTCTGCAAGCTAGCTTCAGCTTCACAACAGTCACGCTAGCCCACTGTACCAATCACACCACACGTTAATACTGAGCTGCACGTTAATGCTGACGTACTTGTAGGCCACCTAGACAGCTCTGGCACGTCAAAGAATACCCCCAACATGTCAAACTAAAAATCTGATTGGTTGAAGACTATGACAATCAACAATATCGTCCCCATTAACTTAAACTGCAAAGGCTTCCTAGCGGGCCTCGGGCCTCTCTTCTTACATAGAGACACAGAGGTGAAATCTGATTGGATAAAAGCTCTCCTTAAAACAAGCTGCAGGCTGGAAGTAGAGCAACTGAGGAAGACAGTAGTGCAATAAGAAAACAAGTTAATGGGAAAAATAATAAGAATACATGTAGTGTATTTTTGAAAAATTATTAAATTATAAAATAGTAATAATGATTTGTGATTCTGTTTAGGCCAGCAGAGAAGGCTTTGCTGGCCCTGACGGCCCACCACTGGGACATATATATTGTCAGTTTTCAACACAACACCATCTACCTTTTTTTGGCTTTTCCTTCCCTTCAATCTCTCTTTCTGTTATTTCAACGTGTGTGACAATTTTTTGCAATTTTAACATTGCTTGGCGCCTTTGCTCTTCACTAGCCCTCTAAACCTAGGCATTAGCATCTTGAAAAAGTAAACTTTATGCTTTTTTCTCATCTGTCCTTTACTATGTACACACACATAGAAGCACACACACACAATCTCACACACCAGACAAAACAAAATGATTTCCTGAAGTGATTACACCTCCAGTGGAGATAATTCCCTTCCGTGTCATTATGTATTCGATAAACAACACGGATGACAAGATGAAGAGACCATTTTGCTGTTATTGGGTTGCTATTATTAAATTTTTTTCATTCTGTACTAGTCAAAAGCTGAGCAGTGGGTGGGATTGTCGGCCGGAGTTCATGGATCAAGCTGATTCTTTCTTTAGCGAAAGTGCCGTGAAAGCTGAGGAACGGTCTAAAGTTTTTATCAAAATTAGTTATGGCAGTAAGCCCGCCCAAAAGCATACTTTGCTTAATGGTCTATTTTACTTTAAAATGGACCATAATTTACTAAATGAACATCATGCTGTATTGAAGAAGACTTAAAACTAGCGATTGAGACCATGAACTCATGTTTACAATGTTTACTGAGGTAATAAATCAAGAGAGAAGTAGAGTCATTTTCTCATAGACTTCCATGCAATCAAACATCTTTTTGCAATGGATAATAAAGGCTAAACTGCCGCGGCACCCCCCCCCCCCCCCACACACACACAGCTGCCGCGGCAGCTGAGCTCTCAACTGGAAGTGCCTCCACTAGCTGCCGCTGACACATGTTGAGCTACTACGCTGCGTTCACAGCGGTGTGTGGAAGTAAGAAACGTCAGATATTAAAGTGTAGTAGTTGAACGGCCCAATATGGCATAGTTTATTGCTCTTTTACTGTGATTCGTGCCAAGTAGAGGCTAAAACAGCTTGCTAAACATAACTTTGTCACTAGCGTAATTTATTTTACTTCCAATCACGTGAATATGGTGTATATAAAGTGTTGAATCATAATTGTCGCGGTGCCCACGTTACCTGAAGGCAACGTGGTTGAGGACGGTCCTCTGCCTTCTTTGTTATGCTGCCACTCATGGTGACACGCCCCTCTCAGTTGATACCACGCCCCCCACGTTAGATCAGGGTCAAAAGTCTGAACTGAAAAAAAAAACCTGAACTGAAAAAAAAACCTGAACTTGAAGAAAAAAAAACTGAACTTGAAAAAAAGATTTGAAACCCAAAAAAAAAAGATTTGAATCTGAAAATATATTCAACCCAAAAAAACTTTTTAATACATTGCTGTATTTTTCAATGTTCAAGACCACAATTTGAGCTTTCAGGTTCAAATCTTTTTTTCAAATGAACAAAACTTTTGACCTGGATTTAGCTCCATAACATTCTGTTTTATCCCTTCAATTAGCCTTTTTGGATTTTCATGCCCCTCTCTCTCCTTTTGCTTTAGAAGTAAGGAGGCAATCAATGGAATGCTGGGGGAATTCATGATTGTGACATGGCTGCGATTTTATCTGAAAGCACAGTAAAATCTGAGTACTACTTCACTTTCTGCTTTGAATTTCTGGAATGAGAAATTAGTCAAAGCTTGTATCAAAGATGGCGATGAGGGGACAGAGTAGTTTAAAATCTTCTTTTATTGGATTTAATGAAGAATCCTTGATTATTCTGAAAACACTGAGACGCTTTGCGATTGACAAGAAAAGAGGAATCGGAGGGGTTTGGTTAAGAGCTTGGTATAATTATTAGAATCATCTTCAGTCTGTGGCCTGGCAGGTGTTCTCAAACACAGATCACAGAGTAGTTCCTTCATTTTAATTATAATGATGAGAAAATATTCCTTTTGGTATGAGTTTCATAACTGTCCAATTACAAAGGAGGAACCAAACATCTTCAAGTTGAAGGGCAAGATACTCTTTCAAATGAGCTGTTAGATGTGGGAACAAAGGTGACACTACTCATCAAGGAGAAAATACAGGTGCATTACAAATGAAGGACTCCAAATGCTACACTGGACGGGAGGTCGTTCTATCCAAAGCATTCAGCAGGATGACTACCTCTGGGATTATAATACATTTAAATTAATTTCACTTTTGTCTTTCCGCAGGTGACGCGTCAAGCAAACATTCTTGCCAGGCTCTAAGAGACCAGCTGACAGGATTCGTTCGAACATAGTTCAAAAGACCATCAATCCAGACTGCCACACTGCAATCTCACTTGGCAATAACTGACTTTCTCTAAGCCCTGGACAAACTCACCGTCTGAAGAAGCACCAACAGAAAAAATTGCCTGCATGTCCCTTGTGCAAACAGCTAAAGAGAGGCAGATGGCTGTAGATAATGACTGAGCTGTGTCAAAACTCCTAACCCCCCACTCCCCAGTTGTATATAGGACGCGCAGTGGGTGAAAAGGACATTTTGTGATGAGATGCAGATAGTAGTCTTTTGCCACCATTCCTGGATGTTTGATTAATCACACTGTACCAGCTGACAACACCACCACCCCCATTTTAGGTCATTGCTGGTCACATAACTCTGCTGAAGATTAAAGGCAAAAATTAAAAATGTAGATACTCTGATAGCCTACTGTAGGCTAACCTTGACGCAATCCAACACTGAAGATAATACTTCTCAAACGATTCTTCATATGTTGAGAACATAGCATTAATATTAATGTCTAGGAAGCTGTAGTTTCCATGTTGATTACCTTCTAACTAAATCTAGTCAGAACTATGAACACTACCACGGCGAATCAGTCGGACTGCCCCGAGGTGAAGGTCCCTGTCCCTCTCTTCTTCACCATCGGTGTGGTAAGCCTGGCCGAGAACCTGCTGGTCGTGGTGGCCGTCATACGGAACAGGAACCTCCACTCGCCCATGTACTGCTTCATCTGTAGCCTGGCGGCCTTCAACACCATCGCCAGCCTCACCAAGACCTGGGAGAACCTGATGATCATGTTTGCCAACGTGGGACACCTGGAGAAGAAAGGTCCCTCTGAGACGAACCTGGACGACGTGATGGACTCCCTGCTGTGTATGTCGTTTGTGGGCTCCATTTTCAGTTTCCTGGCTATTGCTGCAGACCGGTATGTATGTAACACAGACATGTTTTACATTTACAGTGTTTCTAAACCATTTATACCTTTAACAGTGTGAGGGATAGATTTGAATGTGATGGTATGAATTTATTTCAAGCACAGTAATCCACCAGAATCCCCATATCAGAGCTATCATGATGCTAAAAGCTATTTGGTTCCATTTCAAATAAAAGGTAAAAAAATGGCTTCAGTGACTTTAAATGAAACCAGAACCATGGTGGGTATGCTGTGCTGGCTGTTTTGAACTGATTCTCTGTGGATTGTGGACCCTATAACCAATTATCCTCTGCTCATATTCAAAGCAACATGTCTCACTAACTAGGACTCTGGGGAGAATTTTTTGAAAAGTCTTGAACTCTGGGCTCTAACTCATAGATCCACAGCTTATTAAAAGACCCACTGCTGAATTTTTCCGAATGCTTTACCCCAAGTCATGAACATTTCCCATTACTGCCATGGTTACCACTTTTAACACCTTCTCGCTTCAGGTCATGTCAGCATGGTATGACAGCATGAAGTTACTCAAAACGTGGCTTTCATCCATCACAGTGAAAATTTCACTTAAATATGTATAAATATTAGTGCTGGGCAACGATTACAATTTTTAATCGCGATTAATCGCATGATTTTTTTGTGATTAATGGCATTGTTATGCGCAAAATTCAATAATGAATTCAAAAGTAGTGTATTGCGCACTTTTATTTTAAAAGTACTGCTATATGAACAAAAGTGCAATAACATTTGGTTTGCAAACACTTTAAACAAATAAGGTTATTTTTAACAGCAGTATTCCCTTTACACAGTAGCAGTTAAAATACAGTTATAATGATTCTGATAATAGATATTCAGCCGATGTTCACAACTTTATTTTCATGTGTGTAATAGATGCAATTTGAAATATACACCTTGAAAACTGCAAACCTATCTACGTCATGTTTTTTTCTTTTTTTTAATGTTTGTTAAATTCTCAGTAGCGATGACTAAATGATATGCTTATTATACATATTCCAAAGAAAAACACTCTAAAAAAATAATTTAAATGAATCATTTCTTTTTTGCTTTTTTTGGTATTTTGGTCACACATATGCAACGCTGATTACCGTAATATGGGTGGTTATAAATGTACGTTGGTATGTAGAGGGTGATAAGAAGCAGTACAAGAGGGACTTAGGACCCAGGGGAATGTAGGTGAAGGAAACAGAAAGAGACGGAAGAGACGCCACACAAATAGCTGTTCACCACTCGCTGCCCGGTTCTTGTGTTAAAAATGTCCGCTTAATAATAAAAAAAAAACTGCGTTAACGCACGATAAAATAATTGTCGGCGTTAATTAATTAATGCGTTAACGCGATATTAACGCGTTAACTTGCCCAGCCCTAATAAATATATATATATATTTCTTTTTTTTTTAAATAAAAAAAACACTTTATAGTTGCTTATTATGTTCGTCCACAGTTTGGTGCTAGGTAGAAAGTGTGAAAGGATTTTCTCTTTGCTTTGTTGACAAAGCCGGGCGTGCTTTTAGTGCACGTTCGTGCATGTGAGCATGACCTCACATGCACGAACCAAGACACATTCAAATACTTTACCAGCCATGTACAAGATGTTTTAGTTTTTTTGTGTTCAACTTATTTTGGTGCCCCTCAGGTAAACACTGTTAGCTTTGTCTGCACTGTTTCTGTAGTTTGCACCTAGCGCTGTTTGCAACTAGCGCTGTTTGCACCGTTAGCTGCAAACCACCGGCTCAGCCATCGCTATGTTGAGTACTGTTGATAAGCAATACATATGCTTGCAATCTCGTAGCACCTTTAAACATGGTAAATATGTATCTTTATATGTATATATGGATGTAAGTACGAATGGATGTATGAATTTAATGTAATGTAAATTAAAAAATATATTTTTTTTACTGCTACTCCATACATATCTGCTCTGTAAATCTTTTTTTTAGAAACTATTCAATTCAATTTAATTCAATTTCCGTCTACGTAAATGGAGACCTTATTTCGATACAGCCAATCAAATCTTGCATAAAGCGTGATAACATAGGCAGAGCAGTATACAGTATATGCCACATATAAATAAAGAGGGAGTAAAACGGACATCCCCATTCAAATCAATGTATCAGGATGGCCAGAGTGGCGGCCATTTTTATGAGTACCGTTGCAAAAAGCGTAGCTGGCTACTTTTATAAAAACTTCTGTATAAACTTACTTTCAGATGATAAAACTATTTGTTTTCACTTCCAGTTACATCACCATCTTCCACGCCCTTCGCTACCACAACATTATGACGATGCGACGCACAAAGGCCATCTTGGGTGTCATCTGGACAACATGCGGGGTGTCTGCCGTGCTCATGGTGAGGTTCTTCGCTTCCAAGTTCATCATGATCTGCTTTGTTGTCTTCTTTGTTGTCTCCCTGGCAATTATCTGCTTCCTCTACGTCTACATGTTCATGCTGGCACGCATCCATGCCAGGAACATCGCGGCTCTGCCCGCCGGCGGCGGCGGGGGAAAGTGCCGGCGTCACCGGCAGTGGGGCAGCGGCATGAGAGGGGCCCTGACTCTCACCATCCTGTTTGGGGTGTTCGTGGTGTGCTGGGCGCCGTTTTTCCTCCACCTCATTATCATCATGGTTTGCCCCGCCAACCCGTACTGTGAATGTTACCGCTCGCTGTTCCAGCTGCATGTGGTGCTGCTGATGAGCCACGCCTTCATCGATCCAGCCATCTATGCCTTCCGCAGCGCCGAGCTCAGACACACCTTCAGGAAGATGCTGCTTTGTTCAGACTGGAAGAGGTGCTCATAGACAAGATCTATTGACTTTTATTTCAACATTTGATTTAGTGCATAGTTACCCTTTACCTGCAGACAACAATACACCAGTGGTGGGCCATCAGGGCCAGCAAAGCCTTCTGTGCTGGTCTAGACAGAATTATAAAGTTATAGCTATTTTATAATTTAACTATTTTTCATAAATACACTACATGTATTAGAAATATTTTTTCCCATTAGCTTATTATCTCATTGCATAGCTACTGTCTTCCTCAGTTGCGCTACTTCCAGTGCAACTTGTTTTAAGTAGAGCGTTTATCAGATTTCGCCCCTATGCTGTCTCGAAATAAAGAAATCTGTGAATCCTTTTGCAGTTTAAGTAAATGGGGACGATATTGTTGATTGTCATAGTCTTCAACCAATCAGATCTTTAGTTACACATACGTGATTGGTCAGTGGGCTAGCGGTGACAATCCCAATATCTACTGCCTCTGTTGAGCGGACATTTTCAGCCCTCAAACGCATTAAAACGTATTCAAGAAATACAACTGGGGAGGCTCGACAGTCATCACTGACGTACATGGCTATCGAGAAGGACTTCTTACTGGAACTGAACCGCAACCACAACCGCGGTATTAAACTCTTTGTAATCAAAGAAAGGAGGATGGTCTTTGTCTTTAAATAGTGAACAGCAGCTTTGGTAAGTGAACTGCTTTTGTTTTAACATCTGCAGTAGCGTTACTACTGTGTTAATTTTTATGATATGGTTAAGGTTGTTACCTTCTGATGTGAATAATATTTGAATGGTGGTCGTGAGTGTGTGGCGGAATGCAGTTTTTAGTGCCGCAGTTTTGCAGGAATGTGCAGAGGCCTGTTGAATTGTGTTATTTGGGTTTTAGGTTATTCTACCTGCTTTGTTGTCATATAAATAACAAATAAATAATATAACCCGTAGCTGTGGTGTCATAATGAGGTTATTAGGAGGTGATTCAACTGTAGTAGGACAACACTGAAGGCCCAGGTAAAATGCACGGCCCGTCACTGCAATACACACACCTGCACTGCCAAATGAACAGCTGTGGGTGGTCAAGGATGTCCTGCAGCAAAAAGGTTCACACAAGGTCACATTTTCCCACTTGGTATTTGAAGACGCCTAAATCAAGGCTACTGCCACCAGAACATTTAGTTTCCCTTGAGTTTGAATGACATGTAATTTGTGTTTCCATGCACCTCGGTTATGACTAGAAAGGATCCCTTTTGTGAAAATATGATGTCATGTTTTCGGGCTGGGAAGGGATCGGAGTTCGGAAATTAAGGTCTAGCGTAAGTTCAGACAGGAAGACTATACTCTTGTATGCTTAAGCCCGTAGTTTATTTCTCATACATCTGCCAATCAATCCTCAGGCATGCTCACTCATTATTTAGCTGTTTAGCTGGTCTCCTTTATCTAATAGCACAGCGACACAATTACATCGTTAGCCTATCATCCTGTTGCTGTCTCTTTTAAATATGATTGTCTCTCCACCTTCAGTACGTTTATGCTGCTGTTACGCACCCCTCCACCTCCCCATCTCTGCCCAATCTTCGCAGATCCATCGGCTTCATCATCTCATCATTCTATCAGCCTCATCAGCCAACACCAGTGTCTGGATTTATCTTGCTGCTGCTCAGGGCAGACGCCCCTCGATTACAAATCTCCCCAAGAGTAGAGTCCAAGCGCCAAAGACTCTGTCAAGACATTATCAACACATATCATCTGTTAATAATAAACTATTATCTTTTATTTATCTGACTTGTCTCTCCTGATTGAAATGGCTGCAAGGCTGCCTGCTGAATGTAAACATGCGAACAAAAGAGGGATCCTTTCTATAGCCATAACCATGCATCTCTGAGTGTTTCTCTGTGGGTTTTTTTTTTTTTCATTTGATAACTTGCCATCTTTTTTCTGCCTCGCTGGCTGTCTCACCTTCCACCCCTCACCCCATCATCCGTCTCTCTCAGGACTTGGATGCAATCTAGTTCCCCCCCCACCCAAAAAATGATCACGTAGGAACATTGCTCAGAACCTATTATACTCAAAGGACGTTATTTATTCACATGGATCATTCATAACCTTGTGACTTTCATTATTCACAGGACCACGGTTTACCACAGCTCCTGGTGCAAACAATAATGTGGAAACAGCTCACCACTTTACCTTTTTGCTTTTATTGCAGACTCGCATAAATAAAAAATAAATAATTTGAAGCAACGTGACCGACACTGGCATCAGCAGCTCACATTTATATCTTTACCATAACTAACATTAACAATGTCCACACAACTGTTAATATGGTCTCACTGTACATAAACCTAGGGCTGATCATGGGATTAGCATGTGGGCTTCAACCCTGTCCAGTGTCACATCACATTCAGTGTTTTTGCTGCTGTTTCTGTGGGAATGAGAACTGTACTTCACAATCAACAACAATAAATCACTTTGCATAATTCCACAGATATGTCATGTTGGAGGTGGATGTACAATGAGCAAAATGAAAATCACTGTTTTTCTCCAATAAATAAACCTGTAGGGAAAAGAATATCATTGCGTTTTAATAAAAGCAGTTTCCATGTGTGCATATTCATATGCTCTTGTTTTGATCTCACAATTGCGCAGGACTTACAATAAGCATGTATGGAAGCAACGTTAAGGCAATTTACAACACAAAACATCCTTTTAATACTGTTTTCATCATGTTTTTTCCAAAAATGTCTCTTGTCTCGCTGTCTATGTGCATTCAAAAAATATCATGGATCAGTCTAAGACACAAATAATACAAATTGTTTTTTTTTTGTTTTTTTTGGTAATAAATATTACAATGTAACACTGGGAAACAAATGCTTAGAATCTACCACTAAGAAATTATGCAGAACAGCAATTTCAGGCAGATGGTTGCATTCTGTGATAAAGTTCTCTCAAGCTTTTCAGTTGGGAGGTAGGCGCCACTGACACACACTTACAGAGAGCACTGTAAAGAGGTATGTACATTCATTTTTACATTTCAAGTGTAAACTTATGAC
This sequence comes from Leptoclinus maculatus, assembly GCA_032191485.1. NCBI lineage: Eukaryota > Metazoa > Chordata > Actinopteri > Perciformes > Stichaeidae > Leptoclinus > Leptoclinus maculatus. Next base: position 21,533,523 of record JAVDOI010000008.1, read on the forward strand.
ATCTTGACATAGTTTATTACAGACCATTGGCAGGGATGCAGTAAGAATTGTCATACATCAGTGTGCACATTGACAGAATAGAGCAGCTATAATTAATATGAAAATACAGACAAGAGAGTGACTCCTTATTCAAACCATAGCAGAAACGTCTGTGCAACTGAGCGTTGGCAGATTTCAGGAAGCTGTTCATTAACTATCCCACTAATGCAGCAGCAGGGTGGGAGGAGGGGGGTGGGGGGTTTAGGCATACCGCAGTGGCAGAAAATTGGCTGTTGTCTGGCAATGCCATCCAAAAGTTATTTTCTTTTCCCCAGTTACAGATAACAAACAAGCAGTGGCGAAATGTCAGGGCCTTCAAGGTATTCAGAGAAAGCCCTGGAATCCTCAGATAAAAAAAAAAAAGTATCTGAATAATTCTATAAATAAAATAAAATATAAAATTATGCTGACTTGTTTGTGTTGTTTTCTGTCTGTGCTTTGTGCATTCAAGTGGTTTTGTGTTGGAAAATAAAATGCAACCAATCACATATTTTCTCTTGTCTCTGGGGAGAAAATTCACCATCCAGGGTATTTTATGTCCTTGATAGAATGCCCTGACAATTCAACGTAATGAGAGCGTACGTTTGGATTGACAATTTGATCAACCAATCATATTTGGATTAGTAGCCAATGGGTGTATTCTTTCAGAATCTTCACCGCTCCAGGTTTTTCTAGAAGACCCGCTCACGACACCTAGTTTAGTGCTAATTAGCGATTGATAGCCGACGCCGAAAATGGCAACAGGTGGAGATAATATTGACCTTTTGCCCTTTTCAAGATGACCATTTAGTGAAAAGATGGACATTGTTCAAAAAGTGTCACAGTCTTGGTTAAGTTTGTTTCCTGTTTTATTTTTAAGTTCCCTGCCTCTTGTGTCCCGTGTTCACTTCACTTCCTGCCTTTGTATGTTTTCCCGCCATTGTAATTGTCTGCCCTGATTCGCCCCTGATTGAATCCACCTGTGTCTAATCACCTACAACTCCCCACTGTATTTAACCCCTGTGTTCCCCTGTCTCTGTGTTGGTTTGTCTGCTATGTTCCTGTTAATATTACTTGTGCACATGTCCGTTTACCTGGTCCTGTTTTGTGTCATATTGCCTGTTGGATTTTCATCTACTTAGTTTTGGACTCACCTGCTAAGTAAGTTTTGTTTTGGGGATATTTCTTTATTAAAATTAGCATTTATCGTCCTTTAGCTCGCCGTGTCTACCTGCCTTTGGGTCCATCCCCACAGCGACTGGGAACAATACACTTGGCTTACGGGCTCAGTTCGACGATAGAGGCTGTCCTGCAGGGAGTCAGTGGTGGGCCGTCAGGGCCTTCAAGGCCTTCTCTGCTGGCCTAGACAGAATCACAAAGTTATAGCTATTTTATAATTTAATAATGTTTTATAAATACACTACATGTATTAGAATTTATAAAAATATTTTTCCCATTATCTTATTTTCTCATTGCACAGCTACTGTCTTCCTCAGTTGCTCTGCTTCCAGTGCAGCTTTTATCCAATCAGATTTCACCTCTGTGTCTCTAGGTAAGAAGAGAGGCCCCAGGCCTGCAGACTCACAAGTGAATCCCTTTGCAGTTTAAATGAATGGGGATGATATTGTTGATTGTCATAGTGTTCAACCAATCAGATCTTTAGTTTGACATGTTGGGCGTATTCTTTGACATGTCAGAGCCTTCTAGCTGACCTAGCCATAAGTGATCGGTCAGTGGGCTAGCCTGACATGTTGGGCGGTGACAATCCCAATATCTGCTGCCTCTGTCGAGCAGACATTTTCAGCCCTCAAACGCATTAAAACGTATTCAAGAAATACAGCTGGGTAGGCTCGACTGTCTTCACTGGAATCGAGAAGGACTTCTTACTGGAACTAAAACGCACGGATGTACTGAACAACCGTGAGATTAAACTCTTTATTAACAAAGAAAGGAGGATGGAGTTTATCTTTAAGTGAACAACAGCTCTGGTAAGTTAACTGCTCTTGTTTTTACATCTGCAGTAGCTTTAATATGCTTGTTTATATATTAATATTTGTACAACTTGTTTTTATGAAGATGGATTTTTGTTTGGTTTTATATGTGATAGGAACTATTGTTACGTCCAATGTTGCTCTGGGGACATATTTAGCCGGTGCCAGTGTTGCCAACTTGGCGACTTTCTCGCTAAATCTGGTGACTTTCCGAACCCTCATGGCGACTATTTTTGTCAAAAGCTACTAGTGACAAATCTAGCGACTTTTTCTGGTGTTGTTGGAGACTTTTCTGGTGTTTTGACTCTGACGTGAAAGCAAGTACCGTTCTGCACTGTCGCGAACGAGCCGCCCCAAAGCACTCACAGCAGAGGTACTCGCGCAGCAGTCCCAGCTGCAGTCAGAGAAGAGAGACGCACTCTCGACATATTCATGTATCTGCACTCTGCAGTTAATAACCGTAGCTGTGTTTCAGCTGCAGGACAGCAGTGAAGTCCCAGGTATAAAATGCACAGCCCGCCACTGCTGGGCTAGTTGGACCGACAAGGGGTGCGTGGAATTGGAAAGGCTACAAGATTCTTAGCTGTTTAACTAAAAACAAAGCTCATCTTAAGGCAACGATTACCAAATTTTGGAGACACAAGGATTGAGCTACAGCTGAACGAACAGAGATTGAGAGAAACGACGATCCACTATGAAAAAAAAATCGGGAGTATGATTTTCTTTGAGAAACAGGAGTTACCTTTCAGGGGCCATGACGAGGGCAGAGAATCGGCAAATCGGGGTAATTACCTGGAACTACTCTCATTTTTAGCAGAATATGATCCAGACTTGCACTACCATCTGTCTACTTCCAAAGACTCTCTGCATTAGCTTCCATAGCTATTAAAAAGCAAGTTCTCTTGGATCTGAAAACAAGGGATCAGCTTTATGACCGGGTTATTGAAAAATTCATCCAAAAGGACAGGAGATTGGATTTTGACATTTGTATTGCTGGTTTTGTTTCAGTGTTGCATCTCGTTGAACTGGTTGCATTTTGTTTCCACACATTTGTTGAATGATTGTTGTTCAGAAATAGACTGCCACCGTGACGTCTGATAGTGCATGCGATGCGTGTGCATAATTAGAACAACGTAATTTCCGAAAATGGAGCAGTAAAATTATATTTTACCTACGGCAGAAAAGCGGCCAGGGACGCCCTTATTTTTCATGAGTCATTTTTTTATTTGTGGGGAGGTATAGAAGGTTCCATTCTGAACAAGGCAAGAGTCGTGATGTTTCTCGGGTTGGTGAAAATATTTTCGTGAAAATGATCTGCTCAACAGTGAACCACAACAACTTGATGTTGGAGTAAATATTGTTTTTAAAAGCTCTGATAGACTGTAAGCTTGTTGGGATTTGCTCCCCTTCCTCTCTTTTATTCAACACAAGATTGTCTCTGTAGTACTTCTTTGTTTAAAGCGTTGTGTTTCTTTTTTATTTGTTCACATTGACTAGTGGCTGCGAACAGCATTTTTACAAGTCCTCTGTACTGAACAAGGAAATTATTTTTTTGAATTTTCTCCGAAAATGACATGTAAGAGCATTTTTTATTTTTATTTTTTTTATTTTGCCAGATCCATCTCCACTGTCACAACCTAGTTCAATGAATTGACATTAGCTGTGACATTTTCAGTCACAGCTAACATTGACTTAGGTGACATCAATTGAGGCAACTTTCTATTAGATTCCCTCAAAACTTTGCCCATTTGTTGTCTTCATTGCCCCACCCCATTCATCCGCATAGCCAACACGTTCTCACTCCCAACAAATACCGATGATTGGTCAGTGTCCCTATGCTTCAAACCATGGCGCTTTACATACCCCTCTAGTGTCAATTTTGGATGTGTCGGAGACTACATGTTAGTTTCCATTGATTACATAGTGTCTTTTCAAAATAAACTTTGAATTACGTAAAAAAACTGTTTGTTACACAACTGGCGTTAAGTTATGTAACAAAACTATGGTAAAATAAGTCAAAGTTGACTTTATTTCTCACGGGAAACAGCAGTCCTGTGTTTGTTTAAACCTAACCGTCCACCGCGACCTCCTTTCTCTCTCTTTATACTATGTCCTGTGCTCTGACGGTCTTATAATGACGCAAATAGGTTTACATTGGAGTTTGTTAATAACCCGGCATGCCCCATACGTACACTAAAGAATACATCAGTACATCGGAATTTTAGCGCCGAGGGACACTGACCAAGCAGCGATATTTGACGAGTCGGGAATGAGAACAGGTAGCCATCATGCTCACGCCTACGCATACAGTAGTTGGCAGAAAGTATGTCAGGGCTCTTACACAACATAATTTAAGATTCACAAAAGATAGTAACAAAAATGATAATATCTTGTCAATAAAGTGTTGATTTAAAAAAAGATACGGTCAAAGCAGAACAATCAAAGAAATGTCAGCTAAAATGAAAGTCAGGACTCAAACTGGTTTCTGCAACGCACTTTCAAATGGTCTTGGCTGTTTGTCCAAGTACCAAATACTGTAGCCACTTTGTGCACATTGCGACAACATTAGGAGATAGTACCTACAAATGGTGGGAGCCCCCTTTCCAGTTCATAATGGACAGAAGACAAAAATGTGCTTGACTGTACACTGTAGTGGCTGAAAAGTGCAATGAAACAGTTCTCTGCAGTCGGTTCATCCTACAAATCCTGCCATTGGCCTTCTGAGTCTGTCTCTCTCAGTACTTACCCGTCAGAGCGCAGATGTTGGTGCAGGCGTTTCTCAGGCTGTAACAACAGATGATCTCCTTAAAAGTCTTCCTCATCTCCTGACTCCTGAAGGCATAGATCAGTGGGTCAATCACCGAGTTGCACATGATGAGGATGAGGTACATGTTGAAGTGGGACATGAAGCACACGCAGTAGAGGTTGCGCGGGCACGAGATCATCAGTATCAGGTGAAGGAAGAAGGGAGCCCAACAGACGATGAAGATCCCCAGCAGGATGGTGAGCGTGATGGCCCCCTTCATGCTGGCCCGCTGGTGGATGGAGTTGTAGCCGGGCAGGGCGGCGATGCGCTTGACGTGGGAACGCGCCAGCATGAACATGTGGCTGTAGAGGGAGGCCATGATGAGCAGCATGGCAAAGAACATGGAAACCAGGCAGATGATGACGGGGGTGGTGTCTGAGTAGATGATGAAGACGATCCCGCAGCCCGTGCAGAAGGTCCAGATTCCCCCGATGATGCAGCCGGCTCTCCTCACTGTCATGATGTTGTGGTACCTCAGTGCATAGAAGATAGTGACATACCTGTAGATAATGACATAAATTAATTTCTGAGGTAACCTGTACCCTATGGTTTTCTAGCCAGTTTGCCTAGCCAGTGAACATTTTAAATCATTGGCAGAGACCTTTTAGATGTCAAGAGGAGTGGAATATATCCCTGTGCAGTCACGGCAGCTTTATGGTTAATCTGTGTCACTTGGTGTTTTGGGCCCTTCAAGTTCTCGGAAACCACAATCGGAGGCAATACACATACAGCAGTATGTACCCACTTATTTATTTGAGTTTTAAAGAGATACTTTAGTAATGCAGGATACTTATGAGAGACATTTGGAAAATGTAAGGAGCAGAGGTTAAGATATTCTGAATTGTAGTCCCTGGAAGGGGCAAACTCCTAAATAGTGAATCCTACATTTCCCAAAAGAAACCAAGATAACCCTGACTATGATATCATCAAAGTTATTTTCCAGACTTGACAAAGCTCCTCCAGAGCCACGGAAGACATTTTACAACGGTATTCACAAGCTGAGTAGTACTAACCATGATGAGTAAACTAATCTCTAAGACCGCTTTCAGAAAGAAACAGGTTATTATATTGTGTTTCTCATTGGGCAAAGATTAGAGAGGTTGTTGATTTCCTGTGGAATTTGAGTAAAAGAATTCCTAAAAAAAGCTTGAAAGAAATCCATCCAGCAGTTTGCTAATTACACTGCACAGCCTCTATTGTTAGAAAACCTTATGTAAGTTGTCTTGACGTAACATTTTCATAAAACGAACTGAAAGGGAGACTTTGTACCTTGTTTCACGACAAGCAGAGCAATTATGCACACTGACTCTTTTGAGAGTGTTCTTGTTATACATGGATTTCAATAGATAACAAGAACTAACTTAACTCATTTCTAATTTTACACTTTTGTTACTGTTAACTGCTGTCACCTCTCCCCGCCCCCCTTCACACACACTACAATGCAGAAAATTGTACTGTGTAAGGTGGATGGTAAAACATAGAAAAGAAGTGTTTCTCATGCTGTACTACATACACACATATACAGTAGATATGCCAATAAGAAAGCTGAATGAAGATGAATCTTCATTTGCTTTCTGTGGGTGTTTTTATAGGAATGTGGATCTTTCAGACCAATTTGAGGAGTGCCTCAGGGTGGCATGTTCCACATGTAATCGTAAGTTTGTCATGTAGTGTGGGACTTGCACCGGTCTGGTGTTGGCTCGGTCTCGCCCTGGCTTTGTCTTGACTTGGTCTCAACCCCTCAAAGTTTTGGTCTACACTCTGGTCTTGGTCAAGACTTTGTCTCGATTTAGGTGGTTTTGTCTACAACACCGTCTCCCTCCATCATTACCTGTCCACAGCGATGGCCAGAAGGCTACACATCGACGCCACAACAGAGATGCAGATCATGGAGTCAAACACATTGTCCATCTGCCGGATGAAGTGATCCTCCACCACCAGCTGTCTGTTGTTGAGGAGGTAAATGATGATGGTCTCCCAGGCGTTGGACACACTCACCAGCATGTCCGCTACTGCTAGACTGCAACAACCAAACAAGTTAGGTTAAGCTCTGATCCTATGCATAGACATTCACAAATATGTACAGGAGCCCGAAGAGTAGCTGTCCCAGCCCTCCCCTGCATGACGACACATTCATATCACAGTGAAAACCAACAATTTAACTAGAATGCATTCCGGCACAAAATGCGGTGTCAATACAGAGAGCTAAAATGCATTTCAAGCAGTGCTATGAATGCAGAAATGTAATATGAATTGCACTTGAATACCAAATGAATTGCACTTCGGAACCGCTGACCTTGCGATTCTCACAAGGCGTATGGAAATTGATCAATGCTCTAACCCCTCTGCCACTACGCAGTACAGCATACTCGAATGGAGAAGGCATTCATGGTCTTAAGGATTGTATAAAGGGTAATTTCTGTGTATATAATGTTGTTCTAACAGAGACTGTACGCTGTTTCCCCGACAACAAACCTTGGGTTTGGGTCACCAGGGACATCAAAGTCTTCTTAAATGAGAAGAAGAGGATCTTCAGAGACAGGGACGGGGATGTTGTTATGGTTATACCAAGGAAGGCCTTTCATTTATACTATGTTCAATTATATGAAAACCTTTTCTTTATATTTACTGCCAGGGTCCAGTTCTGACAGTGCTTTTCTACTATGCCCAGCTGTTGCTGTAGTCCTTTTTCAGTAGGAGACTTTAGAACCACGTCACCAGCATAAAACAGAGACATCACCTCTCCATCTAGGAGGGAGGGGCCAGGGGCAGCATATTGATCCAACAATGGCAAGTTCATTTATATACCTATAAAGTCGGACTTAAATTGCAACCTTGACGAACTGGATAACATTTCGAATTTTTGATGGTTCACAGACTTCGGGACAGTTCGGAACAAACTATTTTTCTATTTTTATTTTCTATTTAAACTTTGTAAATGGGTTTAGTGACAGATAATATTATTGTATGCAATATAAGCAATACAAATGTTGATTTTTCTAAAAAGGAAACCAATTAGTCGGTCCTAACAAAGTTGCTTATTTATTCTTATATTATATATATATATATATATATATATATATATATATATATATACACATCTTAAGAAAAGCTAAGAGAGCTTGTAGTGAATGCAGCGATCTTCCAGCTGGAGATGTGTGAAGCTGAGTTCATTGTCAAGGGTGATTCCAAGATGCTCTCCACCATCTCAACTAGCTCACTGTTGATGGAGCTGTGGCAGTGGGTTTATTGCAGGTCATGGTGACATAGAGAAAGATAGCAATGCTCTCTTTCTACAGTAACCCTCTCTTTCTCTCCTCTGTCACTCCATGTAGAGATACACTCTAGTTGCCTCAGAGAAATCAATCATTAAAAAACATATGAATGGAAGCGTAACCTTTGCTGACCAAAAAACTCTACAGTGACCTGAATGTCTGCTCTGTCTCCGAACCTGCTGCTTGCGTGTCAGCTGAGACTCTTTAGATTTGGTTTTGAGCAGGTGATTAAATCTGTCACGTCATGAGGCTCTTTTTATGAGCACCAGTGTCTCTTTGTGTACATGACTCTTCCTAGTGCTTCTTGTTGAAAAAATTTCAGAACTGTTCAAAGATAGAGCCCTGCCAGTGAACGTGTCCACTGACTGGTGTTGATGTCAAAACTGAGGTGCAAGTCATGTCTTTTGTCATGAATCCAAATGACAATCACATGTATATAAAAAAGGAAAAGCAACGTGTGTTTTCATTAACTAGAATTATGTATAAACTCTGAGCAGAGATTGTAAGATTGTAAGAATCTCAGAAAGGCCTCAGGCGGACCACATGGCATTTTATTCTTTCACTTTTAATTTGTAATTTATGACCAGAAATAATTTCTTTCCTCTAGCAACACATACTGTGTGCTATTTGTGTAAGTGAAATGAATAGGCAGAGATAGACCCTGCATCACAATATTTAAAAAATCTGTTTCTGTCAAACTCCAGATGTGCAAATTATCTTCACTTTTAGAAATAAGCCCACTTTGACACCTCTGAACTTTACTGTGTAAATTAACTTTTAATTTGTATATGTGATGCTTTCATTCAGTTCTTCTTCAGAAATGTGCATAAAACATATGAAAACACAATATAAAATGATGATCAGGGCCTTAAGGTGTCACCTGCATTATTAGTTATCTTGCAGATGTGCCTGAGGCCTTTATTATTTCCCTTTATGTTTTTCATACATTGGGCATAATCCTAAATGAAGTTGTGGTTTATTATATCGCAGCATTACTACAACTGGAAGTATCACACCAAGTTATAGGATAAACACTGAAGAATAGCAAAAGTTTGATAAACTACTGCTGCACTGTTCGTAGCTACTACTCTGAAAAATAATGCACTATAATGTGTATACATAACCCACGTAATCAATTCATATGTAATCCCTGTAATCGTGAGCCAGAACAGATAGCGTAGCAAAAAGAACCAGAAGACAATGTTGACTTATTTGTCAAGAAACTTCTCTACTAAAGTGAAGCCACTTCTGTAGTTATTTTAACCCAAACCACGATCTTTTCCTAAACCTAACCAGGTAGTTTTGTTTCCTAAACGCTGCAGGGGTTTATGCAGATACACCGATCGCTTGTGTTGCTGGACATTTGTAGGAAAATGCACGAAAAAAAACTAAATAACTAGTAAGATATTGTACAATCATATGAGGATTAGTTCAATCCTGCTGCACTGGTATATTTATGGGAACATGTAACAGCATGGACTCTATTACGATTGTTTTGAGTCTATTACATTATATATTCCATGGTGTGTGTTCAACAGCTGAACCGTTTACCTGCAGACGAAGAAGTACATGGGTGAGTGGAGGTTCTTGTTCTTCACTATGGCTGTGATGACCAGGATGTTCTCCAGCAGGGAGATGATACCCAGGATCAGAAAGACCTGAGGAGAGCAGAATACTGTGTAAGAGAGAAGAATTGGAAGAGTGAAGATCAGCAGAATAGTAGGGTGGCCTGAAATGGAGTATGTTTCCCAACCCGGGCGTTGTTATTGTTTTTTCCTGAAGTATTTTAACACATCAGAACTTTGAAACTATTAAAAAGAATCATTACGAGAGGGCCAAGTCACTCTTCTGCCAAAAAAGGTTGGGAACCAATGTAGAGTAACACGGTAAGGGTTACCTTGTAGTAATAGTGAATAGGTAATTGGGTGTAGCAGAAAATAATGTAGTACAGTAGAACACAATAGAGTATTGAAAAACAGAATGATATCTCTTTTTTTCACGCACTGGTCAATGTTGAAATTTTGTGCTAGTTAGCTTTCATAACATTTATTCTTTCAGACTAGTGGAGAGAAAAAACATCCCAAATACACATTTAGGTGTTTATTTTACTTCTTTGTCTGTTTGTCTGTAGATTTCTCCCCAAATGCACCAGAAGTTACCTTTAAATAATGCTTGATTTGCATATTTTATTACAACCTATAGAAAACTTGATTGATTCACAGCCTGATTTATACAACAAATTTATATAACAATTTAGTTCTATAACATGGCCAAAACATGTCATGTTTCAAGTTTAATTATAATATCTATCGGTTAAAGATTTGACCGTATTCACCAGTAGTGTCTCTCCTGAATTTACATTAAAAGAAAATGAAACGATACAAAAAAAAAACATTTCGGTGATCAGTACCATGCGTACTGTTTACCTCTATAGCGATGTGGACCTGCTCGCATGCTGCAGGTTTGGAAGTGCTGGTCTTGTCTGGATGCAGCGGGGGGGCGAGGGTGTAGTTCTGGTGGTAGTAGGAGTAAGCCAAGGTGAAGTTACCCAGCAGCAACTCCCCTTGGTAGGAGGACTCATCAGACAGATTCATCCCTGCTGTGGCTCTGTCCAGATCACTGCTGCTCTATTGTGGATGCCATCTTTCAAGCAGGCTGCAAAAAAAAAAAACACATGTCAATGTGAGACAGTGTCATATTTTGTTTTGACTGCAGCTCAGATAAAATACGGAAGTGTCTTAAAACTTGCAATATCTCTACTGACAGCAGGAGACGACTCCTCCGGTTGCATAAAGAAGTCAGATTGTACAGACGTTTATGATAAAATGACTCTACTTCTCTCTTGATTTATTACCTCAGTAAACATTGTAAACATGAGTTTATGGTCTCAGTCGCTAGTTAATCGTCGGTTCTTTGGTTGCAAAAAACAGACAAACATGGCAACGGCCTTAATCTAAGATAGCGAACTCGAGGCTTCAAAACTGCAGTCCACAAACCAATGGGTGACATCACGATGACTACGTCCACTTCTTATACACAGTCTATGCACCACACACGCCATGCTTGGTGCTTAAATTCACAGATTGATTGATGGATGGATGTCAAGATATTATTGAAATTGATTGGCACTAAGCACACATTACATTTTGTTTTATAGGAAAAAAGTTATTGGATTGTGTGCATATATTGTTAAAGAGGTGCACAATACGACAAGGGAAGTTGTCTAAAAGGGTTTAAAAAGCATTTTTCACTTCATCCCAACATTAAGTTTCCACTGGTTACCTTGCAACTCCACTGTGTTCATAAGACATATCTCTTTAAACGTGCTTTGTGTAGGATTTGGCGTCGCGGTGCGGTTGCAGATTGCAACCAGTTAATACTTCTCCCGTGTGCCAAGTGTGTATGAGAACTAAGGTGACTGATGCAAACGTGTGAAAACACAAATGGCCCTTTCTTAGCTGTTGTAAGAGAAGCATACTTCAGGTGAACGAGTTGGCAGCAGAGCAGAAGAGAAATAAATGCTGCAGCTCCTCAACTCCAACAGAGGTCTCCCGTGATGTGTTTTCTGGCCCTGGAGAACAAAACTACATTGTCCTCCCTGTGTTTTCTGTCCACAGTCAGGTAGCCGAAGCAGGTTGGTTTGTCCATTCTGGGTTACTGTAGAGACATAGCGGCCGGCTCCGAAAAGAGGACCCCATCCGTATGCAGATACAACCGATTCGTATATATTATATTCTATTTCTGCCAGTAGATCCCTCTAAATGGTACACACTGCTCCTTAACCTAAGGTGTTAATGAGTGTGCTTCAGAGATGCTGGTAGGCAGATTCTGAACCAGGCTAGCTATTTCCCCCTGCTTCCAGTCTTTATGCTAAGCTAAGCCACTGCTGGTGGTAGCTACATGCTTTAATGTTTTAAAGGAATAGACCAATAAGCCAGAGGTAAATCTTCTCATCCACTTCTCGCCTGTTCCTTTGAGACTAGACTTGACCTGTTTTACTTGTCCATTTACACATTACACAAATCTGTCCAACTAAAATTAGTCAGACTGTTGCACTGGATTTGGTCGGATGAGTTGTATTATCGGGGATCAATAGTTTTTTTGAGAAATTTGAGATTTCTAGGTAATTCCCTTTATGAAATGATGTAAAACAGTCAGACTAGAAAAGTGCACTTGGCTGAGTGCAGATCTCCATCAGGTGTGTCTCCCTCTTCCCTCCCAAACAAAGAAGCTGAGTGTCACTCAATTGTCCCTCCACAGCTCCCTTATACTCAAGAGGGATGTGAACATAATGAAAATAATGCATTTTGCCTAGATTTAGTGCATCATAAGATGTCAGATGAGGAAGTAATCTGCAGACAGTTGGAGACAACTGGTTGAGAACAAACTTTTCTATAGATGCCAATTTTTGAGCCACGACAAAGGCCGAAATGTGGCCCCTGCAACCGACTAGGTTAGGCTTGTTTATAGCCAAGCAAATTGCAGTAAATGCCTTTGGCTACTGAAGCAGTTGTTGATCACTTGGTGCCCCTACCAGCCTTTTAAGAGGAACGAGGAGTCAGCATTCGATGACAGTATATATTAGCGGTTATACATTCCGCGAGGACGATCGCACGGACATGTTGCATCGTTTATACTCTTTGTGGGTCTCTCTTCGCAGCAAACAGACATCCACAAAGCACCTCAACATTTTCAAATTTCTCCGCCCATCCGCGTCGATGTAGGTGTAAAATGTTGGATGTGCACGGAAGGGGCAAAACCCTGCGTAGGGGCGTGTCCAATGATGTGGACATTGCGACCCTCGTGGATGCGGCAAGTATAAATCAAGCTTGAAACAGTCAATAAATTAGCTTTTACCAAAAATTGTGAAAGACCGCAACCATGAAGGGTCCTCGAGCATGAGCTCATAAATGAGCACAACAGTTTATTAGGCTAATGGGTCCAGCAGTATGTGAGATTAGCCGTGGACAGACGGACAGATACACGCACGTTCGCATTATCTTTGGAATGAACCAACGCAGAGCGAGAGGGGAGCAGAATCGCTTGTTGACCGGCGCGAGACATGTCCTGGTTCAAACAGCAATACATTGTGGCCCTTCCGAACTTGTCACATCCACATTTAAAGAGTTTAAAGACACAAAAGAGGATGGAAGAGTAAATCATGCACGTGTGTTGACTTGCAGAGATAACAATGAATGAGAAAAGATGATCTCCGTGAGAATATTTGAAAGCAATACAGAACGTCTGAGAGCCTTACTCCATTATAATCCATTATATTTTTATATTTTGAATCGTCACCTGGTGCCCGAATACGTGTTTTCCTTTACATGAATAAAGACATTTACACACTGCGTTCAAATTATGTGCCATTATACGTCAGTGAGTCTCAGCTGAAACAAAAAAAAAAAAAGCACTGACGTTTGTTTTCGACGTTCCATTTTTGGTCGTGACACACTGCGAATGGGACACAAGGAAGCCTCAGTGTCCTGGCCTCAGCTGACGAGATGTGATGAGATAAGCCGTAAATAGCTTTAAAGGAATACTTCTCCAACATAATGACCATTTGTGTATCAATTAATCACCCCATGTTTTTCTCAGTGTTTGGGAAGAAGAGAGCATAGGATTGGATAAATGAGACTTGGATTATACGGCACGAGTTGTGTGAGAGATTGTAAACAGCTTTTTTTTTACACATTTTTGCCGTTGATTAAATGCGACTCCCATTTACAGCTACTTCAATTCGTCAAGACCTTTTCTTTTTCTTTGTTCACCGTCGAGGCAAGTTAACACGGGGTGAGTAATAGATTCACAAATGCTCATTTTGTGGGTGACCTATTCCCTTAACTCTTCCCTTAACTATTAGAGTTGTTTATTTGTTTGCACAGGGGTTGTATAACTTTTTTACTTAGGACAGGAGCTGCTGCTGAAAGCTGATAAAAAAAACATCAAGAGTGGAAAGCCAACACAAAGCCAACCAAGCACAAGTTGAGCGCTTAACTTAATTCTCCATTATGCCCACCATAACCTGTCTGTCTCAAGTGTACAGAATGCAATTATCCAAATCCCATTACAAAGTTACACGAGCAGTACATTAGTTACAGTAATTAACCTTTGCTGCATGGCCAAATGACAAAGCCAGTATGTTTGAGTAGTTATGACAAGATGCCTCTGTTATGTATGCACTTTGAACACAATAATTGCAGGAAGTATGAATCCTATCAGCATAATTGGAATTACATTTTTCCCGGCACTAATTGACACAGAAGTTATCTTAAGCTGTTTCAAAGACGAGAAGTCAAAACTCAAAGGTATAATTAATTTGCAAGTGCCGATGACGTTCAAATCCTAGTAGAGCGATTACATTTCATTATTTATGTTATAGGCAAGTCTTTTCAGAGTGTATAAACAGCTTCTCACATCCGTTTATTATCTTTTAATATTAGTATCACACGATGTTCTTCCCAAATATACAGAACATGTCACAAGATCTGTCCTGTTGGAATCACTGCTATCCTACTTGTTGATGTTTCCCATATATGATTCTGAGTGATGGCAGGAAAAGAACGTTATTGGCCGTTTGTCAAACTCTCTCTGGAATTATATCTAAGAAGCTCCAGATCCAACATTTCAAGCAACAAGCACAGCAAATTAAAGTCATATGATACTTAAAGTAAAAAATGGAAAAGCAAATGCATCCTCTTTTTTCAAAAAGGTGAAAATAAAAGAAGTGTTAATTTAGACATTGCGCTGTAGTTCAGACTGGATGAGATCACAGTATCAAAGAAAACTTGTCAGCTTCAGACAGAGTTATGAATTAAGACGTAGCACAGCAGAGGATTTGTTGCTGGATGGATTATATTTTTTTTTAAGAGACCAGTATTAACATTTCTTGTCAGTCGTGACAGATCGCTTCTTTTTTGTTCCTGATCCCCTTTTGAGTCCTTTATTAGGTGCCAATGAGTCTGATTATATCTTTATTTTAATCATATATTTTTACTCACAATATAGCTACTTAAAATGAACTGAGCCAAAATAAAAATTTGTAGCAAAATCTAAATGTATACAGTATGACAGCTGGGAATCTGCTACTTCGGTGAAGTCGGTCCATTTTATGAGTGACATCACCTACCGCAGGAGTCGGGGTCATCAACCTCCTCAACCATCAGAAATGTTGCTCACCTGGTGATAACAAAGAATTAGGTGGTACATGGCAACATGTCCACAGGTAGAAGTTGGACAGCGCTGCGTGTACAACTGAAACAGACATTCTACGATCAAGGAGAAAGGGCAGGGAAACTTTTGGCCTGGCGTTTAAAGTCAATGCAGAATGAAAGATAAATTTTAGAAATTGAGTCGGAGAAAGGGACGACAATTACTAACCCACGAGAAATAAATAGCACTTTCCAGACATTTTATTCTAAATTGTACACGTCAGAAAGTCCAGCCACATCTTGCACACTCCACAACTTCCTAGGTCAGATAGAAATACCGTTCCTTTCCTTAGTGAGAGCGCTAAACAGGAACTCAATTCCCCTATTGCAATATCTGAGTTGTCAGAGGCCATAGACAGTATGAAAGGAGGGAAAGCTCCAGGACCCGACGGTGTTCCTATTGAAATCTACAAAAAATTTAAGGACAGGCTATTGGTTCCTTTACTGAATATGTTTGAAGAATCACTTGAAAATGATGAGCTGCCCCCATCTCTGCGAAACGCACTTATAACCTTAATATTAAAGCCAGGTAAGCCCTCCACAAAGTGTGAGTCCTACCGCCCCATCTCCTTAATCAATAATGATGTGAAAATAATAGCAAAACTGCTTGCCAGAAGGTTGGAGAAACATTTGCCATCTATTGTGGCCTTAGATCAAAATGGATTAATTAAAGGAAGACAGGGCTCTCACAATATTTGTAGACTGATGAACATTATATATGCCAAGAAAGAAATACCTGATGTGGCTGTGATAGGACTTGATGCGGAAAAGGCCTTTGATAGGGTCGAGCATGAATACCTATTTGAAGTGCTTAACCGTTTTGGAATAGGCAACTACTTCCTTAATTGGATCAAACTCTTATATCATGACTCAAGTGCTTCAGTAATGACCAGCTATATGGTATCAAAACAGCTCTCTCTTTGTAGAGGTACAAGACAAGGATGTCCCTTGTCTCCTCTTCTTTTTGTACTGGCCATTGAACCTCTAGCAATTGCAATTAGAGGCAATAGTGAGATAACTGGTATCACAATTAATTATATTGAGAATAAAATAGGACTATTTGCTGATGATATAGTGCTCTTTCTGACAGACTTGAAACAATCTATACCTTCTTTATTAAGTTTAATAGGAACATATGGTAGTTTCTCAGGTTATAAGGTTAATGCATCTAAGTCTACAATCCTATTTTTGAAAAAATCTGAGCGATTAACTCCACCACTAAATACACCATTTAGGAACATTGTGGACAGCTTTACATACCTCGGTGTTAAAATCACGCCTACAATAGAATCCATGGTACCTACTAACTATAACCCTGTGACGGAGTCAGTAGTTGAATCTATTAATAGATGGAAATCTTTGCCAATTTCCATGATTGGTCGTATTAATATTCTGAAGATGAATATCCTTCCTAAATTCCTGTACCTTTTTCAAACCATCCCACTTGCTCCTCCTTCTAATTTCTTTACTAAAATGAAACAGCTTTTTTGTAATTACATTTGGAATGATAGACGCTCAAGACTGCGCATGACCCTGTTATACTTACCATATGACAGAGGTGGGTTAAAACTCCCTTACCTCCAGGGACACTATTGGGCTGCCCAACTATGAGCAGCCTCATACTGGTTTGAACACCAGTCAAAGCTGCACTGGATAAGGATGGAGGAAACCACAACTTCCAAAATCCCCTTATATCTCTACCTTTACTCAGCAAACTTAGCCACTTTGAAGAAACACACTGCAAACCCCTTTGTTAAAAATACGCTGACAGTATGGCATGAGGTGTTAAGTTATCTTGGGGAAAAAACTCCTCTATCCCAATATTCACCTATTTGGGGGAACAGAAACTTTACGCCAGGTAACGACCCTGGTTTTAAGTTAAGGGCAGACAGAGGTATCTCTCCAAGTGCCTATGTGTACCTTTTGATGTGACCTTGTCCTGTCTTGTGTTTGTGTTTGTGTATTGTGGAAAAGACAATAAAAACATTTGTCAAAAAAAAAGAGTGGAAAGCCAACACAAAGCCATCCAAGCACAAATTGAGCGCTTAACTTAATTCTCTATTATGCCCACCATAACCTGTCTGTCTCAAGGGAGCAGAATGCAATTATCCAAATCCCATTACAAAGTTACACGAGCAGTACATTAGTTACAGTAATTAACCTTTGCTGCATGGCTAAATGACAAAGCCAGTATGTTTGAGTAGTTATGACAAGATGCCTCTGTTATGTATGCACTTTGAACACAATAATTGCAGGAATTCAGCATAATTGGAATTTTTCCCGGCACTAATTGACACAGAAGTTATTTTAAGCTGTTTCAAAGACGAGAAGTCAAAACTCAAAGGTATAATTAATTTGCAAGTGCCGATGACGTTCAAATCCTAGTAGAGCGATTACATTTCATTATTTACGTTATAGGCAAGTCTTTTCAGAGTGTATAAACAGCTTCTCACATCCGTTTATTATCTTTTAATATTAGTATCACACGATGTTCTTCCCAAATATACAGAACATGTCACAAGATCTGTCCTGTTGGAATGACTGCTATCCTACTTGTTGATGTTTCCCATATATGATTCTGAGTGATGGCAGGAAAAGAACGTTATTGGCCGTTTGTCAAACTCTCTCTGGAATTATATCTAAGAAGCTCCAGATCCAACATTTCAAGCAACAAGCACAGCAAATTAAAGTCATATGATACTTAAAGTAAAATATGGAAAAGCAAATGCATCCTCTTTTTTAAAAAAAGTGAAAATAAAAGAAGTGTTAATTTAGACATTGCGCTGTAGTTCAGACTGGATGAGATCACAGTATCAAAGAAAACTTGTCAGCTTCAGACAGAGTTATGAATTAAGACGTAGCACAGCAGAGGATTTGTTGCTGGATGGATTATATTTTTTTTTAAGAGACCAGTATTAACTTTTCTTGTCAGTCGTGACAGATCGCTTCTTTTTTGTTCCTGATCCCCTTTTGAGTCCTTTATTAGGTGCCAATGAGTCTGATTATATCTTTGTTTTAATTATATATTTTTACTCACAATATAGCTACTTAAAATGAACTGAGCCAAAATAAAAATTTGTAGCAAAATCTAAATGTATACAGTATGACAGCTGGGAATCTGCTACTTCGGTGAAGTCGGTCCATTTTATGAGTGACATCACCTACCGCAGGAGTCGGGGTCATCAACCTCCTCAACCATCAGAAATGTTGCTCACCTGGTGATAACAAAGAATTAGGTGGTACATGGCAACATGTCCACAGGTAGAAGTTGGACAGCGCTGCGTGTACAACTGATTTCACAACGTGAATCACGGTAACCAGTACATGTTACATTTTATATTTACATTTTCATTGAGCTGTGACAAAACAGGTTGGGAGCTACAGCCCTATTGTGTTTTATGTATTATCCATGGAAAGAAAAGGTCAGTGTGGGGGACCAGCTATGGTAGGAAGTTTTTGTGAGGTTTTAAACAGGTCTTCACCTGACGAAACCAATTTTCCGAATGTTTTGTTTCAAATGCTTCTGGCTGCGTATCTATCCCCTGGCATTTTTGTTGTAGCCAGGTCAACAACACAGCCCATTATGGAGATATACTTCTTCATTTGATTCTGCAGATGGTGGCCACCTGTACTCTCTCGCTATCCGTTTCCTGCTCCTGTGATCCGACTTGTGTTGCTGTTTGAGGACGTGATGTCAGAGACGGAGGGCACCGTGTGATGTGTGGCTGCTCCCATGTGAAGATGCACGCTATCGTACTGCATAAATTGTGCTCTCAGTTACAATCAAGAAGAGACATCTTGAAGCTTCTGACAGCTAATTATTGTCAGACTTCAAAGGTCTGCCATTGATCATTGATGCACACTATCAAAACAGGTTCTAAAAGGAACATGTGGACACGTGGAACTGTTAAATTGTGACGTAAGAGCTTATATAACTGCTCTCAGCCCACGCATACACTAACTGCAGAGTGCAGATACATGAATACGCCGAGTGTGTCTCCTCTCTTCTCTGACTGCAGCTGGGGACTGCTGCGCGAGGCTGCTGTGAGACTAACCTGTGAGTGCTTTGGGGCGGCTCACGGCAGCTCCCGCTGCTCGTTCACGACAGTGCAGAACGGTACGTGCTTTCACGTCAGAGTCAAAACACCAGAAAAGTTTTTAAGTTAGTTTTTATAAAAAATTGTTTTATAAATTATAATACATGTAGAGTATTTAAGAAACATTATTAAATTATAAAATAGCTATAACTTTGTGATTCTGTTTAGGCCAGCAGAGAAGGCCTTGCAGGCCCTGATGGCCCACCACTAGGTGTAGGTTTGTGTTTGATGTTTCCTGCATTATTCATTCAGATAGCAGGAAATCATCAATTATGCACAGCACAACACATGCAATTAAACATAATCACTTGGAAATATTAATCAGACCAAAGGAACAACTTGTGAGCATGGGCTGTTTGCACGTCTCCCACAATACAGTATATGAAAGGAAATGAGGTAACTGCTGTATATTTCCTCAACGAACCGGCATGTTATATGGTACAGTCAAAACGTGGAGTTAAAAGTAGCCATTAAACTAACAAGCCAATGGTATGATGCTCGTAGTGTGTCCTATTTTACTTGTTATGATCCATTAATGATGGGAATATTAACAAGCATATGAATGACAATGAACAAATCATCTAGCCGCTGTGAGTGTGATCTGCAGTTATCAGGGTGTTAGGATTCTTCTCATGACATTGCTTTATTGTGACATAAGAATGTACTAAGATGGAGCCCCGACTGACTAAATGTAATGAAAGGTTATCAGAGTGAAGAACATAACTGGAGTGTAATAAATATATACTTTTACTTTAAAGTCCAATTAGGTAAAGAAAAATAAAGTATCAATTATTCTATCAAATATATTTAAACCGTTGGACTTTATTTTTCTATTTATCTTAATCTTAACCATAGGCAAGGCGCCAACCTTCGGGTCTGAAAAGTGAAGCCAAAGCAGAAGTGACTTAAAGTTGCATTCTTTCTAATGGCCATCAGGGGCGACTGACCCAGACTGAAATGACCCTACTTTTCACTTGATTTATTATGTCTTCTTCAATACAGCATGATGTTCATTTAGTAAATTATGGTCCATTTAGAGTCAAATAGACAATAAAACAGGGTATGCTTTAGGGCGGGGCTAACTTGTGATTGACAGGTCGCTACCACGCGGACAGCTCTGGGAGCTGTCCGCGTTTTCATCTTAGAACTTTAATCCTTTCAGTGTGTTTTCAGATCATGAAAGTTAATGTAACATTATGGTTGCCTAAAATGTTTTATTCAGCGTTCAGTTGTACTTAACTCCACCCTCTGTCACTTTTTGTTGCAAAAACCAAGCTGGTGACGGCCAGAAACCAAGATGGCGACCATCAAAATGCCCAAATTGAGGTTTCAAAACGGCAGTCGACAAAACAATGGCTGACATCAAAGTGACTAGGTCTGCCCACAGAAGACCCTCATTGGGGCCCTAAAGAGCAAAAGTGCTGTGAGCTTGGGCCAACCCATGGGGGACCCACATGGGATTAGTGTGGGTTTGACCCTGCCTACAGTAAACCCACACCTTCCCACAGTTCACAAGCTCGGGCATGTTTGTTGGGTACATCCACTCTTTATATAAAGTCTATGCTATAGGCTTAACAGCAAATACATATACACACTGAGCATCAGCCTTTTCAGCAAGGTACCACTCTGAAGCTACGTCAATTTACACCAGTCAGTGCACGTCATTTTATCATCCACATTATATTAACCCCTGCAACAGCAGCTAAAGCCCTTTAGCCTGCAAGCTAACACTAGAGAAGAAAGCTAGCTAACAACACTTTGAATTTTTTTGGACACCTTTATGTTATTTTACTTTTTTATTCTCTTTGACACAGTGAGAAAAGAAACGTCAAATCACACACATCTAGAAAATGTCACTAGTGTCACAATAAAGTAGTATTTGCATTGGTATTGCCAACTTTGGAAATGATTTAATGAGATTCGGTATCTGGGAAGTCGGTACATTCTGCTGTGTGTAACATAACCCACTGCAGGGTCATCGCTCCTGATGATGAGTTTGGTAGCATGTGTAATTTAGTTACTTGTTGTGACAACAACAGTATTATATTTGGGACTCTCCTGACAGTCATCTGAAGGCAGCAGGTATCCGTTCCATCTGCAGTCTCTAACTGGAGTGATGTTGCACACTATAAAGCCACAATGATCTGGCTGTGATCACAGCTGATCTGCTGGTTACATTTTTGGCAACCAGCATCAGCACGTCGTAAAATAACCACAGAACACCCCGTGTTTATGCGCACATCAAACGTGTCGTTTAGATTAATTATTCTACAAAGTTTCTTCTGTACAAAAACAGTTCAGTCACAAAGCCCCACAAAAAATTGTGAATCACTTAAAACTTCTTGCTCCGCTTATAACTCCCTCAGGACTGTTCTTTCTGATCTCCCCCCCCCAAGTGCACCACAGGGACACCAAGGGAGCCTGGCCACAAAATCAACAAAAGTCTGTTTGGCAATTTCCCGACACACTTTGCAGGTCGCACTTTGCATCTACCTGGCCCATAGACTGTATATAAGAAGTGGACATATTGTGACGTCACCCATTGCTTTCTGGACTGTTGTTATGAAGCCTAGAGTTTGCCGATTTCACCGTCGCCATCTTAGTTTTCTTTTGCAACCGGAAGTTACCATATTTGGAATAGGGAAAAGTGACGTAGTGATGCCGTATACGTATTGATGGCGCCGTAAAGTATATTCTGCTTTATGGTCTATTTGACTCTAAATGGACCATCATTTATTAATTGAAAACCATGCTGCATTGAAGAAGACTTGAAACTAGAGATTGAGACCATAAACTCATGTTTACAATGTTTACTGAGGTAATAAATCAAGTGAGAAGTAGAGTCATTTTCTCATAGACTTCTATATAACCAGACTTCTTTTTGCAACCGGAGGAGTCGCCCCCTGCTGGTCAGTAGAGATAATGCAAGTTTTAAGACACTTCCGCATCGGCTTCATTCAGCAGAACCGGAGGTTGCTGCCTGATCTGGCCACATGTTTCTGGCTACACCACAAACTGATAATCAGTCTGGACTTGTCTGTATGAGTCAGCGAAGGCTGAGCTTGAAAATGGAGGTTTGTCGCGAGAGCATGTGTAAAACTGACAATTGAAATAATGCTCTGACAATAAAGACATAAGGTGTCTGGGAACTTTTACAGTTAGTAGCGTGAGCTAGCTAACTTTGTTAGCCTTAGCTTGCCAACTTTTGCTACTGTTTCAAGACTTTTCTAAATATATATGATGCTACAACAATATGCAATGTATGGATGTTATACGCTGCTTTCCATTTGAACTGGGAAGTCGGAATTTCTGAGTTCCCAGTCAGAAATTTCAACTGGAACGCCGATTCCGACTCGGAAAGTCGGACGAACCCCACCAATCCCAACCTTAAAATCCAAGATGGCTGCTCCGTGCATTAACAGTAAAATATCTTTAGTAATATGCTGTTTATTTGCACTTCTGTCTTTTTTGTGTCTCATTAAATCAGTCATAGATACAGAACTGTCCAACTTATATCTGATGACATGTTGCTGCATTGTTTGTATGCCCAAAATGCTGGCGTAATGCGTTTTTGTCAACAGGTATTGCTAACAATGGCTAACCTGGCTTGAGCAAACCCCATTATGTTTTTTTGGTAACACTTTATAATAACTACACACTATGAAGCATTAGTTAAGTATGAATAAACACTTAATTCATCCTTTATAAAGCATTGTTCCTACATTAACACTCATTAGTATGCTATTCATAACAACAGTTATAAATGTTTTATTCTTGATTAATAAGCTCGTCTATTGTGTGTTTCATGATTGTGTTTTCATACTTTATAAATGATGGATTCCCCATTTGTAAATGAAGTATTATATATATTACAAAACAATTATTAAGGAGTTGTAGATGATTAATAAAATAATTTATAAAGTGTAAGTAAATGATTAAGAACGCATTTAGATGTACATTATTCATACATTTATATATATATATAATGATTTATGGTTAGGGACTATGTTAATATATGCTTCATAAATGCGTATTTATACTGCAATTCATGGTTAATTCATGATTAATTAAGGTAGTTACTACTCGTTAGTAAAGTGTTTTGCGTGACCTCATCTAAAGTGAGGACTATCTATGCCTTACAAAGCATTTATAAATGACATTGAAAGGCCATCAGTGCCTCAAAACCCATAATTTTTCAACAGAAAAGGCAAATAGACACAACACAAAGTGATCAAGAACATATCAATATTCATAAATAATTAAATAAGTAAATGTAAACTAATATGCAAAGCTCCTGGTTAGCTCCAGTTGTACATTTACAAATGTTTTATATCCAGCCATGTTCTCCTGAAGGAGAATGTCTTTGTTTGTTTTCTTACATGAATGAATGCCTGAGAGGTTTGTATTTAACAGTATATTGTTTGCATCTTGTAATAAATATTGATATGTTCTTGATCACTTTGTGTTGTGTCTATTTGCCTTTTCTGTTGAAAAATGATGGGTTTACCTATTATTATTCTCCAATTTGCTCAAATTGAAGTACAGTCCTGCTGAATGCCTTTTGTCTGTCATGATTTGAAAAGCTCACAGTGTAGCAGAGAGCGCTTCGCTGAGCCTCCTCTCACACTGATCTGCGTGGGCAGCACAAAGCTGATCCACCACATCCATCGAATCTCAATCTGCAGCCAATCTCATGATCTGACTGTATCCAATGACAATGACACGGACGAAAACATTATATTCATAATCACCTCTTCAAAGGTTGCCCTGGCTACACTATCACAAACACAGTATTAAACGGCATTTACTTTTTCTCCGAGATGCAGCGGCGCAGACATTTTTAATAGGCGTGTCCAGAAGGGGCTACAGAAAGTCCTGAGGAATCCATAACTGATATTCAGGAATTATGTTGTGCTGTTGTAGTATAGGATAGTTGAAAACTATTTTAATACGAAAGTAAAGGAATCGCATAATGATACTCTATGGTTTCTTATATTATAGTTAATGTTACAAGTTATCTGATTTGCATAGACTTATACCGGTACAGTTAACATTTTAAGGTCCACAACAGTAGTGTTTCAATGTGTTTTTCAAATACAGTAGGCTAATTGTCCTTCTCCTTACAAAGACACATATTGATTGTAAGGAACAATACATTTACTGGGAACAAATCTATACTAATCACCATTCAAGTCATGACTACGCTTTTCTTCGCTTGTAGTCTCATGGTAAATAGTTGTTGGTGGTTGCCACCAACAGCAACTTGGATGCAATTATCAACAACAAAATAACTACATATAATGTCAACATTTTCACAAAGATATGACAAAAAAAGAACAAACTAGGACCTAGGAGTGCACAATATGGATACAAATTCTGTAATCTTATATCATGATACCATCATATATGATATTTCCTTGAAACCCATTAGTGAAATGGTTATTAACAGAATACCAGATAGTAATGTGTGTTGTTGGCTCATCTTTTGGATTAACTACCTGACAAATTAAGGGTGCTGGAGACCCACATTGAACCGATGTCATTCTGTTCCTTGCACCTGTTTTCCAATTATGTTTGTTCAAAGCCAGCTGAGTCCTATGAGTCACTATTTACATGAGCTATAATAAAGTGACTTGCCACACATCTCTTCTTCCGCAGATGCCACAGAGAAGCGCACATTCTTGTCACAATGAACATCAAATAAACGAGCTGAAATGAGGCGAGTTTTTGTTCCCCCAGCAGGGGATGTGTTTATCAGGAACCAGAATCAGGTCAGCGCCTACAAAGCCAGCTCCTCGTCTCGCGCAGAGTGATGCTCACTGCTGTTGCTTTGCCACTGTGGCGACTAATCTTTGTGAGGAAATTATATTTTCTGAAGACGGTTATCACAGTGACAATTAGACTGAGCAGGGAAAGTGTTTTACTGCACAATGGGGATGGCATTTGTAAGATTTTCCTAATGTCAATAAATGAGGGGTCTCTTACTTTTCACTGTTACTCATTTGCACCATGAGACTGTGTGGCACATTAGCACACGCTGCACAGCTTCGAGACCATCACACACAAAAAGCTATTAAAAACTGTTTTATACCCCATTTGAATCATTGTTGTTGGTTACGAGAGTAAGACGTGCAAAATAGCCTTATGATGATGTGGGGATTTATAAGTTTAGAATAAAATTCATACAAATATAGTATGATTTATAGGTTTATATGACGCTGTTAGTAGTTGATCTTGACATATTATTCTGGTCAAACAGATTCCCCAAACAGAAAGTAGAAAATAAACAAGAAAAAAACCTTAAAAATATCATGCAGCTGCAACATGTTCAGCCATGTAACCCAGAAAAAAACAATAATCAATTACGATGATGTCACTATAAAATTGCTCACACTTCTAGCCAGTGTTACATCAGATCTATAAATGACAGTTTTGACAAAAAATTAAAAAACATTACGTAAGAATGCAAAGAGGTGGTGAAATTCTGAGGTAAAATCCATCATGAGAGGGGAGACAGAGATAAATAATGACTCACCTCTCGCAGCAGCTGTGACTGAAAGCCTTCCCACAACTGGCTCACATGGATAGTGCCTCTGTGGAGCATCGGACCAGTGGTTTCGTGCATCGTGAGAGTGGAGATAAGATGCGAGAAAGAGAGAGAGAGGGAGGGAGGGAGGAAAGGAAGGAGGGAGGGAGGGAGGATTCCCCCTTTCAGATCTGACAGTGTGCATGCAGCTACTTACAGCAATTTTTAGCCATCTCCCTCACAGTGGGTTGAAGGCAGCAGCAGCCAAAAAGCACAGAGCTTCCTCCATGTTGTAAACATTCTGTCTGAGAGGAGCTCCATCTTAAAAAGAATTTAGCTCGTAAGGTGTGACTTCCTCTCAGGCAGAACTCCAACCTGCAGTACAGCGAGGAACAGAAAGAGCAGCAAGAGGAAGAGCAGATATTTTGATACAATTTGTGTGTGTGTGTGTGTGTGTGTGTGTGTGTGTGTGTGTCCTGAACAATTTCATACCAATACGTTTGCTCAAGTGGAAAGTTGCACTGATAGCAACACGCTGTTATTGCTGTTGTTCTGAATGTGTACACACACATATCCTGCAGTAAGAGACCAAAACTGCAGCTGCGTGACCTTTGAAATTATTTTGCGGTATTACCACTGGTATCAAAGACAGATTTGGAAGATAGCAAATAAGCAAAGGCTACTAAATGCATCTTTCAAAGTCAAATAAGGCTTTTAAACTGTTTATTTTTAACGGTGCTAAATTAAAAATTCAGAGCATGATTGAGGATTTGTTCCCGCACGGCTCTCAACATGGCGACGGCTGAGCAGGCGGCCAACAGCTAACGGCGCTTGCAGCGCTAACAGTGCAAACAATGGCAACACTGCTGACAGAGCTAGCTCTTTAAGGGAGGTATAGTGTGAATGTTTATATTGTAATATAACCTCCCAGCATTCTATTGAGCAACTGTCTCATTTCCTTCCAGCATTGTTACTGTGTTTAACGTTCTGAAATGTCTCCACAATTCCGTTGTTATCCAATAAGTCATTAACAGTGAATGTGCTTATAGACAATGTGTGAGCACAATTAGTGACTTGAAGTGATTAGTAATACTTTTTTCATTATTATTTCTGCTGCTATTAGTGCTACTACTGCTATTATTACTATCATATGTATAATTTCTGTCATATGGATTGTCTATGTTGTAGTTTTATTTAGTTCCTTCTGTACACATGACATCTATTAAACTTCTGCCCATCCTGGGAGAGGGATCCCTTCTCAGTTGCCCTCCCTGAGATTTCTTTCTTTTTTATTCCCTGTTAAACTGCTTTATTTTTTTGGGAGGTTTTTCCAAAAAAGGTTCCAAGGACACTGTACAGAATGTAAAGCCCTCTGAAGCGAATTTGTGATTTGTGATATTGGGCTATACAAATAAAATGTAATTGAACTGAAAATTCAGGTACATGAGTAGATTAGGCATTAATCCAAGTAGCAGAAACCTTGGCTCTACCAATAATCCACAATCAAGACACTAAACCTCAAACTGTTTTCCATGAACAGGTCAGAATAATCAAAGTGTGGCGATGTGAAAATACAATACGGTACTATTATGTGTACATCTTTAGTAAAATGGTTACACTTGACTTGGAATAGAATTATGTTGATTTAACTTGAAAACATTGAATGGGAACCATTAGTTGAGTCAAGGTTACATTTTTCTTTCAGCATACCTGGTTAGCCACCATATTTATCTGATAAAATGAAACCTATTCTTTAATATGACCCAGACTGCCGACAACAATAAATGTTCTTCTTATAGAAAACACAGTTTGTGGACTCACAACCGGTGTTAAAAATGAGAATTAAAATCAATACAGAAGAGGCTACAATATCCTGACATTCCATAGAAACCTAGCATACAATTCCCATGATGCCCAGCCCCAGTCTACCAAACTGACGTTTTGCTTGTGACTATTAAACCCTGATTTATAAAACAAGGTGCAGTGCACCTTTCATAAAAATCAGAGCCGCAGTGGGGGTTTTCTGTCTCGGCCCAACACTTAATATAACCGTTATTTTCTCATGATTTGGTTGATTTTTTCTTTGTTTTTCTCTGGATTCCTACAAGCCAGTGCATGATCAACAGGAAAAGGGAAATGCCCAACCCTCAGCAGTAACAAGGTGGTGAAACTAGTTTGCAGCATCACAGTAACTTCACTGCAAAACTAATACCGTACCGGTCGGTAAATGAAAGGGAAGTTATGTACAAAAGAAATAGCTGTTTTTTTTGTGTTTTGCATTGTGAACTAATTAACCGACAAACTGGCAGTATAAAGTAACGTCTCAGAGGCAACTGTCTTGATTGTGTTCTCCACATCCTCCAAACAGGCTGCCTGTTTTGTTTTGTTTTTATCTCCTACATGCAGCAAAGGAGGCTTTAAAGCGCTTAAGCCACACACACGCTTTTTTATATAAAAGTCATTCTTTGTCATCCTGTAGCTCAGCATCATTCAAGCCACTGGGATTTTTTTTTCCTAAACAGAGTGACATTTGTGTATCTTCAAGGGAGTTTTTGTTGCGGAAAATTATACTTTTACTGACGGGGAAGCCGACCTCAGGCTGTGCATGCAATGCTTTTTAAAGGTCTGCCTGTGTAGGACTCCGAAGACAAAGTCTATAATGTCTGCCCTGTGTCTGCCCTGTGTCCAACTGGTCGTCCTCGCGGCAATTTACTGCACACCCTGACTGTCACGTTCAAAGCAAATGTAACTGGCACAAAGAGCACTAACATATAAGGGCACAAAGGAGAAGCAGAAGAAAAAAAAAGATATATCAAGCTTCTAAAGGGACTGGGCCTTCTGGACAAAATAAAGAACATAAACGGAAGAGAAAAAACCCACACACAAACATGCATTGTCCAGTTAACAAACTTAAAAAATTGTGCACAATAAAAGCAGGCGGGAATAGAACTGTATTTGTGAAGACCCGTAATTAACATCCTTGCCTCTTTGTGCTTAAGCCCCAGTTCCACCGAAAGCCGGATGTCCCCGGATCACCTCGGATAAAAAGAGGTGAGATCCGGGGTGATCCGCGGTGATCCGGGAAGGAAATCGTCCCGGGTGACAACACATTTGACATGTTTCCCGGTTCTACTACGGTCCTACTACGGATCACCCCTGTTCAAGCCTGGTCTATCCCGGATGGCCACGGTTTGACCACGGTTCAACTACAGATACGCCACGGACACGCCCCGGATGCGTCACGGATGCGTCCCGGATGAAGCGTCAGGGTATAAATAGTCCTGATTTTCAGAGACAAAATCACTCTTACGAAAATATTTGAAAGGACAACAACATGCCGAAAATTAAACCCATCCGGGGTGCTCCGGGGTGTCAACTAGCTCCCGTTTCATCCCGGATTAACACAGTTATGCTACGGTTCATCCTGGTCTTACTACGGTTCATCCCGGTCCTACTACGTTTCTTCCCGGATGCGCTACGATCAACGCCGCCCCCCTCTCCATTCCCGGATGTCCCCGGATCACGCCGGATGTTAGTTGTACGTCCGACGAGCCGCTCGTCTTCCCGGATACGCCACGGACGGCCGCGGATGGCCGCGGATGGCTACGGTTCATCACGGATGGCCACGGTTTTACTACGGTTCATCACGGAACGTCCCGGACTGACTACGGTTTCACTACGGTTCCACTCCCGGATGACCCCGGATCTGATCCGTAGTGTATCCGGGGACATCCGTAGTATGTCCGGCTTTCGGTGGAACTGGGGCTTTAATCAATTGAGTGCTTTTCTTCGTAATTACTTTATCTTCACTGGAGAGAGACACCTGAATCATTCAGTTGTGCTTTCTGATTACCATTATAAATTTAGATATTATATTTAGCTGAGCGCTACTCAGATTATACTTACTTTTGATTTTTTTTCTGCACTAAACACATTTATATTCTCACTCAGAAAAAATTGAATTTATGGCAGGGCGTCATCCTTGAAAGGTCTGTTGAATAACAGCATTGTTATGTATTGAGGGGAAAAAACAGTGACTGCACCCACACACTGCTTTCTCATTCATTAGCATTTGCACAGTATGTGAGGCTGGAGCATTGTATAGTGAATGTCCATGGTGGGTTAGGCGTTTGGCTTTGGATAACAACCCTGTGGTGACATAACAAGCCAAAGTAAGGTTTACAAGGGAGGCTACATCAACCATGTTTGAGCATCCCGAGTGGCAATTAGATACGGGAGAGGCAAACGCAATCTGCAGCCAGACCTCCCACTAATCTGTTTATTCTTTTAAAAACAACTAAGCACCGAAGTACCGCCGGAGCAATTTAATTATCTAATAGCAGAGGAGACACTTCAAGTGTTGTTGTTTTTTTTGTTCCTTTGGCTTTTCAGTTAATGAGTCATCAAACCTAATTTCCCCTTTGCATTTTTTATCACGGCAACAGTGAATGTCAGCACAGCAGTAATGAAAAGCTCAATCTTACCGTACATCTTCTATGTTCTATGTTCTTTACTTCTTTACTTCCCTTTCGTCCTTGATATTCCTCTCTTGACTCACTTCTACTAATGGAAAATTGTTATCTGCCTCAGCTGAGGCAAAGTCAGGATGGCATTTCATCACGTCTGCAGGAAATAGAAGTTTCAAAAGATTCATAACTTGAGGGCACATTAAAGTGGAAATTGTTTTATTTTGAAATCAAAAAATCCCAGCTTGAAGGCTTGAAAGGCGGCTGAGAAAAGTTTGTACTTCTTCACATACTGTAGAAGTAGCTGCATTCAGCTTTAATTCTACAAGATGCTGATGGTGTGGCTGAGATACATCAACAAGGAGCATCACTGTGCGAAACGCTGGGGGTCCTGGGGGTCCTGGGGGGCGAGGGGTGGGTCGACAGAGGTCTCTGGAAAAAACCTTTAAAAAACAATTTGTCACTTTCATTTGTCACTGAAATGTCTTTTAAAAGCTTACTATGTCTGGCAGTATTCACGATTCAAATTCATCCATTCACAGATATAAATACAGAAAAAGATATTGTTGTGGTGCGTCCTCTCAGATTACCATAGAATGCCCAGTTGTCTCTGGTAAGGCCGTCTTCCATGGGTGACTTCGTTGCAAAATGGTCCACAACAATTTAGAGTGGATTTTTTTTCCTGCTCCGATGTCATGGTTCCAAATGTTTCCTTTTTTGCAGCAGCTATTTTGACATGTCATAGCAGGGTAAACACAGGTGTAATTGATAATATGAATTGTTCCATTCTATTTAGTGTGTCACAGTCGTTCCATTACATTTAGGTGGGCCCTGGCCTAACTAAATGAAACAGGGCCATTATTAATAATAATTACACCTGTGTTCACCCTGCTATGAAAATGGCTGCTGTGAGAAGGACCTATTGTGGCAGACTG
This sequence comes from Leptoclinus maculatus, assembly GCA_032191485.1. Taxonomy (NCBI): domain Eukaryota; kingdom Metazoa; phylum Chordata; class Actinopteri; order Perciformes; family Stichaeidae; genus Leptoclinus; species Leptoclinus maculatus. The sequence continues at coordinate 21,564,848 of JAVDOI010000008.1, forward strand.
GCTGCACACATGGTGTAAAGTTGACATGTGTGCATGTGTGGAGTTGAGAGAGAGAGAGAGAGAGAGAAAGAGAGAGAGAGAGAGCGGCGAGTGTGCTATGTGTATTCCGTTGCTGGGCATCATTGTTGAGTGGTTCTGTGGTTGTGTGAGTGGCCTTAATGTTCAAGGTATTGTGAGCATTTCTATTGCTATACACTATAGCAATCGCTACCTCTGTTTCGGAAAGAGTGACAGTATACAGTATATATATATATATATTTATATACCGCCATATTATTCACTGTAAGGAAGCAGGAAGGGTCCAACTCTTAGTAGTAAGAGTTCAAGTTGAAAGATATGTAAGAAGTTATGACATTGACATGACATTTTTTGTAACGGATTGTATATGGACCCAATTGCAGCACACAAGATTCCAGGAACCATTGGCTTTTATTATAAACGTAACAGGTACAGACTGATACATCAAAGGCTCTGGCAGAGCAGCAGAAACAGCAGGCAGAATTAATTCAAGTCAGGAACAGAAGGCTGGTGAGTTTACCGGGAGTCAGGCGGGACGGGTAGATCAGGGGCAGGAAGGGTCGACAACAGTTGAACCACCTCCTAATAACCTCATTATGACGTCACAGCTACAGGTTATTATTTGTTGCTAGGGGTGTAACAATACACGTATTCGTATTCAACTGTTTGGTGCGAGGCTTACAATACGTTTGAATAATGGGTAATATAATGTTCTTTCGGTGGAGCCACTGCGCTCAACCTGGCAACCCACCCAACGTAACAGACACACGTCTGACATGCCCACCATGGAAAATAAGCTAGTGGGAAAAATAATTATAATACATGTAGTGTATTTGTGAAGAATTATTCAATTATAAAATAGCTATAACTTTGTGATTCTGTTTAGGCCAGCAGAGAAGGCTTAGCTGGCCCTGACGGCCCACCACTGTTTGAGCGGCAGGAGTCTATATATTGGCTTGATTAGTGATCAATGGCAGGTGAGTGAACAGGTGAAGGGAGTTAGACTGATGAGGAGGGAGTGGCTGACAAGTAGAATGAGGAGGGTGTGGAGCTGAACTGTGACATTTTAGCGTTTTGCTTGATGTAGATTCTTTTTTTTTTACCTAGCTTTGTTTTTTAACACTCAATGGCTGAAGGAGGAGGAGAAACAGATTTCTCGAGAAGGACATTTCAAGAAAAGCTGGACATCAGCCCTGACCCAGCCAGGAAAAGGATTTGTGCGCCACTTTCAGTTCAGCAACTACGAACGGTATCCCTGGCTGACAGCGTCGTCGAAGCGTTGCACATTTTATGGCTGGGAATGCGTTTTATTTGTGACTGAGCTTCTTGGTGTTTGGAGCTATGCTGGATTTGTTAATCAAGGCAGCAACAAGACACCATAGCACGACAGGACACTTACAAGCTACGGTGGTTTTGAAAACTTTTTCAACCCGAGTGCATCTACAACTCAACGAACACGTTCGCAGGAGGAAAGAGGAAAGGAGGATGGACTTTGTCTTTAAGTGAACAGCAGCTTTAGTAAGTGAATTGCTTTTGTTTTTACATCTGCAGTAGCGTTACTACTGCGTTAATTTTTCTATTGTGTCGTTTTTATGATATGGTTAATATTGTTCCCTCTGATGTGAATAATATTTTAATGGTGCCCTTGAGTGTGTGGCGGAATGCGTTTTAGTTCCACAGTATTGCTGGATTGATTTGTCATGCTTTGTTGTCATATAAATATATGTGACTGGTTCTTGTGAGTTTGTTCTTGTCATTGTGTTAATTACATTGATTTTGACTATATGCATTGTCCGTTAATGACGAAGCATCCCGTCATGTGCGTATTCATGTATCTGCACTCTGCAGTTAGTGTATTTGTAGGTGTTGAGCTTCATTTTTACAAGAAACAAATAATAACCTGTAGGGGTTAGGGTCGGACATTTGGTTCTCTGTTTGGGCTTTTGTTTTCTTTTACAAAGCAGGAATTATGGTCTGGAGAAATGGGGATTGTGTGGCGATTGCTTTAGCCCTGTTTCTCTGCTGCAGGGAGAGTTTGTAGCGTGTGTGCTGCTGTTGTTTTTCCTGCTAAGCTAGTTTAGCATAGCGCGCCTCCCAGAACACACGTGCCTCACCAGAGTACAATGTTGTTCTTCCGTGGTGGGGGTGTCAGACAGCACGTTGTCTGTTACGTTGGGTGGGTTGCCATGCTGAGCTCAGTGGCTCCACCGAGAGAACAATATATTTCCCACAATTTAGACTTCTGCATTTTCCAAATGCATTGGTATTATTCAAACGTATTGTTTGATTCGTAATGCGTACCGAACTGTGAGCCTCGTACCGAACGGTTCAATACGAATACGTGTATTGTTACACCCCTAGAAACAAATAATAACCCGTAGCTGTGGCGTCGTAATGAGGTTAGTAGGAGGTGGTTCAACTGTAGTAGGACAGCACTGAAGGCCCAGGTATAAAACACATGGCCCGCCACTGTTTTACACAAATATATTTCAAGACACAAATACATTTTTCTCCCACAAAACTTAAGTTGAAGGTGCTAAATACCAGATTGGAAACATTTCTTTTGCCTCTCAGCAGCTCTCAACATGGCGACGGCTGGCCTGCGGCTTGCAGCTAACATTGCCAACAGCATTAGCAATGTTGATTCCGCGACTATACCTTCCTATCAGCTGTAACCGCCACATGAGAGCGGTGCAGAGCGGCGGCCGTTAGCTAACCAGTGGGGCACGCTCACCTGCATTAACACACAGATTATATGATTAATGATTATTCATTCTCTGTTCAGGTAAATTACTCTACTACATCTTCACATAGACAGTAGTTGTTTGCTGCTATATTAATGCTCTGACTCCCATATATTGCAACTTTAAGATAAGACAGGCAGTTACTGTTAACAGTTAACAAAGTCTAGCGCTCACATTGCGTGTATTTAGAGCAGATACATTGAATTGAGTGCACATCAAAAGATGCTAAGGGCGTAGATGGAAAATGTATACAGACAGAGAACCGAGGGGTCAGAGAAAAAAAAAGTGTACTTACGCTTGTGGGGTTGAGCACAACAATTGAGTGCTTTGCCCTGCTCACACAGATCTAGTATCACTCGGGGATATCTCCCATATAAATGTCTCATTCATTGCATGTCACTAAGTAGTAAGCAAACTAAGGAAAACCTTTCAAGTTGATACGGTAATCAGTTCTAAATCCTTCTACTTTCCCCTCTGGATCTCACTGGTAAACTAAAAAAAATGCCTTCATACTTTCAATTTGTATTGAATTTGACAACAAGATGAAAAGGCTTAACTGCTGTAGCTTCTGCATGTTCTGTACTGGCAGCAAAGTTTAGAGAAAAAGGGGACAGTGTGTTGGAAAGGAAATAGCAATTAGGTGTGACTGCATACCACTGTGCTTCTCCCACTAATTAAAGCAATGTTTCACCTTTCAGGTCTGGCTGACTGGTCACTTTTTATTGCGTGGAGAAGCAAATATGAGTGATTGTGAATGAACAAGTGATGTCATTCATTTGGGTATTGAGATTTCTTTTAAATGTTTCCACTTTCATAACAATAGCCTATACGCACGCTCACATTTCCAGTCAGCCAGCCAAGTCACCTCCATAAGGGTCACTCGGTCAATGGTCAATGATGTTATTTGCATTTTTTCAGGCATTGTGGCATACGTTAGCAACTAAAAAGGAAGAGGGCTTCAAACTATACATTTCAAGTTTCATACACAATTACGTATTACAATCGCGTCATGTCAGCCCCTCATGTTTGTACACTAGCCAAAGCTTGTATAGCTTGCCAAACGCCATGTGTCGAACGCTGTCGTTCTTTCACTTCTTTTACAAATGTCCTGTGTTGTTTTAAATTAGTTAGATGAGATTTGCAAACATTTTTGCAGTTAGACATCATTTAGTGTAAATGAACAGTAGTTATTGGTTCATATTGTTCTCGTTTTCTCCAGACTCGCTCACTGTAACATACTCATGTAATCACCTTCATTGCAAGTTCACAAATGTATTGTTTAAAATAAGAATGTTTAATTGCACTTGCAGCAACTACAGTATGTATTGTAACCAATTTGTGCATTCTCACAGATTGTGTTTCGAGATTCCCATCCTGTGCTGCCAGTGTATCTATGTGGCAGCTACAACAGCTTTGTGCAACTTTGTGGCAGCACTGTAGCACCAGACTAATATAAATATTATTTGAAATTATTCCCGAATGAAGATCACCTTTGTTCCCCCAATACACCGCTGTAAAGACACTGATCAGAGGTGGCATAAACCAAGAACCAAGGTAACTACATTTTTTTAACATAGTACTTTGATTTTATTTATGGATATTTGTTTCTGGTTGCTCAAAAACCTTTTCCATCGCTGCCACCTCTTGTAACTGTGTACTGTGTGAAACCTAGAGCGTCCTAGTTTGAAGTGTATAGGGCATTTGACCAGTTGGGAGTGAGAATGTGTTTGCTGTGGCAGGGGTTGGTATTGTCTTTTAATATCCTTTGGGCTCTTCGCAGGCACCTCACTTCACCAATATCTGTGATGCTCGGTAGATGGGTGAAAAGGATGTTCTGGGCGGTTTTAGTCACCCGCTGTAGAGCCCTTCTGTCCTGGGCCGCATACAAACCATGCCAGTTTGTAATGTGTCCAGTCAGGATGCTTTCTATTGCCCCTCTGTTAAACTGACTTTAAATGTTGCAAGCAATAGATTAATCTGAAACCATTTCACCTTAGACTTGATGACCTCTAGTGATTTTAGGTGATTTCTACAAGAAACCCTGCACTTTGGAACCCAGCCTCTCCAAGGACACAGAAGCGGAGTTTTACTACGTAGAGTGTACGGGGTTTTTTCCAGACAACCCAGGTTAAGAGTTGCTTTAATTTTAAATGGCACAGAACAACAGTCCCTCGTTGTTTGTGCCATATACAGTGTAGTGATCGTGTTTTCGTACTCGCTTCGACATAAAGATTCCAGGCTTTTCGTATCTTTGGGTGAGGTTCCCATTTAATTAGAGTTCACAATTGACAATACAACTTGATATCACTTAGCTTCCTGGTCTCCCTCTGGTTTTGCGGTAAAAAACGTGCAATCTCCCCGTCACCCATGCATCATCATCACCTGTCTGTTGCACCTGTGCCCCATATATTAATTACCTGCCACACTAACCCACACTGCCACCCGTGGTCAACCTGAGGTAGACTCCCAATATACATTTATAATACCCAGACCTATCTAATGGCTCCTACATACAGTATATGAGCCCAGCAAACTTTATGTATTATTAAACGCTGCATTGTTTCTCAAATCATTGAAACAAGCTCATCATTTATTTAATCATTTTGTGTTATCAGCGCAAGGTGCGCAATTGCTAAAATAAGCTAATGACTACGGATAAGACATGGAAACAAAGCACAGTGGGTAAAAAAAATCATAGAACCCAATAAATGGCAATATCAACAACACAAAAGAGAAACGATCCAGTTGCATGAGTGGACACTGAAGAATATGTCCATTCACTGATGGCTATTGTATATAATATCTCTTGTGATACTAAAGAGAGGTCAGAGCTGAAACAAGGACGCATTGAGCCGTTTATTCACACAACATTGTGTTACACTGTGAGATGGCTCATCTGTTTTCAGCTGACATGAGAAACAAATGAACATGAACTCAAAACTATGCTCCCGTGATGTTTAGCCCATTTTCAGGCCTGAACAGGGATCACCCCTCGAATCACAAGGCTTTGCTTTGTTTGATGTATACAGGACACGCCATGCCTATGTTTGCTACAGTTGCTGAGTGGCTCTCACGGATATATTCTATCAAAATATACTGTATTTCTGCCAATAAATTACAAGATATTATAGTATAGAAATGTCCAAGATATGTTTGAGGATGTTTAGAAGCAGTGTTTTTGTTGTAGTTTGTCCACCAAAGAGTACTACTGTTTTCAAATTTTTTTTTAACTAAAACAATCACATTACATTACATCTTGATCTCTATCCTATGATAAGCAAATACATAGAATCTTTTATTTTTATTTATTTTTTTATGGTTATAGGCTACTCCCGGCTCTTGAGGTATGAGTGGGATACACTCCACCTCAGAGATCAGACAAAGTAATTTATTCAACAAAAGTAACTAAATTATAAAAGCATAAAAGGACATGGGATGTGTAAATCAGTAGTAGGTAATTAGCACTGAACTACAGCTGAGGATGATGGTGATAAACCACAGTATTGCACAAATTCAAAAATTTGACCTGATGATTTGACCTCATGGTCTCACAAGAGCAAAGGTCAGGGGATCACGATAGGATTAATCATTTGGGGGACACGAATATCTGTGTGATTTTCTGTGTCTGCACCAAACAGGCAGACATTGCCGCTTAGAGTCGTGCCAATGGCTTCAAAACAAATATTGGCTTATTTTTTTTACTTTCAAATGACGTTATTGGTATGAGCTTCAAAAATTCTGTATCATTCAGGCTGTGTTGTTTTCGCAGAAAAGGCATAGAAAAATAAAATGAACAAACTTCACAAAAGCTGGACTGCCTGAACTCTGCTTGTGTGTCTATCCTGTTTTTCTTTATACCACTTAGAATCTTTTCAAAGCTGCCCTAATTCATATTTCAGTATGAGCAATGGATCAAACACACAGCATTATCATCCAACTCAGTTCCCCTCAGCTCTATCAAGCTTTTTAAACCTCTTTATTTCATTGTATACTGTACACGACCTGCCCAGCAGACACACACAGTTAGAGAAAAGCCGGCGAAACACAGTGCGGCATTTAGCAGCTAAAGAGCCGGATATATATTTTCTCAGGAGTCGGTGTAGAAAAGAGCTGAAAGGAGAGTGAATACTGACAGAAGCATGACTGATGGCAAATAACGTCAATGTTGCCTCTTTGGCAGCTGGATGTGTAAATTGCCAACTGTTAGCCGTATAGAAATAATGAGTCAGCCCCCTAAAAGTGTTTGTGATTGCCAAAGTAGCAGCTTGTGTCTCGCTGCAGCACTGACAACTTGTTGGTAGGACACAGCGGTACTAATAACTGTGAAACAGCCTGAAGGCAGAAGCCATGGTGCAGAAGGGAATCAAGCAAACTGAACATTGAAAAACCATTTATTCACATGCTACGGCTTGGTGCCTCAGAAAATATCACGAACAACTCTTGAATTCTAAAAGTTCATGTCAGCAAGCGATCCATGTTTACTGCTGAATGTAATCACTTACCCGAGAGGTAAAGCCCGCTAGAGTGTGTTTGAAAAGAGGTGACAGACACTTTACAGACTCATCTTGATCCCATTGTGCATCGCTGTCTGAACAACCGTAACAACAATAATGCGCAAATCTAGTCTCTGATTGCTTAGACTGACACTTAAAAAAAAAATCAATTTTCACTTTTTAGATTGCGTATCCCTCTTTGAGTTCCTCAGCCATCTCCTGCCTCGCTGATGGCTCTAGGAAAATCCCTCTGCAGCATCAGCCTCCTTTTATAAGCAGTGCTTCTTAGTATCAGCTGCTGGCAAAATTGGAAAAAGAGCAAAAGTACAAACTGAAAAGGGCAATTATGCAAAACAAAGTGTTAGCACCAGTTTTTTTTCTCCCCTTTTTTCATACAAGCAACACTGACCTAATGTGTTTGCTTTTTTCTGGCAATTACCCTCCTGAAAGATAAGAGCTGGCTGTTGTCAGCGCCAACCATCTGAGCATGCTTCACTAGTTACCAATCCCAAAGGCAAAGCAAATATTGAAGATGCAGCACCACAACTGGATGATTACATACAAAGTCTATGCACAGACGCGATGAGACTGGAGTGACGCGAATCTGCGATGGAGTGACGCGAATCTGCGATGGAGTGACGCGAATCTGCGATGGCGCGGCGCGATGGACGCGAATTTGCAGCACGATGGACGCGAATCGCGTCAAATGCCAAAACGCCGAAGTTGAAATATTTGAACTTCTGCGAAAAAATCGCGTGATGCTGTGGCGAGATAGCCTATCAGCGTTGAGACGTTTCCCCTGTCATCACTGACTTCCTGCCATTGCTGAATCAGGAAATTAATACCGTAGCCGTCTGTGTTCACCCGGAGCTCTACGATACCTCACATCAGTAGAGACCGGACCAAACTATGTGTATAAATGTGTGTGTGTAAACCAGATGGTACAAACAATGAAAAAGACGCTGCCGTATTTACGTCTAGATGACGTTATTGTGAGTGTTGATGGAGCTGCTACCATGTTAGCATAGCCTAGCACCGATCCATCCGAGCTCCATTGAGAAAACAAGTATTTAAAAAGTTATTTGCTTGTCGTCTTGCGGAGAGAACTAACAAAACATGAATTCAGACAAATCGGCACCATTAGGTAGTTATTTCGGAGTCCCTTTTTGTCGGTTTATTGCAGTTAAATCACAGCCAAATCAGTTTATTTGGGGCTCATACAGCCGTAGTAAACAGCGGACGTGTGGCTTGCTAGACGCAGTGAATACATCTCGATAAAATCCACGGAGCTCCTCCGGACAATGTTATTAACCCAGACATGACGTCGTTTAGTTTCCCGTGATATCTGGGACTTCCACAACACGTACTAAGCAGAAATAGAAGTTATTTTTTTCCATGGTTAATGGCGGACAGTTGAGCGGCTTTCAGGGCGATAAGCCCCGCCCCTTCCCCAGCGCGATTCACGCGAATGAACACAAATGGTCCCCGGCGAGACCGGCGGCGCGATGGACGCGAATTTGCGGCGCGATGAATTCGCGCCGCATTAGACAGGATTCTAGCTCTCAAAAATGATGCCAGACTGCTGTATGTGATAGATTGTACATGTATAGTGATAAAGGAAGTTAAATATATAGTTATATAGTATATAAAAGTACAATGGAACAGCTGGAGAAGCTGTTTCCCAAATGACGACCTTTCGTGACCTCTCGTACGTTAATCTCTCTAGCTCTGGCCTGCTTCACTCTATCAACTCCAATTCTTTTTTGTATGACTACTGCCATGCTATGATGGTGGGTGTTTTTTAGGCTTTACTGGGCCTCATTTAATATAGTATTATCAATAGTAGTGCTTTTTCACCAGGCGAACCTGACATTTTCAAAATGGAGCTGTGTTCCATCTTCATTACATAATCTATCATATAAATTAGGCTGGGTGGAGTTTGATTTTATTAAATTAACTTCACGTTGCATTACGGCCTGTTCCAAAATGAACAAAAACAATTCAATTTACTATTAATGAAAACTCCACGTGAAAGTGCGATTTGGAAACCTTTTTAATCCAATTTCTGCTCTCCAAACATCTTAGTTTGCACATATTTAGATCAGAGAAGTATTTTTCTGGTGTTGTGCCCACGAACCCTTTTAAGAAGTTCAGTGTTTGGGCTGCTGTAATTATAGAATCCTGCTTACGGCAATGGTTATCAGTAGGAGGCGCTATGACTATGAGTTAATATTGACATGCAGAAGTCCTAAAGCCATGACAGTCATCAAGCATGTCAAGTTTGGGACAGTTTTGACAAAGTACAGCTCAGTTACAGCAGCTTGATGGATGATGGCGAACCATGTATAATGGCTGCCACACCACGTCCACGTCGTTCGATGAAACCTCAAGCTTTTAGTAACTTTTAATCACTAAGGTCTTTAGATTGTTCTGACCAAATTCTAAGTTGATCTGATTAATTCCCTAGGAGGAGTTCGTTAAAGTACAGCACCAGGGTGAAATCAATCGGGTGAAATCTCTAGGAGGAATTCGTTGAAGTACGAATGCTTGAAATGGTCAAAAAACGTCATCAAATTCAAAATAGCCGACTTCCTGTTTGGTTTAGAGCATGGTCCCAAGAGACTTTTTTTTAAGTCTCCATGGAATACAAGCAGTGGCGGGCCGTCAGGGGCTGCAAAGCCTTCTCTGCTGGCCTAAACAGAATCACAAAAAAAAAAAATTATAAAAATATTTTTCCCATTATTTTATTTTCTCATTGCACAGCTACTGTCTTCCTCTGTTGCTCTGCTTCCAATGCAGCTTGTTTTAAGTAGAGCTTTTATCCAATCAGATTTCACCTCTGTGTCTCTAGGTAAGAAGAGAGGCCCCAGGCCTGCAGCCTCACAAGTTGCATCCATGTGCAGTTTAAGTGAATGGGGACGATATTGTTGATTGTCATAGTGTTCAACCAATCAGATCTTTAGTTTGACATGTTGGGCGTATTCTTTGAGGTGTCAGAGCCCGCTATCCCCATACTAGCCGGCCCACAACTACGTCACTATTAGTGCAGTGATTGGTCAGTGGGCGAGCACGTGACTATCGTGAAACGAAACTTAACAGCAGAGGCTTAGTCGGCGTTGTTAATCACATCACGTGATGCAGCTCAGCCAATCAAATATGGGCATTCTGACAAGTTTCCTGACTCGAGTACCACACACCGTGACACAGGGGGCTGAGATGAGGAAAGAGACGGCTTATCATTAAGGGATGATGGTGGGTCCCACAGCCAGACCAGCTGAGAACCACTGTCCTACATGAGCACAGAAAACATTATATTTTCCTGAATTTAAGCTTCTGCATTTTCCAAATGCTCTAGCATTATTCAAACATATTGTAAGCCTCGTACCGAACGGTTTAATACGAGTACGTAAATAGTTACAGCCTTAGAAACGAATAATAGCTGTGGCGCCATCATGTGGTTATAAGGTGGTATTTCAGCTGCATGACAGCAGTGAAGGCCTGGGTATAAAATGCACGGCCCGCCACTGGATACATGTACCTACCAAGTTTCATATACGTAGGTCAAACATAGCGCTGGGGCAGCTCTTTTGTAGGGGGCGCTTTAAAACAACCAAAAATCCATATAAAATATGTCTTCCCATCACCTATGACACATGTACAAAGTTCCATGACTTTTTAAGCATCCCAAGCCACTGAACAATTAGCTTCCTTTTTCATGGCAAATGATGCGTTGCCACGGCTTTGAGTTATAGAAAATGTTGGCATTGATATATGCTCAGACTTGAAGTAGCATCATGCATAAGACATTTTTTGCAGATTGAATAATGTACCTTGGAGTTATAACAACTTCCTTTTTCATGCCGAATGAGGCAAAATGGCCGCCACGCCACGTCAAGTTTTTCCATGAAAACTCACGAATTCGATAACTTTTCATCACAAAGGTCTGAAGAGCATCCTGACCAAAGTTGAGGTCGATCCCAATAATTCTGTAGGAGGAGTTTGTTAAAGTACAAAGGCTGAAAACTGCAAAAAGTGACAAAAAGGTGGGTTTACTGTAGCGCCTCCTAGTGGTTGAATGGAATACAATTTTGGGATATGTTACAGGATGCGATGTGCACATATACTGCAAATTTGGTGATTTTAGGACAAACGGTTGAGAAGTTATGTGTATTGATATATAAGCCAGGCCCCTAAGAAGTTTATTGGTCCATATCTTGTACACGTAAATAGATATCAAAAAGCTTTTCATAACCTTTGATGATCTAGGTCCAATAATGATCCACAGCAAATTTGGTAGCAATCGGACCTAAATGTAGGAGGAGTTCGCAAAAATGTGTTTTTCACAAAATAAAAAATGCCGGAACAATTTTGTAGGTGGAGTTTAGGGGTCTGAAAGGCTTTTTTGAACATGTGTGGAGTTTCAAGTCAATCGGACATACGAGGGGCGAGGGGCGTCGCCGGTCCAACTTCTAGGGCTCCCGTAGTTGTGCCTACGGTGTAGAATTGTGATAGACTCTGAATTGTAAGTCACTTTGGATAAAAGCGTCTGCTAAATGACTGTAATGTAATGTAATGTAGGGGGCGCTAGAGAGCCATTTTGTAACACGCAATTATGACACCCATATCACACGTACATTTTCACCAAGCCTGACAAGTGTGCAAAATTTGGTGAGTTTTCATGCATGGCAAGTACCCCAAAAATGCTCCCAATGCGGACATATAACAATCATAATAATAAAAATCCTTACAATTTCAATAGGGCCTTCGCTGGCCCGACGTTGTCGGTTGCTCGGGCCCTAATTAAAGAATGTTCATGAAGTCATTTTGAAACCTGCTCTTTGGCAGGACCTCTTTAAAGTAAAGACAGACTGACAGATTAACACTTTGTTCTGTAGAGAACAGAGAAATAATGAGACAGAAACAAAGAAAAGTGAAATATGTGCAATTCCAGGTCAGCATGACACTTTGTCAACTTGTTCTCATGGCTGAAATCAAATGAAACATGTGGACTCTTTGGCCGTTTACAGTTGTGAAGGTTAGTAATGTCAGTCCATTGTTCAGTCCCTGTTGATCTAAACATACAAACTCAATCCTCCATTGTCAACTGTTACCAACACTAAGAGCTTCCTTTATACACGTCACCATTGCAGCGACCCCATCCAGCTTTGGCCCCTGTCGCCCCCTTCGAGCCGCAGTCCTGCCGCTGCCGCCTCCGAGCCACCTCCGAGCCGCAGCCGCCTCCAGTTCCTGCCGCTGCCGCAGCGGGTTCCAGTTCCTGCCGCCTCCGTGCTGCAGCCGGTTCCAGTTCCTGCCGCCTCCGAGCCGCAACCGCCTCCAGTTCCTGCCGCTGCCACCTCCGTGCTGCAGCGGGTTCCAGTTCCTGCCGCTGTCGTCGTCGAGCCGCAGCGGGTTCCAGTTCCTGCCGTTGCAAAGCTTTTTAGGAATGATTACCAAGGTCTTCCTGGTTTGGAATGACGAGATCAGGACAAAGGTTAAAGCTTAAAAACACTTATGAAAGCTTGACTGAACTCTCATTGCCCTCTTTACCAAATTCCTGCACACCACAACACACTGTGTATTAGCAGTTGGCATCTGACCAGCAGTACAATCACATATTTCTTCTTCTTACTGCCCGCTTTGCACCTAAACCAAACCTTATCCCATCTATCACCTCCACCCCACTTGCTCTTCCTGGAAACCCTCCAGTCACGGGTTAGCCTCTTCAACCTTTAGCCCTTATTATTTTTACTGTGTGACTGGGATTAGCACGACAACACAACACTGGATGTGTTGTGTTTTCTGCTCACACTCATGTCAGAAAACAACCACGTCCATTTAAAGATGGTATGAGAAGTTAATGTACAGAAAATGTCCCCGGGAACCTATAAACTATAAAAACAATCATCCTTATGTTGGATTGTATAAAGGCTGTATCTGGGCTACTTTGTGTTTGCCACCGATTTTCCAGTTAATTAGAAAACAACACCGACTTTGTGTCTTTGAAGGTCTCCCTGAGGACGTACATGGCAGAACCAAGACTCTGATCTTCTTCACTTTTGTCACAATATCTGTCTTGTTTGCTTGTATTTTACTCAGTCTGCCCCTTGGTCCCTGTCTCACCCGCCCGTCCCAGTCAGCTGGATCACACTACCACCTGCTCACCGGTTTTCACCTTCCTTCATCAGCCATCTGAGCCCAAACCCACTTTACTATTAGCTCATGTATCTTCAATTCAATTTAATTTATTTTGTACAGCCCGAAAATCACAAATTTGCCTCAGAGGGCTTTACAATCTGTACACATACGACATCCTCTGTCCCAGAACCCTCCCATCGGCACAGGAAAACCCCTTTAACCTCTTCAACTCATTACTGAACATGTTCTTGCTCTTGTGCATTTGGGTCCTTTCCCTGCTGCCTCGCACCCCCACCCACCTGACAAGTTCATCTTTACAGTTTTCCCCCTTGTGTAATTGTGTAGTACTCTCTGCTCGATAATGCACAATACAATACTTGTATTATGACATACATGACAGTAGTCCCTGCCTTCTGCTAATGCAATTAACGCAAGGGTACATGCTGTACTAAATGCTCTATTTGTTCCATCTAATATTTCCCCGTAAGCCTCTTCATTGCTTGTTATTGATCTGTTTAGTATAAATTACTTTATATTTCAACCTGCATTAGTTGTTTTTTTTGCCACTTGTAAAGAAGACAGTTGCTTATTTACACATCAAGTAGATATTTAGCTACATGTGAGTATTATTTATATTTACCTGATGAATGTAAGCCTAATATAAAAGAAATATCTGGCTTTTTAGCTGCTAAATGCAACACTATGTTTATCTTTGTGTTTCACTTTGTCTGTCTGCTGTTTGGTGTCGAGCTGGTGGGTTACAGTTGTTTTTTAAAGCTTTTTGTGGCTGTGAGCAACACTGATGATACTATGGATTCATCACCAAGAGCAACACCTTTCAGATTACACATAGTCAGTTCATCCACATTAATAAATGCTTTAAATATGTCAGAGAAAGTTCATTTTTAGCTGTTGTATTTAACATGTGACGTAGGAGTTCAGAGCTGTACTTTCCCAGCACTCACTGGTGTTTTTGCAATGCGACAAACATCATAGAGGGCGTTAAACATGCGCACTAGTATCCTGGATGCTGTTAGTCATGTAAACAGGGATATAAATAATCCAGTTGCTCATGATCCATGTAAACATCAAATCTCAAATGCCAATGTATGCACTCATACATACTCATACAAGACTATTGATCTGATCTGTCCTCAGGTTGGTTCAGCCTGTCACTAGATCAGTGTTGGTGACTCTCTAAACTGGGAGCTCAATGACTGTGATTCATGCTTGTGCAATTATGTGCACATCAATACAGAGAGAAATTGGGCGGATTTGGTTTTAACCCCTCTGTCAGCAGGCATCCGCTGAGTACCCAATGAATGTGACCGGAATCCTAATCAGCTTCGGGGATGATCTGTGTAACAGGTTTCATATTTACAATAATTTACAAAACAAAAAAAAGCTGGGATTCATCATAACTGTGATTGAAGATCGATTTTTAGACTGAACCATAACAGCAATCACACTGACAAATGTAGATAGATACATAGATAGATTGATTGATACTTTATTCATCCCGCAAGGGGAAATTTGTTTGTATTCCCGGTCATAAGTTCTTAATTACCTGACTATTCTTTTTCTTTTTAAATCATAGACTGTATATAAGAAGGATTTTTACTGTGCATTGCCAGATAATAAAAATAGTCTAGTTGGTAGAATGTAAACAGACCGCCCTCTGCTGGTGGAATACATGTACTGCATCTACTACTACATCTTGTGTGTGAATGGTATGGAAGCCCATTTCTATGGAAAAATAAAGATCCTGTAAGTCATTATAATGAGATACTATCTAAAAATGTCGACTTACTATCTCAAAAGTTTTACTTACTATCTCAAAATATCGACTTACTATCTCAAAATTTGTACTTACTATCTCATAATTTCGATTTACTATCCCAAAATGTTGACTTACTTTCTCAAAATGTCAGCTTACTAACTGAGCGCGGGGCGTAGCAGAGCAGAGAAGCCATGGTGGAAGTAAAGATATGATTTGAGTTAACGGCAAGCTCGTCACTGCAATACAACCTTTTTCAAGTAAAAGCCTCTTAGAGGAGGCAAACGGCTGTTCAACAACATGTAGAAAAGCAATATTTTCCGCTATTTTCACCGCAGTCTCACGGTATATTTTACTCAACCACAGTGCGCTGCTTAAGCTAGCAGCAAATCTTTGTAAAATAAGCTAAAGCTGTCTGTATTTAGCCTACCTGTTCAGCATAGAGTTTGTAACATAGTTTATATTGAAACATGGCAAACTCAGCTACCGGCTGAGACAGCAGCCGCTCCTCCATACTTGCACGCAGCTAATCGCAAAATGCGACTCAGTATTTTGGTTTCAGCGATATTTGTTATTGTTTTGACATTTTAGATTTGTGTCCGGTAAGAAATGACTACATTTATACAGACTGTCTGAGGTAAACATAACTGTTGCTGCTCTAGAAACCGAATTTATTCTTTTTAAATGAATATATTTTTTCATAAATAGCGATTCCTCAGTTATGAAAAAGAGATGTTTACGAGAGGATTGTTCATGTTTGCAAATTTAGACAGAACTATCAGGAGCCATAACAATGGCATGTGTTTTTTTAATTGAAAGGTGAACGTTATCCTTATAAAACTACACTTACACTATATATAGGGTCTTTCAGTAGTTCATACTACACCATTGATGATTGCATTTACAAATGTTGGCATGAACCAAGATTAAGATAGTAAAAGCAGACTGTTGTATACTTTACTGCAGTTACAGCAGCAGTGTTTAGTGACTCGCCTTTTATATGCTACATTTACAGTATCCAACCTGTATGTTTCAATGACTTTTAAATTCATATCAATATTAGCCATGGTGCATTGCAGAACACAGTAGTGGTGTCACAGATTTAAAAAATACTGTACAAATGCAAAGTGGCAATGCCACTTCCCTCGCAAAATCATAGCTCATCTGTAGCCCGGACTCTTGTTGTGTATATAGGATGTATGTATGGTGATGTCCTTGTAATGCATGCTCACAGGATGGATGAAGTGTCTTCCTGAGACAGAGAAATGTTCCTGAGGAAACAATCGAGACTCTGGAGCATGAGAAGGTACTTAACTGCAACTATCAACTATCAACTAACAACTGTACTTTTCATCGACACTTATTGCTTCTAAATTATTGTTAAACATGAGCTTTATTGTTTTGCTGTTTCATTAAACTGTAGATAACTAAATATTATCAAAAATGATTAGGTTATCTAATCAGGATTGCTGTTTTTTAAACAATTCCATTGTCCTTGTTTGGATTGATGCCCGCACCATACAGCTGATGACAGATGAAGAATTAAAGACTTATTTGCCATCATATGGTGATCGCCTAGCAGTGTTGGGATTTTGTAAGCGGAAAGAAAATAGCCACAACAACACTCGAAAAGCAAAGCTTTTTGAGCGCCTGAAACTCAAATTGGCCAAAAGAAAACCTTGTGATGAAGGAGGCGGCAGCAAAAACCAAGGGGAGCACTCACAACCATCTCAGAAAAGAAATGCTCTGTGATGATGAAAAAGAGGCTTTCAAACAAGTGAGAGTCAGACGAGGAGGTGGAGCAAGAAAAGTCAACGTTTCAAAGGATGCTCAGAAAAGGGATTTGATTCAGGAAGCAATTGGCCTGTTCTTTCCAGACGGGAGAAATAGTCTGGGGCCCTTAACAGATTTTGAGTTAGACCTCAAAGATTATCAAGAGGTGACAGTTGACAGTGTAATTACAGTTGGACAATTGTACACTGACACAAAACTCAATCTTCTTAGGTTTTATTTGACCACACAGAAAAACAAGGGACAGTCCACACAGTCACAGCGCGGGTTTGGCTCCATCTTCGGAGAGACAAGAGAGCTCTCAGAATCAGACCTCCACTTCTTCTCTCAGTGTTGCTACAGCCCCACCATTTGAAACAGTCAACCCTGATGTGATATTTCTTGGAAGTACTACAAGCAATGACAATTTTGACTTAGCACTATATTCCTCACGGGGTGGGAGTGAGGAGGTTTTTGAGAGTAGTAACGTTGTTTTTGTAGGAGACTTTTCTGAAAATAAGCAACAGAATTTGGATGTTTCACCACAAACCATGCCATCCAGTGAGAGAGTGAAGAGAATATTGGTTCACAGAGGGCTGGTACTGCCAGAGCTCATGGCACATTTCTCTGATGATGGACTTCAAGATGTTGACATCATCAAAATCCAACTTGAGATGGGATATGATGATGGAGGAGTTGTGAGAGATTGTCCAGAGAATTCTGGAGTGAATTCTACAACCAATGCGCAACGGGAAATGCTCTTAAAGTGCCTTTTCTAAGGCATGATTTTGGGCAGCAGCAGTGGGAGAGTGTAGGTCAAATAATTGCTTTTGGATGGGCGAGGGAGAAATATCTTCCTGTGAAGATCGCGCCTGTCATATTAGAGCAAGCTGCCTTTGGAAGAGCGATGAGCACTGTAGAGGAGAATTTCCTCAAATAGATGCTTGAGTCTGAGCGTACAGTGTTTGAATCATGGAGATCAGATTTTAACAGCGTTGACCAAGAATAATTAATTGAGATCCTAGATAACGACAGCTGCAGAAGGATACCAACAGCTAGCAATGTCAAAGACATCCTCCAGGAGCTTGCCCACAAAAGGCTTGTTCAAGAGCCTGCCTACGTCATTGAACAATGGGCAAAAATACTCAGCACCGCCGGGCACAGCCCTCAGGACCTCACAACTGTATACGAAACCCTGCAACCAACTGTAAGAAAGGTTGTGATGTCTCTCACCTTCCCAGAGACAATGAATGTCCACCAGAAGGACATTCAGAAGTACCTAACCACATATTTGAGGAATGCTGATACGAAGCATCTGTGTTTGTTCCTCAGGTTCTGCACAGGGTCAGATCTATTCCTGGGGAAAAAAAATATTATTGACTTTACTCAGATTCAAGGTTTTCAGAGAAGACCTTTTTGTGGTCTTGGCATTTTCAATTAAGAAGCAGGAGGCATACAGGGCATGCGGAAGGCGATCCGTCGCTTTAACATCTCTGTGGAATTCCGAAAAAACAATGAATGAAACAGCGTGCACGTCCGCATGCCCTGCACTGTCCGTAGTGCTGTCCATGGTGCTGATAGACGCTACAGTATTACGCCTGGGCCACACTGCCTATACCTCTACCTGTGCGTTGGCTACCTCGCTGAACTGCTGCGGCTCGCACACGCGTGTGCTGTTCACACAGACAGCGCTGCTGCTGCCAGCCCTATCTTTGAACATCGTGTTTGTCTTTGATAATGGCCATCAATAAAAGCATTGTTAACAAATGAAGGGATTCCATCCACAGAAATGCCACGGGGCGTTTCATTTAAAATCGAGACAGGAAGTGTTAAGTTCAATTAATGAATTATATATTTTTTTCATTTCACTTCTGTGATATATTCTACAGATAGACATTGAAAATGTAGCAAAAATAGAAACAGTGAAAATGATATTTTGATAGGTATATTGACACCATAGCAACATTACACATTCCATTACAGTTGTAACTCTTTAGACCTTGAGGTAGTTAAGCTTGTGAATTTGCGCGCTGATGATCAAGCTGCACAGTCACAAAAAAAGAGATCTGTAGCTCCAATTTCCCTGCTTAATCCTATTAGAAAAAAAACAATTACATTTTTTTCCATTTCATACACCTCATCAGACATTGCCAGGTTGTGCTCTGCCATAAGTTCCATACACAGGTGAAACACGTCCTCATCACAAGGATAATCCTTAAAACAACAGTCCTCTCGACATATTTCTATTTTCATTTCCTCAGCTGGCTGCAAGAAATTCTGAGCCCCATAAAGGTTGAGAACCGCATACCCCGTTGCAGTGGCCGGACACAAAGGTTCAAGTCATGATATTGACTATTTTCTTTTATGTTACATTATATTTTCTCTTACCTGTGTTGTTTTAATATTCAGAGCATTTCTTTGCCATAAAACCGTATATTGCTGATGTGTTGTGCTGATGTTTTAAACCCGCAAAATGTCGTTGAAATAAATGCTCAGGTGTTTTTCATTTAATTTTATTGGATAGCAAAAACAAACAAATATAATATGTTTAAAAATAGATTGGCCAACTTAGATTTTTTTTAACTGGGTGTAAGTTTGGTCAACAAAATGGCAGTGGGTTATAACAGTCTTTTGACCTTTTACAGGTTGGTCCTGTATTTCAAAGAAAGATCATAATGAAAATTACAGTATGATATTAATGGCGATGATATGTATAGTAAAATTGCAAAGGTGAAAATGAAAACTCATCAGGGTTTGTCCCCTAATTTATACATCAAACAAAGCTTTTATACGACAAATGTAGGGCAACAATAAACAACCAACAAACATTACTTCAATTATTTGTTTATTTATTTATGAATTTGAATAGGAAGATTTTTAGACAGAGATATAAGATGCTAAATCGAAATTTTTAGATAGTATCTCATTATTATGAGATGCTAAGTCGACATTTTGAGATAGTATCTTATTATAATGACTTACAGGATGTTTCTTGTTTCCTCACAGTGACGGAAATGGGCTTCCGTAGAATGGTGTTAATGCACAAACGTTTGGGGTTAAATGATCTAACCACTAATTGATGTAAACATTGGAGCCAGCCTACGGGCATTATAGGTTTGGCCTTCTTTTGTGTCGTTGAGTGAAACTGACAATTGTATTTAACAGTTAAAACCAAACATATTAAAACTTGTGTGTCTAAATAGTTAACGTTATGCATCCAAAGATGAAGGTCGCTAACGGCACACTGAAAAGAAACCCAAGAAGTTGACCTTGCGCTAGGCAGCTTGGGAAATGAATTTCTTGCACGTCTTAGCTGCGTTTCACAGTCGGACCACAGTGAACTACATTTCCCGTGGCTCCCTTTGGGGTTACATGCGGCTCTCCACGCAGTCTGGGCTGCAGCAGCGTTAAATGTGGTCCTTGAACGACACATAACCAGGGCACATTCGCATGGCCCTCAGCATAAAGGGGTACGGTTTTGACTTGAACCTTTCACGTAACATTCAACGTAAGTGTAGTCCGCTTTCTATCCTTTGCTTCGGTATATTATACTTGTATAGTGACAACTTGTGTTCCTGCCTGTGAAGGTTAGCAGTGCTGCTAGCGTACAGCTAATGTTAACTAGCTAACGCCGGGCGTCAGAAGCCAAAGTTGGCAGCAGTTCAGAGCCTGGCCTTAACAAGACAGTATCTAAAGCAGAAACGCTGTCTGCGTCAATACGTTAAAAGCCGCTTTAATTCGCCTTCCTCTACTGAGTTCCCCAACAAACTAAGAACCAAAAGCTTCTTCCTCCTTGTCCTCCAAAAAATATCTGTCCAATGTCAACTGAAATAGATGCACGTGGAAAGTTAGCATCAGTTTAGCTTTAGACTTCCGGTCGGACCTTTTAAAATAAGGCAAGACAAATTCCTACCGTCGTTTTATCCTACAGTCTATTTGAGTACTTTTATTTTGAAGATAACATTAACGACTTCCGGTCTTATTGTGGCGCTGTCGCACAGCTCAAGCAGTATTGTGGCTAATGTTAGCCGCTAGTAGGTACAACAGAAGTTTTGTAACGCAACAGGAAACCTTGCCTTCTTGTTTAGTAAAGGCGTATCCTCGCTAACGTTACCTCTTTGAAACGTAATCTGAGTTAGCCATACGTTTTTGAGACGAGCATTCTTGAACTCAACGTTAGTTTATGAAACTCACCCTCTCGTTTGTTTGGCTTTAGGAGCTGCATCCATGATTGTGCAAGCATAACTCAAGGTATGTCCAGGGACCTGTAATCTGTTTCATAACCTGTGTTATCAATGAATGTCAAGGAGATCACGCTTAGCTAACGCATGGAAGAAATGTAGGTCATGGTTGGTTAGCTCAGTGAATTGTAAAAGATAAGAGTTGGCTTGGTGGTTTGAGTACTGTATCAGAGGAGCTAGCTTTACTGTATAATAACATTTATGAACAATATGCTTTTAATCCAAAAGAACATAGGCATATAAATTATAGTATAATCATAAAAAAAACCTTGCTCTTGGAGTGTGGACAGTTTTGCAATGAGGTCATACACTGTTCAGTGTGTCAGGCAGTTCTCGCTGTGATGCAGACAAACAGAATGGACTGCAGGCATTTCAAATGTATGTTAAAAGCTGATCAAGAGCTTTTGATGTACATTTTCCAGCAATAACAATCAACATAGATTAACTGCAATGTATCCATGTTGTGCAGGGAAGATCACAGTTGGGTGTTGATCAAAGACAGTTTAATGAAAATGGTGTATTTCAGTAGTATGTTTGGGTGCCTCTGGGAGACTTTTATGTCAGATTTGGTGTCCTTGACATGAAATCTGAAAGACTCGTGTGCAGGATTTAGCCTTTGTTTTAACAGCGACATGTTTATGATTCAGACTCATCATTGCATAACAATGCCCATTTGGTCTTGTCTATAGTTCTCAGTCAGACAGAGTGAATTCAGGAAGATCGTAGAGCTAAAAGGATTAGTCAGTTAGTCGATTAGTCTTTTGACAGAAAATCAATTGGCAATCATTCAAATCATGTTTTAGGCAAAAATATCAGGCTTCTCAATTCAATATTTGCTGTTTTTTTTTGTTTTCCTTGATTATAACCTACAAACTTTAAGGTTTTTGAGCAAAGCTCAGTGGGCCAAAGCACACGGTTACATTGAGTCTAGAACCTGTAATGGACTTTTAACATTATTTTCTTACAGGATACCGACTCAAATGAGTAATCGATTACTCAATGCAGCAATTGGGAGATTAATTGATAATTAAAATGATTGTTAGCTGCCGCACTAAACAAGGATGTAATGTCACTGCCTAGATTTTGAGTTTATGAAATGTCTGTCTCGTCCCACAGTCTGTGGTTAAACGTCACAGCAGCAGAGAGGTGGGACGGAGCAGAGGGGGGGTGATAATGCAGCGCATCCTAAATCACGGGACTCTGCGGCGTTTGGCAGCAGCACGGACATTACTGGTGGGCGTCGCCGTCCCCGAGCCACCAGCAGCGTTCTGCTGCTGTGTCCACCGCCCGTTACCGCCGGCGGCCGCAGGCCGGCGCTGGCTGTCGACCACAGCCTCCAGCAAGGCGGCACATCAGCCTAAACACCAGGCACCGCAGGAGGAGCCACAGTCCGGCTCCACACCTCAAACACAGGAGGTCCAGAAAGAGGACGCTGGGTCTGATGCAGTGGAGGTGGACCCCCTGCAGGACAAGTCCATCGGTTTGGTCCAGAGGTTTAAGAGGACCTTCAAACAGTATGGGAAGGTGATGATCCCTGTACATCTCATGACGTCCTCAGTCTGGTTTGGAACCTTCTATTACGCTGCCATGAAGTGAGTCTTGTTGTGTTCTGAGTTCATGGCTGTCCATTATAGATCAACATTAACATTTTGTTCCTGAAATAGATTTATTTAAAGTCTTTTTTTGGAAGAATGACAGACTGTATTTCATGTGCTGCACAATCTTAACTCTGGATACTAACTCCCTCTGTTTATCTTCCTCTCAGAGGTGTGAATGTAGTGCCCTTCCTGGAGATGATTGGTCTACCACCGTCACTCGGAAACTCTTCGAGTGGCTACGCTCTGACTGCGTACGCCATGTACAAGGTCATTTAATCCAGGATCCTCTGTGTGTTTTTTTTTTATTGAAGTGAACATCAAACATTTTGATTCATTGATCAGCATCAAAGCATTGTTTTAATACAACATTCACACTGTCAAATTTCCTGACTTCTTACCTAACTTGGATCAGCATGCGTCTCATTTAGGTCAGTGTGCATGTATCCAACCAGCTATTTATGAGCGATGGATTCTGGCATTTTGCTCTGCTGACCAGCAAGTGTGTTTTTCTTTGTTTCCCTACAGATTGCAACCCCTGCTAGATACACGGTGACCCTGGGCGGCACGTCACTCACTGTTCAGTATCTCCGCAAGCACGGCTACATGTCCACACCGCCGCCGGTCAAAGAATACATCCAGGACAAAATGGAGGAGACAAAGGAGAAACTGACGGGAAAGATGGAGGAGACAAAGGACAGATTTTCAGAGAGAATGGAGGAAACTAAAGAACTCTTCTCTGAGAAAATGGGGGAGACTAAGGAGAAGCTCTCTGAGAAACTGCAGGAAACCAAAGACAGAGTCACAGAGGGGAAAGCGTTTTTTCGGAAGAAAAACGAGTAGCGAATCCCCTTCGCTGGTGGGGCCTCTGAGTAGATGATTCTATTTTGATCTCGACGAGTAATCGGTAGGTTTGGGCTAAGTAACAGCACTTGTAAGACTTTTCTGAAAGAAGAGAGACTGGTCCTAAAGTTTCACACATCTCAGTTGTCCACTGTTGTCTATTTTATGTGTCAAATTCAGTCCCTAATTGTCCAAACACTTGACTAGACAGCAGCTTAGCAGACTCCTGGCAACGCCACACTGTGGCTCAGTCATCTCAGACTGGATTTACACAGGCTCAAGTGATCTGGGTCATTAAAACAACAAAGAGAAGCTGCGTTCTTATTGCTCTTTACATAAACACATGAGGAAAATAAGAGGTCTGTGCTTCAAAGAGTTAATAAAATAAACCAGTATAACAGTAACTGTATGGGAGAGAGCGGTACTATTTCTTGTTGTTGAGAAAATAAAACTTGAAGCTCTTGGTTACCTGTGTGTACCTTTCTGAAAGGCTGGGTATCAATGCGTGTCTTTTCTAATGTAATGAGAAAGAAATTCAGTTTTTATAATGTATTTTTATCCTAAAGCCCAATGCGTGTCTGTACCACTTCATGTATTGACTGAAAGTTACAAAGTCAAATGATGGTTTGAAAGCTGCTCTGCACACATGTGAACGTGCAGCTACAGTAGGCCCACTGTGACTATGGCCACCTATCACAGTGGGCCAGATGAAATGTCTTGGGTACTTCTGTACTGAATACACAAATCTTCTCGTCAGTAATTCAAACAGATGTTTCTGAATAAAGTCAAATGCTAATCATGCAAGTTTTGTACGCTGCATTTAAAGACCATGTGGGTACTGACACTAGCAAAATACAGACTTGTGTTTGTGCTTAAAGTGGGACTTATAACTTTAGATAGAGGAAGTAACAGATTGTTCCACTTCAAAATAAAACAGTTAAATTCATAGCCCACGGTCAGTCTTGTTCAACTCTCAGCTGCATGCACTACGAGGTTTTCCTGCTGCCTCACCTGGTCTGATATCACCAGAAGCTCATGGTGGCTAATCTTTGGTGCATTAAAGGTACTATTGGCATTTCAACATTAACTCAGTCAGTCACCATCTTTTTGCGCCACTGACTGAAGTGAAAATTTAGGTTTTAAGTTAACATCAATTGTACGCCAGTTGTCTTTTGTCAGGGCAGTTACTGCTGTTAACCAAAGTCACCTACTTAATCTAGTTTATATTTCTCATCTACTGCTTGGATTTAGTTCAAATTGGCACTAATAATGCCCTGATATCTGTCCTACAACTCAACTCTGTTATATCACTAGAGGCTTTTAAAGTTGTCTCTTTTTTTTTTGCACTCGCACTTTGTTAAAGGATAAATGGGCTGTACGTATGTAGCGCTTTACTAGTCTTCTGACCAATCAAAGCTCTTTAACACTACATGTCATCATTCATACACTGATGACAGGGGCTAGCATGCAAGGTGCCACCTGCCCATCAGGACTATCTAACATTCATACAACATTCACACACTGTCAGCAACTTGAGTTAAGTGTCTTGCCCAAGGACTAGACATGGACTAGCGGAGCCGGGGGTCAAACCGCCGATCTTTAGATTGAAGGACGACCCTGCTCTACCACTGAGCCACAGTCGCTCAAAAGGGGTCGTTGTCTAGAGTTCTGCGCTGCAGTATTATGGCCTTCTGTACCAGTGTTAAAAAGAGAGACATAGAGGTAAACACAACATGATCTCACAGTACTGGCAGCACAAATAGAGACACCTTTATGCCAGAGGAGGGAACAGGTAAAGTAGACCAGAATGATAGTGGGACCCATGGCAGTGCCAT
The DNA here is from genome assembly GCA_032191485.1 of Leptoclinus maculatus. Lineage (NCBI taxonomy): Eukaryota > Metazoa > Chordata > Actinopteri > Perciformes > Stichaeidae > Leptoclinus > Leptoclinus maculatus. Next base: position 21,590,299 of record JAVDOI010000008.1, read on the forward strand.
CAGTAACAAACAGCACAGTGTACACTGTCATGTTATGTTCGGAGGTGTGGGGCAGAAAGAGAAGTGATGGGAAATGGGGTTAAGCATTCGACTGTCTTGTTTTTCTCAATTCAGTTAACATTGCTTCTCTTTCTGCCATCACCTTCTGTTAGTAAAGAATAAGGAATAAAATGGCTCCAACAAGGCCGCTTCTTACGAGGCCCTGGTCTAGGACAAAAAGCCTCTGAGATGTCGCAGTAACGGACTAGTTCCACAAGGTGGCAGCAGTGTAACGTAACGGATGACTGCTGCCGAAAAACTCCAAAGAAGAAGAAGATGCCTCATGGGCGCCATCTTGCCGGTAATCAGCAGGGCAAGCATGCTTTCTGCACGGACATGATAACTAATGACAGAAGACGTTAATTGTTGGATTTATTAGTTTTATAAAGTCTCTAAAAAAACACACTTTGTTCCCTGCTGCATTGCAAAGCTTCTGAAGGGAACACTATTGCACCGGAAAGCTACAACTTTGATGGAGCGGAGGCAGTTTAATGGGAGTTTCTATGCTGCAGCATTCCAGAGACATTGTAAAAATAGTAAATAAGAGTATTTAGATTTTTCAATCCCAATGTAACAAAAATAGGTAATTTAGTGTTTCCTAACAACAAACTTTCATAAAAACTTAAATTTATTAAAATTATTAATGAATGACAAAATACATAGAAATTAAATTAAACTAAAAATAATTTATCGGCATAAATATCCACTTATTATTTCAAACACCAAGGTTGGTCTGAATGTGTGCAACTTGGTTTATCTTGAAGTTAATGCAACTCAAAATTCTGATGTTGAGTATTCAGGTTTGTCATTTATTCAATTCTCCACTTTCCAGTGTTAATGCTAACTATTTATATAACTAAATTCTAAAAGAGTATCATTGTTCTATTTTTTTTAACTGTCAGTTGTGTTGCATGCTAAGACAAGTTATTTTATTGTCACACACTTTTAGATATGCGACCTCAATGGATGACATCTAGGAAGAAGAGGAACGTTACAGACCAATTGAGAAAACATCTTCTCTGTGCTGAAGCTCTGAGGTAGGACTACAGTCCAGACTAACTGTTGAACACTTGTGCTCCCTACTGAAAATTGTAGGAACAACAGTACAAAATTTAGAAGGACCAATGAATCGACATGCAAAGCAATGCATTCCTAATTTTTCCATCATACCTGTAGTACTGATGAATGCTTTGGTATTAGGCAATTTTCAGGAATAACAATGTGCTCTCTGAGTACAAATCTTGCTAAAGGAGCATTTTCACACCAGAAAAAGATCTAAAAATATCATACCATAGTATGGCATAAAGATGTTCTATAAAAGTCAAAGTATAGTTTGTCGAATTTCTTTTACATATGTCATAGTATAGTATGTCCAAATAAGTCATGAAAAAGACATTCTATAATATGTTGAAAAAAGTCATGAAAAGTCACGGTATAGTGTTTATAGTGTCATTTAAAAAATCATTTGTCTAAATAATTCATAGTGCAGTATGTTGAAAAAAAGTCATAAAATGTCATACTACAGTATGTCTAAAACAGTTATAGTATAGTATGTCGAGTAATGAAATAGACATCTTTTAGGATGTCGAAAAAGTCATAGTATACTATGATGAAAAAACTCTAAAATGTATTGTATTTTCGTGAAAAAGAAAAACAGAAGAAAGACATTAAAAAGTTATATTTTAGTATGTCGAATAATGTCATAGTATAATATGTCAAAAGAATTCATAAAATAATCATTGTGCAGTATGCCGAGAAAAGTCATAGGATGTTGAAAAAGTCATATTATAGTATGGCCAAAAAATCATCGAACGGCATGTTAACATAAGTCATAGTATAGTATGAAGTAAAAATCGTTAAAAGTGAAGTATGTAAAAAAAGTGATAAAAATATCATATCAGATATGTCCAAAAATGTCAAAGTAAAATTAGTCATTGTATTGTATGTCAAAAAAGTAATAGTCTGTCAAAATAAATCGTAGTATAGTATGTCTTAATGAGTAATAGTATCTTGCAGCAGTGGCGGGCCGTGCATTTTATACCTGGGCCTTCACTGCTGTCCTGCAGCTGAAACACAGTTACGGTTATTATTTGTTTCGTGTAAAAATTAAGTCAACACCTGTAAATACACTAACTGCAGAGAATACGCCGAGAGTGCGTCTCCTCTCTGCTCTGACTGCAGCTGGGACTGCTGCGTGAGGCTTCTGTGAGAGTACCCGCCTGTGAGTGCTTTGGGGCAGCGGAGAGGCTCACAGCAGCACCCGCTGCTCGTTCACGACAGTAACTGTAGAACGGTACGTGCTTTCACGTCAGAGTCAAAACACCAGCAAAGTCTCCAATAACACCAGAAAAGGTCACTAGATTTGTCGCAAAAGCAGTTCACTTACCAAAGCTGTTGTTCACTTAAAGACAAAGTCCATCCTCCTTTCTTTTGGGCCCTAGCCGTTTTTTGGGCTGATTCTCGAAAATACTATACCCATACTCAAAGGGGCCTTACTCTCTAACTACAAGGTCTTTTTTAATAATTTCAAAGGATTATTAACACTAAGAATGGTTTGCTCATATGAATTGAGTAAATATTATGTATATGTTACTGGTTAATAGCTGATGAAGATGGAACACAGCTCCACTTTGAAAATATCAAATTTGTATGGTGAAAAAGCACTATTATTCATAATACTATATTAAATGAGGCGCAGTAAAGCCTAAAAACCACCCACCATCATAGCAAATGATGGCAGTAGTCACCCACAAAAGAATTGGAGTGAATAGAGTGAAGTAGGCCAGAGTTAGAGACATAAACGTTACGAGAGGTCACGAGAGGTCGTCATGTGAGAAACTGGATGTGGCCAATTGAATGGCGTTAACAGATTTACCAGGAAAAAATGCAGATCTAAGCCGAGGAGCCGGCGCGTAAAGTCGCGAGACTACCTCGCTGGAATGTGGTCCCCCAAGCTTATTTGACCTCCCTTTCTTTATTTCACAACTTTATTAGAACGGAAATGGACAGTAGAAGGTGAATCAGCGGTCAAAAAGGAGTTTAAGGACACGGTTTGATGATTTTGCTTCAAAATTGTGAGTACCAACCCATAATTCTTTGGCAGTGTGATTTTTGCTGGGGGCTTCTGTCCCCCCGGTAACTTTTGAAGGGTTTCCCGGAGAGGAAATCCGAGATATACGTTTGAAGCGTGGTCAAATGCTATTGTTGTATGCTATGTAGCTTTAGCCTGGACGGTTGAGAAACGACTTTTGAGGGACTATTTCTGATGCGTGTCTCGGCCAAATGAACCCGAAAAAGTGACCATATTTAGCACGAGGCTAGGAATGTTGTCGAAGATCGTGTTTTATTGTGTTTTGAGTGTGTAAAGTGTTACACATGCTTCGGTTCATGAGAGATTCTTCGTTCAAACGGTATGCTGCATTGTTGTGGAAATATTATATTTGTTACTGAAAATTGCATTCTGCGGTTCAGCTTGGTACTGTTCGGAACCGGAACTGCCCCAGCTGGGGCAGGTTCGGGCCCAAAAGGATATTATTAATAAAGAGTTTAATCCCACGGTTGTTCAGTACATCCGTGCGTTTTAGTTCCAGTAAGAAGTCCTTCTCGATTCATGGACGCCAGTGAAGACAGTCGAGCCTCCCCAGTTGTATTTTTTGAATACGTTTTAATGTGTTTGAGGGCTGAAAATGTCCGCTCGACAGAGGCAGCAGCTTTTGGGATTGTCACCACCCAACATGTCACGCTAGCCCACTGACCAATCACGTATGGCTAGGCCAGCTAGCAGGCTCTGGCACGTCAAAGAATATGCCCAACATGTCAAACTAAAGATCTGATTGGTTGAACACTATGACAATCAACAATATCGTCCCCATTCATTTAAACTGCAAAGGGATTCATTACATTACATTACATTACAGTCATTTAGCACAGTGATTTTCAACCGCTGTGCACACCAGTGTGCCGTGAGAGATCGTCAGGTGTGCCGTGGGAAAATGTCCAATTTCATTTAATGAGTCCAAAAAAACATTATTTACTTGTTGCAAATACTTTGCCATTGTTGAGCGTCTGAGCTGCAATGTAGTGGCTGGCTAAGTAATAAATACTCTTCCATGCCAGTGGGTGGCAGTAGGTAGCGCAGTAATGACCTTGTTAATTTAGGACAGTAGAATGAAATGACGCACGGGAGAGGTTGAGGTGACAAGACGAACAGCGATGGAGAAATATTTGAAAAGGAAAAATGCAGACTCTGAACTGGGCCCTGGACAAAATAACCCAGATGAAAAGCCTAGTAAGGATCAACACATTTAGAGACTTGTCATTAAATTGTCAGCATATATCCGGCCCTCGGTACAACGGCCCGCCAGAAAATGTCATATGTTTATCATAACTGGCCCGCCACACCACAGAGCTCCGGGACGAAAAGTGGCGATGTGAGCTGGCTTTTTGTGCAACATAACGAAGCATCTCACTGCGCTAAACCTCCAGCTTCAGGGACGGGGACGTATGATCACAGACATATGCAGTAAAAGTCTCCACCGCTGTGTTCCCGACTGCGCATTTTGCTGATAAACTGGGTGCACTTGGCACGGAGTTCACTCGGCGATTTGCCGACTTTGCAGCTCAGAAATTTAAATCTGAACTGCTCAGCAATCCGTTTGCAGTTGACGTGGAAAGAGCACCTGTGGAGCTGATAGACCTCCAGTGTAATGACACTCAAGGCAAAGTATGACTCTGAGGGCGCTGCTCAGTTTCCAAGCTTCACCCCCGAAACGATGCCTTAACTCCGCCTACATGCTGCTCAAACGCTCTGCATGTTTGGAAGCACATACCTGTGTGAGCAGCTGTTCTCTGTGATGAAGATGAACAAAAAGCCACACAGGAGTCGTCTCACTGATGCACACCTTTACTCCATCTTGAGTGTTTCCACAGAACCTAACCCCAGATATTAATGAACTGGCAGCCAAGAGAAGATGCCAAACATCTGGCTCTGGAACATATGCATCAAATAATGTAGTCTACCTAAACATGTATTCTTTTTGCACTTTGTCCAATATCCCTTCTATCCTGTTTATTAAATGGTGGCTCTATTTGGCCCTCAACGTAGTCCCAATTTTTTATTTTGTCCCTCCCTGTGATTGAGTTTGACACCCCTGGCATATATGCTGTATTATGCTAAAAGGTGTCATTTTGTAACGTTTTTGGTTGTTGGTGTGCCGCGGGATCTTTTTAATGTAAAAAATGTGTCCCGCGGCTCAGAAAAGGTTGAAAAACACTGATTTAGCAGACGCTTTTGTCCAAAGCGACTTACAGTAAGTGTATTCAACATAGGTATTCAAGAGAACTACTAATCACCAGAAGTCATAAGTACATCACCTTTTCCAAACAAGCATCTAAGAGCATAAACCAGAGCAAATGTCCAGTGCAGAAACAAACGAATGTAATAAGTGCAAGACTCACTTGTGAGTCTGCAGGCCTCGGGCCTCTCTTCTTACCTAGAGACACAGAGGTGAAATCTGATTGGATAAAAGCTCTACTTAAAACAAGCTGCACTGGAAGCAGAGCAACTGAGGAAGACAGTAGCTGTGCAATGAGAAAATAAGATAATGTGAAAAATATTTTTATAATTTATAATACATGTAGTGTATTTAAGAAAAATTATTAAATTATAAAATAGCTATAACTTTGTGATTCTGTCTAGGCCAGCAGAGAAGGCATTGCAGGCCCTGACGGCCGACCACTGTGTTGCAGTAATTATAGAATACCTCTGGCACGCTGTAACTCACTTTAAATCGCCTCACTCATTCACTCATAGTTGTAGCTTTCCAACGAGGGCTCTGGTGCACTCGTGTCCCTTTCAGGAGTTTTGTAATCCAGCATGTAACCATGTTTTTAGAGACTTAATAAAACTAATGAATCCAACTATGGTTGTCTTCTGTGATTAGTTATATATATATATATCCGCATTGAAAGGAGTTTGCTGTCGTCGTTAGCCGTTAGCTGAAGCCTACTGAGGGCAACACATTTCCTTCGCTCCTCACTTGAACCGGAAGTCGCTCTGGTCCGCCATCTTGGACAGTCATTTCAAAGATTTTTTTTAAATAATTTGTATTATTTAGAAAAATTCAAAAGATATCAGTATTGATGGCGCTTTATGTGGGGAACACAAAACATTTGTTTATTAATTAATTTGGTATTTCAGTACCGGTATGCACAGAAATGTACTTTACGTCCCACTTCTACTTTCATGTCAATGTGCAATTTAAAGGTCATCCTTATCAAATGTTTTACATTCAGTTGAATTTAAAAAAACTAACTCTGCTCTCCATGATTTTCAGTCACTGTGCTGGATGTTTGTTCCCTAGACTCAGTGGGTCAAGGTCAAGTATGCACCTTAGCGCTTAGTTTTCTTAGCTGTCAGTGTCCAGAAATGCTAAACAGATCTAGACATCATGCTGCCAGACCCTGCCTCCCTCATTATGAATCTTATCTATATGTAAATATGATAGCATTGCTTGGCGGGACGTCGTGTGTGAGTTACAATGACCTCTGCCGTCCAAACTAATGAACAACTGTTTATGCAGTCCACAACCCCCCCCACACACACACCCACACACAAACACCTGTCCGTCCTCCCACTGGGAGTAAGACACGGAGGACAGAGCGGCGCTATTCCCCGAAATCATTTCATTGTAAAGACAATCTGTGTCCCTCAGGTGTGAGCCAGTGGCTGAACATGACTCAAGTGTCAAGATGCTTCTGGGAAGTCTGATGTGAAGCACAGGTCAGGAGGGAAAAAAACTGTCGAAAGTCAGTGATTTTCTCTACTTTACATCTTTTCTTACAAAAGGTCAGTGGAATCATCTTTGATGCAGCCAACAGACTGTGTGCACATCAGAAAGTTGTCACGGTCACATTTGTTGGAATACTTTGGTCATGGAACTTGGTTTATAGTCCTTGAGTGGGACAAGTTAAATGTCACAAGTCTCTAGGCCTGGTTCTAGTCAGGTGGCAACCTCCGGTTCTTGAGTGAAGCCGATACAGAAGTGTTTTAAAACCTGCATTCTCTCTAGTGTCCATCAGGGGGCGACTCCTCTGGTTCTATAGAAGTCTATGAGAAAATGACTCTACTTCTCTCTTGATTTTTTACCTCAGTAAACATTGTAAACATGAGTTTATGGTCTCAATCTCTAGTTTCAAGTCTTCTTCAATACAGCATGATGTTCATTTAGTAGATTATGGTCCATTTAGAGTCAAATAGACCATAAAGCAGAGTATGCTTTAGGGCGGGCTTACTGTGATTGACAGGTAGCTGCTGCTACCAGAGACGTATACCTCACTCCTCCGCATTCCAAATATGGTAACTTCTGTTCATTGGTGGTGAAAAAAACAACACCCGAGGCTTCATAACTGCAGTCCACAAACCAATGTGTGACGTCATGACGACTACGTCCACTTCTTATATACAGTCTATGGTTCTAGACTGCTTTGATACTTTAGAGCTACCCCTACATTTTTCAAACTAGTGCAGTTCGCGTTCTGGACGTGGTCGTTCGGAGCATGGAGCCCAGAAGCCTCCCAGAAGTGCTGCTTGTAGCGTTCTCGAAAACCACTCATCACTCGACTCCAATAAAGTGAGTAAAGAGTTTAGTCATTAGTAGTAGCTTTAGCCTATATCCAGCATCCAGCAGCAAAAGTGGACCGCAGTCAATGAGCCTGTAAAGGCCCGCTGCGGACGACGTGTTCGACTTAGTCCGCAGAGCCCTGATGCCCCGCCCCCCACTGCTGCACAGAGCGCTATTTGCTTGTTTTTTTCCAAAGTTTATTCATACGGAACGAGTGCAAATTGTCCCATTTTTGACACTGTACGTCCTGGGGTCCCCAGCAATACACCGGCCAAGTGTGAAGTAGATCGGACGAACGGCTCTCCAGATATATGAAGGACACACGGACAGCGATTACATGATTTGTAGTTTCTGAGGAGCTCCGGTCTGTTTCACCTTGCGTCGCTCACTAACTCAGTCATAGCAATTTAAAGACGTTCTGGTCTGATTTCAAAGTGAGCTTTACTTGTCTTAGTTAAAGCTCACTGTGTTGGTATTTCTTTCAAACCGGTTTCTAAACGAGATGGACCATTTGGGCACTGCTTCTTGATTAAATCAGGAAGTGAAATACCAGAAAGCAGTTTCCTCCTCCTCATCCTTCTCTTTATTTTCTAGTCTGCTGCTAAAAGCCTGCGAGAGATTCAGACTCCGAATCTGCATCGTGTCTCATCTCTGAACCGACAGCAGCTGGTGTGTGTGTGTGTGTGTGTGTGTGTCTGTGTAGTCTGAAGAAAGTGAGTCAGGGGGAAATGTGAACAGTTTCAGGGCGGTGGTGCTCCTTGCAGCGTTTTGCAGCAGGAGGTTCACAGAAAGGACAGGAGGTGCGCAGCACCCTTCCTCTCTGCACTTGTAAGTGAGGCTAAGTGCTTTGAACATGAGCTTTCTTTCACTCTCGTGAATGTTATGACAAGTTGCCAGATGAGGGTCTGTCTATAAATACACCCGGTCTTACTGCTGAAATATACAGAAACTTATGTTTTATACATTTCATTATTTTACGGGGCTGAGCGAGTCATTTGCTCCGGACTCAAGAGGATCTTTGCCAATGACTCTTTCAGAAAAAAAACAGGGAGAGGAAGATTTTGAATGTGATCTGGACTAGTGCTGGGCGGTATGACCAAAAATGTGTATCACGGTATTTTTTTTTTTCCTTGACTGTTTTTATATAGGTTTATAGAGACTTACTCTACTGTCAGGAGTACATAGAATATAAACACATTTTAATGTCATCATGTATAAAGGCTTTGCTTACTATAGGGTTTGCTCGTTTGTTCGTATAATGTTGGGATAGCAGTTTGGCTGAAGCCGCTGAAGCGGAAGCGGCACACTTTTTACATTAAAAAGATCCCGCGGCTCACCAACAACCATAAACGTTACAAAATGACACCTTTTAGCATAATACAGCATATATGCCAGGGCTGTCAAATAGAGCCACCATTTAATAAACAGGATAGAAGGGATATTGGACAAAGTGCAAAAAGAATACATGTTTAGTAGGGGTGTAACGGTTCACAAAATCCACGGTTCGGTTCGGTACGGTACAGTGGTGTCACGGTTCGGTACGTTTCGGTACGTTTTCAATACAGTAGAAAACTATAAATGCCAGAGAAACTTGATTTTAAAATATATTTATTCATTAAAACTAACATCATAAAGCTATTCTTTGACTTTGAACAATGATGGAACTATACCTGAGTGACCCATCTTCTGGGGTAAAAAATGTAATGTAGTATTGTTACTTACATCTTCTCCATCATCATTGTAGTATGAACGATGATGGAACTATACCTGAGTGAACGTGGCTCTTCATCTCATTCAGTGGTGAGGTAATGTGTGTTACAGTCAGGTAGCGTTGTCTAGCCCTTGACGTCCAGGCATCCGTTGTCAGAGCAGCAGCGGGTGCCTCGGACATGTGATTCTCTACTTGTGCTTTTGTTTTCTTGTACAAAGAAAGGTTCAGCAGGTTCATAAAGCGTTTTACACTACAGAGTCGGGTCTCATGTCCGCGGCTGTAAATGTACCAATCGCCGTGGTGATCACTTTAGCCCTCATCGGCAGGGAACAGCTGCTTAAATGCTTCGGGAGAGTTTGAAGCACGTGTGCTGCTCCAGGTTTTCGTTTAGTTTCACCCACTGCCACACTGGGGTGATGTCGGCGTAAATGTGTTAACATGTTTGAGATATTCCCACTGATGAAGCGTACACTCGTGTAGCAAATGCGACATAACGTTGTTTTTTTATCCACCACTCTCTCACCATCACCCTCATAGTTCACAGAGAAACCAAAGTGGCTCCAAACACCAGACCTGTAGGCCGTTGGAGGATCTTTTATTCCTGGTCTATTACTAGCCATGTTGCACCGAGCTAACGTTAGCTTCGTGTAGCGTGTCTCACAGCGCAAAGTGCCCGACTGGAGTAGGAAGTGTTTCTTTGGTGGTGGGCGTGTCAGAGAGCACGCTGTCCGTTACGTCATGTGTGTTGCCAGTTTGAGAACAGTGGCTCCACCGAAAACATAATATTTCCCACAATTTAAGCTTCTGCATTTCCAAATGCACTAGTATGAACGTATTGTTCGGTTCGTCATGCGTACCGAACCGTGAGCCTCGTACCGAACGGTTCAATACGAATACGCGTATCGTTACACCCCTAATGTTTAGGTAGGCGACATTATTTGATGCATATGTGCCAGAGCCAGATGTTTGGCATCTTTTCTTGGCTGCCAGTTCATTAATATCTGGGGTTAGGTTCTGTGGAAACCCTCAAGATGGAGTGAAGGTGTGCATCAGTGAGACGACTCCTGTGTGGGTTTTTGTTCCTCTTCATCACAGAGAAAAGCTGCTCACACAGGTATGTGCTTTCAAACATGCAGAGCGTTTGAGCAGCATGTAGGCGGAGTTAAGGCATCGTTTTGGGGATGAAGCTTGGAAACTGTGCAGCGCCCTCAGAGTCATACTTTGCCTTGAATGTCATTACACTGGAGGTCTATCAGCTCCACAACGTCAACTGCAAACGGATTGCTGAGCAGTTCAAATTTTAATTTCTGAGCTGCAAAGTCGGCAAATCGCAGAGTGAACTCCGTGCCAAGTGCGCCCAGTTTATCAGCAAAATGCGCAGTCGGGAACACAGCGGTGGAGACTTTTACTGCATCACACATGTCTGTGATCATACATGTCTGTGATCATACGTCCCCGTCCCTGAAGCTGGAGGTTTAGCGCAGTGAGATGCTTCGTTATGTTGCACAAAAAGCCAGCTCACATCGCCACTTTTCGTCCCGGAGCTCTGTAGTGTGGCGGGCCAGTTATGATAAACGTATGATATTTTCTGTCGGGCCGTTGTACCGAGGGCCGGATATATGCTGACGATGTAATGACAAGTCTCTAAATGTGTTGATCCTTACTAGGCTTTTCATCTGGGTTATTTTGTCCAGGGCCCAGTTCAGAGTCTGCATTTTTCCTTTTCAAATATTTCTCCATCGCTGTTCGTCTTGTCACCGCAACCTCTCATTTCATTCTACTGTCCTACATTAACAAGGTCATTACTGCGCTACCTACTTCCACCCACTGGCATGGAAGAGTATTATTACTTAGCCAGCCACTATATTGCAGCTCAGACGCTCAACAATGGCAAATTATTTGCAACAACTAAATAATATTTTTTTGGACTCATTAAATGAAATTGGACATTTTCCCACGGCACACCTGGCGATCTCTCGATTAGACAATTTTTCACATTTCTTTTATATTTAAAAAAAACAATAATCTGTCCATTATTTTCTTTCTTAGCGCCGAACAATATATTTTGCTGCCTGTTGAAGAGTGACAGCAGTTGTTTGGGCTATGCCGATGTGTGAAATGTATGGCAGTGTGTGAAAAATGAATAACATACGGGAAATTAGAACCGGTATACCGCCCAGCACTAATCTGGATCTGACCTGTACTGTACCGCGCTGCTTTAACACCTCAGCTGAAGCTCACCAGAGACGACACTTCCTCAAACGAATGAAAGAAGGGAAATTGTAATATTGTTAAACAGAGGGCACTTTGTTACAAACTGGGTGCATAGAGTTTAAAAGTGATGGGTATTTACCTGGCAGAGACGGTCTAACTAAATACGCTATTGAGTTGCACTATGGGAAACGAGGATCCAGTGTTTTCGGCGCTTGATTCATATTTGGGACTAATGAGGCGTTCAGGTCTCACTCCCATGCCGTCAAACAAGGCAGCTTGGTCAGTGGCCTCGACAAACTCTGACACTACGTGGTCGTAGTTATGGACGGGTGTAAAGGAGGAAGTCAGGTGATGTAATTTAAAGAGCAACGAAGTCCGTACGTGGGGAAGCTGGGGTGGATGGATCGGTAAAAGCAGGACTTTCACCCAGGAGACTGTTGTTCATGTCCCATATGAAACCAAAAGTTGACATTACCTTATTTTCAGTGACTTTACGTAGGTTAATTAACATTATGCGACTTACGTTTACTACGTAACATAGCCTAGTTACTGACTTTTCCAAAAACCAACCCAAGCTAATTCCTATGAACACAAGTTTGTTTTACAAAGCCATAGACGGTGTATGCTTGTAACGAGCGTAACTCGACACTTGAAGGGTACGTAGAGCGTCGTAGTTTGAAGTGTAGCTTCCGGAATTTGACGAGTTGGGAGTGAGAACGTGTTGCATATTGAAGTGACTCTGTTCACTATTAGCACTAGAGTTCACGCCATCATCCAGGTTGTAATTACTGGGAAACTCTTTCTGTCTGAAAGCTCCTATACATCAGTTACCTGAAACCGCAAACGGACAAGAATGCATAACAGCAAAGAATCACTTTGGTGATCCTGTGACTTTTCATCCAGCTCCATCATCAGGGCAAAATACCAATTAATCCGATACTTTGGTTTATCGCCGAATACCCGCAAAGCTAACGACATCCCATCAGCCTCAGCTGTGCTCTGTGTTTAGTGCTCAGTGGCAAAGCATGCTAACAGGCTAACCTAAATGCTAACATCCTGATGTTAGCATTTAGCTCAAAGCACTGCAGTGCCTACAGCCCCACAGTCACAACCTTTTATGGCTTTTGGTAGAACGGGTGTCTTTTGTCTTTTTTACTCTTTTCACTCGTCACATTTTATTTACTCTATTCTTCTGTACACACCTGGAGACATTTCTTCCCCTTGTGCACAGCTCTTATTAGTGAATATCATTTTTTTCTATGAATCGTATCATAAAACAGTGTTAGAAGTTGTTTTTAGAAAATAAAATTGGCCACACATTGATGCAGCAACAGAACAGATGCAGAGCACTACATGGCGGCTAGACCACCTGTAGTCATTGTGCTTAGGATTGAGTTTCCTTTGTAAATTGAAGTGTGCACGATGCATAATATGTCCTTGCCATCGGTGCATCAGGCCTCAACCTGCATCCCTCTGGCAACGCAGAAACCAGGCGGACGGGTCTGAGGAGCAGCTGATCCGTCCTTAAATTCCTCGCTGGCGTTGTTGTTTGGCTGCATCAGTGCGAGGACGAATAAAGAGCTGAGTGGCAGCTCCGCTGATCACATTACAAAACCTCATTATCTATAGAGGACTAAAGGAGGGGGAAAGAAACATACTGGGAGAACACCTGAGTAATCACTTTTAAAGTTTTATTCATTACGCTGCAGTTTGACTACAGCATAAGTACAAGCATAAAATCTTTGACTACAACAGCACTTAGAGCAACATTTTTTGATTTTTTTTCTCATCTTTTCTGTAAAAGTATTGCAATAACAGACCTTAGGCCTAAAACCTATTACATCACAATTGCTTAAATAAAAAGAGGCAAAAAATACAACAATTTTACCTCTGCGTTTTGGATATATATAAATATATACACACTGTATGGTTACTGAATACAGTCATATATATATATATATACATCTAGATTTCAACAGAGAGGGGGGAGGAGGGGGAACGAGAAGGATTCATTTTTGTAAATAAAGCAAACTGATAATACAAAACCCATGATGGAAGCAGTCCTATGGTAACCGTCGAGACAGAGAGAATACCAAACTGTTGAGACGCTATCATTGTTATTATCATCATCGTTATTAAAATCTGGAACGATAGAAACAGCTACTTGTTGTCAGCAGTTGAGTACAGACTTCTGAGAAGTGGAGAGAGGGAGCGCGCGGCGGGGGGGAGAACAATGAGTCCGAGCCCCCGTGAGTTTCTTCAAGCTAGTGCAGGAAACGAAGAAGAAAAAAAAAAGGTCCAGCCAGAGTTACGATAGAGACTACTTTCCAAATCAAAACTACACAACTGCCACTTATTTGGTGCGTTGAAGAGGAAAATGGCGCGTTGCTATGTACACCGTCTATAGATAAGAATGAACATGCTCTGCGGTTATCGTACAGTGGAGTTATTCTCTGTACATACTGTAAATAAATGAAGTTTCAATATACTGTGCCACATATAACATTTGTAATGTAGAAAATCTAAAATAAAAAGAGTAAGAGAGAAAAGTTAAATGACAGTTTGAACGGCATTTTTTCCCCTCTACACTGGTGAAACTTTCCAATCTTTACCAAAACAGGGAATGACGAGTTGTCCTTGAACGTTTCACACTCTTTCCTGTGTGACGTTGGCTGAAATGCTTTAACCGGAGCCGCCGTCCTGTACGCAGTGCTGAGTGCTCCGCAGACTTCTACTTTGGCAGATATACAAAATTACAGCTGAACAGTAACACAAAAAAAAAGTTAAGATCTATGAGTATTCTGTATTCGGAAGCGCTGACGGCTCTCGTGTGCAGTGGTCATGTGACGCCCCCCCCCCCCCCCCCCCCCCGAAAAGCTTCGGCTTTTCGCTCCAACAATTTACAAAGCGAGTAGAAAATCAAACCGGAGCCCGGCTGAAGTCGTGGCATAAAACAGCGACTGACGAGTGCTTGGGGTTTTCCGCTTTTCTTTGAAAGATCTGAGGCGTAGAACTATACATTTGTTAGTCGGTTGGGGTAGATAATAAAAACCACCAGCCGGTACCCAAATGATGGCAAGCGCTGCGAAAAGCTTGTTCTTTGATGAGGAATTCCCATAAACAAGTGAATAATATCCTCTCAACTCCCTTAATACAGAGGTTATCTCATCCTTATCATAACGGACTATTATTTATAGCAAAATATCATAAGTAGTAATTTGTATTTGTGTCGCAACCATATTCTAAGCATACTTTGCAAACCAGGTTTTCTCATTAAAAAAAAAGACAAAGCACGTTTTTTTTTTTTTAACTGTAGGCATTTACAAATTTGATGCTTCCTTCTTAAAATTCTTATATTGTCTATACATTATATTACATTATTCACAACATTTTTTTTGTGTGTGGTTTCTACCCATTGGGTAGGATATGTGCATAATATATTCAAGTTATATACAGCACCTTACAAACAAACAAAGAAAGACAGACTACTGAAAAAAGCACCGTTGGAAGTGAGGCACAACGAAGGTGGGAGCTTTTTTGAGTGCAAGTGTGGGTTCCTATGTCTGCTCCACACGCTGGGCAAACTGCTGGTTGAAATGGCTTCAGCCGCCACGGTGGCGAGCACT
The DNA here is from genome assembly GCA_032191485.1 of Leptoclinus maculatus. NCBI lineage: Eukaryota > Metazoa > Chordata > Actinopteri > Perciformes > Stichaeidae > Leptoclinus > Leptoclinus maculatus. The sequence goes on from JAVDOI010000008.1 coordinate 21,605,511, forward strand.
CCTGTCCGGCACAACGGGGACTACAGAACAGTCAAGGTTATGTTGACATGGACACAGGCACCAACATTTATAGTTTCATGTGGCGCTTGAATTAAATGTTTGTTTTTGTCCACTTCTTCGCAGGATCAGATTCTGTCTGTAATCAAGCAGGAGCTCAAGAGTGTGAGTGAGAAACCTAGACCGGACTCCTGAAAAGTCCCCGCCGTGACGTCCGTCCACGGCTTCACAGAACACCAGAAATGATCCGTCTCCGGAAAAAAAAACATTTTTCTCGTCCGTTCCATTCTGCCGGACAAGCGGTCAGCCCGACGCCAAGGGCCTGCGAGGGATTCCAAGCAGCAGTTTGACTGAGGTGTGGTCTGCTCAAACATGAACATTAGGCACCTTATTTACTCACATAATAGTAACATGCAAAACCTCCTTGTAGAAAACATAAAATTCATCTTTATATCCTCAATTTACAAGCTATGACTGCGCGGACAGAACGAGGCGAGAGGGAAAAAAAACAACAGAGAGGAAGAAGAAGAGGAGGAGGAAAGAAACGCAGGCTCCAAAAGCAGGTCTGTGCAGTCAAAGGCCGAAGTGTTGGGACAAACCTTACCGCAACTGACTCGCCCGCGTTTTGTGTGGAACAAAAATGTTTTAATATGAGAAAACGAGACCACGTTTTGTCTCAGTACTTGTGCTTTTGACTGCAGAGGGTCGGATTTCTAGTTTTGGATGAGTCGGGGGGGAGGGGGGGGGGTGGACAGAGGGAGGCGGAGCGGGGGAGGGAGGGTCATGAGAAGCAGCAGTAGCAACGATAGTAGCAGCAACAGCAATAGCAGCAGCGATGTCGTAACACACACACACACACACACACACACACACACACACACACACACACACACACACACACACACACACACACACACACACACACACACACACACACACACACACACACACACACACACACACACACACACACACACACACACACACACACACACACACACACTGTAGAGCCAGGTGGACACTGACCAGAAACACACAACTGGGACATGTGCAGCACATTCAAACACACTGATGCTAACAGAATCAGAAGGCTTTATTTCAAACTGACCCAAAAACGTTTTTTCGTTTTATTTCTCCCTCCATCACCACATGTGAACGGTGTAAAGCCAGATATGAGCTCTTGAGTGCACGAGGACTGCTCACTTACTTCCGTCTCCTCTACAGGAGCTCTTCACAGGCGAATTAAGTCTGCTTAAGGCCTCGTTGCCGCATTAGCATTGCACGATGCCTTCAAATGCTCATTAATGCCGCATTAGGCAACTTCACACCGGCTGCGACGAGTGCCAGCAGAGTACAACTGAATGTTTCAGCAGGTGTGAAGGTACCTAAAGGTCAGGGCTAAAATGTACCCGTGTGCTAACAGATCAACTTCAGAATGCCACTACCGATTCAAATAGAAGTCTGGTGTTATTCTATGTTCTTCTTAGTGCCATCAAATCCTAAAAAAGACTCAAACCAACAATGAGTGATCCTACTAACAAGGAGTGTGTGTATCAAAGCCTGATGTATCCATAGAGGTCCATATTTGTCCACAAACTATTAAAACCACATCAATGAGCCACATTGTAGCTCTGGCTGCCATGTTCCTAAACAAATGCACCATTTCCTCCTGTTTGAGTAATGTTTGATAAAAACTATACTGATCAGCTGTTTTATGAAAGATAGCCCCCGGCCCACTGCCACAAAGCTTCAGAAAGAAAAAAAACAAGCAAGTGGACGATGAGTCAAGGATTCTTTTGTGACATTGAGACCAAGAAACACACTGAAGGTTTTTTTGTGGGATTTGTTGACACTAAGAAACACCAGACTTATCTTCTAACCTCATTGAAGAGAAAGCTAATTTAAGATTTAGTACTTTACATTTTATTTTCCCTTCCGTGAGCTGTCTCGACACCACATTTGTTTTAATGTTATAATGAGTCTTCCTGGTGTTGTGGAGTGGACTGTGCACCACGGCAATAACCATCAAGCACCTCTGGCTTGGACGAAAGCTTAATTAATGTGATAATATGGGCGGTGCCAAATATCAAATATGTCCTTGAATCTCTAAACTCAGACAAAGCAGTCGATTAATAAATCACACACACACACACACACACACACACAGCGAGGAAACTAGCACACTGCCAGACAAGGGCTCCACTCCGGGCTCCACTTTAAAGGGCTTGGCGGACTCTGCATCATTTGAACGCAACTTTTTCTGCACGCGGATGGGAGGGGGAGGGGGGTGACGAACAGTGTTTAGCAGAGACACTGTTAACAAGCTTGGGATGGGGTGGGAGGAGGGCGAGGGGTGTGGGGCGGGGGGGGGGGGGGGCACTGGTGTTGAATGCTTACAAGGGGAGACAGAGAAAAGCGCAAGAGCAGAGGAGAAGGCAACGATGAGCAGAGAAAAAAGGCTCAATTTCCAAAAAGGTTTTTTTTTCTTTTACAAAAAAAGGACCCATCCCATAATAGCCCTTTGACTTCGACCAGACAGTTCCTCATCTAGGACCTGATCGCTGTGCTGGCGGATGCAGACAGGAATCTTCCCTTTGTGTCGTCCTGGGTTGTTTTATTTGTATTTTTTATGTGTGTGTGTGTGTGTGTGTGTGTGTGTCTTTAGAAACGTGAAGACGGAGAGCCGAGCCTTCTTTTTTTTGTTTTGTGTTTCGTTGTCATGGCGGCAGGGGGTTCGTGTTCAGTGTGGCTGTTGGCAGAATGAACTGTGCATGTCGAGATGAGCGGTGAGAGGAGAGAAGATATGGGGGGGGGGGGGGGGGGGGGAGACGAGGACGCAGGAAACGGGAAAGAGGAAGTGTCAAGGTGCTCAGAGGTCGGGGGACAGAGTTGAAGAAGTGAAGGATCTGCTGTGACCGCGCTGCTGGATGGACACTTAAGATATGTTTTTTGAAATGATTATTGTTATTGAGTTCTGTTATTCTTGGTTAACTTGATTTGTTAGCACGGAGCGTGTCGGATCTCTCCAAGCAGTTCTTTGTAAGAGCTTAGGAACTACTCTGGTTTGGAAAAACACATCTCCAAATCTTGTAACAAACCACCAGAGGAAGTAGGAAATGTCCCGTCCACCCAGCGGCTGGTCACCGGGCAGTTCTTCCTCGGACGTGAGCAGTACAAGGTTGTTCTCTTACTAAGTCTCACTGTGCCTGTGGTGTAAGCAGACAGAGCTGTAGGCTGGGTACGAGTATTTCTTGCTGTTTTCAAAAAACGGAAGGACATAAGCTTATAATACTTGTTGTTGTTGGTTTTTTTTGTTGTTTTTTGCTCCCAACTGTTTAAATGACTTTGGAGGCAAAGTTCAGTCAGTCAATCCATTCATGAAAAAAAAGAAAAGAAAAAAAGGACACATCATTATCATCACATAGCATAATTTCCCTCTTCTCTTTTACAACAAAAAGATAGTGCAACTTTTAGGTAACTTTTCTTTTTTTGTGTGTGTTTTGAATGTTAGGAGTCCCCCCCCCCCTCACACTTTGCTTTGCTTCCTCGTGAACCTTGGCACTAAGATTTGGGTTTGTGAGTCTCTTGTTTTGTCGTTTTCTCTGTAAGTCCTTGATTCTCAGTTCTCGCTTTGTGCACAGATCCCGGTCCGGAAAAAAAATAAAAAATAAACATCATCCTTAGTTCCACGGGGACAGAGCCGTCGCTCGAGGGGACGAAAAGAAAAAAAAAAAGCGCAAATTGTTTCAATCTGTGCTAGCAGTTTCTTTCTAAAAAAACCTCTCCATGCAGTGCATACATCCTGCCCCAGCAGTGCCAGCTGTTCGGATGACTTACATTGGAAAAAACACTGAAAGGAAATCAACTCTTGGTTCCTTTTTCCTTGTTTTGTTGTAGCTATGGTTGATATTTAGTTGTGCATGGGAGTGTGGAGAGCGGACATGAGAGAGAAAGAGAGAGAGAGAGCGTGATAGAGAGACCACTGCTTACAGGTGATCAGGGCTGAAGAGGAGAGGCAGCTTTCAGTCTGGGGTGGGCGGCCCCCCACCTGCCCCCGACCCTTCTCTTCACACCAGGTCCTCCGGTTGGCCGTCCTTAGCCTTGGCAGGTACTATTGTGCTTTCTGATTGGCTCTGCTGCTGGATCGTCCTGCTCCCCGGCCCCCCCACCCTCTGGTTATTGCTGTGCTGGTGTAGAAAGAACGCCGAGCCGGGGTAGTGGCCCATCACCTCGCTGTACGCCGGGGGGGGGGCCCTCCATGCGCCCGTGGCTGCTGGAGTTGGCCGCACTGATGCCCGAGTTACTGCTCGGCGGCCTCGGGCCGCCTCCTCCCATTCCACCCCCACCTCCCCCCACCCCTGCCAGGCCGCCGCCTCCCCCCATGTCGATCAAGTCACTGTCGTAGATGGTCCGGTTGGGCGGCGCCCTCACCGACTCGCGGTTGAGCTCCATCTGCTGCTCGGGGTCGCGGAGCTGCAGGGTGCAGGGCCCCTGATAGGGCGGCGGCTCCTCGCCGTCCGACAGCGAGATGGTGGGCGGCAGGTCGATCTGGTGCTGCAGGTAGGGGTAGGTGGGCTGGAAGCGACTGAAGCGGTCGCGCTGCATGAAGGAGGGAGCGGTGAAGCGATCCCTGGCCTGGGGAGCGTATAACACCTGAGAGGAGGACAGAGAGAAGACGGCAGAGTGAGGGAGGGAGGAGGAGATGAGATCACATATATACCACAATATGGCTAATGTGTTCATATAAAACAAACTCGTGTTCAATGCAGTGAATAGTGTTACATTATAATATAGTACATAACAAAAACTCTTTAAATGTGTAAAACACAAAAATCAACAACTAGAATTCTGTAAAATGAAAAAATATATCAGATCAGGACGAATACATAAGAATACATAGAAATGCGCAGCCAAACAATATTATTCATCTGGCATGGTCAACAGTATCCTGCTGTATATATATATACGTGTATATACACGTGTGTATATACATGTGTATGTATATACACATGTATATGTGTATGTATATACACATGTATATACACACACATGTGTATATGAAGGATGATCCTGTGGCAGCAACAGCACTCACCGATGTATCCCCAATCATTATTAAAGACATAACCGTGTAATTACAGTGAAAGGGAGAAAAGATCCAAATTGCCTTCTACGACCACACAACATCCAACGTGTTGGTTCATCCTCCAGCCTTTGTCAGAGATCTTCACCTCAATTAGCTCCACAGACTGTAACTGTGCAGGATCCATTTCCTCATTTCTGTCCAATTCAACACACCGCTACTGTTGTGCAAGTCATTATCAGAGGGAACCCATTTCAATTAGTGACTGTGGCTCTAATAGTCAACCCCCACTGACAAGGCAGCATGGATGAAGAGAACAGACTGGTGGAAATAAAACCCTGAGGGGGGAGAGGAGGATAGAGGATCAGGGCAATTGAAATGGAGAGACAGAGAGAGAAAGTGGAACTGAAAGGATTAAAAAGAAAGGCTACTGAGATAAGGAGGGAGAAAGAGAGAGAGAGAGCAGAAAGGAGAGAAGAAGAAAGAGCTGTGGACGATAAAGAGGGAGAAAGAGAGCTGGAAAGATAAAGACAGAAAGAAAAAGTATGAAGCCAGACAGATAGACAGGCAGACAGAGGGAGGGAGGGAGGGAGAGAGAAAGGTGTATCGCTGATAGAGGGAGCAGAGCGCAGCGGAGCAGGGCAGATCTCAGACGGCTGTCTAGACAGTGTCAGGGGAGGTGTTGCTGATTAATGACGCACCAAAAACCTCACACACACACACACACACACACACACACACACACACACACACACACACACACACACACACACACACACACACACACACACACACACACACACACACACACACACACACACACACACACACACACACACACACACACACACACCAGCCACCCACACTCATTGGCTGCGTGTCCCTCTGTGTTTGTCTCTCCGTGGCCTTTTTCCTTTCCTCTGGGTGCTTTAACGGTGACACCGCTTCTGCCTCCCTTCACCTGCCGTCCCCCTATTCTCTCTTCCTCTCCTTTTTTTTTTTTTTTTTGCTTATAGAGAAGGCTTTTAGCTGGCAGCGTGCTCTGAAACGAAAGCAAATTTAGCGTGCTTGTTTTGGTGCAAACTTGCCACGGTATGGCCGGCGGAACGTCTCACACGACAATGCAAGTTATCAATGACACACCGCGCGACCGGTTGTGTTCTTCCACGAAACTAGGGCTTCTTAGTTTTCCCCGTGCACTTCCTCCCACCGCGACTCGTAAGCTCCTCCATCTGGCATGGACGCCGTCGAGCAAACAGATCACCGTTCACAGCGAGTGTACTGCCATTTGTTTGCGGTTCTGGATTCGCCAGTCTTTGAGGACACGCCAAATCTGATTCCGTTTGGAGTGCAGTGCCAGCCGTACCCGGTGCGACTTACAAGCTTCAATTCCTGGATGATCAAATATTTACAAGCAACCAAAATGCAAATGTCAGGATCTTTGTCCCGCGATAGTATTCCTGTAACCACAAAACAATTCTACACGGATGAGTGCTCAGCCAACTGAGAAACAAAGACGAGCCAGAAAGAAACCAGTAAATTAGACAAAAGAGATCCCTTTCTCTCGGTTTTATTCATTTTAGTTGCCGTCTTTATAGTCTATACTTCCACTCCACGCTGTCAAACTGTGTTAAATGTGCTACTATTTATCATCTTAAAGTCATTTCCAAATACTTTTTAAGTAGGTTTCTTAGAAACAAGACCACAAAAAACATATCAGTTAGTCAGGAATTCTGCCAGGTTGTTTTACGGCACCAGGAGTTAGTTTTATGGCACAAAACAGGAAGAGGGAGGGATCTCCACTTTCAACACAAATTGCCCTTTCTTGCAAAGGCAGAAAAAAAAAGATTCATGCTGTACATATTGAACCTTTTCAATAAAATAAAGCTTTAAGCGAGAGTCACGTGACTCGGTTGGTTGGTGGAGACGTCTTATCCTGCTTTTATAGTTAGAAACAAATTACGATGTGGAAGCAGCAAAAAAATGTGTCTTTAGAGACAGCAACAGTCCGGGAAGACGCGGCTACTGCATGTAGCTAATGATACATTGAACATGTTTGCAAATTTTGCAGGAAATGTCTGTTGATTTATGAGTGTCTGAATGACAAACGTGGAACTACAGACTCAGTCGAAAGAAAGTTGTCTTTGCAGATCTGTGAAGTCGAGAAGAGGACAGAATGGCTAGAGGATGACGGCGTCCCTGTAAGCTAACCCCATAGCTAATACAGCTGAAGTCAACACCCTCCACCAAGGATTTGAAGATAAGAAAATCTTCGACTTGAGGGCTTTCCAGAATGTAAAGACATTGGGAGTTCCTTCAGAAATACTGAAGTTTGTTCTCGGTTTGGGATGAATCCGTAAAGCCACCGGAGGTTGAGTGGACCAGCGAGGCTCTAAGACCAATCCACAAGTCCTATATTTAGTTGGGCATACTGTAATAATTCCAGTCTCCAACATATAAAAGTAAGCTACCTTGAAAAAGGAAACAGCACGTGTTTATGTATTAAATATGTATTCAATAAATTGAGATGCAGTAAATGTGTCAATTTTTCAGAAGAGTAATTTTAGATCTTCTACTCCAGCCCAACACATGATGATACTTCTTCAGGCTCGTAACCATAGACTGTATAAGAAGTGGACGTAGTCATGACGTTACCCATTGGTCTGTGGACTGATGTTTTGAAGCCTTGAGTTTGGCGATTATAGCCGTCGCCATGTTTTTTTTGCAGCCAATGACCGGAAGTTACCATATAGAGATGCCTTATAGCGGCAGCAACCTGTCAATCACAGTAAGCCCGCCCTAAAGCATACTCTGCTTTATGGTCTATTTGACTCTAAATGGACCATAATTTACTAAATGAACATCATGCTGTATTGAAGAAGACTTGAAACTAGAGATTGAGACCATAAACTCATGTTTACAATGTTTACTGAGGTAATAAATCAAGAGAGAAGTAGAGTCATTTTCTCATAGACTTCTATACAATCAGAGGAGTCGCCCCCTGGTGGACACTAGAGAGAATGCAAGTTTTAAGACACTTCTGCATCGGCTTCACCCTGCAGAACCGGAGGTTGCCGCCTGCTCGTAACCCGGTAGAGTAGAGAGGACACAGTTCTACATACAGCTGCTGTCACGGTGCTGTATATATCTCACATTATCTAGAAATATTGTATAAGTGTAGCTAAAACCCGCTGCGTCCCCACAGTGAACAAGGCTCGGCTGGCTTGGGTTAAACAGGGGGTCAGTGTGGTGGTGGTCTTACCTCCGAGGCACCTTGTCGAGAGCTGCTGTCTGAAGGCCACAGACACCCGTCCTACACATCGAGACAGACGAGACAGAAACAAGAAAGAATGAGGCTTTGAAAAGTCCCCAGGTGGCTTTAAGATCTGCCTTTAAGGCTGACGCTTTATCAGCAAGTGCTTCCCACATATTCATGTTTCTAACAAATATGAGACATTATTAGTATTTGACAACGTGTTAGATTCCTTTCACAGATGGAGCTTTAGAAATCAACAGTCATTACTGCTTTCTTTGTTGTTTGTAATGTCTGGGACGTTTTTTTGATGTGACACCATTAAGCTGACTCTACAAACTTTCTTCTTTTAAAAAGAAATAAGAATTTTAAGAGTAACAACTTGAGGAGGACATAAAAGATAAAACACAAATGCTGAGAAAACGCCCGATGGCTTCAAACACAAAATCTCGGCCCCGTTTGGGAGCTGGGACAACAAAAGGCAGCAGACGGCTCCCGTCTTAAAAAAAGAAAAAAGAAAAGGAGGATGAAAGCGACAGCGAAGACACGAGGCTATCAAATAATTGCTGTTTCCCTTCGTCTGCATTTGACTTCAGGATCTTTTCTAAAAGGGGGCACAGTCGACAATATTTAGTGAGGAAAAAGAAAAAAGGAACATGAAAAGGAGGACCAACATGTATGAGTCCTGGTAGCTAAGTATCTGTCAAGGGGCCAAATTGCTACAGGCCTTTGTTGCTTTCTGATGTTGCATTTGGGGATTTTTTTGTTGCTACGCGTCTGCTTCTGTTTGCATAATCTTTGTTTTCTTCGGAGCACGGATTAAGACGAAAAAAGACGGGATATAAATAATGTGTAAGGGGAGATAAAGCTTTCATTCTGTTTGTCAGATACTGTTCTAGGAGCTGAATGTGTCAATGCACGGATCGTATTCGGGGGGGGGGGGGCAGAGCCGCCGCTGTCTAGACGGCACTGTAGTGAATTAAACATCAAGGCCCGACAGAGTCTGGCTCTGAAGAAACCAATTCAGCGAGTTCACCTGAACAGACTGAAGCGGGGGCTGCTGCCGCGGTGAAACTGGGACAGAGACTGCGACGGGGGGGATGAAGAGGATTCATTTAGCTCAGCGCGGCTTTACTGGGAACAAACTGGTGCGCTGTGTTTGTCCTGCGTCGGGGAAAATAAAGAAGTGCACTGTCACAGTGAGAGCGGACGAGTGGGCAGTTGTTCACTCGCTGTCAGTTTTAGAGCGAAATGTTACCGGCAGGGGGGGGGGGGGGGGGGGGGGGGTCAGTGCCAGAACAATGAAATACAACCCAAAACAAACAGTATCATTTTTTCATTCCCTCCCCAACGCACAGAAGACGTTACTGACCTGCTGCAGGGCATGGTCGTGCCTGCGGGCCTGGCTCTGCCGCGTTATGAAGGACCAGGTGGAGAGCTTGTAGTGGTTGAGCAGGCAGATGATCACCACCACCATCACTGTCATCACCACAATGATGATGACGATCTGAACAAACTCCAGTTCAGCTGCACAAACACACAAAAAAAGGGAGGGGGGGGGGGTTAGCATTGGACATTTTGAAGAAGAGATGTGGGCGCGTACATTTCAAAAGGACATTGTGACGCTGTTCTGAGCAGCTAATACACCTGCACCATTAGAGAGAGCCTAATTTACAACGATTGAAACAAAAACAAGGACTTCAATTGTTGGGATTGTGGTAAAGTGCTGTATAAAAAACACTTTCTTTTCTGTCTTCATCAGAAAAAAACGAACATCGACAAATCCACAACTCGTCTGAGCTGAGGGAGGTCCAATGATTGGATCAAAAAGCTCCAGAAGAGCTACTCAATGGACCTCATGGTGGGGATTTCTTTTTTGTCAAAAAGCTGTTAACTGTTAAGGCAGTAGATATAAATATCCAAGTGTGTCTGCTGCGATAAAGTCCTCTTTACAAAAGCACAAACAGGGCGAACTCCAGCAGCTAATGAAAACGATTGAAAGCTCCAGAACAGCTACTAAATGGACCCTTTTTGGTGAGGTCGTTTTCTCAACTGGGAGACGATATGTTTTCACTAATTTAACTAAGAAATTTAAAGAAACGATAGACAAGATATTCTTCATTGACCTTCATCACACAACACACTTTCCATTTGTCACAGTGCGCACACACACACACACACACACACACACACACACACACACACACACACACACACAGAATATACATCATACGTACACTCATGCATCTAATTCATATGTTGAGAGTGAGACAGACACCTTCAAATAATAAAAGGTGATGAAAGACAACAGTTTCAAATCAGAAAACCTGGTGTAATCAAATCAGAAATAAATACTTAGAGCCACAATATATCAGTCCACAATAAAACCATATCATTTAATACTACTACTTGTTGCTATCTAATGGTGATAGAGGATAAAATGAATGGATTAATTGTTCAGAATCTTCTGTGCCTCCCTAAGCACAGATTTGTCATATAAAGACTGATGATATTGATGTTCTAAGACTTTTTTTCTTTTTAAAGGAACCAGAGATTCCACTGACTGGGCATTATTGTGACTGGCTGTCAGAACGTGTGTCCACCAGCAGAGGGCGGCACAGGTCAAACTCCATGTTGCGTGAGCCCGTGCCTAAGGAGTTCTACAGAGAAGAAGCTTCAAATCACAGAAAGAAAGATGAGTGTTGAGACTCTGGCGTCTGTCCCAGCGTACAGTGGTCTCATTGTGGAGATGCTGAATAACTGCCGTGTTTCTGTCGGCCACAAACACACACACACACACACACACACACACACACACACACACACACACACACACACACACACACACACACACACACACACACACACACACACACACACACACACACACACACACACACACACACACACACACACACACACACACACACACACACACACACACACACACACACACACACACACACGCCAGCGTCAGAGCTGATGACTTCCCAGATCAGGGCACCGCTGGGAGTCACGTCTGCCTCTCGTCTCTTGTTCATTGTTTCCTCCTTTTTGGTCTCTTTGAACCCTTCATACATCTCCACTTGCCCCCTCCATCTCTCTCTCCATCTTTTCCTCTAACCCAAACCCTCCTCCCTCCCTCTTTCTGTCCCACAAGTCTCTTATGTACTCTCACAACTCTTCCCGCCTTTATCAATCTTTCCTTTCTTGCATTCCTCCCTCGCCCACCATCATTCTCCCTCTGCGTTTCTTCTATTTCACCATTGTCTCCCACTTTCGCTTTCTCTCTCCCTCTGTCCGTCCGTCCCTCCTTACTTTCTCTCTCTCTCTCTCTCTCTCTCTCTCTCTCTGACAGTCTGAGACTCTTTTGTCATGGAGTCGTCGGGTTCGTTCTGAGCAGAAGTCTTGACCTTGTCTGGTCTTGGCACCCAGTCTGACCTCTGACTCACATCTTACTCACTGCTTGGACACTCATTTGATGTGTGTGTGTGTGTGTGTGTGTGTGCGTGTGCGTGTTTATGTGTTCGAGCAAGCTCTGTGAGAACAGTGACACAATGTACACTCAGCTATTTGAGCTACGATGCCTACGATGCCTCCACAAACCTCCACAAACAACAGGGACGGGATCAGGTACAGACAAGAAAATTATATGTTAAAAAAAACACCCAAAATAAAGGAATTTGAAACAAAAGATAACATGTATTTTTAACAAAAACAAAAAAAGGAAAGGTGCAAGAAACGCGCACACACACACACACAAAAAAATCAAAGCAGGGACCAGCCCAGTCCAGTAAACCCAACCTATCCCACTGTTCCCAGCCTCTGTAATCCTCCCCGGCTTATTCATCAGCATTACGGTGGGTTAGTGTCGAGCCCGAGCTGAAACGTAAACCCACCCAAACCTGCCTCTCCCCACACCACAGCCGCCACAGGGGAGGGGTGGGGTAAGTCTGAGAGGAAGACGGCCAACTTAGCACAAACCACATGGAAGGGGGGGGGGGGAAATTGTGAAGAACGAAACCCAAGCCAGTAAAACCAACCGTCATTAACCACCAAAGAGCGGAGGAACGAGGTGCTCGGTGCCAAACAGCAACGGCTGACAAGCTCGACAACTTTTTCCTTTTGCGAGATGATGAGACGATGAGTGAGGTGGTGTTGTGTTAAAGAACACAACAAATGACTGGAACCCGCCTCATTAATGAAGCAACAAAACAAAATGTGTCTCCCACAAGACATTTGAAAAAGAGTTTTTTATTTATTTAAAGCTGTTCATCACGATAGGAGTCACCTAATGTGAAACATGCAGGACTAAGGGAACAAAGGGCTGAAAGTGAAGATGAAGAACCAAAAAAAACGGCACCTCTGGCAATGTCATCAACCACACATAAGAGGAAAAAAAACTGCACTTGTGGAGCCAAATTCGCATAACATGTCTCAAAGGGAGGAGTTAAAGTAAAGTTGCATTCCAGGACCCAGAGCTCTGAATAACTAACATGACCCTTTACGCCTGGTTTCTTCAGGTCAGGTGATCCCCTATATCACTGGTTCCAAATCTATATGTCTCGGGAACCTTTAAAGCCAAGCAATACCTTCTTATGACCCCTTCTTAAGAGTCCTGTCAAGGTAAAACTCAAGTGTTTCATAAGAATCAGACCACAGGAGTTTCAAAATCCTGACTGATTTTGAAATCTGGTTGAGAAACTTCACCAATGTTCTTCTCTGTAATCGCAAACATGCACAGATTACAAGATTCAGGAGAATAATGGCACGTCACACAATACAGGATATTATTACTATCGTGCCAGAGGGAGCAACGCGCAACTTCATGTGACGTCTCTCACATGATCTCATGGGGAAGCAGATTTAAACAAGACGGAGACTAAAGCAACGCTACGAGTCTGGAGGTGAGATCTTAATCCATCAACAGTGGTACGGCCTCAAGGGCTACAATGTTTACCGCTGCTCGTAAAAACAGCCGGCTGCTCCGGCTTGTCTCTCTTATTTGCTAAGAAAGTACTGACGTTATCAGGATTTAACCCCAAAATATCATATAAGATGTTTGAAATTATCGGGACAGCCCCCCATGAGGCTGCGAACGGTTTGGGAGTTTAAAGACCGGATCTGTAAACCATTCATGTTACCAGATAATCTTGGCTGAACATGGGTACCGACCACGGTCCTGGATCGGACTTCCCCTCCGATTTTCGGGAAGAGGTGTATCAGAGTTAAATCGTATCATGTGCCCACCATCACAACAGTCCTGTTAAGGTCCTCTGTAAGGCTCGACTTCGGGACAGTTTAACTTTAAGCTAAATTATTAAACTAACATCAGCACTTGAACATGCCCACAGTGACAATGCTAACGTGCTAACGATGTTTAGCAGGTACAATGCTCAGCATTTTCACCCTCTTAGTTTAACGTGTTAGCATGCTAACATTTGTTAATTTGCATAAAAAACAAAGTACAGCAAAGGCTGATGGCAATGTCTTTAATTTTGAAGGTATTTGGTTATAACCATAGGCTGTACATAAGAAGAGGACTTAGTCATCGTGACCTCACTCATTGGTTTGTTGACTGCCGTTTTAATGCATGGAGTTTGGCGATTTTGCCGTCGCCATCTTGGATTACGGCCGTCGCCATGTTGATATTTTTTATAAACCAAAGTGACCATATTTGGAATGCGGAGGAGTGACGTAGAGACGCCGTATACCACTCTGGTAGCGGCAGCAACCTGTCAATCACAGTAAGCCCCGCCCTAAAGCATACCCTGCTTTATGGTCTGTTTGACTCTAAATGGACCATCATTTACTAAATGAACATCATGCTGTATTGAAGAAGACTTGAAACTAGAGATTGAGACCATAAACTCATGTTTACAATGTTTGGAGGAGTCACCCCCTGATGGCCATTCGAAAGAATGCAAGTTTTAAGACACCTTTGCATTGGCTCCACTCAACAGAACCGGAGGTTGCCTCCTGGTTATAACTCAAAGTTGAACTGATGATGGCGCTAAATGAAATGTCCAGGGATCAAAGTTATTACAATTATTGCTGAGGGGAATGTCAAATCTACACAATTTCACGGCAATCCACCCAACTGTTGTGGAGACGGGATGACTAAAGTCATGAGGATTATCCTCTGGGGAACATAAATGTCTGTACAAGTTTCCACGGCAATAGTTGTTGAAATATTTCAGTCTGAACCCAAGACAGAGGGATAGAGTTACATGGCATCCAAAGAGCCATGCTGCTAGTGTGGCTAAAAAGCATGAAATTGGTGAAAGTCGTAGAAAACCAACACAATTTTACTTATTTTCTATCTAACGTGGCCCTTTAGGCCGTCTTCCTGCGTAGGGGGCCACTGGCCTCTATGAAAAGAGAAAATGCGTTGGATAGATGTTACATTACTGGACTGATTGTCTCATTCGGGAGCTTGAGCCGCTACCAGCCCAGGCCTGTTTGTGCTCACCGCACCGCCACAGGGAGGGGGACTGAGGGAGGATTTCATTCAGAGAACAGACTTCTGGGAAAACCAAAGTAAACCAGGCCCTTCCGTAAGCCTATCGGATAAATATCAGCCTTCTGCTGTTGTAAAAAAAATAAAAAATAGCCACACAAACCAGACTCAAAGCGGTCTTCTGAAGTACAGGTGGGGACGTTTTTTTACCACTCAAGCTAAATAAAAATGAAAGCGACTGCTTCTAATGGACGATCCTCAGAACATCGGGGAGGAAGGAAGCCAGAGGAGGAGGAGGAGCTGAGAAGGGAGGAAGGATGTGTGGGAAGGAGAGAGGAGAGGCCTATCCTGTCTGAACTCTAGTATGCACCCGGTTCAGAGGCTCCAGAACACAATGTACAGCGCCGACTGTCACACAGGCCAGAGATCGAGTGTGTGTGCTGGCAGTCTGCATTACCAGCACCGGTCTGATGTTGTTACAACAGTAATCCACTTGTCAAAACAATATCAGCCCGGCGTCTGCAGCGCCCTTATTCCGTCGGCAGGCTGAATCTTTTTTTTCTTCTACTGTGGTGAAGAGAGAGAGAGGCCGTTTAGACCGGACCGTAGTGCTACTCTTTCAAACATCTGTAGAGACATTGGTTACAACAAGGAAACAGCCACCTATTTACTGAAGGATCAAATATCCTTTCAGGTTGTCAGACTTTGCAACAGCTGCAGCACTTGTTCAATAAAAAGGTTTAAATAGATTCATGCAGGCAGAGGATCAACTACCTGAGGTCAATTGTTGTATAGCCCAAGCTACTGAAAGCTATTTTATTGAGTTTCCTTTTAAGCGAAATGCTGCGAGGGAATTTGAGTTCCCTCTGGTAAACAGCTACGCAGTGTAAATGTCTATATGTCTTGGGCTTTTATTGTGAAAGGTGTGAACGGAAGGAGTGGGTCTGGTCTGCACTGCCTTTGTCAAGTTTGAACGAAGTAATAAAGTGTGTTGTCTTGGTTCAGACTCCGGTGCCTCCGTGTTGTTGTACACTACGAGTTATTACTACACTATAGTGTACATTTTGAATACGTCCGTTACGCACAACGTGATTGGTTGATACCTTTATTCGCCCTGCAGAAGCTCAGAAAAATCTAAATGACGTCTCTTTTTTGTCATACATTTGCATTCTGTGTTAAAGTACTCGTGCCTAAAACAACTGTTTTTTTATAATAATAATAAAATAATAATTATTGTTTTGTTGGGACTCAAGCTGGGTATAATGGGTATAGCTTCCTACCCAAAATGTTACTTTTTTTGATACCTTACTTTGAGGAACATAAATATGTTTCTTTTGTCAGTAGCCTTACCAGACCCAAACAGCCAAAAACCAAACACTAAAAGAGCGAGTAAACAGAATGGAGAGAGTGCACACACACACACACACACACACACACAGACGGTGACCCAATGACGGCCCTTTGAACTTTGTGTGTGTGTGTGAGAGAGAGAGAGAGGCCAATGGAAGGTGACACAGTTCAGAGGACCCGCTAGTGAAAAGAAGCTGTCAGACACAGCAGCCCCTAACAGAGCACAACACAGTCACAGGACACATATGAGAAATGATCATTTGGTGACATTAATCACTTTGGTGTGATGATAACAGTAGCTTTCTAGTCATTCGGGTGGTTTTGGTTACATTTCTTCAGGTTTTGAGATATCTAACTCTGCCAACGTGAATGCTGGAGAGAAACTCACTTCTGTGACTAATGAGGGCGCAGAGGCTTACCCTGTTTGGCCCTGAAATAAAATTAAGGCTAATGACTATCTATAGAGACTGCTTACACTCAGCCGGGGCCTCCAACATTGTTATCGCTCGATAAACTTAACGTCTGAGCTCGGATGACCTTGGACGCTTCCGTGAGAAAAAAAACCAGGGCCTGGCTGGTTTTAGTTTGCACAAAGGAGCAGCCACGAGAATGTACTCCACGGTTTGGAAGTGGATGTGTGCTGACAGCGGAGCCTGAGCGTGCAAGGGTGAACGGCTCGCTAGCTGCTTGCTAATTCAAAGCGGGAGAGCTACTCCCACCAGCAGAGGAAATGCCTTTTCTCTCTCTCTCTCTCAGACTAGAGGGAGAACGAGCTCTGGCTCTTATGAATCCCTATCTTGCAGCTGAGCGGCACGAAGCAGCGGTTTGTGGAACTGCTGAAACAGACGGCCCGTCGGTGAAAACGCAGCCTGAACTGGGCTCAGCTCTGGGAGGTAGACAGGAGACGGACTGAGATGCCGGCGGAATGATTGGGGATTTGTTCCCCCTGAAAACTAAATGTCGACGATATATTTTTGGGGAATTTTATTTATTTAACTAGCCAAGCTGAGCTCAACAAACCCTCCAAATGAATCCTCTGCAGTAATTTCCTGTTTCCTGCTGCCCTCAGTCATGAAAGCAAAATGAGAAATCACCATTCCTGCACCTGGCAATCAAAACTGCACTTTACTGTGAAATGCAGCACTTCCTCCACAAACTGATAGAGGAAGTGCTGCAAAAGTGCTGCGTAATTATCCTAAAGTCCCGGGCACTCAATCCGTGGGTTTACTTCTTACCTGTGTATCTGTAAACCTGTATGATAATAGAAGTATAAAAAAAGAGAGAGTGAAAAAAAAATAAAGGAGGCTTTCTTCGTTCCGACTCGCTCGTCCTACTCCTGCTGCCCAGAGAGCTCCAGCCCAGCTAGAGGCCTGCTGAGTTCACAGCCTGCTGCCCACCACACACACACACACACACACACACAAACACACACACACACACACACACACACACACACACACACACACACACACACACACACACACACACACACACACACACACACACACACACACACACACACACACACACACACACACACACACACACACACACACACACACACACACACACACACACACACACACACACACACACACACACACACACACACACACACACACACACGGTAAAACCCTTGGGCATGGCGCCGTGATCAACAAGGCCCGGTAGCTGCCGAGGGCGCCGCTGCAGCGACCTGGCTGGCGCACACAAAAAAAAACGCACGCACAGCGGCGCAGCTAGATAGTGAGATGGTAGGAGACGAGGAGGAAGAGGAAGCACGCTTAAAATAAAAGACTGGCGCACCTCGAGGGAAGCAGAGAGTGTGTTTGGTAATGAAGGGATGGAAAGAGTTAGGAGAGATGGAGGGGAGAGAGAAAATGAGGCGCGCACACACACACACACACCCTCTACCTCCCCCGGGAGACGTGCACTGTAACGTCTAGACGGCCGGTATCAGCCTGGCAGTAACAGTCTCTCTCAACCACAGCGTGTGTGTGTGTGTGTGTGTGTGTGTGTGTGTGTGTGTGTGTGTGTGTGTGTGTGTGTGTGTGTGTGTGAGAGAGACGCAGCATGTAGTAGATATCAGCCTAGTTACAGCCTCCCCTCCTCTACTACAGTCATTCAGTCTCTCCATGGAAATAAATGAACTAGTTTAGTGCTGCTTAACCCGCAAAAGTGTGTGTGTGTGTGTGTGTTAGAGTGTGTGTTAGAGTGTGTAGGATACTCAGCCCATTAGACAGGTATCTCGGGGTCAGGAGAGACATGGAGACAGTGAGGAGGGAGATAGAGACAAGAGAGAGAAAGGTGCCAGACATGCTATGGGGGACTCATGGGTAACAATTACAGCTCTGTCTCTCTCTCTCTCTCTCTCCATCCATCCATCCATCCATCCGTCCGTCTCTCTCGCTCACACAGCACAGGGGTGAATGAGGCAGCCCGTCTCTGCTTCCCCACAGAGACTAAATGGGAATCAAAAAGCAGGACTCATACATGATGGCTACTTCTAGCTCTTGAATCGGGACGGGAGACATTCCGCCGCGCTTTCCTCGCATAGTTTTAATTTCAGAAGTTGAAAAAAACAGCTGCAAAAACTGCACACAAACATTTTTAATGGTAGAGTTTGGAAGGATAAATATGGTATATGACAAGGTAAGTTTTTGGTTTTGGTGATGCAGATGGCGTGAATGAATACTGTGCGTGCAGCTATGGCAAGTACACTATAGATCAAAGTTGAACCAGGAAGACGGTCTGCAAAAATGTTAGCGTCTGCATTCATTTTCGGTTCCCAAAAAATAAGTTGGACCGCCCCGGGGGGGTTTTGATTAAAAAAACGTCTGATCGTCTGACTGCTCAACGTTTCTTGCCAGATCGGACTTTTATTAGCGTTGTCATCACAATCCCAGAATTCAGCAATGAGCTTACTCATGATTTTTACATTTAACGTAAAAAACCTGAAAGGCCTTCTCCAGAGCCAGTGTTTGGTTTGTCCGTTCTGGGCTACTGTAGAAACATGGAGACCCAGGACCCCAAGTGGATATGAAGGGCTCGTTCTAAGCCAACGAAAACAAAACCATTCTTAATTTTTAGGTGATTATACAATAAAGAAAACATAGTTATGAATATCACATTATATTTCTGCTAATAGATCCCCATAAATTCTACACACTGGCCCTTTAAAAAACGCTGTGGTAAGTGTTGACAGCACTGCGACTCGAATGTAGAGACGATGCACTGAAAGCACAAGCTGGGGTTAGGTCGTAGTCACGCTTTCTCTTCATCGCATCCGACACTTCGTCCTGTCTACCACGTTTATCTCACCTTCTCACTCTGACTCGACATGCATCTGCAGTTAAAGCTAAATGTCGTCCCCCCCCCCCCCCCCCCCAACATTTTCCCTCATCCTAGATTCAGGTTGATTACTGCCGAGGTAGGCCGTAATGATGAGACCCTTGCTGAGCCCGGCAGATAAATCTCCACTTTGGCTCTTGAAAAAGAAAAAAAAGAGGCCGTATCGTCTCCACCCACATGAATAGAACATGAACAAAAGAAACGGATAACGCCGCACTCTGTGATAACACATCATAAATATTACAATATAGTCTGATATTATCAATATTCCAATGATGTAATATTCATGAACAGCGGTGAAGCAAGGAGAGAGGGGGGGGCAGTGTGTAAAGGATTCACCCGGCCGTTGAGATGGCGGACGGGTCGGCTGGTTCAACATGTCACACACACACACACACTGTAGTCTGCAGTCAGAGCTGGCCTGCAGTCTCTCAGGTGTGTGTGTGTGTGTGTGTGTGTGTACACATTATCAGAGCCAGACAGACAGGATAGCGTCTAGACACCCCTGACCCCACCCCCAACCACCAACCCCTACCCCGCCTCCTGCCCAGACTGAATACACTCTCTCTGAGTGATTGAACCAGACTGGAGGGTCAGTGATGTCAGGGTTGAAGTGAGTGTGTGCGCGTGTGTGTGTACATCGTGTGTGGTGTTGACCAGGGTCAACCAGGGTCAGTGTAAATGAGTGTGTGGGGGGGGGGGGGGTTATGGTACATTCTGTACGAGCTCAGCCTGCTATAGCATGTTGCTCAAAGCTCCAGCAGGGTTGCCTGTACGGCTGTGTGTGTGTGTTATTCTACGTAAGGTAAATGTGCCATCCTTAATAATAAGTTATCTGATCGTCTAGTTGCTTGTTGATGATCAACTATGTATTTTAAAGGACTTCGGTCAGTCTGTTCCACTGTTTCTACACATGCTGGCAGCAGATGAACGAGAGGCGATCAGTCTGAACATAAAACGACAACAACCTGAACCCAAAGCCCTACGAGTACCTCTAGAAGCAACGAGCGGAAGGCAATAAATGATGATGGAAACACCGTGATGACAGCGAAGGGCACTGCCGGGAGTAAATGGGGGTCATGGGGATCAGACAGCACTCTGCGACAGACCATAATAACCCGGAGCAGGTTACGAGGGGTGTGCGGTGATGGGCTTTAAACCTGGGAGAAGAGCTTTGACAGTGACTGGAAAAACGACGGGGCTCGTCTCTAACGTATGCATCATCATCATGTGAGGCGGACACATGGCAGTGGGCTGTTGTGACAGCATTAGTGGGAGGATGCCAGCCAATAGGATGCGCACATACGACCCAAGGGCGAATACACACCAACAGGCAGGCAGATGGATGCAGCTGATATTGATATCGAGTTCCACTCATCTACAGATCACATTAACCCATAATAGGCTAAATAATCCTTTAGTTTGGTTGAATCGAAACCCTGGGGCATTTTGTTTGGGGAGGTGTGAACAGAGCAAATCGCACCTCGAGTGAGGCTAGACCGAGACACGGTTTTAAAACTAAAACGATCTCCGTCCACACGGCGTTTCTGCACCGTTTTCGAATTGATCTCCGTTCATACGAAAACGGCTGAAAACGAATATCACGTGACTCTTCACGTACACTGGGCATGTACGTGGGTGTCAATGTAAACAGGAAGTAGATTGGTTGCTAAGTTAAAAAAAATACGACAGAGTAATAAAGTAGTCTTTAATAATGAAAGGTCGTGTTTGATACTTAAGATCTTCTCTAAAATCTTCCTCTATGAACTCAAACAGACACATTTCGTGGAAAGAATCGCTCCACTAACAGCTGCTTCCTCCGTAATAATGCAGACTTTAACTGAACAACAGCTGCTAGTAAAGACAACAAGGTCAGCAACGCCTGTAATCAGTTGTCCATGTTAAATTAACCTGGTAGGCGGCAACATCGGTAATCAATGTTGTTGTTTCTGACTTCTGTTTTCTGAGCGTTTTCAAACTCCTCCGTTTTTGGTGCTCGAAGACGCCGGCGTAGTGTGGACGCTCAGCGTCAACGTAGCAAAACATATGCGTTTTCAAATGGAAACGGAGTAGTATGGACGTGGCCTAAGAGGTGACCTCGGTCCTGCTGAAATCAAACAAGTTTGTCTGTGGCGAGAACATGGACCGAGCTCGATCCGAACCAGCTGGAGGAAGCATCGCGCCCTTGTTTTTCTGGATTAAAGCAGCTCCCGCAGCCGGCTGCGCATCAAAACATTATTTTCCAGCCGCAGCTCATTCAAACTGTATCTCTTGCCCTTGTGTGATAAATGCAAACGGTGTAATTAGCGACGATGACCAGGGCTGAGATTAACCCGAACGCAGCGCATTTAATACTATTTCTGGAACAGAGCGGGAGTGTGCTCTTCTTTATCTTAGTTGACTTCTGGGCACATTAAAGATTCTGACCAATCGGAGAGCAGCACAAATTGCAGCACAAATTGGATTCGCTTGTAAACGCTGCTGTTTGAACACAAAATCAAACTGGAGGCCCCAGTTCGGAACCAGAGCAAACAAACTATAAGTGTGAAAATGCCCTTAAAGGATAACTCTGCTGATGTTGCTCTTATTGTCAACCTACCATGAAAGATCAAACTAACAATAAATCGACACCACTAACAAGAATCATGGAATTTCTTGACAATAAGAAGAACAGAACAGAAGAATTGATGATAAAATGATTGTTGGAATTGAACAACTTACAACGTACTTTAGAAAAATACCGCAAGCTCCCAAATTGAACAGATAGAAAACAAGAGACACACTTAACAAAAGCTAACATCAATGGAGAACGTCTCAGCACGCCGACACATAGAGTTGCTGTTAACTTAGCAGTGTGTGTGTGTGTGTGTGTGTGGGTGTGTGTGTGTGGGGGGTTATGAAAATTATTCTGCAGATTTCATTTCTGTGCAGGTCAACATCACAGGCTGCTCAAGGCAGGAAAAGGTAAAAAATCATGCCGAAGTCTAGCTGAACATAAAAGGGGGGGGGGGGGGGGGGGGGGGGGGAGTAGCACATAGCTGCCAGCTTGGCTCAGATAAAAAAAAAAACAGAAGGATGAAGAGAATACGGCTCAGGTTGAAGAAACACAAGAGATATTGGACACAGAGAGGAGACGGGATGCAAAGATTAGAGAGGGAGGAGGACGGACGAGGGGAGGGAGGAGTCGGCGGAGGGAGGGACAGAGGTGAAGGCAGACAGATGTTAAAAGGCAGACACACAACAAAAGCGAGGCGTCTTGTGTCTCATCTCTGAGACGGAACAACAAAACAGAAGAGCGGCGGACAAAAAGAAGAAGAACAAAACAGAAGAGATGAGAGAGGAGGAGGAGGAGGAGGAGGAAGAAACGAGTGGGCTTTTCTCTGTCTCTCTCTCTCTCTCTGTCTGTCTGTCTTTATGCTTCCTGGCACATTTAATAGAACCTCCCCCGCACCTCCCACTCAACCACCACACACCTCACCCCCACATGAGAGGTGAATTTACAGTCCAACTCTAAAGTAGGTTTTTATTTTAAACGTCGGGAGGTGCAGCGGATGCCTCGCAGACAAAACGTATGCCGAGTATGTGCTGCAAAACTCTCTGTGGCCGTTTGCGATCAGCCAAACAAGAGACAGCGGGGGGGGGAGACCGTGGGTGGGAACACAGGGAGCTCAGGGAGGCATGATGGGACTCATCCAAACTGGAGCTGCTGGGCCTGTTGGGGTTACAAAGACATACTGGGCTCATTCTGGATAATGATGATGATAATAATCAGAACAATAGTTAGCTGCAGCCGACTTCTGGCTAATATGTTATTGAATGATTTTTGGCGGTCCCTGTGGACAAAAGTGGCGGTCGTGTTCCCGAGTGCCAGAACTCAGAAAACCTCAAATTTCTATTACAGCAGGGGTCTGAGGGTCTGCTCCCGTGCCTCCCTTCCCTCCAGCGGGCCCAGCAGTACGGCCCGGGTCTCCAGCAGCGTGGGGGGGGGGTCTTCTTTGCTCCTGGCCGGAAGGAGGAGACGGGTGAGAGCTTCGACTGCAGATTCCGTCTAATTATGCGGGATTCGACCCAGTAGCACCGTTGACAAGCAGAATAACTATATGGAAATGACCAATCTTTTCTCTGGTGGTCTCATTTACTGATGGAGGTCGTATAGAGGCATCAGGATTAAACAGACTGTGTCATAACCAGATAAAAGTTCCTCATAGCTACTTTAAGATTTCCCTCAGTTGAAAAAGTCAAGTCCACACACCTTTTCACTATTCTTTGACATTTTAAAGACTGAATACTCAATAACAAAATATGCAAAAATATGAATAGATAGTGGACATAATAGCAAAAGTAATTGCAGCCCCTTTTCACACTTCCCCAATTCTGATTTAAATCAGAAAATAAAAACTTCAAGTGGACTAAAACATCTAAAAACACATAATGAGGAAACCGAGCGCTCCGTGTCTTCAAAAGACAAACGGCCTCCTCCTCTGCTGTGTAATTACACCCCGTCTGTTTGTAATAACTCAATTTAATCTGCTCAGCTTCTTTTCTTTTTCTTTCTTTTTTTTCAATCTCTTCCGCAAATCATAACTGGTTTCCATTTTGGAAAAAAGATGGCTCCTCAACGGCAACATATGCTTGCGTGGCGTTTTATTCTGCTATGACTCACTGTCGAACACGCCGTCTCCCCACCGAGAGACACCTCTCTCTCTCTATTTTAGCCTGCCTTTCTCCTCCTCCTCCTCTCTCGTTGTCTGTCTCTTCGACTCTTTTCGTCACACTCCTCTCACTCTCCCTCTGTGCTCACCCGTCTCCTCCTTAATCCATCTATCCTTTTTTCTTCTTCTTCCTCTCTTCTCTCTCTCCCACCTTCCCTCCCACTTCCTCAGATTTCTCACATGAAGGGGTGTAAACATGTCTTCCACACGCGCTCTCAATGTGCCGAGCCAACAGAGCAACCCCCCCCCCCCCCCCCCAAAATGCCTTGGAGGCAGGATTAGACAGGAAAGAGAGACAGAGACAGAAGAGAGAGGAAAGAAAGACAGTGAAAGTGAGACAGTGATAAAGGGAAGTGAGGGCAACGTCAGTGCTATATATATATATATATATATATATATATGGGGAGAAAAATGCAAGATAAAGGAAAATACAGGAGAAAAAAAAAGTCCTATCAAAAAACTTTTTTCCCCTTGCTGGAACACTCGGCCGTGACCGCGGGCTGAACCTCGGTGCGGTGCTGAGCAACAGCTGCCGACAAAACAGAGGAAACTACAAAAAAGGAAAAGAAGCTGCAGAAGAAGAAGAAAAAAAGGGGGGGGGGGCTCTCTAAGTAATGCTGGTGGTGTTTGGGAGATGACCAGGATGTTTTAAGCTTGCTCCAGGAAGAACGGAGGTATAAATAGACCTGGGACGGCGGGGGTGGAGGAGGAGGAGGAGGAGGAGGGGAGTGGGGGGGAGATTGAAGAGGTTCAAACAGAGGGGAGGGTAGTTAAATGTGGAGAGCAGCTCGTGTCTTACAAAAAAAAGAAAAAAGAAAAATCAAGTCCTCTGGGCAACAGACCAACCCGGATGCTGCAGCGGTACAGTATCTCCATTCCTCAAACTAACTGCTTCCCCTTTACCGCCACTAAAGCAGCACGGTCAACAATGTAAAGGGTTGGTTATCCAAATGGACAAAAAAACACACATTCCCTTGCTACCTTTTAGTGCAGGGGTCAGCAATTAGGTTGACCCATGGGCCGCCTTTTTTCAGCGTCGATCGATATCAACATAGTTTTACAAGCACAGTCAATGTTTTTTTATTGTTGCTTTTGTCGCAAGATATCAGGGAAGATATGATTTCTTCCATTAGGTGGTGAGAGCTAACAGAATCACGGCAAACCCAATCACCTTCACCTCGGGCCCTTCTGAGCCGGTCCAGAGCCGGACGACATGAGCCCGGTGGAGGGACAGTCAGCGGCCCGCCCGGACCCCACCAGGTTGGGAAGTGTACAAAATATTTCCGTTTCATTATGAAACTGTTGGAGGGGGGGCCCGCATTTTAACGGGGTCAAAATCATGGCGGTGGATTTTCTGCCCGTCTATGGGGAGAAAAAAAGCAACGTATTGAACAGCTGAAATCCAATTTGAATCAAACTACTCTGATTCGGGTCCAGTATTGTCCAACCAGCAGTCCAAAAGCCAAAGATATTCAGTTTAAGAAAATCATCAAATCCTCACATTTGAGGAGATGTTTGTCGTGACTACAGTGACCACTCGATATGCAGATAAATGTTCTGCCGATTAACCAATTGATTAATCGCTTCAGCTCTAACTCACACACACAAATGTCTGCTCTGTGTTGCACTACGAGACATGAAATGCAATGGATGAGTTATCCATGCTGAATAAACCGAGCCGTTTATGGATGAATGGAAATACTGTTGTTATTGTCGCCTCTGAGGAATGTTCGATTAGCACCGTGTCTAGACTGCTACCTATTTGTGGTGGAGACACAATTCATTGATTACATACGCAGTGTATTGTTACAAGGTCATGTATATCATGCGCTCTGGTTTTTAAGATATCCATCTCCAGAGTGGTGACTCCTCTGTTATCAGTCGTATGGTCTATAAAATGACAGAATGTAGTGAAACATGCCCCATCACTATTCCCTGAAGACCAATTGTTTCAAATTGCTTGACAGTCACTTTATTTTGACATGAGACGAAGAATAGCAACAAATCCCCACAATGCAGAAGCTGGAACTAGGGAATGATGGAGGCGTTCGCCACACATGATGTGTTCAAGGAGCGTCACAATCTGACGGTTATGTCAGTTTTTACAGCTTCTGGCTACAATAAACGATTGGCGGGTTTTGGGGTTCAGAGGGTTAAATCTCAATCCTAAACAAATCAAATCAAAATTGCCCGCATGACTCTAGAGTTAGGTGAAACAATATTTCTAGTGGGGCTATAAGGATACGGAGAAAATCAAATATCACTATATGTTTGACCCTCGATATCGATGTTGCGACGACATTGTAGGGTTAACAGATGGTGCTTTCTCGACATATTTACACAATTACATTTTTGATAAACGATCTGTAATGTGGATATAATGACTAAGTGAGTAAATAGAACAGCTAGAACAATCGGGTTCAGAAAATGACATCACTTGACTGTAATGCAGCCTTTAAAAACAGGGTATGCCGTAAACAAGAAAAATCCTAAATCTCAGACGATAACTAGTCTCATATCACGATATAGATATAATATAAATGTATTGCCCAGCCCTAATTTATAGTACTTTCTTTGTACTTTGGGTGAACTTTTCATATGTTGGGATTGGTTTCTTTTCTTAAATCTTGTGTGTGGGTGTGTTTTCATGTTTGGCTGCTGATGAGAGGATGGGTTGATACAGCTGAGCTTTGGGCAGATGACATCAAACGAAGCGCTTCTCCGATGCATCTCATGATGTCTTTCTACTAAGTTCGCTTTCTAGAGTTGACAAGGAGAGCAGTTGAACAACACCATCTCTTCTCCTCTTCCCCTCCTCGCACTACCCCCTGCCCATCCACCCACGCCATCTTCTTACTTCCTTTTTTTCTCCGTCTCTCTGTAGAAAGCGCCACTCGGGGAGTTCAGCTGGCGGCGAATATCGCGGAATGAAAAGAAGCATCCGACTCGACGAGGGGGAACTGCTTTTGGGACGACGCGAAGGCCGAGCGTAACCGGAGGCATCTACGACTGAGCGACACACACTCTTTCTTTAGTGAACTCTCCGGTGCGTCCTGCTCCAATGGAGGTGGCTTAACCTTTAGCGCAAGAGTCAGGTCAAGATCCTGGCGAGTTTACATTTTTAGCCCGATTAATTGGACAGCTTTGAAAAAACGTTTTTAAGTGAGGTGTTTTGACAATATGATAAAAAAGCAGAATTAAATAATATTCGGCCGATTCACAGCCATTCAATGCTGCATAGAGCTGCAGTCTAACTCTGTGTGTGTGTGTGTGTATGCTTCTGCAGACAAAAAACAGCTGAGAGGGCATGTCTGTCTCTGTTTAGGGCTGTGACAGACATACACACACACACACACACACACACACACACACACACACACACACACACACACACACACACACACACACACACACACACACACACACACACACACACACACACACACACACACACACACACACACACACACACACACACACACACACACACACACACAAACACACAAACGCTCTGTGCTCTGGCTCCTAGACATTCAGCCAGGCTGGTAGACATTCAATGCAGCAACAGTCACATATTAACCGAGGGAAAGCAATTTGGCTCTTGAAATGGGACTCCCGACCGGTCCCGCCCGCTTACTCTCTCTCTCTCTCTCTCTCACACACATATAAGGATGCAATTCATCATGGGAAGCCTGTTTCTTATGAGGAACCATAAACTCTTCCCATTAAGATTCCTGTCTCATGAAAATATAATTGCTGTAAATGAGCGGCCCAGGGTGCAGCATAACTGGCGGGGGACTAAGTGTTTATGGAAAGAATCCTTATTACAATCGCAGACACACAGACTTTTTTGGACCATTCACGACATCAGAGCATCGGACACATTTTTTGGGGGAATTAGAATTCACAGGTAAAAGGCATCCCTCACAGGAGGATTTCTTGGCGAGTTGGCCCTTTTTTTCGCTAGAAGGCCTCACCTGGCGCAGACCTCGATGAAGGGTGATCCGCTCGGGCTAATCCGGGCCGACAGATGGGGAAGGACCGGGGGTGAGCGAGGGAAGGGGGCCACGTGTTGCGACGGCGTCAGGACGGTACCCGGGCCCGGCCGGATGCCGCGACTGTGACCTATATTAATAATTCACACGCGGGATCTCCATGCAGCACGGAGGCCTGGTCGTCGTTAGCAACGCTAGCCGGGAGCCACGGCGGCTTTAAGCAGAACGCCGGGAGTGAAGATCAGGGACGGGAGACAGGCAGAGAGTGATGCCATCCTCGTCCTCCTCTCCATTCTCCATGCGTCTAATCTAAAACTAGAAATACCTCCTTCGTTCAGTGAGGAAAGGCTGCATGTGTGGTCAGTGTGTGAACTTCAAAAAGTGGTGAGTTTCAACACAAATGGCCACTTAAACTGTGAGTCAAATGCTTTCAGTTAGCCTACATGATACATTTGTCTCTTCAGCTTTCTCTCACCCTGTTCATCTATCATTTCCATGACAACCAGACTGAACACAAACTATGTATTTCCACATCATTTAAAGTTTTATTAGGAGCAAACTTACATTTTGTAGAATAATGGCGTGAGTTGTATGTAAATGGACCATAATCTACTAAATGAGCATCATGCTGTATTGAAGAAGACTTGAAACTAGAGATTGAGACCATAAACTCATGTTTACAATGTTTCCTGAGGTAATAAATCAAGAGAGAAGTAGAGTCATTTTCTCATAGACTTCTATACAACCAGAGGAGTCGCCCCCTGATGGACAGTAGAGAGAATGCAAGTTTTAAGACACTTTAACGCATTAACCTCATTTTGCAGAAGAGGTTGCCGTCTGGTGTACAACTTAACAAAAATCAAGCTTGAAGATGCTCTTTCCTTGACAAACAGAAATCGGCGTCCCATATGTCCGCAATGTTGAGCAGGCAGACAAGAATGCCAACTCATTTAGATGATGACGCTTGATAACTCAGTTAGCAAGACAATGCCACTCCAAAACACTTTGCATAACAAGCGTCAGATACATCTGGGACTTCCAATCTGAATCTGAGTCTAAATGAAGGCAGGGAAGGAGGAGAGGAGAGGAAAAGGAGATGAAGGGGAGAGGAGAGGAGAGATGCTGTGTTATGGTTGGGGGGTTGGGAGTCAAAGAGGCAGGCCAGACCAGACTAGACAGCCTCTATCTCCCTCTGACCCCCTGTCTGAGTCTATGAGCGTGTGTGTGTGTGTGTGTGTAGGTGTGTGTGTGTGTGTCCCCTCCCCACCCAGACAATACAGCAGGCCCTGTGCCTGATTGGGGTCAGCTGGTGGCTGCTGAGGGGAGAGGAGGGGGAGGATGAGGGGGAGAAGTGGGGGGGGTGGTAGGTATCAGACACCGCTGTCTGACTTGCGGTGTCTGGATGGGAAGGGAGAGGGAGGAGGAGGAGATTGGGCGACCAGATCCTTCTCTTTCTGACGCCCACACGCGTCCACTTGTCTCCGGGCTGGGAGGTTAAACTGGGTTAAAATGTAAATAAATAAAACAACGAGTTGTTCCATAGAGTGCTGCAGGAATAAGTCCTAAACTCCAGAAGTGAGTCAGCATTTTTGGCACTTACAGTTCCCTCACCAGGAAGTCTGGGTTTTTGGTTAGATGTCTGAAATGAAGTCTGTGGTTAACACGAGTTTAAGCGATTTTAACGTTGTTTTTTACGACGTAAAAATATGTCAAATACTCGTCTTGTGAATTTTTAAGCTTTTACGTCTCTTTAAAAAGTCTCCTTTAAAGTATTTTTAAGAGGGCGGTTGCTAACGAGTGAAACTACAACATGTCATCACCAGGCAGCAACCTCCGGTTCTGAAAAGTGAAGCCGATGCAGAAGTGTCTTAAACTTGCATTCTCTCTGCTGACCAGCAGGGGGCGACACCTCTGGTTGTATAGAAGTCTATGAGAAAATGACTCTACTTCTCTCTTGATTTATTACCTCAGTAAACATTGTAAACATGAGTTTATGGTCTCAATCTCTAGTTTCAAGTCTGCTTCAATGCAGCATGATGTTCATTTAGTAAATTATGGTCCATTTAGAGTCAAATAGACCATAAAGAGGAGTATGCTTTAGGGCGGGGCTTACTGTGATTGACAGGTCACTACCACAGCCGTCTCTATGTTTCTTCTCCGCATTCCAAATATGGTCACTTCTGTTCACTGGTTCCAAAAATACGGCAAAGATGGCGAACTCTAGGCTTCAAAACGACCAAAGGGTGACGTCACGATGACTAAGTCCACTTCTTATATACAGTCTATACTCCTTTAGCTTAGTAGTGGTTTGTTTATAACCCTGCGTTAGCGTTTCACTTCTGCCGATTGAATTCACGCTTGAAGAATCCTAAAAGTGGTGTTCATTTGTGAAGATTATCTCACTGAACAAAAGGTTTAAGTGTCATGAACGTGTGTTTGCCACAGAGCATAATGTTCTGCAATAATCAAAAATCCAAAGGAAAAATCCCATTGTTTCTTTGTAGAAGGGAACCAGTGCGATGCTAACAAAAACACACCATCTGTTACCTAGTCCCAATATATATGGACTGAAGGGGAGCCACATTTCATCCAAGTATATATTAACCCAGAGCATGTTTCATTGTGGTTGTATTTTTTTTAAATTTAAAACACAAAAGCTATCTCTATCTCCTTCTCTACCTCTGGTGTAATCCTTGTAATTTCCTGCGATGCGGTCAAACCCGGAGAGCAAGGCCTTGTTAGGGAGCACCCAGCGGCCCAGCTGGCACACAAGACAGGGAAACAAAAAAAATAACTGAGGAGGCTATACATGTTAGAGTAGTCATGTAAAATAAAAAAAATATATATATAGATAT
The DNA here is from genome assembly GCA_032191485.1 of Leptoclinus maculatus. NCBI lineage: Eukaryota > Metazoa > Chordata > Actinopteri > Perciformes > Stichaeidae > Leptoclinus > Leptoclinus maculatus. The sequence continues at coordinate 21,636,564 of JAVDOI010000008.1, forward strand.
ATATACCATGAAAAATGCATGACAATAGGATTAATATCTTGGCAGCAAGCAGCAGAGGGTTCTGCAGTAATGACCACTTCTTTGATACGAACTACCCAGAACATTCTGCAATATTCAGAATTAAAACTATGGATTATTAATAACTTGAGGCGCACCACAATGCTTTCATTCTTTTTGTAGCTCATATTCCTGTCAAACTTAGGCGTTTTATTTCTACTTTATTTGCAGTGAGAGACTTCGACGTGGTGCTAGGCAACACGCAATCGTTGTCAACCGCTTCAGTTATATTCAGGCAAATTAAAAACAGCAACAAGAACCACTAGTCGTCACAAGAAAAATATTCACACTTAAGAAGCTGGACCGATAATCAAAATAGTTGATCAATTTAATAGTGACAACTAATCGTTGCAGCTCTCATTTAGTCGTGTTGCTTTAAAAAGCAGACAGTAAGACTCCAAGTACAAACAAAGAATTCAGAATTCCCTTTTTCCAAATCGCACTTTGCCAGGAAATTGACAGACGGGTATGTTTCCATATGGCTTCCCTGGTACCGGGAATTACTACGCACTCCTACCTTCAGCTGTGACACACTTCAGGTTGATCATCAGGTCAGAAAGGGCTCAACAATCCGTACCACATGTCTAAAAGAGGACTCCACTGATTTAGCATTGTCAAACTCTCTACCGAGCTGTTGTGTTTTTATTGATGCAGCAGAACCAGACATAATGATTTTCCATTCCACACATTCGTCTCCCCTTGTCCTACCCACAATGGAGATTTGGGTGTGCTAAGCTAGTGGCGGCTAATGTAGCCTCGAGCTCCTTGTCCACAAGCAGCGCTTGCAGAGGTCTAGTAAGCTCACTTCTTTCCAACTCCACAATCTGATTTTTTTTTCAAATTTATTTTCCAAGCTGGTAGTCTGCAGCCCAACCGCCGCTGATTCAGTGATCACTGGAGCCAATTTATCAGGCTTCACACGGCTCCCTCTGGAGCCACATTAGCTTTTATGCACCTTTTTTCCACAGTAGTACTCCCCGAGTCCCCTTAAATAACAGCACATGCCTAATGCATGATGCATGATGCTTTGACAAAAAGAAAATGTCTGACACTCACTTCCCTAACAAGGTAAACTATTCCCATTTCAAAAAACGTCAAAGTTGCTGTTGATACATAGGAGCCCTTTGTGATGTATTCATCCCTATGAATAAACTGCTGGTTTTCTGCATCATTTCCTTCAAGTGCATGGATTAAATAATGCAATTACAACTTAAATAATATAGTAAGAAATGAGACCAACGTCCACAGCTCTCAGCTCATTTCTCTCTCATCAATAAGTACACAACTATACTCTGGCAAACTGAAACTTCTGCAAGAGACAATTCGAAAGTCATGCAAACGATTTGTGCATGGTATGAAAATGGTTCTGACCACATGTCATTTTCTTGAGTTCTTAAATGCGCACACTCTCACACTCACACACACACACACACACACACACACACACACACACACACACACACACACACACACACACACACACACACACACACACACACACACACACACACACACACACACACACACACACACACACACACACACACACACACACACACACAACGCCCCCCCCCCCCTTTGGAAACTTCACGTAAGCCTCTTCAAAATCCAAAGAAAATCCGGCAAACCACTTGAAGAGACATGTCATTATTCCACAGTCTGGGTGTTCCTGCACGCATAAACAAACGGATTACCCAAAAATATGACAAACAGCAGGCGGCACAGCATTTCTGCTTGATTCTTCTTTTCTCTTTCTCCTGTTTTGTCTCATACGATGCAAAAAAACAGCAATTGTAATTTCAAAGTGATAATCGCTGCTTTGTTTCATGCGAGGAGAGAGAGAGAGAGAGAGAGAGAGAGAGAGAGAGAGAGAGAGAGAGAGAGAGAGAGAGAGAGAGAGAGAGAGAGAGAGAGAGAGAGAGAGAGAGAGAGAGAGAGAGAGAGAGACGAGACTCGGCTCACAAAGGGTAATAAACATGCCAAGCGGTTTGATTTGTCTCAATGCTGGGGAAAACAAATCTGCGACATGGCAAAAAAAAAAAAAAAAGACAAGTGTGCTTGTGTACTGTCTGGAGCGCAGCGACTTGATTGACTGTAATATGTCCCCGTGCATGTCCCCGGACCTGGAGTCATGGGACGCGCAGCAGACAGCGGGGGCTGATTCATTCACTGGGACTCTTTAGAGTCTCGAGCAGTCAGACTGTGTGTAAATAGATGTTGACCGAGACAGCAGACTACCAACAACCCCCCACCATCACACACACACACACACACTTGACGGATGGCCTGTCTCCAAACACACTAGGACTACAAATCTGCCCTGGTCCCAAGGGCATTTTGGGAACTGAGGGAGGGAGGGAGGGTGTCTGTGTGTGTGTGTGTGTGTGTGTGTGTGTGTGTGTGTGTGTGTGTGTGTGTGTGTGTGTGTGTGTGTGTGGTGGGGGGTTGGGGGGGCAGAATCTAGACACAAAGGGAGCCCCGGCAGCCAGTGACGAGGTCGTGAATGCTGCTGGAGCAGCGAAGGTGCTGCCGGGACGAGTTGGGGGGGGGGATTGACCTCTTTTCCTCTCGTTGCTTTGGACTTCGGAAGTGGCCGCCTGAACTTGACCTGGATCGGCTGGAGTGAGTGGGCTAAGTTTTCCCACAGCACTTGTGGCTTCAAGAGGTTGTCAGTTTGACTCCAGAAACACGACCACAAGATGAGAATGTGAACGGTGGTCAAGCTGATTTAAGGCAAAAATAAAAAATGATCAAAGAAGAAGCCATGACAAATCCTATCCCTGCTGTGCTAACATGACATAATGTATACAGCTGAACATCCTGGACCACTGGTGTGAGGGCTCAGTACCACAGAGACCAGGAGCCCAAACAAATACGGGAAGTCACACATCAACCACACAGCTTCCATCCACGACAACAAAAATATTCATTTAAAAAAAGAAGTGCCCTGGGCTGTTTTCAAGCAAACAAACAAATGTTTACATTCAGTGTTGCTCATACAGAAAGCGCTCTGTGAGTAAACAAACGTGATGAATGGGAACAGAACACAACGCCATGACCGCTGCACACACACACAAACGCTGGGACCCGCCTCGCAAAAAACAAACATCGCTGTGGTCCAAAACTCCTGGAGGTATCTTGAAACCTGTCTGAAGATTTCGTCCTCATTAAATAATTGAAGGATAAAGTCAGTCATTAAAAGGAAATTGAAGCTTTTTGACCTTCTTCTTAACAATTAGGGGAAATGACTCAACCCCAATCATGACAGAATTTCATTTAAAAGTTAATTAATTAACGATCACATGCATAATAAATGAAGCTTCACTGGCATTTTATTTCCAAATGAAAAGTAACGTCTTCTACCTCATTGACCCACCAGTGGTTAAAACATGTTATTGAGCCAAAACCAACAGAACTTTGTTTTAATAGTAGAGATTACGAAGTTCACAAAAAATACTAAATATGTGAGTCTGAATTTTGGAGGGAAATGTGTATTAAAAAATGTACAAGACATCTAGAATGTTTCAATTTGATGGAATGGTGCAGCCGTTAAAACGTTTAACATCAGGGTCAAACGTTTCAATAGGGAGCTGCAAGAATGTATTGATTTGTCATCCAGCAAATCGACAGAAAATTAGGTGGCAAACTATTTGATAATTTAAAAGGTGTTAAATTTAAAAATCAAAAACATCTATACACGGCTTTCCTTGATTGACTGCTGAGCCGGCGGCTAGCAGCCATAGACTGTATTTTGGGGACTGTCGTTTAGAAAAGTTGAGTCACCATCTTGGATTACAGCCGTCGCCATGTCGTTTTTTCCGCAACCAATGAACAGAAGTTACCATATTTGGAATATGGAGGAGTGACGTAGAGACGCCGTATACATCTCTGGTAGCGGCAGCTACCTGTCAATCACAGTAAGCCCGCCCTAAAGCATACTCTGCTTTATGGTCTATTTGACTCTAAATGGACCATAATTTACTAAATGAACATCATGCTGTATTGAAGAAGACTTGAAACTAGAGATTGAGACCATAAACTCAATAAATGTTTACTGAGGTAATAAATCAAGAGAGAAGTAGAGTCATTTTCTCATAGACTTCTATACAATCAGAGGAGTCGCCCCCTGCTGGTCAGTAGAGAGAATGCAGGTTTTAAGACACTTCCACATCGGCTTCACTCGGCAGAACCGGAGTTTAATGCTCTGAATGTCGTATAGAGAACCTTTCAGTAATTGTTGTATAATGTCACTGGTCTCGTCTTCTTCAATGTGAATATTTACATTTTATGTTTGTTGATGTTGTTGTCTAATTGTCAATTGATTATCTTTGGGGTTTGGGCTGTTGGTCGGACATTTGAAAAACACTAGAAGCTATTGAATATTTGCTGACATTTGAGAATCTATGATCAAAAATACATTTACTAGCAGTCCTATTTTGCTCATTGTGAGACATCACCTGGCTTAAAAAAAAGATTGCAATATAGAGCGTGTTGGATTCTGTCCTTAAGCTTAAGATAAAAGACAAGGGGAGTATTGGATTTCAAGGGGTTAAAGAAAAACACAAATTTTGGACTAAATGGCAAGTTAAGAGCAATATTTCGCCACCCTGAGTTGTAGTAGTCTGCTGTTTTGATGTAATTGAGAAAAAACAATACTCTCTCCGGATAACTTTACGACATGGATATGTCTGCAGTGTGCTCTCTACCAGAATATGTGCTAGAGTCACCTGAGCCAGCAGAGTGCGTCTGCAGGTCAACCCCCACGGTGTACAAAAGCAGCCTCTACCCTCTGACTTACAGAAAACAAGGAGCTCTTTCTTAACCCCACACACGTTGAGCACCACTGTTCACTGCTGTAACCCCCCCCCCCCAGCTCAGGAGAGGTGGCAGACTAAATAAGGCCCCAGTGAGAGACACTAACCAAGTGTAGAAATTCCCCGTGAAATTAATTACAGGAGCAGTGATGGCAAGAAAAGGAAAAAAAAGAAAAGATTTTTCTCTTTAAATGGTGTTTGGTTGTCTTTGCCACTCCCCTCCCCACAGTCTCCCAATTTATATTTATATTTTTTTTTCATAATTTTTTTTAAACCAGGGCTAATTATTGAAATTCATTAATAATAAAACGAAATAAAAACTATTTCCAAACTGAACAACACCTCCACAAACAAGAGGCAAAAAAAAAACAGAACCCAAACAAACAACAAAGAGCTTAGAGAGAGATTGGATTGGCTGTCTGGCGGGAGACTGCAGGGTAAATATTGGCTGAGCCGGAGAGTGGCTGTCTGCGTGTGTCTGTGTGCATATATCTGGCTGTAAATGCGTGTGCGCCTATGTGTACATTTTTCTTGCGCGCGCGTTTGCCGAGGGAGAGCCAACAAGTAGCCGGTGTGCGTGTTTGGCCTAAGGGAAGTTGACAGATGACCCCCACCGCCACCTACACACTAACACCGCTCACACACAGGATTACAGATCAGGCCGTTTACATCCGTCTGGCTGGCTGGCCCCTGCTGCAGGCTAACTGTTACATACACAGAGACGCAGACAGCCGCTCAAGTCTCTGACACATGCACCGAGGCCTGTCCCAAGAGGCCAGTGCATGCGTACCACTGTGTGTGCGCACCAGGAGGATGAGAAGCAAAAATTGTAAGATTATTCCACACAACAGGGTTTTATTGTCCTTTCTGTGGAAACACATTTAACAACTTTTTCTTCTCAATAATGGCCCGGGTCTGACTTGAAATGTGTTGATACGCCAATATGATATCTGAGTTTTGGTCCCGATATCAAGAACATTTTTGGATGCCCTACTATGAGAAACATAAAAGTTTCGATACTCGATAGGGATGTCACAAGCAGCAATACTTCGGTACCAAGTTGATGCCAAAAATTGTAAAACGCGACTGTACCGTACGTACCGGGGAGCAGGGCTCGAGGTGTCCCATCGTCCCGCGGATGATGGAAAATATCGCTGATAATACTACTTTGTGAACAACAATGCTGAAATGGGCAGGAGGAGAGCTAGTTACCGTTAGCAGCTGGCACAGTCCTGCTCGGACTTAGCTAATAGCTAACATAGGGAGGTTGCATCGAGGTACATTATGATGCCTTCAAGCTCTGTTCAGTAAAAATGAGTATTAGGCGAAGGTAAATGATAACGTAATAATGAGAAACTTGACGTGGAACATCCGGGATTAATAATAATTTGGCGAATATTAGCCTGCAAACTGTAATAAGGGAGGAGGTGGTATCTTAAAGTACAGGGAATATATTGTTGTGTCTTCGTTTCTTACTGTGGTATTGAACTGGGTATGGAAAATTGGTCGAATTCACAGGTACAGGCACGACTGCTACATTTCTAGTATCACAACATCCCTATTTGATACAGAACCTTTTTTTGATTTGGTCTAAAATGCCCATCTTCCTAAACATTAGGTGTCCAAACACAAGCAACCACATGAAAACGTTACTGCACCGCTACCAAGATAACATCTCTTGACTGAAAAAAAGGGAACGGGTGTTTGCATTAGAACAAGTGAAATGACCTCACGCAGTTGGCGTAGTATTTCCCCATTTGCTTAAGAAAAGACGGGACTGATAGGCGGAAGAGTCAATACAAGATTAAATGACATAAGAGTGTTTGCAGAGAACCTGCCTATGGTGTCACCCTGCAGGGACTATGCCTTCACAGAGAAACACAACTTCCTAGAACAGTAGATGTGCAATCAAACATCACTGTGGGTTAAAAATGTCGACGGCTAACTCAGTGGTTCTCAAACTTTTTCTGTCACGCCCCACTTTGGAGGAAGAAAAATGTTCACGCCCCACCGCCCCAACAAAATTGTAACAAAATGGTCCATGTTGAATTTTTATTGAAATAACAACATTTTGTGACTCCTCCATCTGTGCTTTTTCAAATAATAGAATAAAGAAATTGCAATCACGTTCAAGTAAACCAGATTGCTCCATCAGACAAAAACAAATACAATGTGCAACCAGATGTGGTGAAGGGAAGCAGAATGCCCACAGCCCTCTGTCCGATGAGTGGATGCTCCCTCTCCACACCAAGCCACAACTCACTCAGTGTTTGAGCTGTAACCCTCAGCCTCCGGGTAGAGTCGGACGTCATCTCGATAATGTCTCCTCATTTTGCACACTAAGCTACACATGCGAGTCGCTAAGGATCTTGGCCGTCACGCATGCGCAAGCGTAACCTGTTAACGGCGTAACATAAACATTTACACCAAAGTACAGGCATTTCGCCATGTATTTATTAATTACTTAGTTTTATGTACTTTGTATTTTTGTAATATGTGAAGTTCTCAATAAAGTTCTTGAAATAAAAAAAATCAGCTTTTCCCCTGCGCCCGACCTGTAATACCACTGCGCCCCACTAGAGGGGCGCGCCCCACCGTTTGAGAAATACTGGGCTAACTGTAGGTTTAAGCTAAAGAAATATGCACAAATACAACGAAGCGGCGCCATTTGACCTCAGGACTTGACAATATCTCAGGACTTAATAACGCCACACCTATGATACCAGATAACCACAAGGAATCCGAGAGCAAGCAACAGCGAGAGACCAACACTTGTTACGTGTCTCTCCTCCTTTCAAATTCTACACGTGAATCCCAGTCAGTGTGTGTGGGCGCAGAGGTTCGATTCCTGGCCGTGACACACTGTCTGCACTGTGATTCCCTCTGTGTTTTCGTGGTCCCTTTCAATTCCCCTCCTCGTCTGAATGAAGAGGAAACACACCAGCGAGACCGCCCGCTCCGCTTTAAAAAGAGGAAGAAGAAAAAAAAAAAGGGAAAAAAGGCAGACTGTAGCTCTTTTCTTCAGCCACAGAAATCATCAAAGCATGAGCTACATTATTCAGCCTTTGCCGAGTCTGCATGACAACACGGCCAACAAACAAGAGCTCTTTTCAAAACCAGACGGCCGCTACAGTAGGACACGGCTATTTCAAACCACTTGTGAATTGAGCTCCCTCCAACTGGTGAGGCGTTCGGATGACGAGGAATACGTTGAACATACAGGGCCGGCATTTTTATTTGGCACCAAACAGACGCGTGCATGATCTTAAATAGGCTACAGTACGCCGTTTATTACATACTTAAATACACAATCATTTGACTTTGGTTGTTTTTGCAGCTCTGCTTGTCTGAAGTCTCATGCAGCTCTCTGCTGGATTATCTAATTAGGCTCTCTCTGCTGTATCAGTGTGTCTGTGGGTGCACCCGTTCATGCCTGACTATGTGCTTTTTTTCCTGGCTGGCAATACGATGATGCCACAGAAAAAAACAAAAAAACAAATGGTAGAGCACCAGTTTCGTCTGCCTGCCAGACACACAGACACACACACACACACAGACACACACACACAGACACACACACACACACACACACACACAGACACACACACACACACACACACACACACAGACAGAGACACACTTCTTGGTTACAATGTGGCGTCAGCAGAAACCACGCTCTGCTGCCAAATCTACATCTAATATCCCGCGTTCACCTCACTCTGCCCAGGCCCGGCCTCGGCCCCGATGGAAATTACACATCACTGTAACCCTGTCCGTCTGTCTGCAGCTCGTCTGTGTGTCCGTCCGTCACTACGTCTGGCTTCGAATGTGTCTGTCCGCGTCTCTGTCCCTACTTGTCTGGCTTTTTTCCTGGTTGTGAATCTATACCCGCCTGTCTGTGTGTCTGCTACCCGCCTGTCTCTTGTTTATTTGTCTTCCGTCTGTCTGTCTGTCTGTCAGTCTGAAGATCTGTCAGACTGGATGCATGCACACACATACACACACACACACTGTCTGTCTGTCCTCTGCGTTTCTACCTGTCTGCATGTGTCTGCTGCTGCCCCTGTGCGTCTGTCTGTGTGTCTTCAGTCATAAAGTGGAACATCTGCAGTGGATCTGGTGTTAGGGGGGCAGAGCTGATAATGATAGTTTCTCTCTGGGCTCGCTCAGGAGGCAGACAGACATAACATACCATTCGAGCGTTTCCTGTCTGTGCTGACAGGCAAACTATTTAACCCTCTGTGGGGATCCCTCGGAGCATATGCACGGCCCTATCTATGCACGGCCTATTCGCCTCCAAGTATTAATATTAAAAAGCATCCCTTTCGGGGGAAAAACGTTGAGGAAAAGTAAAGCAAGAAGAAACAGAAATGGAAAAACTCACAGTCTAAGAGTTCTCGTTAAAAGAAACTGCAGAAAAGCTGTATTACTTTCGATAGCTAGCCTAACTGTAAGTTTGTACGATGCTAATGCTACACGAATATGAAAGTTTGTACATGTTGAGTATTACAGCACGACTATGTAATAACATATCGTCTGTTAACCACTGTAAACTTAATATGGTGTGGCACGGACAAACTATCCGAGTCCAATAAAGACAAGAAAAGATGTTAAAAACACCAGTAACGAGCCTAAAATCACCGTAAAGTTTGTATTAGACTGCAAACATACTGTAAAGCCTACAGAAGACAGAATGTCCGTCCGGCCGATAGCGAGTTAACAGCAGAATTGGTTGCCCGTCTTGCATGACGACTTGGTGTGATTTGTTGTCCCTTCTGTCGCTACACTGGAGCGTGCACATAAAACGGATTAAGCGGGCAGGCTTTTTTACGGTCAGAAGCAACGCAACACTTCTTTCTTTTTTTACTCACATATCTCCATTCCCTGTGGCTGGGAAGCGGTGCAGTTGCAGGAGCAGGTGACATTGGAGTTGCCGGGGCCGCCAGGGGCCGTTAGGTTTTGCATGGGGCTGGGCAGACCGGGACACCGCTCCGGGGTGAGAGCCGCCGCCGCCGCCGCCACTGTCGGGGCCCCACGACTGGAAAACAACAGAAAACTTCCAGGCAGCGGCAGCAGAGTCCGCCGCAACGAGTAACTCCCGACAGTTTCGCACTTATTTTCCCCACGGTTTTTCTCACGCCATGTTTGTCTCGGAGCGGCTCGCAGAGTGAACTAGAAGGAGGTTTTGGGGACGAGCCATTGCCCGTGGCTAACGCATTGTATAGTTTTTTTTTTCCGTTCCTTCCTCCGCCGCTGAGAGCAGCTGTCCTTCCTCTACTGTAGCAGAGCGCACACACACACCGCGCGCTCACGCCTCGCCCACAAACTGACAGACTGCCGCTCCGGCCAATTGGAGGGCTCCAGAGGCGGGCCAGACAGGGGGAAAGAGACGTGCTGCCTTCAGGAGCGGACAGAAATAACACGACTCTTAACTTGAACCAGCCCAACATATGATAAAATGCAATATACACTCAGACTTGACTGTAAAATACAGACAGGGAAAGTCTGGACTCACTGTGATACATGTGTCAGGGCGTGTTTAAGCTCTCTGAGTGTTACATTATCTGACTCAACCACGCTTTGTGTTGATAATACGAAGAAAGAAAAACAGGTCGTATTATGCAAATTAGAGATCCAACATTTCAAACACTTTTCATACCAAACACAGAACAAGATCATGAACACATTTAGACCAATCCTGTCCTTATATTCGTGAATTTTGGTTATTTTACATTATTTTCTTCTTGCCAGTGGCTTATGTGACAAAGCCAAATAAACATATTTTCTTATCTCAGCAAGTAGCTGTCTTTGAATGAGAAAAGACTATTTTTGTTTATGCAAGGGCCCCTGTTGCAGTCATGCTTGGTGCGGTGCTGTCTGGTGGGCCTAGTTAATATTCATGAAGGCCCTTGCATATATTAGCTGCAGAATGCATTAATTGGCTATCGTGCTGACTGACTATTCATAAATATTACAGTTTATACAGCTGAGAGTGCTGCACCTGTTTAGCAAACTATCCTCTTTGTGGTTGAGTCTGAAGTATTTGCTTTAAGCACCAAAAAGTAATAAAAATGAATACTGACTTGCACCGCAAAATAATTTATGGCATTTGATTTCTACAGTTTAGCAGTTCACCAGAATAAAACTACTGTTATTGCAACATTATTTCTCGCCATCAGGACCTGAGTGTGCATTGACACACATATACACAACAAGGATTTAGAGCTGTACCAGGAGGACTTGAAGGCAGCAACATAGTAGGGATGGGGCAGGGTTACATGTCTGTGCATGTATGTGTGTCTGGGTTGTAGGGGGGGGGGGGTCCTCACCGGCTGACCTGACTCAGAAAGCTAGCAGACGGCCGGGTCGCGGTTGACAATGGCTGTGGGAGAGCAGAGCAGAGGGAGGGAGACAGACGAGGGAGGGAGACAGACGAGGGGGGGGGGGGGGGGGGGGATCGGTCTGGTGTGTTATTCGGGGGAAGGGTTGGGGAGAGCGTTTCGAGTTTCACTCCCTTGTTACGGCGGGACGCAGCCAATGGAGACGGCTCTTTGAAGGGGGCTAACCTTGAGGTGACCCCCGCGTCAGTCTTGTGGTTCAGGGGCACATGTGCAGCAGAGACGCCCCCCCCAGCCCAACACATCCCCTCTGAATCTAACCAATGGAGCCCAACGCGCGCGCACACACACGCACACACACACACACACACACACACACACACACACACAGTCACACACACACACACACACACACTCTAAAGCACAGGACTGTCGGCAGTCTATAAATAAACTTGGCTGTTCCAATCAGAGAGAGAGGCTCTGAATACCACTCTTGACCAGCAGGTTCCCAAACTAAGAGGTCTAAGAAGTCATTGAAAGGGGCTTTCAGGTGGCCCCTCCATAAAAGCAGGTTCACTTTGATCCGTGCACGGGGCAAGGAGACAATAACGCAGGGACGACTCTTCAGATCACAGACCTGCTCTCTCTCGCGGCCCACTTCTGCAGCAAATCATAAAAGTAAGAGAAATGTTCCCGCTCCACGGGAGACGATCTCGTAATGTTACGGGGTGGGGGGGTACCATTTGTGTGCTGAAAACACCAGTAACCAAAGGCAATAAAATGTCGACGAGAAAAGCAAAGACCTCCAACAGATGTTGCGCATCACTAGCCAAGTTCTATATCCAATCATGCAAAGGTATTTTTTGCCTAGATGGCTTCCACGCTCTCCTCCACGAGCAACACTGTTGGAAAGGTGGAGAGGGGGGGGGGAATAAATAGGCGTGTGACCCTGACGCAATTTACCAAACGCCAGGCAGCTGTCATCGTTTTTATTGAAGCAACAAATCGAGGTGCCGCCAAAGCAGCAATATCAATCCGGGGGGGGGCACAGAGGAGAGGTTTTTCCGCCTGGATGTGAGGTCATTCTCATGTTCTCTCTTCTCACACACACACACACACACACACACACACATGTACGACACACACCTCCAGACAAGCTCTCGTACACACACAGGCGAGCACACATTGATTCTCGCCTCCTGCAGCCCACCTCGATCCACTCACAAAAATAACAGGCCACCAACACAGCACTCGCACACACACACACACACACACACACACACACACACACTCTGTCTGGAGCGTCAATTTAGTCCCCCGGGGAGCACGCAGGGTGACACGGCTAACAGGCCAGACCAGACTAGACAGCCAGCAGACAGATAAATACTAGGCACGGCTGAATACCAAATGCACTCTTGTCTACCAGCCCCCCCCCCCCGACTGCGGTCTGCACACTCACACACACACACTGGCACGCATAGCCTCACTGCGTCTCTCTCGGGAAACGTCTGTCTCATCTTGTATTTGAGGAATACTAACTTTAGGTAGATAGGCTGATAGGTTAATATTAGGAAAGCTGGGCTTTTACTGCTTACACATGGGTTTCGTTGTTGTGTCAGCGCATGACATCTTCATGTTATGCCCCAAAATATCTTAATATATATATATATATAATTATTATTTTATTTTATTTTTATTTTACTTAAAAAACGTTTTTAAAGGCAGGCAGGAAAGGAAACACCACCACCATGTGTCGGCACACTGCTGATGACATTACCACTCCACATTCAAAGCCATGAGTGTGTGTGTGTGTGTGTGTGTGTGTGTGTGTGTGTTAAGATGTTTTGGATATTTGAAGACAACGTTTCCTGCCTGTATTTTCAACACATGCAGTAGATGACTGACAAGCAGATGCTTGAAAGTTTAGTCATTTGTGATGAGACCATGAACGCATCAGGGACGTGATCAGGCTGATACTGTAAAAGCTCAGTAAAAGGCCTCAGTGGTAGGTCCATCCCTCCCCTCATCTCCAAAGCAACTTCTCTCATCTGAACTCGCTGACAGAGGCGCTACGTCACAGCGCCATCTCGTGGCTCAGCTCGGAGGAGCTCCGCTCGGTGCATCGCTCCCCCCAAAAAACATGGGCAGGAAAGAAGTGTTCCACTTCTCTGGTGTCTCAGTCACTCTATTACTTCTGAAACCAAAGCCGTCTCCCCGGGCACGGGTTGAAGCTTCGAATCAATTACGACTCATCTTCATCAGAAAACCACGAGGGAACATGGAGCCGGGGAAAAAAGAGAGCGAGTCACATCCTGCAGCTGGTGTAGAGATGTGCTCTTGTTCTTGCCCAGAGACCGCGAGGCTGAGAGAGAGCACTCTGCATTCATGCTGAGCACAACGTCCATGTGAATCACAGCGTGGAAAGGAGAACAAGAATGTTACATGCAGCAGTTTTCTTTTATAAAGAGGACACTTCCTTTTAAATGGCCTTCTTTTGGTCTGGAAATCTTGATGCAACCGCATACAGTCATATTTTAGACTAGTCATTCCCAAACACTGGGTCGGGACCCACATCAGGGTCACGAGAGATTTTATTTGGGTCGCCAAATAAATTAGCAGAATTTCTTCCGTCGTCTTTTATTTCACATCTATATCTGCAGAACACTTTTGAGCCACACGAGGGAGCCTGAATGTTTATTTGGTCTCATTAATAGAATATTTAACATGTGTATATGTTTTCATTAGCACAAAGCATAAAATAAAGTTGTGCTTTATCAAACGTTCATCTCTTCTAAATGGCAGTGGCGGGCCGTGCATTTTATACCCAGGCCTTCACTGCCGTCATGCAGCTGAAATACCACCTTATAACCACATGATGGCGCCACAGCTATTATTCGTTTCTAAGGCTGTAACTATGTACGTACTCGTATTAAACACGTTTGAATAATGCTAGAGCATTTGGAAAATGCAGAAGCTTAAATTCAGGAAAATATAATGTTTTCTGTGCTCATGTAGGACAGTGGTTCTCAGCTGGTCTGGCTGTGGGACCCACCATCATCCCTTAATGACAAGCCGCGGCTGATCCGTCTCTTTAGGAGACCGTCTTATGATTTTACTTTCACAACCCAAAGGTTAAACGTACTGCTCTGCAATCTCTTTCCTCGTCTCAGCCCCCTGTGTCACGGTGTGTGGTACTCGAGTCAGGAAGCTTGTCAGAATGCCCATATTTGATTGGCTGAGCTGCATCACGTGATGTGATTCACACCGCCGACTAAGCCTCTGCTGTTAAGTTTCGTTTCACGATAGTCACGTGCTCGCCCACTGACCAATCGCTGCACGAATGCTGACGTAGGTGTAGGCCGGCTAGTATGGGACTAGCAGGCTCGGACACTCAAAGAATACGCCCAACATGTCAAACTAAAGATCTGATTGGTTCCCCATTCACTTAAACTGCACATGGAAGCAACTTGTGAGTCTGCAGGCCTCGGGCCTCTCTTCTTACCTAGAGACACAGAGGTGAAATCTGATTGGATAAAAGCTCTACTTAAAACAAGCTGCACTGGAAGCAGAGCAACTGAGGAAGACAGTAGCTGTGCAATGAGAAAATAAGATAATGTGAAAAATATTTTTATAAATTATAATACATGTAGTGTATTTATGAAAACATTTTTTTTTTTTTTTTTTTGTGATTCTGTTTAGGCCAGCAGAGAAGGCTTTGCAGGCCCTGACGGCCCGCCACTGCTAAATGGCTGGATATTATAACGTGATGCAGAAATGGAAGTAAAAATGGTCAGGAACGTTAATTTATGCACAAATTTGCTCTACTCATGATTTATAGATAACACCTATTGTGAATTGGGTCGCGTTGGATTGTCTTTTTTAAAAAGTGGACCCCAAAAAAAAAGATTGTGAAACACCGGTTTACGTAATAGTGTGCCTCCAACTTTGTAGCAACAGTTTAAAGGGCCACTCCACTGATTTTACACATGGAGTTCAGATTATTCGTCAAAAGAAGTCCAAGTCGGATTGTGAAAACAGTTGTACGATGTCTTGTTGTTGAGGGAGCTTTCCTAAATGTAAAGAATTAGCCCTGATGATACCATCGGGCTTAGAATTGAGACTATGGAACTTCGGCGTAATTCCCTACATTACAAACTGTAGCATTTAGAAGGGGTTAGAGTTGCATTATGGGAAATGTTGAATTGACTAAATAAAAGTCATGATATCGCGGCTTCAGCTGCTTTGATTTTTATAATCTTTTTTATTAATCTGTCCTTTGAGAGTACACCAGTCTGTGCACCAATCCAATATCACAACAACAACACCTGTCACTCGCTACCCAATCCATACATCCTGCCCAATTGTTATTGTTCATGTTCAGCAAACACCTGTTGTTAAACTATAGACAGTGTGTAAGAAGTGGACATAGCCATCGTGATGTTACCATTGGTTTGTGGACTGCCGCTTTGAAGCCTCGAGTTCGGCGATTTCGTCGTTGCCAACTTGGATTACGGCCGTCGCCATGTTGTTTGTTTTCGCAACCAATGAACAGAAGTTATCATATTTAGAATGCGGAGGAGTGACGTAGCGGGGCCTTGTCACCCCTCATCGGTGGCCCCCCTACCTGTCGTTAAACGCAGGTCACATGTAGGTGCAAGGCATCATCACAAAATGATTTATTTAAGCTGACCATGTTTCATCCATTCCTCGCTGTTTGAATCTGTGTTCCAGTTCATCTGCTTAGTTTCTGGAGATTTTCTAAATTCTACCCCATCTTCTGAAAAGTGCAGTACGATTTATATTTGGAAAGAGAACGTATCTGTTCCTTTTCCTATAATGATCTATCACTAGTGCTCTACAACTAATTTGCTGTACATCACGGCTGATGGCGAACCTCCACCGCTCATGGCAGCCATTGGGATATTCCATTGAACTTGAGCAAATCCCTTCATCCAGATGCACAAATGTTTCATGCAGCACAACAAGAATCAACCGGCACCACTTTAAAATCCACACAACACACTTAAAGCCATTATATAAACAGCATGAAAACAGTTTCTATCCTGCATCTCCTAATGCCTGTTTATCCAAAAAGAAAAAAGAATCGTCCTGCGGGCTGCAGCCTCTATCATGGGACTTTTGTGATGAAAGTACCGGCGCATGACGGTGATCCATTTTGACTCTGACATAACATTTTCAGTCGGACTAATAACTCGAAAAAAAAACCACACACCCCGTGACTTCTGTGTGGACTCTGTATTGCTGAATGCCATTCCAAATGTCAGAACAAAAGATGGATATGACTCAGCCTTAATACCTAGGCTGAATGGGATTCATGAATTAACCGCAATACATCTCGCCAGCTGACAGAGCAGGAGGGAGAGAGAGGGTGGTTGCCTAGGCATAGACTGTAGCTCGGGCGTCTTCAGCGGAGCGCTAAGTAACAGAAAGGCCACTCCAGACAGTGAGATTGCAGAGTAGAGAGTTGCGTTCAATAAAAAAAAAGAAAAATACGTCTGGCACGCCACATCATATTTGCTGCTTCCTGCCCTTGTCTGGCTGCGGCGCCGTGTCATATCCTGTCCGCACAGGTGCACCAGCTGTCTGGTTTCCCACCCCTGTCATTTCTAGACACACACACACACACACACACACACACACACACACACACACACACACACACACACACCTCGCTTCCACCCCCTATCATTTAAAAAAACACCCCTCCCTACCTCTCTTACTGCCGCAGGCACCACTGCAATGACACCACGGCGCTCACTGGAAAAGTTGTGAGAGACAAGAGGGGGAGAAAAAGAGAAAGGAAGACGACAGACAGACAGGGCATGTGTGTGTCCAAGTTTGGGTTTGAATGAGAGGGAGACAGATTGAATGAGACAGATCAAGAAAGAGATAGACGGAGCCCGAGGTGGAGGATACTTGACAGAGTGAATTAATTAATGAATAGGAGACAGGAGGAGAAGAAAAGAGGAGAGAAAAGGGAGCGAGGAAGAAGGAGAGAGAGAGCAGAGAGCCAGTGAGTCAGGGAGAGAGGAACCCAGAGACACAGACAGGGAGAAAGAGTAGATAATCAGCAGGTATTGAGCTCTTTTCACCCCTGCGGTAGGGCCCTGCTGAGCATTGTAATGGGCTGTCTGCCCAGCTGGGCCGATGAGCTCATGTCTGGCTTTAATGCCAATCTCCCAGAACTGGCACACGGCTCGGCGGGGCCGAGTGCAGACGCGACGCTGCCGCTCCGCCGCCGCAAAGAAAAAGAGGAAGGACACGGGAGAGAAGAGAGAGGACGAGAGAGAGAGAGAGAGAGAGAGAGAGAGAGATGGGGGAGGAGGGCGAAGGTGTGTCAGGGTCGTGTGTGTGTGTGTGTGTCAGCCACTTCCGTCACAAAAGTGATAAGAGCCCTCGGACCAGACGGCAATAATCACACAGCCAGGGAGACACACAGCGGCTATAATGTATATATATGTGTGTGTGTGTGTAAAAGTGAGCGAAGAAGAGATAAAATGAGGGAGAGCAAGAGAGCGAGTGTGTGTGTGTGTGTGTGTTGTTTTATGCAGCCATAAACAGCAGTGATTACAGAGGGTGGATGGTCCAGGTTATAGTCTCCCGCTGTTAGGAGTCCACACACACACACACACACACACACACACACACTGAAACACACACACTGAGACAAACCTATTGCTAAAACATAAAATCAAAAGATGTCTACATATGGACTAGAATACATATGCATACATGCATTCACTCTCTGTTTGTGTCGTATGCTAATGTAATTTTATCAACATATATATACATGTTAATATGTAAATGCACAGACGGTCAACCTGCTCAGAATATTCAGCACTGCTTTGCCTGTTTTAAAAAGCACGTTATTGTTATTACAGTACATGTGTTTGCGTTCACTCAACGTGACGGTTATTCTCACTGCGGGCGTTTCCCAGCAGCCTCGACACCGCGCTCTCCTATCCCCAGGTCTGCTGCTCAGACAGTGATCTCGACACGTTGTGTAAACCGTGGCCTCACACCACAACCGTGTTGAATTCAATCTGCATCTGAAACGAAGACGTGAGGACAACACGGAGGAAGGAAAGGGAAATCTGTATCCCTGTTGGTGCTGTTTTGACGTGATGGAATATGTTAAAAATAGGGCCGGCTTTATTTAATACAACTTCATGTTTTACTGATTTCAATACATACAATGAAAATGCTTGTATTTTTAGCCCCGCTATCTCTAGAGATAGTAATGTCAGTCGGTCCACCACTTTAATCCGGACTGAAATAGCTTTTGGTTGAAAATGTGACATTTATGATGCCCAAGCAATGAATCCTGCTCACTTTGGTAATCCCTTGACTTTTTCCATTAGTGGCACCATGAGGTTGACATTTGTGGTTTTTGAGTTTCATACCTTGACACCTGTTGGTTGGATTGCTATCACATTTGGGTCAGACACTCATGTTCCCCTGAGGATGAATTGTAACAATCTCCAGAACTTTACATTTAGCACGATCATCAGTTTAAAGTTTTACTTTCGCTGTCCAATACTTTACCGGTTTATGAAATAAACTCAAAAGGTAACAACACTCCCATCAGCCTCACACTGGTCTGGCAGAATTTCTGGGGATTTCTAAATACAACGTTGTGGCTAGAACGGCGGCGGAAGTTGTGAAATTTGTACTCATTTAGCAGCTGGCTAGTTAACTAGCTAACGTTAACTTGATAATTCCACCACGCTTTCATGCTCCACTGGTTCCAGAAAATTATCTGAACTGGTGGCCAGCGGCACTGCTGGGTCTAAAGCTAGCTAATTCTTGTCCCATTTGTGGTCTGACGAGCAGTAAATTCATCAAATTCACTGCCCCATGTCGCTATTGTCCAAAGCTACTGTAGCAGTAATATTTGTCTACGCTACGTCATGACATTGGTCATACAGAAATGAATGTGGTTTTGCTTTTTTTTTTAATATTATGCAATGGGTGTACTTAGACTAAGACCTGGAGGTGAAGTTTGAATTTAATAAGTGTGTTTTCTTTATTGTATAAAGTCACCTGAAACGTTTTTGTTCCCTTAGAATGAAACATTTATGTCTAAATAGGGAGCGGGTCCTCTTCACGGATTCCACCATGTTGCACCGCCATGTTTCTACAGCAGCCCAAAACGGACAAACCAAACACTGGCTCTAGAGAGGGTCCATTCGTGTTTTTTGCCTTTTCCAGTCCGTAGCCCACACAGGAGAAGTTACGGTTGGTTGCAATCTGCAACCTCGCCACTAGATGGGGCCAAATCCTACACACTGCATCTTTAACTACTTCAAACACTGGGAATGATCAAAAGTAACGGAACCGAAATATACATTGTTACCCAACAGCCATGTCACCTGACTGTCACACTGTTTTCTGCTTACACAATCAACAGTCACATTAATAATTTGTTGTCTGTCTACATGGTCAACATCAGTCACATGTTTATCAGTCAGTCTGCCATCCTCTTCCCCTTCACCCTGTGCCTCTAAATCTCCCATTACCTGTCCTACACACATACAGTGCAGAGTTATGCTGTCCAGTTTCACTTGTTACTTATCACATTTCTCTAATTAAAAAGGGATAATTATTTTCAGCTTCTCTCTCTTCAACACAATCGCTTTGTGGGTGATACGTTGGCGTTTGTTTTTCCAGCGAACCGAACGCTGCGATGACACCCCGAAAAACAAAATAATTAGCTGTGTTCTGCTATTAGATTTCATGCCATTAAATCTGTCGAAACACTGCCTGATCCAAAGTTATTTGGATGTATTATAATGACTAATTTAAGTTTGATTGCGGGGACTAATTAGGATCGTTGGTCCCGTTTCTGCTTTTGCTTTTTGTCAGGTGGAATGGATTGTAGCCAAATTCCTTGAGAATTTATAATCCGTCAAATAATTACTACATTTAAGGTTTAGGTTTCAAACAACAACTCGAGCAGCCATCTCGGCTGAGGTGTAGTCAGTCTCACATATCATCTCTTCCATACATCTGAGACTGTCGCAGCATAAGCTACCGACTGTGAGGGCAGCAGGTTCGGAACAGATGGACGCTCATATGAACAAGTTGCAGCAATCCAAACACTCCTCCTCTCTGCCCGCCTGGCCACGCCACACAAAATGCTATAGCTCCCATATTGAGGGGGATATAATGAAAACATAACATTAGGTGAGAGATGCTGTGCTTCGGAGCAAGCGCCGACAGATGGACGGCGGCGGGAACATGTTGCAGCGCCCCAGACCTGCTACCACCCTGGCAGAACTCAGCGACGCGCAGGTTAGCGCGACCGGGCGAGCTAACGCTGCCTACACTAACACAGCTGCTTCCGCTGGACCCCTGCCTGCACCGGTTGGATTTTTGCATGCATATATGTTGTGTTATTGTACCACCACATAGCTTTGTTAGCCCCCAAGGTTGACTCACTCCCACCACGCCGCTCGTAAACGGCGCGGCCCGTAAACAGCTTGCACCAGCCCAGCCAGCGTTCCCCACAGTCTGCCTCGCTGCCGTCCTATAGCTCTGTAGCTGGACCAGGGAATTAACAGCTTGCACCAGGCCAGCGAGAGTCCCTGCTCACAGCTTGCATTGCTAGCGGTTCCTCCTCCCAGCTTCCCCCACCCCAACTTCCTTTTACAGCAGTAGTAAGCAGGACTATAGGGAGTCAACAGATCACCCCACAACAGCTTGTAACCGCAGCGTTCACCGCTGAGGTGCTAAAACCAAAAGGCGAGGCGGCACGACAACATGAACGCTGCATCCAGTAAGCAGAGGTGTTTTATTCATGGTGGATAAAAGCGTCTGACGGGGTGGAATTAGCAGCAGAAGCTGATTATTTTTGATCTGTATCTCCATACGTGAGGAACACTGACAGATGCTGCCATTCCATGGGACATAACCTGAGGACTGTGTAACATCTGATTCACAGCAGAAATATGTCCTAATGCACATATCCTGAATGTTGGTTGGCTTTCCCATATCTTATTTCCATGCCTAAACCCTTTGGTGGTGACTGGGAAGGAAAGAGAGAAAAGCAACACCTAAATATTTGAGCTTGGAGAAGGAAGTGACCTTTGAAGTTGTGTCCGCCAGAGACGATCATCCGGATACGGTAGCATGCGTTTATTAGTTTGGAGGAAGCCACACATCCGCCACCGGTAACACCGAGGTAAACAACACAACCTTGATATCTTCATATAACTGTAACTTATAAAGTTAGGTAACGCAACGTTTATGAGTTTGCTAATGTTAGCTAAATGATTAAATTAAGCTTTTAGCATATTTTTTTTTCTGTTCTAACGACATTAGCATAGCTAGCTAATGTTAGCTAGCAAAATCATATGGTTAGTAAAGTTATTTGCTGCTTAACGTTGAGTTACCTAACTTTATAAGTTAGAGTTATAAAATATTACGGTTGTATTGTTTTCCTTGGTCATGTTTCATGGACGTGATGCAATGTACTAAATATACGCTCAGTGAGCTACTTCCTTTATTGTCGATAAGCGCAACAACATAATACATAATTTTTTTGATAAGGAAGTCCGATAAACATGTCGTAG
The DNA here is from genome assembly GCA_032191485.1 of Leptoclinus maculatus. Lineage (NCBI taxonomy): Eukaryota > Metazoa > Chordata > Actinopteri > Perciformes > Stichaeidae > Leptoclinus > Leptoclinus maculatus. The sequence continues at coordinate 21,658,368 of JAVDOI010000008.1, forward strand.
TCCACTTTAAAACACACGATGACCTGTTATTTTCCACCATGGGTCCAGCGCATGACAAAACAATGTTTTTGCCCGTGGCGTCTCCCCATAACCACGTGTTGCAACGTTAACCACACGCAAACCTTCAGCGTCGAGATACTACGCAAAAGGCTGCCCACGCTTTAGTCCAAGTGGCACAATATGACGAGTAGGGGTGAGATCACGTTGTCTCAGCGTTACCTGTAACAACACAACCACACCAACATTTGTATTTTTATTATCGCAGCGCTGTTTTCAGTCTGAATTCCTGCTTCAGGATCCAAATCATCAAGAGCTCATATTGTTGTCAAAGTGATTTTCAGTCCAAGTTCTTGTTGGCGCTGCATGCTTGAATCACGTCTGACTGCTGTGTTTCTGCCTTAGATATAGAACATGTATCTGTATCTATCTGATCTCTGAGCAGGAACACAGATTCGGAAAATGATTTGACTGCCGATTTGGAAAAACTTCTCTGATTTTGTGTGTGAGTGTGTGTGAGTGTGTGTGTGCTTGTTGTCTGCCCAGTGACACCCAGTGAGAGGCTGCTTCCTCAGAGAGTGATTGGTTTGCTGGCGAGACAGTCTGTCTGTGCAGGTGGGAGAGCTGCCCGTGTCATTATTTCATTTTCTGTCTGCTTTCGCTAGCGTCCAATCCCTGTCATTCACAGCTAATCAGGCTCTCCTCTCACTTGCATGTTTCATGTGGCTCATGTTATGTTTCACTTGTTTTCACAGATCTTTCGACAGGCCTTTTTAAAAAAATTTACATTTGAAGATGTGTGAAGTATAGAAAATAAACACTGAACTCAAATAATAAAAGTTCTTAAACTATGAGAAATAGTAACGTAAAATATTTGCATACTGTATTCTTAATCTGATTGTGTACTAAAGTGGACATGTGGCTGGTGAAAAACAACAACACAAATCCTCTTTTAATGAAGCAACAACAAGCGGGAGTGTTAAACTGAGAGATACTGGCACTGCTGCAATGACCTTTGGCACCCGACTGTCCAGCGTTGTCTGACAGTTCATTCTGACTTAGTGAAGACAGTTTTCGATTTTAGCTCTGAAGGCACCGTGTTTCCAAAATAACTTCTAAGTATAAAATGCTGCAGGGGTGACGTATTTTGTGTTGGCCAACCTCCAAAGTGAGCATCACATTTGCAGAAAATAAGTTTGTTGAAGATACTTCCATGTTTTGTTCAGCGAGATGAAGCGCTTTTTGAAGCGTGAATGCAACCGAAGTAAAAAAAAACAGCTAACGTTAGCTTAGAAACGAACTACAGCACGGTCACATGACTTCACGTCACCACCAAGCTAAAGGGGGACCAGTGTTCCAGTGATGACGTTTTATAGTCTCATTTAGCCACTTGTTAGCCCTTTTTTAAGACACGTAAAGCTTCAAAATGCACACCATCATTGTAATCATTGTAAAGCATATTTTTAAGAGCTGATACCTATCAGCCAATACAAGCATGAGTTTTGAGTACTGCTGTTTTTACTCTCGAAGGTAACCCCAAAGAAATAAGCTTTCAGTTTGGTTTTGTTGTCTTGATCGCCAACTCCTGGCAGCTCCTGTGTATCATTTGTCACATTCATGGGCTGTTTGTAACAAACAAACAAACAAGCAGGCGCAAAAACAGCAGTGGTCCAACGTGCACATTTTGAAAACAAAATTCAATCGGAGCACATCTTGAATTCCAGTTATACGTGAACAAATTGGAGAGATACCAGTCAGTAAGCGTTATACTGCAGTATCTTAGCATGGAATGTCTGTTTGGAACTAAATATTGTATAATATATCTTGATTAAGGCTTTACCTTACTAAGTCTTTTGGCCCTTTTTGACTAGATAATGTCAGATACTAAGGAGGCACAGGAACTTAAGTCCTCATTATGTTTTCCTTTCTGCATCTGACTGTGAAGATAAGTCTCAATCTCTCTCTCAATCAGAAGATCTTTCTTTATCCCATCTTATTTAGACTAGTCAGGAACGTGTTTTAACTTGTTTTCAATGTCAACAAACTTGACTACAATGGTGAGGAAGAAACTTTACAAGAAATGTCTGCCCCCCCCCTCATCCTGATGATTTTGATTGCTGACTGTGTAAATGAAGCTGTGCACAAGTTGTAGAGTTTTGTGTTTGACCACTGGGTCATGCTCCCTATTAGTTCCTGGCCATGAGAAAGAACTTCCCCTAAAAGCAGAAACGTTTTTTTGGGGAGCAGGAACCACGGCAAAGGAACTACATTTAGACCCTGATTCCTCCAGTGGAAGTGAGGTTCCTAAAAAGGTTCCTCCTGTGAGATTCTTCTTGAGGTTTTCGGGTTAGTTTTCGGGTTAGTTGTTGACCAGTTTGTTTTGCTCGGCAGACTGAAGTCTCAGGTTCACGTTTGATTTAATGTCAAACATGCAAAGCAATTTCAGTAATCAATCATGACAGGATTGTTTTTGAGTCTTCTAAGCCTCCTCCTCCTCCTCCTCCTCCTTGCTCTCCATCATCATCTTCACCTCCAATTTCCCTCTCTCTCTCAGCAGGACGGCTCTCCCCCAGTCACAGTCCCAGAACCGCTCCTTGTCCCTCCACAGTGAAGCGAAAACAACCATCCACACACACACACACACACACACACTCATTAACAAATAGACTCATGCTGGGAAAGTGAAAAGCATACAGGCTGACACACACACACACACATTTTCATACACACACAGAGGCTCCAAACATGATCATTGAGTAGCCACATTAATTAAATGAGCAGTAGGGGTTTCCCTCCCTGCCATGTCCACTGTGGGCCCTGAGATATTTAATAAACCTGTCACCGCCAGGACTCCCTGCCTTCACCTAGAGCTAATGAGACACACACACACGCACACACACACACACACACACACACACACACACACACACACACACACACACACAGTGGAAGTCAGGTCACTGGAGTCCATCCTAACAGTCCTAATCCTCCCTCTGGTCAGCCAAACCAGGTGTCTGCAGTTTCACCCGCTCACACAGAAGACTATTTAAGGCCCATTATAAAATGGCAAGTTCAAAACATGAAAAATAGCATTGAGTAGTAATTGAATAGTTTTGCTCATTATTCTGTTTCACTCACAGCAAGTCGCTTGAGATGAAGTCATTCACTAAACACTTGGCTATCCCGTTGTATGCTAAATGCTCAATGAATGAGCGTCGCACAGGCAACAGTGTAACGTTTCACATTTGGGGCAGAATCATCATTTCGCCTTGAAAATACAATTTATTTATTATGATTTGAATGTGTTCTGACTACTTGTGTCTCTTATCTGGTACTAAGGCTGAATCTGGAGCCCGAAACACATCTGAAAAATGTAAGAAAATATCAACAACTGCTAAATAATGTAACTGAGGGATTGTAAGATTGAAAGAGGGTTAGACAACTACGCTACTCTGGCAACAGTTTAACTCTTAATGACAAGGCAGGGTGGCAAGCTGACAATCACAGGAATAAAATGCAGAGAAATAAACAATGTCCGTCCTCCGTGTTTGCATCCATGATGCTTGGTGCTCAAACGTAGTCAAGAGTCAATGGACAATGTTTCTCTGATGTCAATGTTTTTTATGTTAAGATGTCGCCCATATCATCTGCCATTCCATTCACCAGGGTTTTTGTTGCTGCTGTTTACATTCTTCCTGATGTAAACCGAAAAATGCACTACAGGAATGCATTGCTTCTTTTGTTTTGTATTCTTGTGAGGTATAAACAGCATTTCACTGCGCAAACCTTTGTTGTACAACAATGTGTGAATATCGGACCAGAGCCTGTCGTTACCCGGCGGGTCGGGCCGAGTTCGGACGTATCATTTACAAATTATGTTCGGGTTCGGCCTTGTCTTAAACTTGCATTCTCTCTAGTGACCAACAGGAGGCGACTCCAGTTGCAAAAAGAAGTCTGATTGTATAGAAGTCTATGAGAAAATGACTCTACTTCTCTCTTGATTTATTACCTCAGTAAACATTGTAAACATGAGTTTATGGACTCAATCTCTAGTTTCAAGTCTTCTTCACTACAGCATGATGTTCATTTAGTACATTATGGTCCATTTAGAGTCAAAGACACCATAAAGAGGAGTATGCTTTAGGGCGGGGTTTGGTTTCTTCCTCCTGAAAATGAGTTCACATGTGGTTTTGGTTGGTTTTCTAAGCTTTGGAATTTCAAATGGGAACCAATGACACTTGATGCTTTGACTAGGGGTCTGCAATGTGCCACGGCTGCAAATGTCACAGAAATCACAGTGAACCTACATCTCCAAAGCCCTGTGTGTACAGAGAGCTACTGCAAGCTATGTCGGTCATTTGCTCATCTGAGCAAGAGAACACAAGGGAGGAAGTGTGTGTGAGTGGGTATTAGTCCGCGGGTGAGTGTACGGGCACCTGCAAAAGCAAGAGAAAGAGTGAAAGTGTATGTGTGCACTCATGTTGTGGAGACATAGAAATGTTTACCCTGTCACGTTGTGGAGACTCGCCTTCCTTTTGGGGACAGAATGCAAGTCCCCATAATGTAAATCACTACATTTTAGGGTGAAGACTTGGTTTAGGGTTAGGTTAAGGTTAGGGTAAGGTTAGTTTTAGGTTTAGATTTAGGTTATGCTTACGGTTACTGTTACAGTTACGGTAAAGTTTAGGTTAGGGTAAGGTTAGGATAAGGTTAAGTTTATGGCTAGGGTAAGGTTAAGTTCAGGTTAAGGTTAGGATAAGGTTAAGTTTACGGCTAGGGTTAGGGTAAGGTTAAGTTCAGGTTATGGTTAAGGTTAGGATACGGTTAGGATACGGTTAGGTTTAGGTTAAGGTTAGGTTTAGGTTAGGTTTAGATTTAGGTTAGGGTTAGACTTCTACCGGTTATGAATATGGTTAGGGTAAGTCTCCAGGAAATTAATGTAAGTCAATGTAATGTCCTCTTAAGTGATGGAAACATGACTCTGTGTGTGTGTGTGTGTGTGTGTGTGTGTGTGTGTGTGTGTGTGTGTGTGTGTGTGTGTGTGTGTGTGTGTGTGTGTGTTTTCCGCCAGACAAGGCTTTAGAGTGATGATAGGATTAGATTAGGCTGACAGTAGCAACAAGGCCGGCGTATGTCTGAACCCTCAGCTCTGGCAATCTGGGGATTAAGGTACAGAGATTCACACATGCACACACACACTTGCTTTATAACTCAATTGTATATACAGACAAGACACAGTAGACTATATACACACAGTGTCTTTCACAACCACACACACACTCCTACGTACCCTCATATTACAAACAGGCATGGACATGCACACACAAACCCCCCCGTCTTTCTAAAGGAACACACACGAATGCTCTTTCACGCGCACGCAGCTGCAGAAAGACACAATGACCTGATGAATTCTGTTTCTCTGTTTTCCTGCCATCCAGCTAAATCCCATATCCCCTAACTACCATGTCTCACACAGCCACACACAAACACACACACACACTCACAAACAAATCAACCAGCCACCTACACGCACACACACACACACTCCGATTATGGGCCCTGAGGCCCACCCAGAGGTGGCAGGCACCATACCACACAGTCAGTCTGTCTCCTAAAATTGTTTTCTCTTCAATCAACCTAGCGGGGCCAGTTTGTCATGCAAATGCGGCCCTGGCTTACTTCCCTTTGTTGCCTTGACAGATTAGCATGTGTGTGCACGTGCACGTGTGTGCGTGTGTGTGTTTGTGTAGGTGAGCGCGGCTTTTCTCCATTTTTTCACCTCGTTTCTCCCTCTTCCTGTAAGCCACAGAGTGAGGAGAAACATCTTGTACATCTCTATCTTTATCTGTTCGTATCCATCTATGACACACTGCCTGTCGCTCCCCCTGAACTTCATACATGACAACAAGTACGTCATTGCGTTCCTTCTGACGGGGCCATGCCGACTTTGCACTTGTCTGTTGGAGAGATTTGGGAAACGTGGAGTCTGGAAAAACATCGTATAGCTTTAGGGAGCTTGTGTCGCTCGCTTGCCTCAATATTTGTTTTTCCACACTACCTAAATCTCTGCAATAGAGGGGGAAAGTGTAAAGTTAGCCGCAGTCAGAAGGACTGTGAGAATTAAATCCGGGTTGAAAAACACTATAACGTTCCTTTCCTTCCAAACCTGTAAAAGGTGCAGATTTAATCACAGTTAACGGATCGTGACGAAGACCTTTAAAGGATCAGTGTGTAGGATTTGGTGGCATCTAACGGTGTGGTTGCAGATTGCAACCAACTGAATACCCCTCTGCTCACTCCTCCGTTTCCTAAACCAGAGGCCATCCATACCACAATAACACTACTATAGGAGCAACAGAAGTGTGCGGCTCATGTTACCACAGTTTCACAAGCGTGTTGGAGACCTTTGGTGGCCTTCAGGTAACATAAAGACGTTATATGTGTATGGTTTTTCCGTTCCGGGCTACTGTAGAAACATGGCGGACTCCGTTAAGAGGACCCGCTCTAACGAAAGCTAACAAAACACAACGATTCTTAGTTTCAGGTGATTATACACTTATAAAAACATTTCTGCTAATAGAAATTCTATACATGAAGAAGTCACTTTCACATTTAAAAGACTCTAAAATACTTTTTTATTATGGACACAATGAGATAATCATATATATTGAAAATGGAGGTATTTTGATTAAACTCTAAAATGTATAACAATGTGTAGATGCAGTCAAAAAGGACCATCTGTAGCCACAGTGCCATATCAGCTAATCACGAGCAAAATCATAGAATCAGTGCTCAGACAATCATAGAAGAGCTAATTAAGTTTGAAAAACCAAGTTAGCGGGATGAGCATTAATAGGACCATTTGATGTGGCTAACATTGTGTTAGCCTGGATTAGTTAAGCCGCATTTGAATGAACACATAAATTAATATATTAGAAATGATGTAACCCGGTGCCGCATATAGTTCAAAAGTTTAAAGGTCTTTCTGGAAATATCTGCCAATCACATCTTCCCAGAAATTTCAAAAAGCCCTTTTGACTCATTCGAGGCTCCTGCTGCGGTTTAATGTCTGTTAGTTGGTCGCCAGGTGCATGTCTTTTTTTTCATCTTCAGATGAAAGCATGACATATTGCCAGCATTAGCGCAAGCTACAGGACAACTTGCCCCGCGAACAGCCAGTGAAAGAGTCTGCTGAATGTGTTAGGTCTCACATTCAGAAGCACTATTGATCCACTTCAAACTGGCTGATGGAAGTGCGCCTATCTCACTTTTTTTTATTTGTGGCATTTCAAAGGTTCGCGTAAAATCAGCTTGACAGTTAGATGAAAACATATCTTTGGTTATACTCCTTTGCTTTCTATTACCCCCCCCCCCCCCCCTGTTTTTTCACTTTTCCCTCCTCTCATGTGTCCATCCCCCCCACGTTCTCTCTCTCTCTCTCTCTCTCTCTCTCTCTCTCTCTCTCTCTCTCTCTCATCTATCTTCACCTTTTCTATCCCTCTCTTACACCCCCCTTTCTTCTCCTCTTTTTTATCCACTATCCCCCTCTTTCTCCACTCTGTCATCTATCTAGTTCTCTGTGTCGGAGCATTACGGAGCCGTCACAGAGTCAATGGTGTCCCGGTCAGCAGCACAGGTCGGCTAATGAATCCCCCCCCCCCCCCACCACCACCACCACATTCTGGAGCCCGGTGACACGGAGCTCTTTTATCACCCAGCTCAGCGGGGGCAGGACAGAGTGGGATTGGAGATGGGCCGGTGCAGGTCCAGGTCGTGGTGTGGAGAGACCACCGTACAGGCCCTTCATCAGCCTGTAGGGTGGGCTGGCACACAGCAGACTGCAGCACCGGGGGGGCTGGGTCAAAGAGCTCGGCTTCTACGCGCTACACTGGTCGTCTGGTTCCACACGAGAGAACTCTGAACACGAAATGTTTGCTCACTGATATGTTTTAAAATGTGTCCCATTCCCTGATCAACTAGACACTTAAATACATTTGGATATTTAAAAAAAACAGCACAAATCAAGGAAAAAGACGTTATAATAACAAAAACATTTAATAAATAAATATGTAAACAAAAACTGGCATGTAACTTAGTCCAAATCATATTCTAAAACATCAGATAATCTGTTTTCAATTAAAGGTTTCTGGTTACTACATCCAAATGAAAGTGAAAAAGTTTGATTAAATAAATATATTTATTTATATATATATATTTATATATTAGTTGATTTCTTATTGAAGGCTTATGGCCTGAATGAGAACTCCAAATTAAATTCCTCTGCTTTTGTTACGATATCACAGTTCTGATTTCCATACCGACGGCAAGCCTTTATCTCTTTTCAATGGCACATTTAAACCGTGATAAGCAGGGAACGTCACGGACGGCGTATCACCACTACTGTGCTTTCTTTATGTTGGACTTCAGTAATTCAAGGTCACATTTCAGTCGCCCACATCTAAGTCTCTCTGATGACCCGTCTGAATGGTGGAAGGTAATTTAATTTGGGTAAAGGATCAAATTTGGTTAACTTTAAAGTTGAATTTAATCGTTTTTATTGTATGTTTGTAATGTCATGGCTCCAAAACACTCTCCTTCTTTTATATAGATGTTTTATTTTTCCGCCTTTGGTTAAAAAATAGATACAAAATAATATAAGAGGGTAAGAGCATAAAGTTATTACATTTGAAATAGATGGCAGAATTTAATTAAAGTCAATGCTAAAATTCAGGGTTAAAATTCCACCTTTTCATTTGATTCTGAAGCTAAGGTGTGTGTGGGTAGTACAAAAAACGACATTGAACAATATCCACCTCATTTACAAAATAAATCCATGAGATGAATTTGTAATGCAGAGCAATTAATTTTAACGTAATTAAAACAATCCAGAATCCTTTATTTTGGCTACAATCTCAACTCACCGTTGAAAAGATGATTGCTGAGTCTCATTTGCTGAACGGTTGTTGTTAAAAAAACCAAACATGAATTTTCCCTCTTACTTCAATGTATTAATCAAATGTCTATATTATGGGGACTTAAGACATAACTAGCATGAGCGGGACAAAATGTCATAGATGCAAAGCCGTCTGCAGAGCTCAGTGCAGAGAAGGAAGAGTGAGTATGTCATCTATTGAGAGCAGTCGCGTTCCATTCAGTTGTCAAGCGTATTTTAAACTCATTTTTTGAAATGTCGCAAAAAACAGAAATGCTCATTAGAAACCTCAATTAGGCATCAACTGATTTGGAGCGGAAAAAAAACTAGGCGGTTAGGCATGGAAAAAGATTGTGGTTTGTTAAAATAAATATGTTAGTTAAGTGTGTAAGTTACATCTCAAAGCTAAGGTAAAAAAAGTCAACATGGACTCTCGGGTTCACACGGGACACAGGCAGTTTGTTGGCGCTGTTCCGTTGACAATGGACGAGAGTTGTGAAACGGTTCTCAAATTTTTAGTTTGTGAAACAGAAAATGTACTCGTATACAGAGACGGAGCTCTTGCTGTTGCTCTGCTGTTGAATGAGGAGGAGGGTTAAATGATATAGTTCATCGCAATTAACCATCGCTAATATCAATGTCCATTCTAACCATGTCTACCGGAATATAAACAGGAAGTCAGTGGTAAAGTAGTGAAGCCCGCGTCTTTAGTAAATCATTTGTTTTATATGCATGTGATACTTTACTTTTTTCTCTACTGGGCTTGTATAAGGACAATGAAGTAGTCCATGAATATGAGATATGAGTTTACAGATAACTACAATCACTCCTCGTCTTATTTATTTTGACGTGTGAGGTTGGTTTATGGCGTTTGCTGGTTACACCTACAGTCGATGGGCATATCTCTGGGTTACATTTATCACAGTTAATTTAGTTTTTCGCCCTCTGGTGTAATGCAGCTCACAGCGCATGGAGTATAAACGCCTCCGTTCATGCTCAGAGCCATCTGCGGAGGCTCGCGCTATACGGCGCCAAGGAATGACTTGTTTGAATTTCTAAAATGGGGCCTAGTTCCCCTTTGAAGCATTCAGGCCGAGACTGCTGTTGTAGTGAGACAGAGCTGGACGCCTCTGAGCCGGTCTGTCTTTTACCACCAGATGGTTGTGAGTGTGGGTAAAAGCTGCTGGGAGGCATCTGGAGAAAAACAGCTCTATGTAAGTTGACTCAACCTTTTCATGCCAAGTGCAGACTGGTCCCCCCCTCCGTCAGCCTGAGCTGAACTCTATAATGTGACCAACGCTGAGTCACAAGACGTTCCTCATCTTTACACTCCCTTCTCCCCTCATTTCTTCCGCTCCTTTCCGGGCTTCTTTTTTCTCTCTCTCTCCTCTCCTCTGCCACTCTTGACATCCTCTCTTCCTCACTTCTTCCTTCCCACCCATCCCTCCCATCGCGCTGCTTCACTGCTGGCACAGTTAGCAATGATTACTCATCCTGGATAGCAGAGCCTCAGCCTTCGCTGCCCTTCCTGTCTGCTCTACCCGCAGTGTGTGTGTGTGTGTGTGTGTGGCCGTGTGTGCGCATATGCACGTCTCACAGATTGGTACGAGGGGGCAGCGCGTCACACCTTCTTGCGTGAATTGAGTGATGAATAAATGACTGTATAATTCAATCGGAGCCCGGTCAATACGCAGAGACTGAATATTCAAGAGCCTCTACGGCGTTGGTGTCAGTGCGCAGCCATTAGCAGAGGAGGAGGAGGAGGAGGAGGAGGAGAGGAAAGCACTGCTGGACATATTGGACATACCTCAGGAGTCTCTCTTCCCAATGTAGTCAGCCGCTTTGGCCATCTGTGTGTCATCTCAGTCAGCATTTGTTTAAGAGATTTGTGTGCGTGCATGTTCACGTGTGTGTGCGGCCACATTTTAAAAAGTGCTTGACTTTTAACAATCCCACTTCTCTGCTCCCCTCCCACCCGAAAAAGACGAGACAAGAGAGGTGCTTAGCTGAAAAAAAAAAAAAAGCAAAAATAAATAAATAAATAAAAAAGCCGGGCTATGTGCCGGATCAGACAGGCTGAGTGGGAGGAACAATGACCTAGTTTCCAAAAAACACTCTGCAAACTCCACCGGCACCACGAGCGCGCTGGAGAACAGATCACGCAATGTACTGCCTTCATCAAATCTGGCTGTGTGTCTCTTTCTGTTTATCTGCATTTTCTGTTTCCTCTACTTTTTTTATAATTCTCTCATCCTTTCATCCATCATCTCCTGCTTTCGCCTCCCTGTTCTTCACTTTCTTGCTGTCTTTCTCTTTCATCTGTCCTAGTTCCGGCTAGACAGCGCTGGGCTGGATGGGGACAAGTGTGTGTGTGTGTGTGTGTGTGTGTGTGTGCAGCGAGTTAGTAGCTGTGTCACACAGCACTGCTGGGAGGCCACAGGGTCCCTGACTGCTGTGTCTGAATCTGAACAGGACATGTCACAGCATGCCAGCACCCCCTGGTTCTCTCTGTCTCTGCTCTCCCCTACCTCTCTGGTCCTGTTCAGACCTGGCATTAACACGCGTCCTTGTGCGATCTGAGTACGTCAGATCAAACCTGGCATCAGAATGAGTCTCCGCACGCACGTCTCCAGTGACCACGGATCTCACTTCCAACTCGCCGGGTGTCTGTCGGTGTCTGATACTGCCACGCTTTCAAGCAACTCCAACGTAAACCCACCCACGTCAAACCGTAGACTGTACATAAGAAGTGGACGTAGTCATCGTGACGTCACCAATTGGCCGTTTTGAAGCCTCGAGTTCGGTGATTTCGTCATCAGCATATTGACTTTTTTCAACTGGAGAACAGAAGTTACCATATTTGAATGCAGAGGAGTGACGTAGGACACCGTATACGGCTCTGGTAGTGGCAGCGACCTATTACTAACAAGGTAGCCCCGCCCTAAAGCATACCCTGCTTTATGGTCTGTTTGACTCTAAATGGACCATAATTTACTAAATGAACATCATGCTGTATTGAAGAAGACTTGAAACTAGAGATTGAGACCATAAACTCATGTTTACAATGTTTACTGAGGTAATAAATCAAGAGAGAAGTAGAGTCATTTTCTCATAGACTTCTATACAACCAGACTTCTTTTTGCAACCAAAGGAGTCGCCCCCTGCTGGTCAGTAGAGAGAATGCACGTTGCCGCCTGGGTCAAACAAACACAGGACTTTCATCCAGGAGACCGCTGTTCATGTACAGTGCGAAACTAAAGGTAAACGTTGACATTTTGTCAGGTCAGTCGTGGCTCATCTGACTCGCTAGTAGGTTAGGTAGTTATCATAATCCACGCTCTTTGTTAAATCTAATTGGTTTTGTTGCCTAAACATGACTTCCTGTGAAGACGGAAGTATATTTTGAAGAGACACTAATCATGTAACGAGTGGAAACTTGACCCTGACACGTCCACAGCTGATGCTGGAGGGGAACCTAGAGGGTCTCTCCCTCTTTTCTCCCCGTTAAAGTTTTTTTTTGGGGGAGCTTTTCCTGTTCCGATGTGAGGGTTCCGGGACAAGAGGATGTCATATGTGTACATATTGTAAAGTCCTCTGAGGCAAATTTGTAATTTGTGATTTTGGGCTATACAAAAATGTATTGAATTGAATTGAATTGAATAGAGCGTCATAGTGTGAAGCTTAGGGCCAATGACCAAGCGTTGGCTTGAGTTCAGAGTGAGAATGTGGTGCATTTCCCCTCTCTATATGAAAATAAACAAGTGCATCATTTTTGATTGCAAAGACCAAATGTGGTTTTAACTAGTTTGTGTTTTAAATTAATTAATTAACTTACTTGTGCCAAGCAAATGAAGCAGTTAGCTAGCTTTAAACGGAGAAGAAAACTATTTACTTCACTGTCCCGTTCAAAAGCTACCGGCAACTTCTATGTGATACACATAGTTTGGTCCGGTCTCTATTGATATGAGGTATTGTAGAGCTATGGGTGAACACAGACGGCTACAGTATTTGTTTCCTGTATGTAATCTACTAGCGCGAATCGCCGCGTTTGGTGTGAACGCACCATTACGCTGGCAGCCTCGTGGGGAGGGGGGAGCTGCGCTCATGTGATTGGTTGAAAATGAGGCTGACATCTGATTGGCTACAGATGAAAAAACGCATTTGGGAATCCAGCGACGTCAGGCGAGTCTCAGAAATCCCACTCACAAATGTGGAGCGATTCACAAACAAATGCAGTGCGATCCACAAAGAAATACATACAAATCCACAAACAAATAGAAAAAGTTCACACACAAATACATACAAATGCAGAATTACATTTGTGATTTTTTTTTACATTTATATAAATCGTAATTTATTTATTTGTGCATTGGAATGTATTTGTGAATCGTTCTGCGTGCATTTGCAATTATTGAGACTGATCTGACCCCATAATAACATAAAATAAAACAAAATCACCTTTGTGATTCATGCTTGACGCATCTAAGTTAGAAGTTAGGTATCGTTTAGAATCTAACAATGACATGTCTGTCAGGTGTGATGGCTAATTTCCACTATGACTTATCTATCTGTTTTTATTGTCTGACCACTCAGTGTTTTGGCCCTTTTTGTATTAACAAAGTTAATCATTGTCAGACATGGTCAGTAGGGGTCCTCTCTGCCTACGCACACCTAGCTAAAAACACCATGCTAGGGCATTTAGCATCTTGTTATGGTACACTGTCAACCCAATTGTGCATATTTCCCCCTTTACTAAAGTGAAAAAACGTACTATTACTTCATGAAATGCTTCACTCAATCATATTTAATGTGTTATTGTGTGTGGCAAATGACTGAAGTGCTGAAGGTTAAAGTAGTGAAGGTAAGTTTTTGGTTTTCACAGCTGAAAACCTTGTATTTGTGTTTATTGACACATTGGGTTCTTCCTTTTTAATGTAAATATTCAGTTTTAGGTTCACTTTATTCTCTAATAAGGTTTAACGTTTTAGCCACTAACACACATATTTTATCACTGTGTTGTAAAAACCTTGTATCTTCAATGTAAGGGATTATCATGGTCACAGGTGAGTTGGAGCATTACATGCACCTGCAGGTTGAAGACATATTGAAACCGTTCTAAACCAAGACTTTTTTGATAAAAATGTCAAATAAATCAAAATGTACTTGTTTACATTGAATACATTTTTCTCACATGGTTGAGTTTGGTTTAAAGTACCTAATTTGCATATTCGAAACACAGAGCAGAACACATGGCATCATGATGATGTCATAGAACTCATGTGACTCAACTCTGGTTCTGCTGGTCAGTTTGTCAGTTTGTCATTTTACTGAAAACAAGTGGACAGTGAAGACATATTGATAAACCTCTCGACAAATCGAACCAACTCGACTGATCAACTCGACAAATACTTTGTGATGGAGGTAAGTCGCTGTTTGTTTCTCCCTCATGTAGAAAAAGTGTGTGAGAACTTGACGATACAAGATACAATATGACAGAAAGCATGTGCTGCTGCTCCTATTTATCATATTGAAAGTTAGATAGACGATGTATTCTTCTAGAAAACTGTTAAAGATGTGATGAAACACTCAAAGTGTAGGGGAACTCTCACTTCTACTGCCGTCTCATTGTGTGTGTGATGTGGTTCTCACGTTTTCCAATTGACATTTAAGCAGTGGTGGACCGTCAGGGCCTGCAAGGCCTTCTCTGCTGGCCTAAACAGAATCACAAAGTTATAGCTATTTTATAATTTAATAATTTTTCTTAAATACACTACATGTATTATAATTTATAAAAATATTTTTCCCATTAGCAACCCATTAGTGTTGAGAGCAACACATTCCTCTCATGTGGCCCCAGCTCTCACTTCTCAGGGCGGCCTGCATGCTGTGTGACATGAGGGGCAGACCATAACGTGGCATGAAGTATAATATGACACCTTACATGCACTTTATCTAATTGAATCTACTGAATTATTGATTCTATTGTCACTTTTTACACTTACAGGTCTGTTCAGTGGATTAGCGTAACTGATTTGTGATAATGTCACTGTTGTGAGTAATTGGTAACTAATCGACACTGTACTGTATTAATATGCTGACTGATGACCTGTCTTGTCTCTTGAATGTACTGCTGGCCAATTTGGTTGATATAGCAATCAAAGGTTACCATAATCTTGGGACAGTTTATCCGCTTTACGACAACTTGGGTCTTAAGTTTGATAGTTTTGGCCATCATTCATTAATATTAATTAATAACTCAAGTTAATTGCTTGATCTAAGAAATTGCTGAAGAGACGTCAGGAAAAGAAAGTTGAGCAAATGATCAAATTGCAAAAATCTGTTGCAAAAATCCATCGCAATTAACGGAGCCTTGCTAGTTCAACTTTGCCCGACTTTGCCCGCACACACACTTCTCCTGTCCAATGACATCACAGGTGACCTCCCATTTAGTTTTTGGTTTGACCCCCAAAGTGGTTTAGATCACCGCGCGTGGATGACTGATATGAATGGTCGCAAGAATGAAATACATAAATTTATCATAAATCTAGTTCATTTTTTAAAAGTTAAATGGAAATTAGACAACATAAAATATGTTGGGAAAAAACTATTTCTTGAATTATGTTGTGCATGGAGGCACATTGATGATCACCTGGCAATCAGCACACATTATCTGGAGCAACGGAAGTAGGCCTTTCTGTGATGAGCTGTAATGGCAACAGGGAGTCTCTTGTTACAACCTGCTTGATCAACTGACCGCTTGTGTTTTTGCCCAACCGTTTTTTGTCTGATGTTTGTGATGCTCCTGCGTTCCCATGATCTCAGCAATGGGTGAGTTATGAATTACTTTGTTATGAAAAATATCTTTGTTGATAAAGAACATCATCTGGGTGTCTCATATGAACTCCGCACAATGTCCAGAGAATCTGGTCCGGACATTGTACGAAGTTTCCCTTTCACACATGTAGCACTCAACAGGAGCTTGTCCGTGTATGAAGGCAAATCAATGTCAAAATCCGAGAGCGCAAATGAGATCCAATGCGCGCGCGTATTTTACTTTGACGAGCGCTTTACATCACTCCGCGAGCAAAATTCACTCTCGCGCGAGCGAAAGTCCCTCGCGAAACTTTAACCTGCTCGCGAGCGAGTCTTTTTCCTGCTCGCGCTCGAGTTGTTTTTCTTTTTGACAGTAAGTGGGCGGACCCAGTCTCCATTGTATCTCTACATCTAATTGGTTACAATCCTGGTCTTTGGATAGACCGGATATCACTCTGACACAGACGCTAGGTCTGTTAGAGGTGGTTTTCAATCCGCCACTAAACACTACTGTACTCCACTACATCTCAGAATGTTATACATTTGTCTGACAGGTTTTGTAAACTTTTCAGACTGTAGAGGCTGATGAAATACAAATTATGTTAATAGCGTTGTTAAATACAATAATAAAAAATGTGTTAAAGTCAAGTTGCTCAGATTGGTTTAAATTCACTCCATTATTCTATTACAGACAATGTGTGTTTGATAGTCAAACCTCTTGTGACAAACAGCTCAAAGAAACTCTTTGATATTTATTGATTAAAACATGATGTGATCATATTTAATCATACTGTTGTGTTTACAGAGGAGATATAATGTAGTTGTATAATATGAGCAACAATTTGGACCCGCTCAAGGATCTAGAGCCAAGATTAGGGACCACTGTTTGTATATTAACTGTTTGCCAAGTGAGTTTCCAAATTGAAGTCACTGACAAGTAGTTAGTGGATGAAAAATTATTCAGATCCTTCACTGCAGTAAACGTACTAATACCATGATGAAACAATCCACTACGAGTAAAATACCTGCATTCAAAACCTCAGTCAAGTATGTTATTATCAGAAAAATGTACTTTAAGTGCAGAAAGTAAAAGTACCCGTGCAGTAAAATGTACATTATTTGCCCCTGACCTGTAGTGCAATCTGAAAATCTCCCCTAGCATCTGTGTCAGAGTGATATCCGGTCTATCCAAAAACGAGGATTGTAACCAATTAGATGTCGAGATACAATGGAGACTGGGTCCGCCCACTTACTGTCAAAAAGAAAAACAACTCGTGAGCGAGCAGGTAAAAGACTCGCGAGCGAGCAGGTTCAAGTTTCGCGAGCGACTTTAGCTCGCGCGAGAGTGAATTTTGCTCGCGGAGTGATGTAAAGCGCTCGTCAAAGTAAAATACGCGCGCGCATGGATCTCATTTGCGCTCTCGGATTTTGACATTGATTTGCCTTCATATCCGTGTCAAACGAGTCTCACCTACTGGAAATACCCAGTTTGGTTTCAGTGAGGCATGACACCTGGGTAGAGCGTAACAATGATTACCCCGCGGTCACGGAGCAGGTTTGTAAGTTGGTCATTAACAATTGAGACTCTTGCCATATCTTGAATTTGTCAAACGATTTCGGCGTCAGACTTCACCGACGTAAGTACTTGAATCTCGTCGTCTCTCCAGGTAGACATTTACGTTGCCGTCTTCGTGCAAATGACCTTTCGTCTTCACCCTCCGATGTCACTATTCTTCCAGGTTCGCGCCAGTCGCATTGGAAACGTCACCAACGCAGCCACTCACTCACTGTGAATTCTTTGGACATTGAGCGTCTCTACCCACACGTGGGCTCAATCAGACGTTGCATGGACTTTTTACTCGGGAGCTGGCAGTGTGTTTGATGACCGGTACAACTTGTTCTTTGTGTTCTCACACACGGCCCCTTCAGGTGATGTCTAGATAAGTTCAGACTTGCAGTGCATATGTGAATGGGGCTAAAATTTCGCCATAGCACTCCACTCTCGGACAAGCAGCGGTGTTGTAGGATGCATTTAGGAAGGGAGGATTTTTACAATGGATCCCCATGCAGCCTAAGTGCGACAGTTTTAGTAAGTAGTGGAGCTGAGCTGAACTCTCTAGTCGTTGACCTGCAGCTCCAGCCGCGACTTCTGCCATCTGTCCTTAAAATGTCAAAGCAATCATCCCGTAAGTGTGGACATGTGCTGCAGGTTGTATGTCCTACATGCTTTTTTTCTTTTTTCTCACACCACTAATGCATCTCTGTCTGGGATTCAAAGTGGAAAAGAAAAACCGATTATGTGACTCCGGGTAAAATACCAAAAGGTCACGAATATGTTGCTACGGATAATTTCTCCTCATGAGGAAAAAAAGAAGGACAGAGTCGGTTTGGCCTTGTTGACCGGACCGTTTTTTTCAGCCCTACTGGTTCCCATAGCGACCATTGCCTCTGCCGTGGTTACGGCCACTGGCACTTCCTCCTGGCTGGCACCCTGAAGACACTTCCTTGGCCTCTCCACTCTGTCTGTCTTCCGTTCTCTTCCGTCGCTCTTTCTCCGTCGTTCCATTTGTTCTCCTTCTCCCCTCCATCGCTCTTCGAAAATGTCGAGCCTGCCTCTAATCTCCTTCTCCCTCTGTCTGAGTTTGTCTTTATCTTTGACAGCCCCACTTCCTCTCTGCAGTACTTATCGCAGCATCTCTCGCTCCTCTCTGATTCAGCATCCCCCCGCTACTTTCTCTGCCTCCATGCTTCCTCTTCATTCTGCTCTCTTCCTGCCTCTAAGCCTCTCAGCCCTTATCTCCCCCTTTCTCCCTGCCCTTCCTCTGCTCTCTGCATTTCAAACTCTTCCTCCTCTTGTGTTCCACTTCAGTTTGATTCACAATAACGCAAAACTGCATTCAGAGCGAGGGGATTGCAAGATCTATTTTTTCTACCTCCCCCTCTTCCTGTATTATTTCAAACCACGAGTACGGGCTATTTTCTTTCATTTTGCTCGCGTAGAATCTCGGCAGCGGGCACTTGAGGCAAATCAGCCGGCCAGGCTGCAATTTTCCTAATATGCATTTGTTGGGCTGAATAATAGGCACTTTGAAGATTGGAAGACAAGCAATCAGGTGGTTAAAACTTGAAACTAAAGTTTGTTTCCCATGAACATGCTGTCCACTATACGTTGTGCTTTGATCATCTGTTTGGTTTTCTAGACAGCATACAGCACAAACCCTTCTTCTAAATCAGAGATGCAGCTCCGATAATCCAATGTACTGCAATTACAGCGGCTTTGTTAGCGGTATAACTCAATTGGAACAAGACTGAGAGTTGAGGGGTGATATGTTATGCTCATTATGCTCTGATAAATGACATTTTCCCTGTGTGAGTTGTTATCCCGATCAAAGTCGAGCCAGCATACAGCAGTGAGCACGGTATCATATGGATTGTCTTTCTTATGCGTTACAGAAGAATAAGTAAGGGAGGGCTGGTGAGTGCAGATAAAGATGTTTCTGTGTCGGATTAATTTCTTCACAGGAAGCCACTCAAATGTCTTGGCATTAAAAACTAAAAGAAACATTCACGGTTAACACGGAGTTCCAAAATTGAGTGTGAAATGGAACACAATCTCAATACAAAGCACAAAAACAAGATTGAGGACGATAGTAGATAAACTTCCACCGAATCAAAACCCACACTGACACGTTGTGGGTGAGTTTGTTCTAAAATGGCCATAACGCTGGAAATCTACTGGGTGTTTTGAGCTCTTTGTGTGACAAGCTGATCTGCAGGAATGATTTATGGCACAAAGACGGATTGCATTAGGACCAAAATAGTTTTTTTTATGCGACACCCCTGGCAAAAACATTGTTTCACATGCACAGCTTCTATAACATTTGTTCTTTTAGACTAGTGGAAAGAAAACATCCACTTTGTCTATTTGCGTCTGTAGATTTCTCCTGAGTTCACCAAAAGTTCCCATTATATAATGACTCATTTACATATTTAAACATATCATTTCATAAAGCTTGTAACACAAAAAAACAATGATCTTAGTATAACTACTCATCTTGCAAAATGTTAGTAGTTTTGCAATACATATCTTTAAAGGCCGTTTTCTCTGACTGAACCACAAATCTCCACTTCAGTAGCTCTTATACACCAAAGCTTCCATATCATTACTCTCTATATTCTGAAGATTTCTGTGAGTGATACAAAATGATATCCAATACCCTTCAGTAAAAACATTTGATTCTAATTTGTCAACAAAATGAAAGAAGAACTTCTGTTCTGGAGATTTGTGCAAATGACCACATATTTTACAAGATAATGCCTCATTTGCATATTTGAACATTAAGTTTCAGAAAACTAAAAGTGATATACAGTATATCATCAACATTTTCTTTTAACTTATTTACCTGAAGTCTCATATCATTGTGGTTTCAAATAATCAATAGTCTTGATTAGTCAATAAAGGGAAAAATTATCAAGAACAATTTTGATAATTGATTAGCTGTAAAAGAAGTTCATGAAGCAACAAGAATCAAAGTCCACAGCCCTCTGCTCATTGGGCCAGCAGCTTAACTTGGGCACTGTGTACTTTGTCTTCGCACAAAACAAAGAAGAGACTGATGGGAAGGTTGATAAAAATGTATTTTTGACAAGTAAAAAGATTATGACTGATGAGGGCACTAAATGAAAAGTTAGATGATTTATCACTATTCATACTGCGGGGAACATGAATGTGTGTACCAATTATTAATGTAGACCAAAGTGGTGGACCGACTGACATTTTCACCCCTAGTGCCATGCTACCAGCATGGCTAAAACCACAAAACATTTACTGCTTCCAGCTTCTCAAATATGAGAATTTGCAGTTCTTCACTGCTCTAAATCATTGTCAATTAAATATCTTTGGCTCTTGGACTGTTGGTCAGACAAAACAAGTTATACCCTTATGAATATCAGTCAAATATTTTTACAAATAATCAACAGGCTAATAGATAATAGCAGCCCTGGATTCTGTCTGGATATTTTGAACTTCACGTTAGTTTACTGCAGAATGTATGATAGCTGTCGAACAGTCGGAACAAATGCAGCCACCTGGGCAGAGCCTTTCATTCTTTTTCTATGAGGAGTGGCAAATCCCTCATGAAGAGCACAATGGGATAACAGGTGGTGAGAGGGAGAGGCAGACAGAGGCCAACGTTCAAATAAATGAATCACGACTCAGTATGGGGTGGAACATCATGACGTGGTAACTAATCATATCTGACATCCTCTCTTTTTTAATGTACACAATGTGCAACAAGGTGTGACGACCCTTCCACTCCAAAGTCTATGTGTTGAACAAGCCCACGAATCACTCGTTGCCAGCTGTAAAGCTTAATTGAGTGGTAAAGTCCCGCCCCTACCGGTGGTCCATCATGGGTCCACATGGGATAGTCAACTCTGAGATACAAGTAATTTTTTTAACACTTTCAAATTGTACCATATATCAGTGGCGGGCCGTGCATTTTATACCTGGGCCTTCAGTGCTGTCCTACTACAGTTGAACCGCCTCCTAATAACCTCATTATGACGCCACAGCTACGGGTTATTATTTGTTTCTAGGGGTGTAACAATACACATATTCGTATTAAACCGTTCGGTACGAGGCTTACGAACCGAACAATACGTTTGAATAATACTAGTGCATTTGGAAAATGCAGAAGCTTAAATTGTGGGAAATATAATGTTCTTTCGGTGGACTGAGCTCAACATTACAACCCACCATTGCACGTTAATGCTGAGCTGCACGTTAATGCTGACGTACTTGTAGGCGACCTAGACAGCTCTGGCATGTCAAAGAATACGCCCAACATGTCAAACTAAAAATCTGATTGGTTGAAGTCTATGACAATCAACAATATCGTCCCCATTTACTTAAACTGCAAAGGCTCTCTAGCGGGCATCGGGCCTCTCTCCTTACATAGAGACATAGGGGCTGAATCTGATTGGATAAAAGCTCTCCTTAAAACAAGCTGCACTGGAAGCAGCGCTGCAGGCTGGAAGTAGAGCAACTGAGGAAGACAGTAGTGCAATAAGAAAATAAGCTAATGGGAAAAATAATTAGAATACGTGTAGTGTATTTGTGAAAAATTATTAAATCATAAAATAGCTATAACTTTGTGATTCTGTTTAGGCCAGCAGAGAAGGCTTAGCTGGCCCTGACGGCCCACCACTGGTATATATATATTATGTCTGTCAATTTCAAAGATATGTTTTGCACGTCAAGAAAGCCACATTTTGTCATAAAGCTGTTGAATAATAAGACTGTGAAAATACGTCATTAGAGAGACTACACGCCCAAAAGTCGAGTAAGTGACGTCTCTCCCTAAAGATACGATGCCTGTGTGTTTCTTACTCACACCGACATCGGGTCTCGCTCGTTCTTTCGCTTCCTGGCTGATGAAAAGAGTTGCTGGATGAAACACATCAGGTCTGAAAACACTACATTTGTGCGTTGAACTTGGCTAGCTAGCATAACAAGTTACCTAGCTAGCTAGCTAGCCAAGGGTGACGGCAGTGTTGGTGACGTACATTGTGTGAGACGAGAAATGTAGTACATTAATTCAAACTGACACACACGCACACACACACAGGACCCATAGATATTCAGTTAGGAGGCTGGTGCCTTACACGGCAGTACACGGGAGGTGAACTGGCAGTCCACGCTGTGTGTACGAATTCAATCTTGCTCAAAGACACTTCAGCAGGGGGTTGAACTCTGGACCTCTGATTTAAGGATTAAGTTTGTGCTACATAAGCAGATAAACAGAAAGAGTGTCTGAGAAACAGAGTTTTCATATACATATATTTTCATTATATATGTACCCTGTTGTATGTTGAACTAGCAGTGTCTCAAAAGTTTCCT
Organism: Leptoclinus maculatus; assembly: GCA_032191485.1. Lineage (NCBI taxonomy): Eukaryota > Metazoa > Chordata > Actinopteri > Perciformes > Stichaeidae > Leptoclinus > Leptoclinus maculatus. Next base: position 21,681,011 of record JAVDOI010000008.1, read on the forward strand.
GTTCCTGTGTGTGCAAGAAATTGTGTGTGTGTGTGTGCGTGTGTGTGTGTATAAAACTACGTTTTGTCCTCCAACCATGAAGCTCAGCTCTGCATCTCAGTCAGCAACTCTTTCCCTGCTCATCAGCACTCTATTTGGAGTCCCCTATGCAGCTGCTTCCACACACACCCTCACACACACACACACACACACACACACACACACACAGAAAAAATGAAGGTCCACACACAAACAAGCAGTCATACAGACATAAAACACATACAAAGTCAAACAAGCGATGACTTTCCCGCAGAGACACACACACACCGTCATGTCCTTCCCATCTCAGTCAGTTCTTCTGACAAACATCTGGACCGTAAAAAGGAGATGATGGCATCCCACAGCCCATAATGATCAGTCTGTCACCGTGGAAACCACGCGCTGTCGCCGCCCACGCCGCTGTCACCAAGGTGTGATACTCAGGGAGATTGAGAACACGGCGTGCTGATAAACAAACAACCAACACGTTTAGACTATTGCTCCTTTGGCATCGGATTTAGGTTGTCTATGTTTGTTAAGTCATTTAAAAGAGGAGGAAAAAAATCATATAAAACTGCGTTCATTATCTTTCAGTCAATTAGAAGCAGTCAGTCTCTATGGTGACGTTAATAACACATTAAATTACAATTCTGTGAAGACATCACGAGTGAAAGAACAAAGTCTATCTAGATGACTACTGTGTGTGTTTAATGTACTGTGGCATATCAAACAAGCACAATGTTCTATTACAACTTTCTGTATGTTATAAATGCAATGATGTTGAACACCGAAGACGCCGGAATCCTGCTAATTTAAATGAGTCAAACCTGTTTGTGAAGTCCGACACTACTGGCCTGATGCTGCTGATGCTGTTGTGTGAAAGATGGTGTGAAACACATCATGTCCATTACATCTGTTTATAACAGGCGGCGACCTTGAGTTACGAAAAGTGGAGCCAATGCTGAAGTACCTTAAACTTGCATTCTTTCCAATGTCCACCAGGGGGCGACTCCTCTGATTGTATAGAAGTCTATGAGAAAATGACTCTACTTCTCTCTTGATTTATTCCCTCAGTAAACATTGTAAACATGAGTTTATGGTCTCAGTCTCTAGTTTCAAGTCTTCTTCAATACAGCATGATGTTCATTTAGTAAATTATGGTCCATTTAGAGTCAAATAGAACATAAAGCAGTGTGCTTTAGGGCGGGGCTACCCTCTGAGAGTTGTCCGTGTTGTCGTCTTAGAACTTTAACATTTTCACAGTGTGTTTTCACTTCATGGAAGTTAATTGAAACATTTTTGGTCACCTAAAAATGTCTAATTCAGCTCTCGGTTGTACTTAACATGGATTCAGTCTGAGCAAGAAAAGTCTTTATGTAGTTAAATGGATCATGACCAAGGTTTTTCACGTTGAACTGAACAAGACACAAACAGGCAAACGTCTCTACAGCCCATATCTCCAAAACTAGGCAATGCACACCAAAACAACATTGATATCTAGATTGATAAATAGTACTACGGATAAGAGGAAAAATATGTATTTTTGATTTTGAGGTGACTTCTCCCTTTAATATTTTGAACTTACTATTCATATTCATACAATCAACATGTTATTGATATAATTATTTACTAGAGCACAGTGTAAAACTACTCCGTTACAAGTAAAAGTCCTGCATTCAAAATGTTACGTGAGAAATTAGCCTCTCTGGCTAACTCTGGCTCACTTACAGTTCGACTGTTGATTGGTGTGCATTGTCCCTGCAAAATAAATAAATAAATAAAAATAAATAAAAAGTATTGCCATCAAAAACTACTTCAAGTAAAAGTATACTCATTATGCTGAATGGCCCATTTCAAATAATATATGTATGGTAGGCCTACATTATTGGATTGAATCAGTTTAATGGTGGAGCTCATTTTAACTACTTCATCTATTTAATACTTATGCTATATACTTCTTTATAATACATTAGTTGATTTATATTTTGTATTAGGAATCTGTACAGTAGCCAAACTAGTAATTCATATTCAATAATATTCAGTCAAATAAATGTAGTGCTAAAAGTACATTTCCCTTTGAGATGTTGTAACCTAGCAGTATAAAGTTACATGAAATGGAAACACTTTGGTAAAAAACAAATACTTCAAAATAAAAGTTAGTTGAAGTATTTGAGTAGACTAAATGTAGTTCTGCCTCTGCAAGAGATTCTTCATAGATCTAGCTTCGTAATGTTGCCTCTCAAAGGGAGAGTGGCTTCATTCTCTGCCCAGGTGGACATCACTATATCCTTACATAGAAAATAGCGGTTTGCTGCTCTATCAATGCTCTGAATATGGCATCCAGAACCCTTTAATACTGTTTTTAGGGTCCAAATGTGGTTCAATCGAAACATTTCCAGACATTTCTAAGGACCCGCCGATCCCCTTGTTTTCAACCTGCCGCAGACGGTTGTCTGAGTCGTCGTCAACACTGAACCGCCCGTGCTTCTGTCTGTACCGTCGGCACGCTCACAGAACTCCAACAGCAGTTACAGGGTGCCGCGAATCCATCAAAACATTCACAGATACGGATACCACCTCGGGCACCCACACATTCTCTGTGAATATCTGAGAGCATCACAGGCCGGACCTGCCCTCACATCGATTCTCCGGTTCAAAATCAGGTGGGATAGAGGGAGTGTTTGTGTGTGCTGAACTCCCTGTTGCCTTTGAACACAGAACACTTCATGTAGAATGTCTGCTAGAGTCGGCAGAAAGGTTACACACACGCACACACACGTGCGCGGACCACTAAACTGAGTAAATATTGGATGTTTTCCTGACTGCAGACAGGCGGTTTTCAACAGGTGAAGGAATCGGGACATGAAAAATTCAGCAGATTTACTGACTGATCGGGTGTGATGGATGGGTAGATAATAGTGTTTGGAGCATGTGTGTGTGTGTGTCTATGTGTGAATAAGTGTATGTGTGTGTGTGCTCTGTGATGGATCGGCATAAGGGCGCGTTGATGAGACGGCTTTCTGAGAACAAGAGCTGGCTTGATCTAGATTCTATCTGTCTGTCTGTCTCACACGCACACATTCCTGAGCGTATGTGTGTAAGACGCATTACACATGATGCAACAGCCCAAGGATTAGCCCGTACTAATTGCAGGTAGATGCGGAGCAGCATATTGCCTGAGTGTAAAAAAATGTACTGTAGGCCGAAATCCAATTTCAGAAGGAAAGAAAAAACTAATTTCAAAAGCAGCTCATGATGGCAATAACCTCCACCAAACCAATTCATAACAGCGCCCGCCGAGGAAGGGGGGGGGGGGGGGGGGTGAAAGAGAGAGAAAGAAAGAAAAGAGAGAGGTACCCAGGTGAATCATATCGTTTTTGTCTGGGCTGTATACCATTTGCCAGTGTCTTATTGCAAAATTTAGGATAAGAGTTGGCAATTTCTCCTTGAAACAAAGAGAGCCAGTGTTAAGCTGAATACTAATGGGAGCCCGAGGCGTTCGAAATAACTTTGAAAAGGGCAGCGCAACTCCGTCCAAAAAAGAACAACTCGTAGAGGGAGGGGAGAGAGACTGAAAAACGAGAGGACTGGAGTGAGGGAGATGTGTGTGTGTGTGTGTGTGTGTGTGTGTGTGCGACACAAAAGGGAGGTGACATTGTTACAGGCTTGTCTGGTGGAAGTCCCTACTCTCCCCACAATGAGATTAGAGGAGAGTTTGTCTCATTTCGTACTTGGACATCCTGTTCTTTTTAATTAACGATGATGAATGGTATTTGTCAGGAAGTGTGCGTGTGTGTGTTTATTGTGTTTATTGTGTGGAATTAACTTAACGCAATTTCCATGAGGTTAAGCCTTCGTGTTTGTGTGTGTATACGCCGTGAATGTGCGACCTGATCCTGGGAAGGCGTATAAACAGCACAATAATTTAAAAGGACATTACGCACGTCGTGATAACGCATTTTAGGCTTTTTGCGTGTCATTTTACGCAGCGGTGTTTCTGGGAAACGGACGCAGTTAGGTTTAGGTGGCAAAAACAGATATTTTTGAATAATATCAATGTGACTTAAGTGTGAAAAAAACCCAATCACAAACATCCCTGACGCAACTTCACGATAACTCAACAACACTTTGGGACATTGTTTGACCCATCCACCTGGCCTCCCACCCGCCATAAGTAGTCTTTCTCACTTTTCATACTTACTCACTTACCCTGAGCGTCGCATACTCAAAGGTAGAATCCTTATTGCACTCTAAATTACTTACTTAATTGTTGCGTCATTCATACGCCAACGGCTAGAATGTGTGTGTGAATGCGGCGTCCTATACTTGTGTGTGGTTGAGCCCAGCCCGGTGGCAGCAGCAGCAGTTGATGATAGCATGCATGCTCTTTAAAACCAGCCTATAATTAGAACCCAACCACACCAGTTTACAGTACAACAACATCCACTTCAGTGTGGCTTCTTCATCCGGTTCTTTCTTCCAGACACACCCCTCTCTTTACTTTCTTCCTCTGTTTATTTTTTGTCTCTCTCCATCTGTTCATGCAAAGAAACTGTTTCTCAGCCACACCCAGAGCTCCAAACAGACTTCCAACCTCAACAATTTCACTTAAAAGATTCATTATCGAAAAATTCAACTTCAAGTTATCTGTTCAGACAAAGCAGACATAGACAAGGACGTGATTCATTTGGAGTAGTGTTCTTGGTTAGCTCAATATTCTCCTCCTTTTAGCTCTGTTTTGGTCTCCACCATCTCCTGAAGGAAACATCTGGCTCTTCAGCTGCTACAGCTGTTACTGTCTGTCTCCTGTTTGGTCCGGACCTCCATTTTTTAAGAGTCGTGAAGTAAAAATAACTGCACTTTGGTGCGGCAAAGATATTGTTCAACGCCAAGATTGCCGACAATCTTGTACATGATCTTGTCGTCGTAACAGAAACTTTACTGTACACAATGAATCTTCAATTATGTCAACAACTTCAGGAAACTGGACGGGCCGCTGAGTCCATGCAAAGCGTGATACAGGTAAGTACAACATTTTACAAGTGGACTGCTTGTAGTTCAATGCCATTCATCTCCAGACATCATCTTAAAGGATAACTTGTTTTTTTTTAAAAGCTGGACTTTATTTCCTGTTTTTTTTGGCTAAGTGTCTAATGGGGATAACGATTTTGGAAATTGGTCCAGTGTGGAAAGAAAGCGCTAAACGGGCTGCAATGTAATCTCTTGGGGGAACTCCTCCCCCGTCCATGTAATAAAAGCACTAAAAGTGCTTTTATTTTTGCCGCTGACAGGCTCACTGTTATTAGTTGGAGAAAGGAGTGCCGGTGAAAGCGTAGCTGAGTGTTAAAAGAAAGATCTTCAATGCCAAGGTTGAATTTGTAGGTGATGTCGATAATATGGGTCCTGCACGATATTTCAGAACAAGACTTTTTCTGAGTGGATAGACGGACTGGATCAAGCAAAAAGGTAAAGAAAACCTTTTTATTTCTCAACAGGGTCCTTTCCATTATGTTGTCAGACACTTATAGTAACAATCTGAGCCTCGTCAGCTGCAAAATCAAGCACTTTTAGTAGACGTACATTACAATAGGGCCTTACCGCTTCAGCTTGTCATAAGCACTTAGCTAAAAAAAGTAGTTCCTTGAAGTTGAAAACTTTTGAATTTTTCCAAAATAAAGCTGCTGCTTTTTGCCCTTTTTTCATTTTTGTGTTGATCTTATTGCCATGTTTTGAACTGCATTTTGTGCTGACTGCTGCAGTCCAATGTGAAGAGCCAGAGTGACGTCTTGCTTCTCCCCTTCTATCTATTACAACCCATCGCAGTGTCTCACAAATGCACATCTTCAAAAAGCTCGAGGAACTAATCTGGTTAATAGACGGAACATTTCACGAGGAATCATCTGGCAACCTGCACGTTGAGGCACAGATTTTGTGCTGCAATGCAGCAGATCTCCTTTTGGATCAGCAGCCTGGAGGCTGAGGAAGCTGCCATGTGACTGTAGGGATGCTAGTTTTGAAATTAGTTGGGGAAAAAGCTGAGCAGAAAATGACATGCTGTTCACCGCTCTTCCCTAAAAACATCATTTTACAAAAATCCACCGACCGCCTTTGTGGTAGAGGTAGTGTGGTTGAGAGACCGGAGGGAACTCTATGTGTAAGAATGTATGCGTATGAACCATTCCCAAACACTGGGTCGGGACCCACAGGTTGATTGCAGGACATCTCATTTGGGTCGCCAAATAAATTTGCAGAATTTCTTACATAGTTTACATTTATGTGTGCAGTACACTTTTAAGCCACATGAGGGAGTCTGAATGTTTGTATTGTTCTGATAACTGTCGCCTAATTATAACATTGAATCTAATAGGAGAGTTCATTCTGTTTGATGAGAGGAAATGTAAATAATGTGACAGCCTGTTAACTCCACTGAAATGCTTTTATTTGGTTTAATTTATAAAGTATTTAACATGTGTATATAAAACAAAGTTGTGATTCATCAAATGTATATCTCTGTTAAATGGTGGTTTACATGTTCAAGATAATATGAGGTGATGTGGAAATGGCAGTAAGAATGGTCAGCAACGTCATACGCACAAATTCACTCTCGTCACGATTTATAGATGAGACCTATTGTCGCGACAGTTTGTCACTTCTTTAAAAAAGTGTGAAACACTGCGATAGACTATGGGATCTATTGGGATCTATGCCTACATGACGTTATTCTGTGTGTTGATGGAGCAGCTAGAATATTAGCACAGCCGAGCACTGATCGATCCCAACTCCATTCAGAAAACAAGCATTTTAAAATGTGTTTGCCTGTCGTCTTGAGGACCAACCTGACAAAGAATAAATTCAGAATTTTTTACAAATCGGCATCATGATGTCGTTCCTCCTTTAGATCCGTTTATTGCAATCAAATGACAGCAAAATGTGTTTATTTTGGGTTCACACTGCTGTAGTAAATACGCTTTTTCCATGTATCTGGAACTTCCACAACATGTACAAAGCAGCTATAGTGGTTATTTCAGGCATAGTTGATGAAACATTGATAGTATTTACATGGAGGTAAGCCTCCACCCCCAACCAACCCTCTACGACGATTCCAGAACGAGTGACGAGCGAATAAACACAAATGATACCGTGGCCCTTTGCCTTTGTGCCAAAACAAATAAGACCCCAGTTGTAATAAAACTGGAATCCTCTTTGTTATTCTCTTCACTGCTGCTGTGGAGCTGCTCCGCGGCAAACACAAGACAACTTTTGTTCGAAGTCAGCAGAAGAGGAATGTAAAGCAGGATTACGCTGCTCAGTCGGTGTTCCCTGGATCGATAAAGTTTTTACAACGTCAGAAAACGACTGTCTGCGGCAGGAGATGCAGCTAGACACTGATCGAGACTGAACGCCTTTTCAGAAGCCAATTAAATATCACGCGCCGTCACCTACTGATCTGATAGACAGACACACACACACACACACACACACACACAGACACACACACACACAGCAGAGTGTAGAAACGTCTGTATCACATGGGTTCACCATGTGATACAAAAACACGGCAATACAGGGTTATATCTCTCTGTCTTCCTGTCACTCACAAACACACACACACACACACACACACACACACACACACACACACACACACACACACACACACACACACAATGTCATTGCAGACCCCCCTGGGTCCAACGAAAGTAGCTTTTGATTTGCATACCACGCACACATTTTTAGCATCGCAAGTGTCTGTCGGGCCGTCCTAGGTGGTGAGGAGGAGAGGGAAAGTGACATTGTGTGGTTGAGTGGTGTCTGTGGGGACTCTCACTCTCTCTCTCTCTCTCTCTCTCTCTCTCTCTCTCTCTCTCTCTCTCTCTCTCTCTCTCTCTCTCTCTCTCTCTCTCTCTCTCTCTCTATGGCAATGTGACAGTGGAGGATGCAGATGGAAACGTGCCACACAAACACACGCACACACACGGCTGGCTGGCTGACTGACTGACTGCTGGCTGTTCTGCGAGGCCTCCCAGTCTGGAAACCCAGAGGTGTCAGACAGTTATAATTATCACTCTGCTTCCACGCTCACACACACACAGTTCCAGGGTTGAATGGCATCCAGTTAGAATGTAGGCCTGTGCACCAGTCTGAAGTAAAAAAGAAAAGAAGAAGAAGAAGAAGAGAAGCACCCTGCAGAAAGGCTTGTTTTCCCTCGTTGGCGTAAAAGGATGTCAGTTTCCAGCTTTCCTAATTTTCAACTTCTGTTATCACATTTTTGGGGCCATAAATAATTCATACGTAACGTTCCAGTATGAGGCTTTTAGTTTTATACTCCATCCATAAAAGAAATCCACTGTTCCAATCTACTGCGGAGAGTGAACCAGGAAAAAACATAATTTAGCACATTCATCGAAAGAAGACATTCATGTGGCAAGTGAATGACAGTCTAACCATAATTTACTGAAAGTGTAAAACATTTATCCATATTTTAAATGCATGCAATATGAAAGACATTCTTTAAAGAGCATCCATTTAACGAATTATCAAAGTATCTAAGTGAAAAGCCTCATTAGTTTTGAATTGCTCAGAATGTATATGACATTTTTTGTCACTTTGAGTACAAAAGGTAGCGATATGAAGAGATGTTTTCTGCTAATGATAATGCTGCGTGTGCATCTGAGCATCGAGCAAATGATAATAATAAATCATTTGAAAGAAAACCGGTGTCCTTCAGCCTGCACGTTGAATCAATCATGTTAAATGACTGCTATTGTCATCATCATGGAGAGTCGGCGGCGCAAAAGCCTTTATCCTCCACTTCATCAGCTGAAAAGATTTGAAAAGTGTAAAAAAAAAAAAAAAAAAAAGAAAACAGCAGCGTGTTGCGCCAGAGAGTTTGAAGACGTGTCATTATGAAAGTAATAAAAGCTCCTGCACAATGAGGCCTTAGTGCCAACCTACCGGCGCCACGGCAACCGGCAGACCGGCTGCCCGAGCGGAGGGAGAGAGACGTTGATGTCTCCGGAGGAATCCACAGAGTGGACAAGCAACACTTTCCCCTCATGATTACGGGCGATGCAAACAAACTACTGCATGTAGATGTATGTATGGAGTAATTCACTGTGAGGAGTCACTCTTCATTTAAACATAATGGTTTGTGTAATGACTAGATTAGCCTCCGAAGAGACTTCTCATCCAGTGTTTAGTGTCCATCTGAAGACCGACGCATGCTCAGGTCATCTTCCAATATAAACTTACCTAACTGCAAAGACAATAACAGCTACACAGTATATATGCAAGCACGCTGACTCACACACACACACACACACACACTATTATTTTAGAATATAAGAATCAATCTATGTCTTTGTAGAGGAATACAATGCTCATTACTGTATCTGGAGGGGTTCACTTTCATCCACAATTTGTTTTTCCAACAGTATTTCATATTTTGGCAAATCTGCACCGAGAAAGTTTGAACAGTTCCTGCTCAGACTGGTCTCATCCAGCACTCGTAGCGATACCTATGGAAAGTAATATGGCGTACTTCGTAGATATACATCGAAATTATCCACGTAATCGTGATCGAGGAAGTATTAAGACCCAGAAAAAGCACACAGCGGGCGGGCGGACAGGGAGGAGGATGGGTCCAACAACCACACAGGAGGTGGCTGTTCGCTCCCCACGTGAAACGAGAAGTCAACATTGATTTATAAATAAGTATTTCACAATCCTTTCCTAAACCTAAGTAGTGTTGTTTCCTAAACCTAACTGAGTAGTGCTGAAAATAAGAGAAAGACTTTTCGTAAGACATCGTAGAAACCAAACCTGTTTCCACCGTGACCATGATGAACACACACTAGTCACCATGATAAGGTCTTAATGTGAGGAAGGCAGTGGATTATGGATGCTTTACCTGCCACCATCACCAGAACAATAATAGTATGTGTGTCTGTGTGTTCTGGTTGGTTATTTCTAGTTTCTGGTGGTAAAGGTTCTCTGATGCTGTATGGCGATTTCATACTCATGCTACAAAAACTTCAGCTGAACGTTTTGCACAGAATGGGTCTGTGGCTTTTGTACCCCATTTCTTACTGTGCAGTTATGCTGAGAAGGAATTGTTTCCCAGCCAGTGTGGAGAGGAGGAATGATGCATGCAACTCATGCACTCGTTGCCATTACTAAACACTAACCCTTAACCTGTCCCTTATTTCAAATTGTGTCCTCAGCCCCATAGTGTAGAGTACATAACAAACTATGAAACAAGGAATCTGTCTGTCTGTGTGTCCTTCGCATACCCCAGGAACCGTTGATCTGACTGACTTCACACTCGAGGGCTGTATTGCTGGCAAGCCAAGAACGTGCAGCGTCGACGTTGGTGCAATTTGCACACGCGACACGTTCAGTTTTCACAAACTAATAAATAACCAAAAACAAGTGCTAGTGCTCTGTGCAGCAGCGAGGGCGGGGCTTCAGGGCTCTGCGGACAGAGTCGAGCGCGTCGTCCGCAGCGGGCCTTTCATTGACTGCGGTTCAAGTTGACTGCTGCATGCTAACGTTACAACCAAACTCATCACTTCTTGGGAGCGCTGCCAGCAGCGATACCGGGGAGCGGAGCAATCTACTCCAAACGGGCTCTAACCATTTCAGTAGCTAACGATGAACACTTTCACATCCCCTTCAACGTGGATATTGGAAAACTAGGATAAGTATCTTTGTACTCTATATGTTCGCAACATTATTTTCAATATCTTCAGGCCTCCTACGCTTTACCTTTTTCTTATTCTAATCTACACTAGAGTATATTACATTCCCAGATGCCACAATAACCCAATATCCTCATTTTATGTATGTTTCTTCTTCACAGGACCAGAAAAAGTATCTCTGTACCTGGAACCTTGGATGACAAGTTAATCCTGAACCACACATATACGCTGATTTAGCTGCGTGTTTGTGTGTGTGTGCATGCACACAGCCAACCACCCACCTATCTCTTACAGTAGACAAATGTATGTATGAATGGCAGGGGTTTTAAATGGAAAACGCCGGACCACCCAGGACTTTCAGTGTTGCCCCTGCCGACCTCCGTGGCTGACAGATGAAGGCTATTCACATCAAGCCTTTAACACCTTCAGTTCCCCCTCACACACACACACACACACACACACACACACACACACACACACACACACACACACACAGACACACACTCAATAGTCAATACAAGCTCCGCACAATCCCCTAAGACAAATGGACAGACTTCAAACACGTATATACACAACCTCCGAAAGACGGAGTGGGAGGGCGGCTGAGAGAGAAGAGAAAGACAGTCGGTGGTTTACCAGAGAGACAGAGAGAGAGAAAGAGAGACCTACATTCAGCTCTCTCTCTCTCTCTCCTCATCCATGGGGTTTGAGGGAATGAAAGGCGTGGGGCGCTGTCAAATAGCCCCCCGCTTTTAATGGCCCAGCTGCACCATTACCTAGCACACACACTGGGCCCAAATAGACTGAGGGAGGAGGAGGAGGAGGATGGAGAAGTCTATCAAACTAAGTATGAGGAGAGGAGGGGGGCACTCATCATTACCTAGCATACACTCCCGGAGTCGAAGGACCTGAAAGAAAAAGAAGGTAAAAAGGGGGGCGAGAGGGGACAGACAAGCAGGACAAGGCATGTTAGTGAACTACACACACACACACACACACACACACACACACACACACACACACACACACACACACACACAAGGCCCCCAGGGAAGTTTTACAGCAGCTCTCTGTCATGAACAGTGATGTAAGGCCTCTGTCGCTGTCAGGTGTGTGTGTGTGTGTGTGTGTGTTTGGATGGCAGGAGGTGAATGGTCACACATCTCCCCAGCAGAGTAGTCATCAGAAGAAGGTGTGCCAGGACCACAACGTGTGTGGGAGAAACGTGACACACACACACACACACACTCGTATAATTCTCAAATAACTGGGATGCAGACAATACCAGACCTTTATTTTTAAGTATATTTATTATGTTTCTAGCCAGTAGCCTGGTTCTAGGGATGGTAATGCTGGTCTGTCAGTGGTCTGTCAATAGGACCACCACTTTGGTCCGGACTGAAATATTACAACAACTATTGGATGGATTGCCATGATGGTATGGTCCCCAGAGGATGAACCCTACTGGCTGTGTTGACTTTACCTCTAGTGTCACCATGAGGTTGACTTTTTTGGATTTCATGAAATATCTCAACAACTATTAGAAGATTGAGATAAAATTTAGTTTCCACACTTGTCCCCAGAGGATGAACCCTACTGACTTTGTTGATCCCCTGTCTTCTCCTCCAGTGCCGCCAGCAGGTTGAACTGTACGGGTTTTAGTGGAACGTATCAGCAACCATTGGATGGAATGCCATCAGGTACAAACAATTATGTTCTCCTCAGAATGGATTGCATTAACTTTGGTGATCTGACGTCTTACCTTGTGCCATCATCGGGTCTAAATTTTGATTTGCCCAATACTTTGATTTGTGACCATATACCTGGACATCAGCATGTTGACATCGTCATTGCGAGCATGTTAGCATGTTAGCATATTGGCGTTAGCGTTTAGCCTCACAGAGGCAGTTTTCTTGTTGTTTGCTGCAGTTTCTCACAAGCCTTCCAGCATTTCAAAGGGTATAATCTCTCCTTTTACTGGTAGTCTTTCAAAATGAAACACATAACACTAAACCATGCAGTAGTCCCTAGATGTTTTCAACTCGCTTGCCGTTCTAATAAAATTCAAATTTTACAAAAAGAAACTTTTACTCTTAATAGGTTACAAAAGGATCCGTAGAAAATGTCTACAGATATGAAATATACATCATTACAACCAACTTCTCAAACGTAAGCCCATGGGTAAACAAGTGAAATCTTTATTCTCCATTTGATAAACCTAAACACATTGTTCCTCACGGTTCAAAACACAGAATACTCTTCGCAGATCTGTTCCATTTGTCAATAATAATGGTTAACCCTTGCTAATTTCTAAATCAATCTAGAGTGAAGCTCAACACATCCCTCTTTTGATTAAAATTCATATTGTTTCTGAAGTGTTCAATCATACCATGAGATGGTTTTCTCAACTGTTGTTTCTGAGGTCAAGAAGGATACGATCACAATCGCAAAGCCGCACTCTACACAGAGATAAAATGAACCATGTAAATCTTTCAATGCTGTTTTATTCATGCATAACACTACTGCAAGTCCAAAACCAGACAATACTCCATCGTGGTGCTCTTGCATACATTAAAAATGCATCGTTGTGTGGTGAAAGGAATGTTATGACTAACAAGACTGTGGCTTGTTCATCACCTCCTCTCTGGCAGGAATGTCAATAGCGCCCGACACCTACGGGCTCCGCCGCCCTGCTGCTCTGCATCCTATTTGATGCTTGCACTTTACTTCCAAGAATCCCCACTCCTCTCTCCGTTTTCCATCAGTCACTCTCTCTCTCTCTCTCTCTTTCCATCATCTCCATCCATCCATCTCTTGTCGGAGCCTCTCAGCGGGGCTCTGGCTGTTGTGTGTGAGGCATACTTGGGCTGTGGCGTCAGTTTGGAAATGAGGCTCGTTTGCATTTAAACACTCTGCTCTCTGGGCACTTGGTAAACTTGATGAGAGGAGGATGAGGGGAGCGGGGAAGGGGGAGGTGGAGAAGAGAACGCGGGGAAGCTGAGAGAGAGGGGGGGGGGGGAGAGAGCAAGGGGAGTAATTGCAACACTAAGAGAGGGAGAGAGAGAGGGGAGTGAAGGATGGAGTGTGTGGAGAACACTGGCTAATATAAATTCATTATGTAAATCCGCAGCTCAAACAAATTGACAGGCGGGTATTACACCCGAGAGGAGCTGAATCAAGAGCATGAAAGCATTAGCTCCACTCACCCTTGACCTCCAACCTCGACCTGTTCACCGGAGTGTGCCTGTTATGCATACTAACGACTCAGGAGGGGCCGGGGGGGACAGTAACATCGCAACGCATTTTGTTTTCTTACAGTGGTAGCCGGAGACAAATCCTCCATCCTCAATCTGCGGCGGAATGTAAACTATGCTGAAAGGAAAACACCGGAGAGGAGTGTTTTCTCACTGAAGTAGACCCGCATACCAGATACAGACTGCAGCCGCCGCCGCCGGAGACTGTTCTCTCTTCCAATATGTGAAAACAATATTTGAATTCCCAACCCTCGAAGCCAAAAAGAAAAGAAAAGAAAAAACACACTATCAGCAGTATAGCAAGCCTGCAGTGGAAAGAGGACTGAGAGGTTATGAGGCAGAGTTCTCCCACAAGAGTGACTCGATCCTTCATTTGTTCCACCGGGTAACGATTTCAGCTTCACCTGCGACGCCTATGTTTTCTTTCTAACTTTCATTTTCACCTTCCCTAACACCCACACATCCACATAAAAACAAACAAACAAAAAGAAAAAACACGAGCTAAAAATGTGCATGAAAAAAAGTAAAAAGGAACCATGGCTCCAGTGAGGCTACAGCTGCAGAAGATGTCACCCAATCAGCACGCATCACCGCATGGTGCTTCACATGTAAGAGGATGAAGAAAACAAAAAAACAAAAAACAGAACCCCCAACCACCCGGCGCCAATCTGTTGAAGACTTCTGGGGTGACAAGACATGAAAAATCACACAGAGTTCATTGTTTGCTGCCCATTATTCATGTTTGCATTCAGGGCTTTCAAAAGCGGTCCGACAATATGAGGGACAACACATTATACACACATCAATTATGAAAAGGGGCAGCAAAAAGTTTCATTTTGATGTCAAAGGTTAGGCTAGCAGTGTTTGATTAGATTTATTTTATTTACCGACATAAAAGTTCTGTGATCAAAGTCTTTATGATCAAATGCAACAAATTAAAGGGGCAGTTCAGTGTTTTAGCGTTGCACTTTTTATTGAAGTGGTAATAGATAAGTGTTTTGAAGTCATCACTGCGAAGTTAATGTTGATTGCACAATGTAATGGCTGTAGAATAATGACGCCGTCTGCGTTGCCATTGGTTCCCTATAAGCCTCGTTTTCACTCTGCAATTCTGTCTGCCACCGGGTCACGACCTCTTGGCCAAAATGAGGGCTCCATGTACGGCAAAAAGGAAGACGATAGCCAGTCTGAAGGTAATAAAATAATAGCACGGAGGCCCTTGAGTCTAAACCAAGACAATAAAACTCTTTATTGCCTCCCACATGGTCAACCACAGCGCATTACAGATTCTGTTCTTACCTTTCACAATAAAAGCCCTAGACTTATGCGATGCATCACTGCTAACCAGAAATAAATTTGCTAAGCGGCATCTCAACATAAAAGCTTTCAACTCAACAAAACAGACAACAGTAGCTACCGTCAGGTAGCAAAAATGGTGAGCTTTGAAACAACTGGAGTAATGCTAATGTTGTAACTGTGGAAACTATGGCAAAAGAGCCACTTCGATGGACGACGAAGGGGCAAAGGAGGCCAAGCGGGAGAGATAAAAACTGTGCTTTCTAAGCTAGATCAGTAAGTAACAATTAAACTAATTAACGACTCTGGATTATCTGGATTCATCAGAGCACTGAGATTGGGTTTTCTAGTTCAATTTGGGATTCTCACTGTTGTTTCTTGCTTTAGACGGTAGCCAGGCTGCTAGTGGTAGCCATGCTGCTAACAAACATGAACAGGTAGATTGAGCTCATTGTTCTCATGAAAATCAACAGACAGAAAATATGTTGTCACCGCCTCCGTTGCGTAGTTTATTTGGAAACGAAGGCAGCCTATAATTACCAATTACCGGTGGCGTCTTTATTTGCCAGGTACATTTTTACAAATCCCATGTCCCAAAGTTGTGGTCAAGACTTTCTGTTCAACATATCAAGACCAAGCTCCTTTAGAGCCACAGAAGACAGTACATAGCTGTTTTCACAGGCATAGTACTCCTCATGACAAGTAAACTCATCGTCATGTGTAAAATTGGTGGAATGCCCCATTTAAAGCTGTTTCTATGCAAAACAATCCTACTTTGTGTTTTTCTTTGTTTTACCTTGAGCCTATTGAACACATGGCCATCCATTGAGAAGCATTCTATGACACTTCTGAAATGCTCTCAAATCCCCCCAAAGACCTCAATAATGAATGACATTCAAGCCACATACGCCTATTTTATTTTTCTTAGTTGGTTGTTTGGAGATGTGCATCATTTTGGAGAAGTTTTTGGAGTGCACTCAATCTGCTAGACACTCCAACACCCTCAAAGGTTGACCAGTGTCGAACGAAATCAAATAAACCAAACAACATCTTGAATATTAAGCCCTCATGAATATCCAAAGAGCGATTGAACAATCACTTCAGCCTCCTCTGCCAGATCGCCCCTTTCTGACTCAACAGGCGGGCTGTCCTTTGGAGTTGACCGTATGGAAGAACGGGAGTTCAAGTTGTTGCCGTTAAGCAGCGGTGTGATGAGGGCGATGGCAGCCGCGGTCTTAAGCATCTGCAGCTGCTGTCAGCTTTAATTGGCCTGGCAGACTTACAGCCAGGCACCACTCATCTCTGACCCGGGCACTGCCGGGGAAAACAAAAAACCCAAAACATTTAACAGGCTTCAAAGACTACCGCCGGGTTCAGTAGGAGAGGGTGAGAGACAAAGAAAGATACTCAAAGACGGCAAAGAACGCAGATGAAAGCAACAACTACAGAGAGAAAGGATGAGGAAGGGAAGTGAAAGGGAGCGGGTGGTGCTGATCAACGTGTTTATCCGGAGCTTCACCTGCTGTTTCTCATGTTGTGTCTGCTCAGAGTAAATCCTCAAACCACACAGAACCCAGGCTGCTTCACAGAGAGCCCGAAGACCAAGACTGGACCACTTCACCCATCTGAATGTTAATGAGCTCTCTCTCTCTCTCTCTCTCTCTCTCTCTCTCTCTCTCTCTCTCTCTCTCTCTCTCTCTCTCTCTCTCTCTCTCTCTCTCTCTCTCTCTCTCTCTCTCTCTCTCTCTCTCTCTCTCTCTCTCTCTCTCTCTCTCTCGCTCTCTCTCTCTCTCTCTCTCTCTCTCTCTCTCTCTCTCTCTCTCTCTCTCTCTCGCTCTCTCTCTCTCTCTCTCTCTCTCTCTCTCTCTCTCTCTCTCCCTCTCTCCCTAAGTGACTTTATTGGCTGCATACAATTCAATGTTGCCAAAGCATGTTAAAACAAACTGAACAATTATAATAAACTATAACTGGAGACCATCTTGTGATGGGATCACACCAGCTGCGATGCCAAATCCTATCAGGGGCGTAGAGTGAGGGGTCTATGACACCTACCCCACTTACGTCCCTCCTAGCTCCTACCTCCTAGCACACCATCTATGAACTCGGCCTTCATTTTAATCTCAACTACACACCTGCAAAGTGTTGTGGAAGCAACTTGTGACATGGGGATGTGAGTTGTGAGACAGGGGGATGTGAGAGGTGAGACAGGGGGATATGAGAGGTGAGACAGGGGGATGTGAGATGTGAGACAGGGGGATGTGAGAGGTGAGACAGGGGGATGTGAGATGTGAGACAGGGGGATGTGAGATGTGAGACAGGGGGATGTGAGAGGTGAGACAGGGGGATGTGAGAGGTGAGACAGGGGGATGTGAAAGGTGAGACAGGGGGATGTGAGACGGGGATGTTAGATGTGAGACAGGGGGATGTGAGATGTGAGACAGGGGGATGTGAGAGGTGAGACAGGGGGATGTGAGAGGTAAGACAGGGGGATGTGAGAGGTGAGACAGGAGAATGTGAGAGGTGAGACAGAGGGATGTGAGAGGTGAGACAGGAGAATGTGAGATGTGAGACAGGCGGATGTGAGAGGTGAGACAGGGGGATGTGAAATGTGAGACAGGGGGATGTGAGAGGTGAGACAGGAGAATGTGAGATGTGAGACAGAGGGATGTGAGACAGGGGGATAATAGATGTGAGACAGGGGGATGTGAGAGGTAAGACAGGGGGATGTGAGAGGTAAGACAGGAGAATGTGAGACAGAGGGATGTGAGACAGGGTGATGTAAGAGGTGAGACAGGGGGATGTGAGTTGTGAGACAGGGGAATGTGAGATGTGAGACAGGGGGATATGAGAGGTGAGACAGGGGGATGTGAGAGGTGAGACAGGAGAATGTGAGAGGTGAGACAGGGGGATGTGAGAGGTGAGACAGGGGGATGTGAGAGGTGAGACAGGGGGGTGTGAGAGGTGAGACAGGAGAATGTGAGAGGTGAGACAGGGGGATGTGAGAGGTGAGACAGGGGGATGTGAAATGTGAGACAGGGGGATGTGAGAGGTGAGACAGGGGGGGGTGAGAGGTGAGACAGGAGAATGTGAGATGTGAGACAGGGGGATGTGAGATGTGAGACAGGCGGGTGTGAGAGGTGAGACAGGGGGATGTGAGATGTGAGACAGAGGGATGTAAGACAGGGTGATGTAAGAGGTGAGACAGGGGGATGTGAGACAGGGGGATGTGATTTGTGAGACAGGGGAATGTGAGATGTGAGACAGGGGGATGTGAGATGTGAGACATGGGGATGTGAGATGTGAGATGTGAGACAGGGGAATGTGAGATCTGAGACAGAGGGATGTGAGACAGGGGGATATGAGATGTGAGACAGGGGGATGTGAGAGGTGAGACAGGAGAATGTGAGATGTGAGACAGGGGGATGTGAGACAAGGGGATGTGAGAGGTGAGACAGGGGGATGTGAGACAGGGAGATGTGAGAGGTGAGACAGGGGGATGTGAGATGACATGGCGATGCGAGAGGTGAGACAGGGGAATGTGAGATGTGAGACAGGGGGATGTGAGATGTGAGACAGGGGGACAGGGGGATGTGAGAGGTGAGACGGGGATGTGAGAGGTGAGACAGGGGGATGTGAGATGTGAGACAGGGGGATATGAGAGGTGAGACAGGGGGATGTGAGAGGTGAGACAGGGGGATATGTGAGAGGTGAGACAGGAGAATGTGAGATGTGAGACAGGGGGATATGAGAGGTGAGACAGGGGGATGTGAGAGGTGAGACAGGAGAATGTGAGATGTGAGACAGGGGGATGTGAGACAAGGGGACGTGAGAGGTGAGACAGGAGAATGTGAGATGTGAGACAGAGGGATGTGAGACAAAGGGGATGTGAGAGGTGAGACAGGGGGATGTGAGACAGGGGGATGTGAGAGGTGAGAACGGGGGATGTGAGACAGGGGGATGTGAGAGGTGAGACAGGGGGATGTGAGACAGGGGGATGTGAGAGATGAGACAGGAGAATGTGAGATGTGAGACAGAGGGATGTGAGACAAGGGGATGTGAGACAGGGGGATGTGAGATGTGAGACAGGCGGGTGTGAGAGGTGAGACAGGGGGATGTGAGATGTGAGACAGAGGGATGTGAGACAGGGTGATGTAAGAGGTGAGACAGGGGGATGTGAGACAGGGGGATGTGATTTGTGAGACAGGGGAATGTGAGATGTGAGACAGGGGGATGTGAGATGTGAGACATGGGGATGTGAGATGTGAGATGTGAGACAGGGGAATGTGAGATCTGAGACAGAGGGATGTGAGACAGGGGGATATGAGATGTGAGACAGGGGGATGTGAGAGGTGAGACAGGAGAACGTGAGATGTGAGACAGGGGGATGTGAGACAAGGGGATGTGAGAGGTGAGACAGGGGGATGTGAGACAGGGAGATGTGAGAGGTGAGACAGGGGGATGTGAGATGACATGGCGATGCGAGAGGTGAGACAGGGGAATGTGAGATGTGAGACCGGGGGATGTGAGATGTGAGACAGGGGGACAGGGGGATGTGAGAGGTGAGACGGGGATGTGAGAGGTGAGACAGGGGGATGTGAGATGTGAGACAGGGGGATATGAGAGGTGAGACAGGGGGATGTGAGAGGTGAGACAGGGGGATATGTGAGAGGTGAGACAGGAGAATGTGAGATGTGAGACAGGGGGATATGAGAGGTGAGACAGGGGGATGTGAGAGGTGAGACAGGAGAATGTGAGATGTGAGACAGGGGGATGTGAGACAAGGGGACGTGAGAGGTGAGACAGGAGAATGTGAGATGTGAGACAGAGGGATGTGAGACAAAGGGGATGTGAGAGGTGAGACAGGGGGATGTGAGACAGGGGGATGTGAGAGGTGAGAACGGGGGATGTGAGACAGGGGGATGTGAGAGGTGAGACAGGGGGATGTGAGACAGGGGGATGTGAGAGATGAGACAGGAGAATGTGAGATGTGAGACAGAGGGATGTGAGACAAGGGGATGTGAGAGGTGAGACAGGGGGATGTGAGAGGTGAGACAGGGGGATGTGAGATGACATGGCGATGCGAGATGTGAGACAGGGGAATGTGAGATGTGAGACACGGGGATGTGAGAGGTGAGACAGGGGGATGTGAGATGTGAGAGGTGAGACAGGGGGATGTGAGAGGTGAGACAGGGGGATGTGAGAGGTGAGACAGGGGGATGTGAGAGGTGAGACAGGGGGATGTGAGATGTGAGACAGGGGGATGTGAGACAGGGGGATATGTGAGAGGTGAGACAGGGGGATATGTGAGAGGTGAGACAGGAGAATGTGAGATGTGAGACAGGGGGATGTGAGACAGGGGGATGTGAGACAGGTGGATGTGAGAGGTGAGACAGGGGGATGTGAGAGGTGAGATGGGGATGTAAGATGTGAGACAGGGGATGTGAGAGGTGAGACAGGGGGATGTGAGAGGTGAGACAGGGGGATGTGAGAGGTGAGACAGGGGGATGTGAGACAGGGGGATGTGAGACAGGTGGATGTGAGAGGTGAGACAGGGGGATGTGAGAGGTGAGACAGGTAGATGTGAGAGGTGAGACAGGGGGATGTGAGACAGGTGGATGTGAGATGTGAGACAGGGGGATGTGAGAGGTGAGACAGGTAGATGTGAGAGGTGAGACAGGGGGATGTGAGAGGTGAGACAGGGGGATGTGAGACAGGTGGATGTGAGATGTGAGACAGGTGGATGTGAGATGTGAGACAGGTAGATGTGAGAGGTGAGACAGGGGGATGTGAGAGGTGAGACAGGGGGATGTGAGACAGGTGGATGTGTAAGATAAGATCACTCTGATAAGAAACTGTGAGAATATTTGTATTAATTTGATCAAATATTGCTCTCTTAGACTTTCATATTGTCTGAAGTGAATGAGTTCCAGTGTTCTCAGGTCGTGAGAACACAGCCTGTCCTCTCTACAGTCAGTGTGTCTTCCTGCTTCAATGTAGTGGTCCCTCAGTGTGCACTAAGTCAGTGTTCTCATCAGTCTATCAGACACTGAGGTCAGGTTGCTACAGGCCTGTTTAGAGCTATATAGGTTTCCATTTTGTTCTTGGATTGTGTTATTTCAGACCAATGATCTATCTGTTTATTTTTCCTTCATCATAATTTCATTGGGTATAATTGTCTGAGTGTGTGTGTCTTACAGCTGAGGTGTAATGATCTGAGTGGTTGACCATCCGCCCAGCCTCAGGACAAGTAGAAGGGACTCCTTTGTGGGTTTGACTCCCGGCAGCATAGGGCTATATATGAAAAGGAGAGCGGGTCACTTGCTTTAATATGATTCCAGAAATGTAGGGCTCGTTTTTCAATATTTAACAGTGGATGGTATTGGCCTAATTCAACTCTGCTAGAGTGTTGAGTGTGTTTCACACACACCTCGCTGCCATTCATTAAAATGGGATCGATGATTGCTTTGAATATTCAGAGCCAGGTTCTAATTGGTAAATCAGTGTATATTTATCTCTTAGAAAGCCATTTTTGCTTTGTCTTTTTGTTTATTCACAGTCAATTTAATATTTCCTTTGTTTTAATTGTTAAATCTTAAATATGTAGGTTGATTTCTTTGTTCGATAAGGTGGTTTCCAATGGTGGAATTGTCATTGTTTCCAATGTAGTCTGGACCTTTTCTGAAAAATTAGTACTTGGTTCTGTCAGCGTTTGACCACTCCTTTAAATATATAGTTCAAGACTATGCATATTTAGCAAATGTTTTGTATCTGGAATGCTGTACAGCAATTTAAATTAAATGTAGAATTTGACTGAAGACCCATCATTAAAAATAAAAGGACATAGAAATCCACTCAGGCAAATACTTCCCAGGCATGCCTGTGGTCTCGAGGTCACTATGGTCCAACTCCATCCCTCCACCCATCAATGCCTGAACCATTCAATTAGCAGCATCCTGCAGCTCCATTCATTTGCTGCCTAATTGACCTCCGAGTCACAGTGGAGATCAAGTCCTGGTAATGACCACAGCTGCACGGAGTGAGACTCCACCATGTTGACACCATAATTACGCAGCAAGTCACCCAACATGGGCTTTGGGGTCGAAACGAAGTGAAAAGGAAGATAAGGAGGAAGCCAGACGGGATGAGAGAATAAGAAATACATGAGGGGGAAAAAAAGAGGAGGGAAGGGATGAGAAGACAGCTGACCGGAGGCTTGTTCAACCATGAGATTAGGCTTAAGTGATGAAAAGCAGGGAGGAAATAGAGACAGAGACAGTCGGAGAGCCCCGGGTGAGGAGAAAAAAAGCACAGAAGACGGATGAAGAATGCTTCTCCAATGCTTTTAACGCTAGGTAACAGCAGAAATCAAGATAATGCCGTTCTGTGATGTCCATAGCCAACACTGGGGCGGGAACGACCACTGGGCTGGATCTAATAACCAGGTTGATAAATAGTTTCAGCTTCAATCACGGCGTACAACCGAACTCACTCGAGGTCGAAGCATCAAATTACCGTGGGTGTCTGGACACGTCGGCTGCGTAGAGCACATGTGTCAAACTCAAGGCCCGCGGCCCGAATCCGGCCCGCCACGTCATTTTATGTGGCCCGCGAAGGCATATTTCCAC
The DNA here is from genome assembly GCA_032191485.1 of Leptoclinus maculatus. Classification (NCBI taxonomy): domain Eukaryota; kingdom Metazoa; phylum Chordata; class Actinopteri; order Perciformes; family Stichaeidae; genus Leptoclinus; species Leptoclinus maculatus. The sequence goes on from JAVDOI010000008.1 coordinate 21,703,904, forward strand.
CAGCAAAAACAAAAAATGTATTAAAAAAAATGTATTAAAAAAAAATTAAAAGTCATAATTATGATATATATTTTTATTATCAAGTATAATTTTTCATTTGTTTTTTTGCTGCTGAAATGGGCTTCCATATAAAAGGCATATGATTGTCTTAAAATTAAACTCTATGCTGCTTCATCGTGTACGCTCCAGTCACCATAAACTACATCTCCCACAATGCATGTTGAGTTTTTGACCCGCGAAATGACGGACTGCGGCCGCTAGTAGCGTTAACGTTAACTAAATCGGGTTTCCAACGAATTATTGAGTTGAAAATGTTTGAAAAAGAATCCCAACATGTCTAAGAAGAGGAACATTGATACAGAGGGAAGGACATTTAATGAAAGATGGGAAAGCGAATATATGTTTGTTCTTCAAGGAGAGAAACCGGTCTGTATGCTATGCTATGCTATGCTATGAAGCAGTGTCGGTGATGAAAGAATACAATTTACGTCGGCATTTTGATACCAAACACGGAGCCAAGTATGCTACATTTAGCCTCCAAGAAAAACATCAACTTGAATGTAAAGGCAGACTCCAATCACAGCAGAACATATTCACAGAAGCTACAGACACAAATGATGCCGCTGTGAAAGCTTTATTGTGGCTGAAGAAACCGCCCGAGCTTCCAAGTCCTTTTCAGAGGGTGAAGGAGTGTATGATCAGGGTCTGTGAGCAGGTGAGCCCCGACCAGGTACAGGCTTTTTACAAATGTCACTTTGTCAAGGAACACCATCGCAGACCGACTTAAGGAACTAGCAGGCAATCTGACAACACAGCTAGCCGAGGAGTCGAGCAGCTACGTGGCTGTTTGGTTGATGAAAGCACAGACAACACGGACACAGCGCAACTGTCCATGTTTGTAAGCGGCTGAAGGCAGACTTGACTGTCAGTGAGGAGCTCTTGGATGTAGCTGCCCTCCATGGAACGACGGCGGGGAGGGACATTAGTGATGCAGTGGAGAGGTCCGTGAGTAAAACTGAATACCCTGGAGGAGTTGGTGGGGCTAAAGAAAATGCAAAAAAGTAACTGCCACACACCTCTGATAACTTATCATTGCATTATCCACCAAGAAGCTCTGTGTGGAAAGGTTCTGGAACATAATATAATGACCACGGTCACGAAAACAGTGAACTTCATTCGGGCGCGTGGCCTGAATCACCGCCAGTTCCAACTGTTTCTGAAGGAGTTGGGCTCGGAGCATGGAGATGTGCCGTACCGTGCACAAGTACGGTGGCTGAGTAGGAACGCGGTCCTCAAACGGTTTTTAGTTAGATGTCACATCTGTCACACATGTTCTTAGCAGCTCACAATCATTTGTTGTACCATAGTTATGTCCCTCTCAACTGTGACAAACATGCTTTGAACAGAGTTAATAACTAAAATAACTAACTCGTGTTTGATGATTTTAGTTTTTTATATTTTCTTTAAAAGTTTGATCTTTGATTTATGTTATAATAACAGAGAAATGTGCATATCATTTTACATTTATATAAATGCATTTACAATACAATATTTACACTTGAATAAACAATAATTAAATGCAGAGAGAGTTGTTTAACAATATGTTAGGAGTGGTTACATTTATACAGTCTTACAGTTACATCCGGCCCTTTGAGGGCGACCGTGATGCTGATGTGGCCCGGTGTGAAAATGAGTTTGACACCCCTGGCGTAGAGGATAGCATCACTCCCGCACTTGAAAAACATAAAACAAACTAATCTAATCTGGTGGCCATATCACAAAGCCAGACAATGAGAAGCACTTAACAGAAACTTCAATGACGATACAATAACAAAACCATTTTGGATGGATTCGGGTTCTCCTCATCACAGACTGATTTGGACTTCAGAATAAAAGATACTCTTCAGACACCACAAAATCAGAGTTATGCTCATCAACATCCAAGAGAGCAACACTGGCCCCCCGTATGAAGTCAGGAACGCGGGTCTGTGGTTTTGTAAATGCTAATTGTTATCTTTTTTTTAGTGCTGGGCAAGTCAACGCGTTATTATCGCATTAACGCATTACTTAATTAACGCCGACAATTATTTTATCGCAACATTGTATTCATGTTGCACAGCAGTGGAACGTTTCACATACAGTCAGCACACTGAGCACAGATATAAGAGATATGATCGCTACTGTGTAAAGGGAATACTGCTGTTAAAAAGCACCGTATTTGTTTAAAGTGTTTGCAAACCAAATGTTATTGTAGTGCGCAATACACTACTTTTGAATTAATTATTGAACTTTGAGTATAACAATGCAATTAATCGCAAAAAAATCATGCGATTAATCGCGATTATAAATTGTAATCGTTGCCCAGCACTAATTTAGTTTGTTTGTCAGGACGTACAGGTTATAGAACGTGTACTTGATATTCATCATAGTGGACCAAGTACTGCTTTTCAATCTTTGTAAAACAGATATGACACTGATAACAGGATAAATAAGATGGACTGAAATCTTATATGGATGAACAAAAAAGAAAAAATGATAAAGTCAACTAAAACCCAGAAGAGAAAAAGGAGGCAGGGACGACATCCTACGACAAAGTTAGGAGCTTTACTGCCAACACAGCAGTGACCTTACATTCTTCCTCAGGAACGGTGAGAAAAAGCAACTGTATTGGCTCATATAAAAGCGTCTAAGGCACTCAGACAGTCTAGAATGGAGTAGTCAATAATAAGCCTTCACAGACTTAGGAATCTCCAACACAAACAGAATCAATCAGCGAGCCTGGAGGCCCCGCTAGATGCTATTGAAGTGTCGTTCACACTGGACTGGAATCAATGGCTAAGCTAGAGTTGTACATCGATCCAGACCGTCCTCTGGTCTCCTTCCCTGTCCCCTCCTCACAAGTCAGCGGAGCCTAACGAGGGAAGAAAGCCAAGACAAGTCTGGCAAAAGTGAATCGGCATGTAGCCTTCGCCCCTTGATCTATAAAGGTACACCCTCTGAAAAAACATGCAGTCTTCCTCAAATGTTGTGCGTCGGCTAAATGGTGCTTTAGACAGCCACCACTCCTTCATAGATCACTTAGACCTCCTCATGGGTCTTCCCTGCTACCTGGAGAGTGACACATATTGTAGTAGTGCTACTATGGTGCTTCACCACCTGATGGACAAGAACATAAAAGCTGAATAGAAGCAGGTAGGAGATTCTTTCTGACGATCTGTATCCAACGATGGGTTACTGAAAGGGACTACCTGGCACGGACCGAAAAGAGACTCTATGGATAGAACGAGCAGAAAACTGTACGTTTCCTACAAACACAGAAGACACTATGCACTAGACGCTAGAGGGGTACCTAGAGCGTCAAGCCCTTCAAATCTCCTGCGCCCCACCCGCATGGCTTTTGGCCTTGTCCTGCTGAATGTCTATTACAGACCACATGCTGTCATTTTGTGATGGTTAAAATGACATTTAAAATGACAGAGCGGCACAGTAAATATTTATATTACCCATCTCCCCCTGTAATGTTAATTCAGTCCAAATGGGGCTTTAAAGGCCTTGTCCAAAATATCCGTGACTGTACACACTACACACATAAACACGTCTACCTACGCAAACACGCAGTGTGGTATGAACAGAACCTTGTATGCATCTGTTTGGTGGTCTTATGAAGAGCAGGCTGCAGATTCCACAGAAAACTAACGATCGATTTTTTTTTTTGTCTGCTACAATGTATACAAAAGCTTGAAGGTTTTGTTACATCGTATTCATGCCTTCCTTGCTTGGTAATTTAGCATAGAGATGAAGGTTTTTGATAACAAACTCTGAGACCTTGGTCGCTTAGGCCACAGGCTCTGCATGCAATGTTCTAACACTGCAAAGTTAAAGCAAAACGATGTCACTTTTGCTTATCAGCGTCCACTCGGTGACAGTTAAGGGATAATATCAGTACAAATGAAGAAAAGTTGGAAAAATAGTAAGTGTGAGTGAGTAAACTGTTTAGAGATGTTCATTATACAAACACATTTACTTTGAAGGTGCTAAATAGGAAATTCAGAGCTCATCTCCGATTGAGGGATTGCCTCCACACTGCTCTCAACATGCTAATGGTGCTCACGGTGCAAACAGCTGCAACAGTGCTGACAGAGCTAGCAGTGTTAACCTGAGGGGGGACTCAGATATTACTACACTATATCTTTACATTGCAAATAGTTGTTCGCTGCTGTATCAATGCTCTGAATGTTGATTTTAGCACCTTTAACTCTGGTACCGTTAGCCACCATGAGCGAGGCTGTAGCAGGAAACCCCCGAGTGTATTGCGTTGAGGAAAGGCGTGTTTTACTTGAAAGAGGAAGAAGGTGTATTTTCGTTGTTCAAAAGTTAAATAGCACATTAAAACAAGCTTTTATGGTCAACAAACATTTCGCTAACTTTTGCCTTCCATTGGATTCAACATTTCCCCAGTGTCTGCAGGAAAAACACAGGTGTAATTAACAGGCATTAATAACGACTGCATTGCATTTAGGGAAGCCAGTTCCGCGGCCCTAGAGAGAAGGTGTGTGTGTGTGTGTGTGTGTTGGGGGGGGGGGGGGCAGTTTGTCAGGCTGCAGTGTGTCTAGACAGTATTCATGATCCATCTGTCTGCCACTGCCACGGCAACAGCCAGCGGCTACAACAAGATGGCAAACCCCATTACTACAGAAACATTTTCTATGTCCCTCTCTCTCTCTCTCTCCTCTCTCTCTCTCTCTCTCTCTCTCTCTCTCTCTCCTCTCTCTCTCTCTCTCTCTCTCTCTCCCTCTCTCTCTCTCTCCCCCTCTCTCTCTCTCTCTCTCTCTGTCCACCACCATGTCTCTGTCTGGCCCTCTGTCTCACTTCCAGCTCCCCCTTTTTTCTCTCCTCTCCCTCTTAGTCTGTCTGCACCCTCTTCAATCCCCTGTCACTCTTTCTGGCAATCTCTACCTTTCCTTTTTTCCTTTTTTCTCTCTCTTTCTCTACCTCCAGCCGTCCCTCTCTCTCTCTCTCTCTCTCTCTCTCTCTCTCTCCATACCTCCCTCTCTGTCTCTCAGGCATCACCAGAAAATGTGCGCCGGCTCAGAAAATTACAATCATCGTACAGCTTTTCCCACAACGCTGGCCGCAGACACTTACATTAACATTCGCTCTAGACAGCTAAATATTTTAAGTACACGGCTCAGGATTCTATCTCCCCCCCTCCTCCCGACCTGTCCCTCCCAAAATAATAATGATAATTAAAAAAAGGTCGTTCCTAGTGCCTCGTGGAGAGAAAAGAAGGGCAGGCGAAAAAGAGAAGAAAGTGAGATAAATTTACAAAACAACAAGGTTGGCGGGTTTGAGAGGTGAAACGCATTCGCGGTGGGGGAGTGAATGAGGGAGGGAGGGATGGAGGGGGAAGGTAGGTAACCCACCAGACACACACACACACACAGAGAGAGAGAGCCGAGGATGAAAGTGCTGCTGTAAAAAAGTTTTCCCTCTCCTCCTAAAAGTTGTTGAAAGAGAATGCTGCAGCACATCAAAGTGGCCTGGCAGACAGCCATCGGAGCCCATTGGTGTCCTTCACCCTCTCGCTCTCTTTCCCTCCGTCTCCCTCTCTTTCTGTCTCCCCATCTTTCCATCTCTCTCTCTCTCTCTCTCTCTCTCTCTCTCTCTCTCTCTCTCTCTGTGTTTCCATTGATCGCAACGAGTCGAGGGAACACTCTCATCTCGGTCCCTGGACAGTGCTGCTTGACGGGGGGGCAGGGGGAGGTGGTTGGTGGAGGGGGTGGGGTGGTAATGGGGGGGGGGGTGTGTGGGGGGGGGGGGTTCTTATGAAAACAGCAAAGAGATTCAAACAAAAACTGCACAGAAATGGAAAGGTGGGAAAAAAACGTATGTCTCAAAAAAATCCTGTACTGCTTCTATGGGAGACCAATCCTATGGCAGTTTATAGTGTGTTTACCTCCAGCTAGTGTACATGTATAAGTATATGTGCGCCATGTTGGCTTTGAATTGACAAGCCACAAATAATATACTGCTCAACAGGTCCGTCTCAGTGGCTCCACTCACCAGTCCTTTTTGATCTGAGCTTTGGAGCTTATAGGCAACTAAAACTCAGCAGTCGTGTTTCAGAGGAACCATGTGACTGTTAGCACAATGTTTTTTATACCGACAAAAAACTAAATCGTTGTCAGACAATAGTCGGTGGGTTCCGCACGGACTGTTAACTTGCTTTTAACCAAAGCCTGCTCATACGTGATTGGTCAACACAAGACTACAAACAGACACCAGAACGCATCTGATACCAACACCTTGTCCTGTTGCCATAGAGATTCTGTACTCACACGCATGTAAATCTATTTATAGAGATTCGACGTTGGGGAGTAATTTTTTTAATGAAATGGACAAAATAAATTTGTAGTTGTAGGGATTCATGAGAAGCGTATAAAAAAGAAAACGTATTTTAATAATTAATAGATTAATTTCCTTCACCCAGCTCAGCAGGTCGCGGGCCACACTGAGGCTACGCTGAGGCCACGCTGAGGCTACACTGAGGCCTCTGAGGCCACACTGAGGCCTCTGAGGCCACACTGAGGCCACACTGAGGCCTCTGAGGCCACGCCGAGGCCACACTGAGGCTACGCTGAGGCCACGCTGAGGCCACACTGAGGCTACACTGAGGCCTCTGAGGCTACACTGAGGCTACACTGAGGCCACGCTGAGGCCACACTGAGGCTACACTGAGGCCACGCTGAGGCCACACTGAGGCTACACTGAGGCCTCTGAGGCCACACTGAGGCCACACTGAGGCCTCTGAGGCCACACTGAGGCCACACTGAGGCCTCTGAGGCCACACCGAGACCACACCGAGGCCACACTGAGGCACACTGAGGCAGTCTAATTGTTACATTTGATAAAAATGGAAGCGCATCTGTTGTGTGACCACTGCTGCCCTTCTTCTGGGCAGGACTGAGTCTCTGGCAGAAAAAACAGGTGCGTAGGACAATGAAACCTAACGAGCACTTGATTGGCTCCTTTTTTTATGTTCCTTATCAATTTGAATCATTTTGTGCTACCTTTTTTTTCCTCATCACAGACTTACATGTTTTTTTTTAACTACTTCTCCGATGTTCCTGTGATGCGACACCTTTTGTGACTCTATGGCCCGTGGCTCTGTTTTAAAACTAATGGTTATTGTTTCTTGAATATACAATGAAGGTTTTATGAAGAAATAAGTAGCTTCTTTAGTCAATTTGTTGCTGATGAAGGAGTTTTTGTCTCTATATGCCACAAAAGTTGGATCCTAGAAAACTCATCGCACTTGAAAGTTGTATTTCAAGTTCTACGCCTTAAAAAGAAAGACCCCCAGGTCGGCATCCACATCGTATCGACAAAGAGACCCCCAGGGAGAGGACAGAGCTGAAGACAGCAGAGAGGACAGGAAGGAAGTGTGTTATCCGAGGTACAAAGGGCGCAGGGCGCCCTGCGGCACTCACAGTTGAAGATGCCCGGCGGAGGGTGCTGGGTGACCACGGGGCAGTTCTCCTCATCGCTGTTGTCCCCGCAGTTATTCAGCTGGTTGCAGATCAGCGAGCCCAGACGCAAACAATTCCCATTGGTGCAGTGGAACTTGCACTCTGCGGAGCCAAGGGAGAAGGAGAGGAGACATTTCTTAGCACAAGTATTTCAAGCGTTTCGTTTTCTGAATAGAATTCACGGTCTGAACAAACCAAAACCTTTTGCTTATTCAAGGTGAGTCTTTATTGCTTTTAAGGAACAATACGAGTGATCGATCTGCTCCTCCGTAGATGAAACACTGTGAAGACATAGAATTGTGTTGTGAAAAGCTGTCAACCAAAAATGGAAAGATTTAAAATTTAAAATTTAAAAAATCACCATTTTGATAGAAATTCATGTTACAAGAGGTGTTCATACAAAAAAAACAAAAAAACGCCCACACACTGCAACAGTAGTGCACGCAGGCACACTCCAAAACATGTAATAGCACCGATAAACCGTTCAAACATCAACATGCTCACAAAGCAGGGTCGTTATGAGCAGTTCTCCCTGTTATCTGCGCCTCAGAATGTGCAAGGTCATATGATACTATTTTTTATTTGTATTTTTTTTCTACCTGTGAGCTTAAACACAAAGCACAGTTAATGTGTTGTGTTCACGCAGAAACAAGGTCACACACAGAAAGTGGTTTCTGGTTCAAAACAACAAATAAATAAACAGCTTTTCAAGCGGGCCTTTGATGTGCCTCAGCCCCCGAAACCGTAATGTGCTGCTGTCACAGTTATTACCAGAATGCTTCTTTCCCCCTAAATATTAATATGCCTGATTAGCACTATCTGGTGAAAAAAACACCTCAAACCTATAAATGTGAAAGCGAATAAAAAAATTATATATATATATATATATATATGTATATATTCTGGAGGGAATAAATAATCATGCTGAACTTTAATCATAAGAAATGAAAATAACAACAACAAAGTGTTTGATGCACTGGAAAGCAAGGCCGTGTTAGAATGTCCTGCAGTGTGATGTGTGTGGTTTGGAGCGTTCCATTCTCTGAGAGCCGCACTCACACTGAGCTCACCACGACTGCAGAGATGGACAGTCTCCGTACGGATGAGGACATACTGTACATGGAGCTCCTTTTTTTTCTTCTTTTTTGGGAATTTTTTTGCCTTTATTTCACAGAGGACAGTGTAGAAATGGGTGGGGGGAGGGTTTGACATGCAACCATAAACTGTATAAAAGAAGTGGACGTAGTCATCATGACGTCACCCATTGGTTTGCGGACTGCCGTTTTGAAGCCTTGAGTTTGGCAATATCGCCATCTTGGATTACGGCTGTCGCCATTTTGTTATTTTCGTAACTAATGATGGACGTTACCATATTTGGAATGTGGAGGAGTGACGTAGAGACATCATATATGGCTCTGATAGCGGCAGCGACCTGTCAATCACAGTAAGCCCGCCCTAAAGCATACTCCTCTTCATGGTCTATTTGACTCTAAATGGACCATCATTTACTAAATGAACATCATGCTGCATTGAAGAAGACTTGAAACTAGAGATTGAGACCATAAACTCATGTTTACAATGTTTACTGAGGTAATAAATCAAGAGAGAAGTAGAGTCATTTTCTCATAGACTTCTATACAATCGGACTTCTCGGAGGTTGACACCTGCATGCAACAGACGTCCCAGGGCTGGAATCAAACACGGGATGTTGTGGTTGTAAAATAAAATAGCAGTTTACATCCATGTCGGTCCAAATTTTTATCCTATTAGACAATAAGCATATGAATTATTGAGCAATGGTCAAAAATTGTGTTTTGTTAGGTCACAGCGACAGTTCATACTAAATGTGTTTAATATACTGTATTAATGTTGCCTCTTCAATAGTTCAACTGAAAACACAAAAGTCATTTATTTTTGCAGACAAAAAAAAGGTGGCGATACATCAGATATGTAACTTTAGAAGAGTACTCCAATGATTTAGCATCGCAGCCTGTAACAACAACAACATCGAGGGACTCACAATGGACGTTTTTTTTAAAAGGATAACAATCGATCTAGAACAAACAGGTTCTAGAGATATTTTCTTTTTTATTGCTGCCTACATCGCTCAGAATTACATCTCGACTGCAGACAGTTCAGTCGAAGGTTCCGGTATCTTATGCTGTGTCAAGAGATAAGGAACGGAATACAGAGGTGTGGTGAGCTCACCTCTTTATTACTCCACACTCCGATTAGTCCGTAAATGATGTCACCCGAGTGACATCATTTACGGACATTTATGAGATCAATGGGACATCACACAGCCTTTTATGGAGACACACAAAAGGCAATTTACGTAGAACTTTTCACATGTAGAGTAGTACTCCCCAACACCTGTAAACAGACTTTGATGTATAAAATCTGTGGAGACTTTTGCATCTGATAAAAAACATACACAAGCTTTTGAAATGCGCTAAAAACATATACACGCTTTTTTTTTACTGCAGTCTTCCTCTCAGGTTAAACCTAGGGCAACAAGTCCATCAACCCCTGTGCGGCTCATTAGGCTTATTGCTGTGATTGCAGGCGGTAATTGACAGCGATTCAAGTGAGCACATTTACATTTTTACCAACTCAGAGTTTCTCTTTTCCTTATTATGGCAGCTGGACGGTTAGAGGATTCTGTTGAGAGAGATTTTAGTGAGAAAATCAAACTGAAAGTGTAACATTGCCTCACATCTGGTCTATCTAGTCCGTGAGCCCCCGGTGGTCTGGTGGCTTTGGAAGCAAGTGCAACAAAAGACCCGCGTCCCTGTCTGTTGGTGAAAGGAAAACTGTACTTGAAATGTTCTGTATCTTGAAAGCTAATGTAGCTCTTTTTGTGACGTGTTATTGTCATCCTAAAATAAAAATACTGCTCAACTCAATTACATTTAAAAGGAAAGTATTTCATGGTCTGGGTTTTACTTGCAGGGCAAGGGTAATTGTTGCTGAGTCTTTTTCCACATCTCAATACAATGGAGGTCAATGGAATTTCATTTGTGGTTTCCTCCAGCATCAACGAGGAATGTGTTTTTTCCAGAAACAATGTCCTTACTCGGAAAACAATCTACAGACCACACTGTCAACAGTTTGCCCGGGTGTTTTTCTTTCTTTTAAAAAATAGTTCCCAATGAAAACTGCCAACAGTGTGTGGATTATTGGCAGCAACCACATCTTTGTTTCTGGAAGGAGACGTCGTTTGAATTTGTTCACATTCCACACGTACAGCCAGTCAACACCAGCCACATAAAACTACACTTTAGGTAAAGTCACGAAGCCACCTGCCAACACAATTGTTACCATTAAAACTCACAAAGACTTTTAACCAATTATAATTGAGCAGAGGAGGCGGGTTCATAACAGTGTTGTTGAAAAAGGTAGCGTGTCGTCTCCATGGATATGATTTGGGGGTATTTTTACTTTTCTTTCTGAGAGAGCAAAAATAGTTTTTTTTTAGATTATAGATGCGGAGAGAAGGAAAGAAAATCAATGATGGAGCAAAAACACCATGTGACATGAAAAAGCAAGACACCGGGGAGGAACTCAGAACTCAGAGGCTGGACTACTGATCCCAGGGGCCCAGAACTCTGGGCTTAGTGTGTGTCAACTGGTTTGTTCTGACTGAAATGAAACCTTTGTTTGGGGTTTGTTCCCTCTAAGCGCAGCATCAGCTGTGGAGGATCTCAGAGGACTACTCCAGCGGTTTAGTGCTGCACTTCCACAACACTGCTGGAATTCATAAGACACAGATTCAAAGAACACTGGTCAACATCGAAGCAGCCGAGGAGGAGATATCCTAACATTAATTACATTGTTACGTTGTTTGTGTCCATGTTCGCTTGCAAGCACTTTTCTTCTTTCTTGTCTTTCTTTTCCCATTGCTACATTTCCCGACATTACCTGTTGCTCACTGTGACGACCCCTCCCATCCACTAGGGGTCTGTGCCCTGGTTGCTGTCTATTCTGTGTTGCAGGATGTTAATCCACCGCTGATGAGCCACACCTGAGACTGCTGGAAGTGCCGGCTATAAAGAGGCACCATCTGCTCTCCTGGGCTAACACGGCTGCTGCGTCATTTGATTGAGTGATTGTTCAGTTTGGTTATTTGTTCGTTAAATAAATGTCTGTTTATTACTTTTACACTCGTCTTGTCTCCCTGATGTTGCAGCCTTGGAGCCAGGTCGTAACATATGGGGGCTCGTCCTAACTTGACTGACCAGGTAACACAAGATTTGTGTAGAGAAGTTTGCTCTGCTGGTTGCAATTGGCTTGATGAGCAGAGACTGTTTCAGGATCAGTAGTAGCCCAGTAGCCAGGTGCACCTCGTTTGGTGATGAGAGGTTCAGTCTGGTAGTTTGGGAGACATGGACTAGTGTGGTGAGACGGCCGGTTATTGTGAGCAGCTTCAGTGTTCCTGAGGAGTGTTTGTGTCACTGAGCATGTGTTCTGCTGGTAGAACAGAGTTTGGGTGGTCCTGTATACACGGTGAGTAAATTGCTGCTGGTCCGTCCCTGTTAGGTTGAAGAGCGGATTCCCTTTGGAGTTCGTTGGGGGGGTTTGATAGTGTGGTGATGAAAGTGGTTAGAGCAGTTGTCTCGGGGGCACGTCGGAGGCTGCAGGTGGGTGGCCAGTTCCTGGTTGCTTTACCGGGCCTGCAGGTTTTAGTGCATAAGTACCCACCACAAGTAGCACCTGAAGACTAGGGGGGAGCTTACTTAGTTTCTGGATAGGCAGTCAGAGGGACAGGGCTGCAGTGATGTTAGCTGTGTATGGGCTGCTCTTACTGTTAGTGTGTTAAATTCTGTATGGATCAGTTTGGGTTTTGTGTTCAGGCAGTCAAAGTGTGTTTCATCTGTTCTGGTTCCTGTGGAGACATTTTTCGGAGTAATTGGAGCGCCGTTTGTTGGGTGTCAGGTTTGAGTTGGATGCTGTTCTTAGGCTTGAAGTGTTTGCTGGTCCTGGCTTTACTAAGGGAAATGATAGTTTCTAGTGTTTCCTGCTAACTGCATGTTTTGTATTCCGGTTTTTGTGATTATGGTCATGTTCTGGATAATTCTGGACTGTAATGAGCATTGCACAGCCTGTTGGGTGTCTGGGTATTGGACCCAGTTACCTTGCAGGTGTTTAACCTGAGAACCTGCAGGCTGCAGTGTGCTGTAGGTATGAATGGTTCATTGGGTAAGCAAGTCGGTAGTTAAAGGAGGGATGTGGTGACCTGTTCGTCGTTGTGCGGTGACAGGCAAGTTGTTAGCTTGGCCTGTTACCTTCGGAAACATAAGCGCACAGCTCATGCCTTGATTGGTGTGAGCTGAGTTGTAGTTGGGTTGCCTCTTTGCGTTGTGCGTCTGCAGACGATTTAGCTGGCTAGTGAGCCTATTTCAGAGGAACCTTTTTGAATACTACGGATTAGCGCTTCTGATACTTCGGTTCTGTGTTTTTTGGTCTTCGGGAATTATGGAAATTCCAGTCCTTCGTGTTCACCACTTGTTGCCCTCCTATGAAACCTTGCTTGTCAATCATGTGCTGTACCATATATATCTGTGTAATCTCTCTGGCCTTCCTTCCTTCTCTGCTCTTACTCTTTCTCGCTCCCTCTCTCTGTTCGCAGTTGGTTGCTGCAGAGTCCTCGGTCACCTGCAGACCATTTAGCGATGAGTCCTCCAGCCTCTCCGATTGGTCTCGACACTCCGCCATCTTGTGTTCTCTAGAGGCCTCTCTGCTAGCGGCCTCCATCTCAGCTGAGTCGGACCCTCCACGGAGGCGGGGCTCCAGGTGATAGACCGCCCCATGCTGCAGAAGGTCCTCCAGGCAAGACACAAGACCATTTGCTACAACGTAGAAATCCGCAGAAGAAGAAACTCCTTGCTGCATCACGAACCGGTCCAGAATGTCTTGGACCAGAGACCCGTTCGAAAACACCCAGCAACGGAGAGCTGGAGAGCTCACAAACGCGTCCATTCCATGTACCATACCTGTGTAATCTCTCTGGCCTTCCTTCCTTCTCCGCTCTCACTCTTGGATGCTTCAGTCAGTGAAATAATGTCAAACTTTGCATGACTGTGTCACTGCGTCCGTGCTCAAGAGCAAACAAAACAAGGACCCACACATACAATCAGTGCTCCGTAGCTCCACTACTGGCTAAAAACGTATGGAGGGTTTACACCAAATGACCACACAGCTAACCTGTAGCAACACAATGCTACAAGCATACTTATTATGAGCCAAACTACAATGTTTTGTCTAACCCTAACCAAGTAGTTTTATTGCCTAAACTTTCAGCCATTATTTGACAAACGCTTTCCATCAATAACCACAACTTTCAGCTTTGAGATACAAAGCAACAGGAAAACAATACAATCAAATAAGTGCTATTTTGAAATTGTCTTTACAGAATCACTCAGTTCCACAAATGTGTCCTGCCTCATACGTGACATTCATTTACACAAACTATTCAGTCAAATGATGTGTTTGCCACAGTCTCAAATCAGCACTGACGTCTGCGCACCAAACCCATAACTTAATGCCATTACGCAGGTCTTTAAGTGATCCCCACCATTCTGGTCAGGATTCTTCTTGTCCTTGGCGAGGTAATGGATGGAAGCAAAAGATACTCCTTCACGGGAAAGGTAGAAATAAACACTGTAATGAAATTCATTAGGGAGGCGTGGAATGGGGGGGAGGTTGTTGCTGCTGTGTTTTGTTGCAGTACGACAAACACAGGACGACTCGTACCTGCACAAACGCCTCTCAAGGCCCGTTCCTGGAGAGCGAGTGTTTCCGATTTGCTCGGCTGGCACTGAGCGACCTAATGACACTGCACATTTTCTCCTCTTCCTCCCCATAACAAGAACAGCTTGTTCTGCTCTTGTCTAGACAGTGGCGGAGGGTTGTGGGGGGAGGGAGGCAGGAACAGAGATCCGATTCAAAGAACAGACCAGCATGACCGTTCTTTGGAACGAGTCTTCTGAGTGGCAATTAGTGAAGCCTCAGTGACTTGCCCAGCCTCTCCTCTCCTCGCCCTGTCTTTCATTTTATCTCATCTATTCCTCCTTTCAGTCTCTTCTCCTCTTCCGCCTCTCCTCTTCAGCACTCTTCTATTACTCTCCCATCTTGTCTTCGTCCCCTCTGTCCATCCTCTCACTTTGCTTTTTAGTCTCCCATCTTCTGGCCATCCTCTTGTCTCCGCCGCCGCTCTTCATTCCTTTTCCTTCCTCTCCAGCAACACTCCCATTCACATGCATTCGAAGCGGAGCTTTGAAATGTCGGAAAATGCGAGGCAACAGTAAACCTTTCCCCCCCAAGTGAAGTTTGTGTGTTTGTTTGTGTGTGTGTGTTACAAACACAGGTTAATTAGCATAATTTGAAAATGCCAGACAGAGTGGTGAGCTGAACGATCCCTCCAAGGTCTGCCAAGATCTGATCAGCAGATACTTAAATGTGAGGGATGAAGAAATGAGCAGGAAGCAAACAAGAGCGCTCATGAGAACACTGTTAAACAAGATCAGGGCTACTGTGTATGACGACGCCAATGAAAATATGTGAGAGGTCACAGTACACAGAAATGCCACTATTTATTAGACAAATGCCTTTACCGCTGTTGAGCATGATTTTCTTCACAACAATATAAAAACCATGGCAGTATAAAACCTCGCAGACAAAACTGAAATTCAAATCAAATTTGAGCCAGCCTACTTATGAATAGCGACCTTTTCCCAAAATACTGCTGGTTCTGTGGTTTTGTCATTTCAAATGGAGCATTCATTGAGAGGCGTCGTATGAGGCGCGTCACTAAACGCTCTCAGTGCATCTGAGCCTTTTGAGTATCAAGACTTTAAATGGATACTATCAAAATATGTAGATCCAAAATGTTTTATGATACAAATAAACTCATTTCTTAATCTAATCAAATCCATAAAAACATGAATGATGTACAGTCCAGCTTTGTTCCAACCAATAAAACTGGGGAGACCCCAAAAGTGCCAAAAGAAGTCTGGTTATATGGAAGTCTACGAGAAAATTACTCTACTTCTTATTTGAGCTATTACCTCAATAAACATTGTGAACATGAGTTTATGAAACTTTTTCAACCGCCTAAAATGTCTTAGTCAATATCCAGTTCTTAGCTCCAACCTCTCGTTTCACCTCTTGTTCCAAAAGGCCAAGATGGCGATAACCAAAAACCAAGATGGCGACAGACGAAATTCCGAACTCGAGGCTTCAAAATTGTTTACCACAAAGGAATGGGTGACGTCACGGTGACTACATCACTTCTTGTCTACATTCAATGGTTTGAACACTATGTAGCTTCAATATAGAGCTGGACCAAGCTGATGTTTATGATACAGAGTGGTGTGACCATGAAGTTACTTCAGGGGAAATACAAGAATAAATGTTAAGGCCCCATTATCTGATAGAGAGATTCTCCTACACTCACAGAGAGGAAAAAGTGGCTAGATTTGGTGTTAGGCGCTTTATCGAGCACGTCTCGCCTTGTTCCTCATTGAAAAGAATGGGGAGCGAATTTCCTTTTGACCTCGAAGAGAGGTCTAATCAGGCAGGATAAATGAAAACACCTGTGTGGGAGAACTATAGACGTGATAGAGTTTGACAGAGGTGTTACATTCCTGAACTCCGGGCAGAGCTGCAAGCCCCATTTCTTTCCAGAGGAACATTTGAGTTAAATGTGTTTCTGAAATGATAAAAAAAAAAGAAGAAGAAAAATCACCAAAAATTTGCATTTTTGTTTATCGTCAGCTGATGCTGTCAATATTTCATCAATAGCAGACTCACCACTTACTGGCCGGACAACAAGTTAAACATGGAATTGATTAGGCACAGAAACTGAAAAACTAACTTTTTTTTTTTACAATTTACTTCCCCATTTTTGTCCCTTCTCCTCTCACACTCCATCATCTCCTCTGACGTCAGTCAGCTGATCTGTCAACCTGTCTGCCACGACGGGCGTGCGACAAAACAGTCTGCTCCGCAGCAAAAACCAGGAGGAGGAGGAGGAGGAGGAGGAGGAGGAGGAGGAGGAGGAGGAGGAGGAGGAGGAGGAGGAGGAGGAGGAGGAGGAGGAGGAAAGTGTACAAAAAGCTGAAAAAAAAGACAGATGGCAGCAGCGAGAGGAAGAGAGGGAAGAAAGGGAAGTGGCAGTGAGGAGGAGGAGGAGGAGGAGGAGGAGGAGGAGGAGGAGGAGGAGGAGGAGGATGGTTGTGATGGTGATAAGATTGTGGGTGATGAGAGCTCTGAGGATGTAGGTGATAATGAGGATATGATAAGGAGTGAGTGAAAGGAAACATATTAGGAGATAGGAAGAGGAAGAGGAGGATTACTACAGCAGTAGAGCACGAGAGGAAGAGCGGAACTTCCCAGATCGTCACATTCGCACCAAACTGGTCTGACCTCTCTATTACGACACTGGCGGAGCGTTACAGGACGTGTGATATTGACTTTCAGCCTCTGCAGAACTAACGTTTCACATCAAAGGTCTCGAAAGAGGAATCTTTCTCCGTTGGGAGGAATGATTGCTGAGAGACAGAGGGAGGGCTTTTTTTTTGTTATTGCTATTTCCTCTTACTTTCAACTCCTGCACTGTTCTCTAACAAGGAGAAACTAAGTCCCACAGTGGGGAGGAAAGCGCTCATGCAGACTCAGACAGAAATGTGTGACGTGAATTGCACTTGTACTTGTGTGTGTGTGTGTGTGTGTGTGTGTGTGTGTGTGTGTGTGTGTGTGTGTGTGTGTGTGTTTGTGTGTGTGTGTGTGTGTGTGTGTGTGTGTGTGTGTGTGTGTGTGTGTGTGTGTGTGTGTGTGTGTGTGTGTGTGTGTGTGTGTGTGTGTGTGTGTGTGTGTGTGTGTGTGTGTGTGTGTGTGTGTGTGTTTGTGCCTGTGATATAACAAAGTGTATTCGTCGCTTGCCAGTGACAGACATGGGGGCCGGATACTCGTTTCTAGCAGTGTGTGTGTGAGTGTGTCTGTGTGTGTTTATGGGGACACCAAAGTGTCCTTGGGCGTCCGATCGGATCAGTGTGTTTCTATGTGTGTGTGAGCAAATGAGAGTCAGTCACAGCTCTCAGACCAGCAGCGTTAAAACTAGAGATGATCGGCCCGCCGGTTAGAACCTGCTGGTTGTCAGCCGACTGGCCGATCATATGTCCGTTTTTTGGGGGGGGGTTTTGCCCTTACATTTACAGACAGTAACACCGTGTTCTAACAGCAAGCGAGCGCCCGACTATTGCGTTTAGTTCCAAATGGTGGCCTCTACCTCAGAAGACAGGGCTGATTTAGAACGGTAGATGGCGTTCTGAGCCATTTTCAACCATTACATTTTTAAGATTTTTTTTAGAAAGAAATGCCAATATTAACACCAGCACTGATGTGTTTCCTTACAGGACAGTCGTATCATTTAGTTTAAAGCCTAAAAAACATGTTTAAGTGTGCGGTTACTCTTTAAATATGCCTTTGTGTGACAGCTGTGCGCTCGAGATCAGACCGGAAACGAAACCATTTAAAACATGGGTGATTTTGCAATTGCCATCGTTTGTACGTTTCGACTTTTTAAACAGAGAACAAACATTTTATATTGTGCTATTTACCGGAAATGACATCACAGCACAGCCAACAGGAAGTACGTTTCCTGCAGCTAGCCGTGTAAAACCACACAACACAAATTGTCAGGTCAATGACATTCGATGTGTTATATAGACATATAGATGTGTTGCACCTGTTTTCTTCTGGCAAAGGAAAATATGTTAAAGTGGGATCTACTGCAACTCACATTATATACTTATATTTGTCAAGTAACCGGAGCATTTTTTGAGTTAGAGGTCCTGTAACTTGGCCCGGTTTTGGAGTGATTTAACAGTCAGTGTTCTCCATGAAACAAAAGTTACAAAAAATGTTTTTGCTGTCAATCAAAAAAAACAAAATCTTCTTGGCAAGAAAGAAAATCGGCAGATCCCAAAAAAAAACAAAAAACATCTGAAATCGGCCAAGATAATCTGAATCAGTGCATCTCTAATTGTCACAAAAGAAAAGAGTCTGAATATGGCGTAATATGCTGAGGCCCACTAATACAGTACCGCCTGTATGAAGGCGAGGGCCATCAGCAGAATCCTGGATCTCTCCACGTTTAAGTGTTAATTCTCAGTCAGTCTATTTCACCAGCCGGGCTGCTAGACTTTCAGTATTGATTTTCCATTTTGGAGAAAACTGATTATACTGAGTCATTTCATCATTCCAAATGAAGTGCTGACATTAATGTTGGTGTTGAGGATGAATATCTTTACATTATCCTCCTCTCACAGAGACTTGTCCAATCTGTTTTTATCACACGAGACACCCTGGAGTCATGTAACCTTGATTTTAAAAGGATTCTTAGCTAGCAGCGTGGCTCTATGGATGGCTTTAGATCAGACAGAAACATCTTGACAAAGAACGCAGACATGAGCACAGAAATTGGAACAGACATTCATAGTTCCCAGAGGATGGATTCTCAGGACTTTGGTTGATCCCCTGACTCAACATCTAGTGCCACCAGCAGGTCATGAGTTTTCATTTAAATATCTCCACATACTAGAAGCAGGAGAAACATTTTGTGAAATCGTAGGTCAAAAAATACTTTGTTTTGATCTGCAAAGCTAACGGCATCAGCATAAGCATGTAAGAGTGACGACCAACATACAGACCACCATCATTGTAACACTTACTCAATGTTTTTGAAGATTTATACTAGAATGGCAGAAAGGTATAGTTCATTTTAGAAAATAAGGAGTTATTTTGGACACAGTATTCATTTTAAAGGCTGCTATTGCACTTATATGGTACATGGTGTTGTACTTGTATAGCCCTCTTCTAGTCTGACCACTCAAAGCACTTTAACACTACATGTCATTCAACCATTCACACACATTCATACACTGATGGCGGAGACGGGGATCGAACCGCTAATCCTCTGATTGAAGGACGTCCCTGCTCTACCACTGAGCCACGGTCGTTTGTTCTGGTGCTTGTAAGAGACACATTTTTAAAAAGGGACTAAATCATTACAACAGCTAACCAGAGACAGTATGCTAATCTTATAATCGTCGGCCCATAGTTTACATCTGGAGGGCGGTTGGCGGCTCTGGGAGACAGACCTTCAGACCCTTTAGCGGTTAGCTGTAGCAGCTCCATCCAGACAGCACGAACCCTAATGGCTGGCAGTCACAGCGGGCTGGTGGAAACGTAAGATCTAACCTGTCATGGCAGCAACAGACAGTTTGTGCCCCGGGATCAAACCCCTGGTAAAGAAAACAATGCTAACCGCGATGAAAGTTAGAGCAATCAGTCCCGACCACTTCCTCACATACTGACCATTGGCGTCCCTTTAGGGTAGCATAGAGCCAACCCCAAATCACACATAACCCACGTAATCAATTTGTATGCAATCCACGTGGATTGTTAGACCAGGACAGGCAACGTAGTAGAAAGTCCAGGTAGGGAGGAGATTGGGGTGGATATGTGGGTCTACAATCACCAGACTTTCACCCAGGGGACCGTTGTCAGTGTCCTGTGTGAAACCAGCAGTCAACTTAAACATATCTTTGTTTACGTTACATCCTTACTACTACGGCCCAAGTAGTCAAGTTGTTGCCTAAATGCTGCATGGGCATGTGCAGGCCCACTCATAGGACTCACAAAAAATGAAAAAAAAATAACTTTCGTAGATATCATATGAACCGCTACATGTGTAAATAATGCTGGCCTCCCGTGTGTCGTTGAAAAAGCTAATCCACTTTTAATCCAGGTTGGTTTTTATTACGTTGAGTATTGAGCGTTAAAATGCCGCTACGTGCTGAAGATTAGTAAGGTACTGGGTTCTGCATTTTTCCATGGTAGCTGTTGTCCCCTCGGTCTCCATCAGTCTCCCTTCCCCTGCTCTCTCTCTCTCTCTCTCTCTCTCTCTCTCTCTGCCCTCCAGCCTGCATCCTTGATATGAGGCGAGCGCCAGCTTTGCAGGGCAGCATGGTAATAAATGTGTTGCGGATGAGTCCGTGAGCCATGAAGGATTGGGGCATCTCTCCGACCTGCTGTCTCTCTCTGCCTCATCCCTCTTTTTTTCTTTCACCTTTCCTCGCCTCCTCCTCCTCCCCCTTTCTTTCCTACCTTCCTGCCCGTCATTTGTCTCCTTTCCCCTTATGTCACTTTCTTTTTTCCTCCTCCCCTCTTTTTCTTTTCTCTTGTCTCCTAATTTCTCCTTCCCCCTGTCTACCCTCACCGCTCTCGTCCCCCCCCCCCCCCCTCTCTCTCTGGCTCTACCAGGATAATTAAGCATGTCAGAGTTGTGCTGACTTGGCACAATTGACACCCATAGTGAAGGAGAGAGAGAGAGAGAGAGAACCAGTGACAGAAAGAGGGAGAGAAGTAGAGAGAGACCTTCAGGCTGTGTCTCCTTTCTGCAGTCCAGACAGTGCATCACTACTGTTCCTCTGTTTAAGTGTGTGTGTGTGCGTGTGTGTGTGCGTGTGTGTGTGCGTGTGTGTGTGTGTGTGTGTGTGTGTGTGTGTGTGTGTGTTCTGGGCAGAAAGTAAATGTACTTGTGTATGCCTGCGGGGGATGCAGTCTCGCTATATGGCAGCAAAGTTACACTGTGTTTTAACCCTCTCCGTCTACTTTGTCCCCGGGGCGTCCTGCTGGCCCTGCAGCACACACTACAGCGTTCAGACTCAAACCAAAGACATTGTAGGTGAAATGGACAGGTGCATGCCAACAGGAGCTGCTGACAGCTAATTGGCATCATTTCAATGGTGCCAGTTGGCCAGGTCAGCAAAAGTAAAGCTAAAGACGGGGACTTAGCCCATAACTTAACTCAGTGAGTCCATGGCAGTGGATGGGGGGGCAGTTGTCCGGATTTAGTTTTGGTTTCTTCACACAACTGCCTCTGCTCCTTTTTACGTGTACAACCGAGCACAGTTACAAAAAGTGGCACTGTGCTTAGGTTTCGGTTTGTTTGTCTGTTTTTCTGTTTGTCAGCAGGATTATGGAAACAAACTACTGGCCCCAATTTCCATAAAACTTGGTGGAAAGGTGTACCATCATTTCCCACTTATGGAAACGGCCTTGGCGGAGGTCTGCCCTCTCCGAGTGTCCTTCTGGTTTGATAGTGTTGTCATTGTGTACATATTGAATTGTGTTGGATGGTTAATCAGAGCCTGGTGATATATATATATATATATATAAATATACAACGATGTTCAAAATGTGTTTGCTTTGGAGTCAGTGTGCAGGTGTTGCTCTTTTACCGAGGCTGAACACTGTGAATGCCTTTGAGATGAGACTGTGGAATCGCTGCCCTGTTATCCCCAGTTGTACGGTTATTCGCACACAAACAAACAAAAAGCGTGGTGCACCCAGGAGACTGCAGGCTTCAGTGGAAGACCATTTTAGAATTGATACGTTAGTTCACTCGGATACCAGTAAAATTAGCTCGGTTTGGTTTCTGCAGTTGCCATGGTCACGTGACAAGCTGAAAGAGTTAACGCAGAGAGCTGCCTGCGTCCATAAAGACCGGCGGACACCTCCCTCAGCAGTACTGTATTCCTGTCATCACGTCTATGCTGGAGACAGTGCAGTCTGCAGCAGCATGCCAGACCTATATGTGAAAGCATCTTTGGGGAAGGACACAATGTGATATAGGTGAGAGAAGCTGAATGTGTGTTTACCACGAAAAAGGTCCTCTAAGTAGACCCGTTGAGATGTGGAGTCAGAGACAAACATCAGAGATTCAAACAATGTGGAACAATGTGAAATGTTTCCGTAGTTATATATTTGAATCATCTGTCGTTATCAAGATGAATGTAGAAATGAGCACATTGAGATTTTTGTGTGATTTAAAGAGGATGTTTCTGGGCAGTTTTAGAGTTAAATATAGGGGTCTTTGGTAGAGATACGCTGATATCAGGCCAATACTTCAAATAGCTGGATCGAGTATCGGTGACAGGATATCGTTATTTCAATAAATAACAATTCAGTACATTAATATTTATGTATTTATTTCTCACCCAAAGCCCAGGTATTGTCATCGGTATCGGGACTGAAAAAGTCAGATCACTGCATCCTTCGTCTCTGGTAGAGATGCTCCGATGCTGATGTCTGATATCGGGAGCATAGTGACTCAAATAGCTGAGTCGGATATCGGCCGATCTATTCAATTCATTTCTGTGTTTATATACTATATACATTATATAATGGAATTTACATTCCTGTTGAAGGTTTGACCAATTTGTTGCTGTATTAATAAGGGTTACACTTGAATCCTGTTCATTTTCAATAATTTATTCAAGTTTTGAGACATTTCCATGTCGGCTTCACTCCAGGGCATCCAGCTTATTAAATAAACGCTGGTATCGGATATGTACTTCGTATCATTTTTTGATGAAGTGGGACTGAAAAAGTCGGATCGAGGTCATCGGAGCATCAGAGCAGGATCATTTCAGCCGAATGGAGGTCAAATGTTACAAAAGCCAAACCTTTTTCAGCCAGCTTTCACTGGTTCCTAACCAGCATGCGGGTGCATGAGCCTCTGCTCAGAAATACATTTTAACAACCCAATGTTTACTTCAACATCATGCAATGATTATATTTCTGAGGATCGCTTTCAGGTTTTTCAAATCTGTCTTGTCGGACCAAATCAAATTCCTCGTCTGCTCTTTTCCTCCGAGCCTGAACCCTTTGTTTGTTTTTGTTCTTTCCGTCTCACATATGGACATTTATCATCCCAAAACATCACCTTTTGAGATATATTCATTCAGTCATTAATTCATCATTCTAACACACATCAGATGTGATTAGGTGAGAACAAGTTGAACATCCTTGACGGGGAGAGTTAAATCCACGGCTCTGCTGAGTTTATGGCCTCACTCTGCACATTGTGAAGCCTTGAGCTAATACATAATAGGGCTTACATGGATCTACATCCATTTAGATACAAGATGGATGATATCTTTATCGTGATGAAATCACCTGACAGCAATAACGGAGCCGCCTGCCCTCGCCCTCCCCCCATTTTCTCTCCGTGCACTCTCCCCCATAACAGACTTATCAACGCGCCCGCTCGTGATATGAGAAAAATAAACTTTGAAAAATGTCGGCTCTGTGTCTTTTTTTGCAGCTTAAGGTGCTGCGAGAGCATCGGGGTTAATATTCACTGGTTAGCGTCGAAGGCGAGAAACCTCATAAACATGTCCTCAGGTTGCCTGCTCACTGTCAGCTTTAACGCTCTGCCCACGCATACTCCCACACACACACCAGTAAGGTACAGACACACACACACACACACGCGTGGACCAAACACATGACACACACTCGCACACGGAGAAATGCCCGTGCGCACACATGCTCGCACACGCTACCTAGCCAACCTAGCGGAGGATCTCAGCAGGCGGGCAGCCCCAGAGCTGAGCCAAAATACCGCCTTTAACTCAGTAACCTCAGCCATCGTATCAACAACTGAATCAGAGCAGATAGGCTGCCTGGCCCCCGGCTGGTTGTTCAGCTAAACAAAATCAAGGGCTGGTTAAATGAGCACGCCAATACAAATAAAAAGAAGATGTGTCCTTGCATCGCGGAGGAGACAGAAGGTTTGTGTTAAGAAATGGTTGTAAATCACTTTCTGTTGTGCGCCAGCATCCTGTTTGTTCAATCGTCTGTGGGACGCATTAAAGGGAGACATGTCCCCATAGTTGAGAACTACCTTTACAAAAGTGCACCCAGGCGCCAACCTCCAGTTCTGCCGAGTGAAGCCGATGCGGAAGTGACTTAAAACCTGTATTCTCTCTACTGACCATCAGGGGGCGACTCCTCTGGTTGTATAGAAGTCTATGAGAAAATGACTCTACTTCTCTCTTGATTTATTACCTCAGTAAACATTGTATACATGAGTTTATGGTCTCAATCTCTAGTTTCAAGTCTTCTTCAATACAGCATGATGTTCATTTAGTAGATTATGGTCCATTTAGAGTCAAATAGACCATAAAGCAGAGTATGCTTAAGGGCGGGGCTTACTGTGATTGACAGGTTGCTGCTGCTACCAGAGACGTCTACGGCGTCTCTACGTCACTCCTCCTCATTCCAAATATGGTCACTTCGATGGTATTCATCGGTTGCAAAACAGCCAAGATGGCGACGGCGAAATCGCCGAACTCAAGGGTTCAAAACAGCAGTCCAAAAACCCACGATGACTACGTCTACTTCTTCTATACAGTCTATGAGTAACATTAGTTAAAAAAAGAAATGTGTTACCTGAGTATATGAATAAACTGATACTGTGGGTTCTATGTGTATAAAGTGACAACTCATACCAATAAGTCGATATAAATTCATAGTTCATCTCTATATCTATATATATATGTATTTGAGAAGCGCCCTGAACAAAACTGAGCTGCAGCAAAAGAAGATGGAGTGTGAATGAGGTGGCTGGATGGAGGTTGGCTGCTATCAGAGGAATATAGGGAGTAGAGATTGAAGCATTAACTTGAAGGCTGCTGCAAATTGACAGCAGCTTTAATACTACACCGAGCTGCAACACACACGCCGGCAAACAATCGGCGACACGAACACAAGCGCGCCACGACACACACGTGCGCACACACTTCGCAGATGCAAACAGACGTGGTCACAGACAACCACACACACACACACACAGATGATGTGCCTATTTAGGTCAGTGTAAACGTGGGCTGGGTGGATGTCTGACTGACTAGTAAATAAGCTGGATGGGAAGTAAATAAAGGAGACAAAATCAGACAGCAGGCAGCCATGCACAGAGAGACAAGGTAAACACACACACACACACTCTGCTCAGGCAAGAGTGCATAACACACACCCTTTTGCTTCATGAACCTGAAACATTACGGCATAAACATTTGCATACTAAAACACGCACACACACACACACACACTGAAGGAGAAATTAAGCGGGTAGGATGACTCGTCTGTCTAATTTAGTGTGCGTCTGCCATAGACAACAACACGCACACACACACACACACACGTCTGGAACCTTGCAATTATAATGAATAAATATGAATGCACATATGAGCACACATTCACAGACATGCATGCAATTATTGTGTCATAATTCTTATTATTATATTGGCCGGACATAAATACACACATGCATCAGCCTACACGCATGTACACACACACACACACACACACACACACACACGCACGCTCACACCCACGTCCACATTCAAAGACATGTGGACGCGCACATGTGTAATTATCTTGTCATACATCTTGCAATTATATCAGACAAATGTGGATACACTATCTGCACACGCACACACACACACACACACACACACACACACACACACACACACACAAACACACACACACGCACACACACACACACACACACACAAACAGACACACACACACACACACACACACACACACACACACACACACACACACACACACACACACAGACAGACACACACACACACACACACACACACACACACACACACACACACACACACACATACACACACACACACACACACACACAGACAGAGGTCCTGACCACTAGCTGGTATCATGGAGCAAATCTGCTACAAATGCGTCTTGACCGTCACATTCTGAACCATTAGACAGCAGAAATGTGAATTTTCTTTTCCACTGATTTGATGTAAATCGTCAATATCACTGTGCACCAAAACACATAGCCCCCACATCCATTTAAATTACACCAGTGCTGACACAGAGGACTCACGAAAAAAACAACAACTAAAGAGTTTTATGACAAATGCAACGCAAAGTCATCTGAAAACTGACTGCAAATATGTATACACCGATGCAGCCAGTCTATACAAAACAATACAATTGTCTTTAAATGCTTTCATTAATGTAATAATGTAGTAATTCAGTAACAACTACACCACCTGCTGAGTGCTGCATTTTTACTGTGATTTACCAGCATGAAATGAAAGTGCAGGAGACAGCTGCTTATGTTTTGCTTGGGGTTGATGCTACTGTGTTTGATTTGCTGCGAACAAACTCAAATGAATCATTCACCAAGTGTAAGTGTGAAGGACATGAACAGTGGTATTGGTGTATCTGTGGCTGCAAGCAGCTTCCATGAACTTTGCTACATTTTTGTTTGAATTTGTTATCTTTTTTCGCCAATTTAGTCATTTTCCAGTCAGGAGGCTTTCTATTGCTCCTCTGTAAAAGTGAACAAGAACTTGGAACAGAAGTTTTATCTTCTTAAGTTTCTTTAAGATATACAGGTGTTTATGAGCTTTCTTAACCAGGAAGGAGACGTGTGATGACCATGTGTGGTTGTTGGTGATGCTGATTCCCAGGAACTTAAAATCTGTCCAGTTACATTTGTGTAGACGGGGGTGTGTCATCGCCTCCTTTTTTCTGAAATCAACAATCAGCTGCATGGTTTTCCTGACTTTGAGCTGTAGGCTGTTCTCTGAGCATCACTCTGCAAGATTGATGACTTTCTCTCAATATGAAGTCTCATCTTTGTTTTGTAATCGGGCCGAGATTCATCCATCTCACAGTCAGGGGAGATGGATGAAACAGGATTCGGACTGGCCGGGCAAAGGGGGATCAGGGTAGTGGTTGTGCCTACATCTTGCAGAGACCTGGCTCCATTGTGGCATCGTGTTCCATGGCGACAGAGCACATGACTTCAGTGGGATGAGAGGTGGCAGACTCTACGTGACTCGTGGTGCTTTTGAGCCCTAGACGTTTTTTTGGCTTATTCTCGAAAATACTATACCCATACTCAAAGGGGCCTTACTCTCTAACTACAAGGTCTATTTGAAAATGTTCAATGGATTTATAACACTGAGGAGGGTTTGCTCATCTGAATTGTGTACATATTGTGTTTATGTTACTGGTTAATAGCTGATGAAGATGGAACACAGCTCCACTTTGAAAAATGTCAAATTCGTATGGTGAAAAAGCATAAGCTAAATATTAAATGAGGCTCAGTGAAGCCTATAAACCACACACAATCATAGAAAACGACAGCAGTAGTCACCCACAAAAGAATTGGAGTGAATAGAGTGAAGTAGGCCAGAGTTAGAGACATAAACGTTATGAGAGGTCACGAGAGGTCACGAGAGGTCGCCATGTGAGAAACAGCCTCTCCAGCTGTTCCATTGTACTTTTATAAGCTAAATAACTATATATTTAACTTCCTTTATCCTTGTACATGCACAATCTATCACATACAGCAGTTAGAAATCATTTTGGAGAGCTAGAACCGTCTCCAAAGCGTCTCGGGACCGCCGACCTACGGGAGAATTGCGCCATAGTGGTTGTGTATTGGGCCAGTGTAGAGCCCCTGATTGGTCGATTTCTTCATATGAAACATCTATGCACGTGTCTGGATGTGGCCAATTGACTGGCGTCAACGGAATTTTCAGGAAGTCTTTAGTTTTCCGAAAAATGACGATCTAAGCCCGAAGCTGCCTCGCTGGAATGTGGTCCCCCGAGCTCATTTGACCCCCCCCTTCCTTTTTTCACAACTTTATTAGACTGTAAACGGATGACAAAAGGCGAAACAGGAGTCTAAAAGGAGTTTGAGGACATCGTTTTATGATTTGGCTTTCTTCGGTACCAGTCGGCACCAGTCGGTACCAGTATCCCCCCCGTCGGGGGGCTCTCAGTTTAGAAAGGTTAAACATAGTCAAAGTTCATGGACAATGTTTCCCCAATGACCCAATTTTTTTTTTATGTTCAGATGTCGGCTACATTTTCTGCCCAGAGAATTCACCAGTGCTAATTTAAAAAATGAACTACAGGATTGCACTACTGTTTTGTTTTCCCTCGTGAAGCATAAAGGGACTACAACTGCATTTGGTTGTGCAACCCAGTGTTGTACAAGGACAACAAATGAACCTTGCACTTTGAAGAACAATTAAAACGTAATCATTTCATCACTTGATTGTGAATCAGTAACCTTAATCATGCTGAACTCACTCGTCTTCCAGCAAATATTCCCACATTATTTGAATGCAGCATCAAACACGTTCACAAAGGGAAGGAGGACGTTTTGGGAATTCTTTGCCAAAAAGGAAAAAATCTAAATAAAGTAACACACAAAACTCTCTGAACCTCTTTCACTGCTGTTTTTTTAAATCAAACTTTGTTCTATATGATGTGCTCTGTTTGTTGAATAGATAGTGTTCTAATGTTAATGTAATGTTATCAATAGCACCTTTATAGGAAAAGGTTTTATTACAACTTTCTTATGTTTCTAGTTTTAGTCATCATATCATCAAAAATGTGAACATTTACTCATTTCATTTCATTCATTGAATATGTAATTTGATAACTTTATTTATTTATATTACTCAGCAGAAAAAGTCAGAACTTTTAAAGACCAGGCAGCAAACGCCAGTTCTGAAAAGTGAAGCCAATGCTGAAGTATCTTAAACTTGCATTATCTTTGATGGCCAGCAGGGGGCGACTCCTCTGGTTTCAAAAAGAAGTCCAATTGTATAGAAGTCTATGAGAAAATGACTCTACTTCTCACTTGATTTATTCCCTATTATAACAGATTAAACATGAGTTTAATCTGTAGTTTCAAGTCTTCTTCAATACAGCATGATGTTCATTTAGTAGATGATGGTCCATTTAGAGTCAAACAGACCATAAAGCAGAGTATGCTTTAGGGCGGGGCTACTGTGATTAACAGGTTGCTGCCGCAACCAGAGCCGTGTTACTCCTCACTAGTCCAAATATGGTTACTTCTGTTCACTGGTTGCAAAAAGCCAAGATGGCAATGGCCAGAATCAAAGATGGCAACGGACAAATTTGCCAAACTCAAGGCTTCAAAACGGCAGAGCACAAACCAATGGGTGACGCCATGAAGACTACGTCCACTTCTTATAGACAGTCACAAAAAGTTATACTACTTTATAATACTTGTGACTGAGCATCAGTCAAAATAAAGTGCGTTGCAACAACTCCAGAGCTCCCATGGTTTATCAAGCACATGAGAACCAGGTGATTGATGAATGCGGGCTGTCACAACATGCATTCCTCCTCTTTTGGCAAAGGCAAGTTGCCGACCTAAAACCTCAAGCCCCTGCATCAAGCTTACATGCCCGGATCAGTCTGTCCAATGAAGACACAATTGTGATATAAACAATCGCAACCAACCCCTGACAAGACAGCAAACAAGCCCATGCTCCGAATCGTCCGAAAAAGCAATAAAATGTTCCCGTGAATTCCAAATGTTCATTCCAGTCTGACCCGGTCAGACCAGACGGCGGCACAGCAAAAAAAATTCTAAAGAAATACGCTGGTGGTGGAAACTCGACATAGTGACATTTTAGGCTTGTAAAGAATGAAGTGCGTATAATTTCACAAATGCAGAGACAAGTAAAGAGGTAGATGGACAGATATCCAGTGTGTCTGAGGCCTCCGCCCCAGGCAGCAGGCAGGCAGAGGGGCAGGAGGTCCTCATCTAATAACCCCGAGCTGTCAGTCACTTTATGGATGGGCGAGGGCTCCACATTAGTGCAGCTCAATAAGGATTGACTGTGGTGGGAGACCACAGTGCGAGACGGAGCAGAGGAGGGAGGAGGACGGGCTGACAGACAGAGTGAGATAAATGGAGATGGACAGAAAAAGCTGACCACCTAGGGAGAAGCAGAGTGAGAAAATGTGTCAAATGCAGAAAGGAAAGAGACAAGAGGATGAGAAAGAAAGAGGTAGACTGGGATTGAGACTGACTCTGCAGTATTGTCTCTCTGTTTATCGACTGCCTCAAGGGGGGTGTTAGAAAATGTAGGTGAAGAAAAGATGACATCGGTTACATTTTTTTGTGTGTTCCTGTTGAAAGGACATCGCTTCTCGTCTTTTCTGAAGAAAACAGATGGCTGGACATGATTATTTTTGCATTGGGCTTTCATGCAGTATCAACTTTTAATTCATGACTTTAACTTCTTTGCTTAGTGACACACTGCGATCCAGCAGAGTTCCTACAAAATCTAACCCAGAGCAGACGCCGCTTGAGTCTATAAAAGATCTCATCTCATTTGTAGACAGTGAGTTTGACATATTATAGTTGTATGTTCTGTCAAGCAAGACGGAGGGAGGCAGCTGGTAGAGGTGCCGCTGCTCTAAGTAAATCTCGAGTTAAGCTAAAAGAGCTACACGGCTGTGGGTTAGGACGACATTATTTCACTGGCTGTGATCCACTTTGGGTCGCAGAGGATCGAGAGTTCCAAGAAATTGAATTCTGCCCAAACTCCACTCAACGTTTTGTAGCACAAAAAGACGTTAAAAGTTGTTTTGAAACTACTTAACATCCCTAACTTTGTGTCTCAATACAATAAGAGCAGATATAAATCAATGCTTGCACGTGATTGAGGTTATTTTTGAGCAACCTGGTTTGGGCAGAAGGGGTGAGTCCATGCCCGGGGTCAGGAAGGAAGGTCCTGAGCCGAGGCGTGGGGAGTGGAAAACCTTTGTTAAACTCCCAAATGGACACCCAACACAACAAATTGTCGGTCCGTACCCACCCTCTGATGACAAAAATTTGACATCACAGGGGCCTTAGCGTTTTCCAGTGTTGCCAACATGGCCTTGGTCTGTGTCTGTCTGAGCAGTTGGACACTCTGAGAACAAAATACATACGATAACATGGAAATCTGTGTGGATTAAAATGCACTGAACACAGGTGCAGACAGACAAACAGGCCCGACAGGACAGACGTGGCCAGACGTGTGTGTGTGTGTGTGTGTGTGTGTGTGTGTGTGTGTGTGTGTGTGTGTGTGTGTGTCTGGGTGAGCTCTGGTCTCTGTGGGGCTGAAGAGGGGAATGAGGTCATCGTGCCAACATGCAGACGCCGGTGGTCGATAGCTGTTAACGTAGGTTTTGTTTACTGCGCGGGGTTCATGTCAGGTAAAACACACACACACACACACACACACACACACACACACACGTTCACGCACAGCTGATGAATTATGTAACACGTGTGCTTTGAGAACAGAGAGGAGGCTCCGCTCTGGAGTGATTTCTCCATATCTGCAGTCGTTGACCACACTAATAATAACAGCAGGTTACAGCAACAGATAAGCAAGTGTGTGTATGAGTGTGTGTGTGTGTGAGGATTTGAAGTGCATTAATCAAATTCTTAGCCATGCCATGCAGCACACACACACACACACACACACACTGCATGCCAGCCCCACACGGCCCTATGCTCAGTTTAATCACCCTATAGCAAACAACAGAGAGCAACCACTCAAATGTGAATCTGTCAGTGACTCAGTGTTTCTCCATAAGCTCACAGAGTGAGATGTCTGTCTCGGAGACGGCGTCTTCCTCAGAGTGAAGGTTCTGTCTGCCCGTGGTCGTCCACGCGATTGAGCGCGCTTCAGTCAAATCGCTTTGACGGATCAGCGGCGAGCGGAGGAGGCGTGTTCCTACGCGTGCTCTGGTTAACATTGCCAATGGAAAGCATCACAGCAAGGTACAGCGGCGGATCCGGTGACATAAGAGAAGGCTGTTGACTGTTGTCATCAGTCACCTTCAAGGGTTGTATGTTCTGCATGAGTCTGTCTGAAGAGGCTGTTTGTTCGTATGATGGAAAACAGGAAGAGGACGGCTTCATTCTGGAGGAAGCAACTCCCCAAACTGTACTGAGATCGGCTTTCTGTGCTTTGATGCTCTATTTTATTTTTTACTTTCAATGGTACTCAACCATGCGACTAGACTTAGTGATGTCTCCATGTTTCAAGATGCGTGTGTCTGATTCCTGCCTCCTCTTTTGGTCAAATTTAATTCATTTAAATAGTTAACACCGAGTAGTGGATAAAGAATACTTAACATGAAGACTATTTCTTTGATAGAAAGTAGTTCCAATGAAAAACTGATTTTTCTTTTGAATTATTCAACATATATAGCATCACACTCCTTTAACACTGTCAGACTCACTAGGGACAGTTAAAAAAAATTCTTATTCATTATTTATTCCTTCTTCTTTCTTGTCATAAACCGGACGCCTACATCACCCACAATGGATCTCAGTTTTCGGCAGTGTTAGGCTTGTAGCGCCTAACGTAGCCTCGAACCGCTGGTTAGCTCACTTCTTTCTAACTCCACAAAACAAAGCACAGTTGGGGTTGGACTAAATTACAATGCATTCTTGTGGGTCGAGTCATATGTTAAATCATCACGATTTGACTAAAAGTGAACAGATTTCCTCCTCTGAGGCCAGTCAGCATGTCACAGGTCTTAGGCCCTCCATTACCTCGTGCTGTTGGATATGTGCTTTGAGTAGTGGTTCGGCCGATAGAAGGGAAGTTACTCCCCAGAGGGAGAGCTGTATTTGTTCCTCTGTATGCGTACGACCTCAGTTACAACAATCATAATTAGCGTGAGTGATTATGTTTTAATGAGTAAAACCGTTAAGCTCAAGTTAACGGAGGCTCATACTGTTAGTTCCTCTGTGAAAAAACGAGGCCACAGTGAGTAAAAGGGGACAGGTTGATTGGCCAGTCTGTGTTTTAGGGCGGGACTTAGCGAAGGGTCAATTACAATCCTCTGCCTGCACAGTGCATTCTCCATCACATTCTCCCAGTGCAGCCAACACTACTGCACTGCCTGAACCAAAGGACTACAGCCGATACCAGCTCAATGCAGATATATGGGTATCGTGTATGTCATGCATTGCCAGACCTATCTTCACAGCGCCGTGTCAGCACTAAAGAATGGTGTCACCGTTACTAAAGCCGCGGTTACACTGAACCCTCTGGGATCGGATCTAGCTCTCATTGGGATCCGATCGGCCAGACCACATGCCGAGGTGGCTCGCATTGAGTTGGGATCTCAGTGTGGCGTGGACGGCCTGTGGACACGATGTGGACATTTTATCAAACGTAGGTCTCGAACACCCCCCCAAAATGTTTTGTTCATCTCCAGAGGAGGGCAAAGGGAAGAGAAGAGGAAAACCGCTGAGACTATTGCTGATGAAAACACAACAATTCCTTTCAAAATAAAAGCTTTTAAATAACAAAATAAAGGGAGACTTTTAGTGTGAAGAATTTATAGGAGAATTGGTTTATCTCCGAAATTAGCGGAGCTTCGTGAGTGGCCATTCTTCAATAAAACAAGTCTACTAATACTGCAGGGTGCAGAAATAAAGATATAAGGATTTAAGACCGTATAGTTGTATAGTTGTCGGATCCTGGCCAGTGGCTCTGCTATGAGCTTGGTTATGATTGGCCAGTCTGAGTTTGAGGGGTGGTACTAAGCGAATTGTTAATTAGGCTCAATAAAATGATTCTTCCGGCCCCCACAGTGTCTGCTTTGAAAAAAATCCTGCCCCTTGGAACGATGTGGTTGATGACCCCTGTGGTTGAGTAATGTCATTATTAAGACGTACCTTTGAGGTTGATGATAAAATGTAATGGCAACCAGGACACACATAAAGACATAAACACAACACACACACGGCATTATCTGTGTTTACCTTTAAAGGCGTTTGTGGCCGGTAAGTCAGTTTCCTGCATACTGCTCCTTCCCGCGCTCTGCCAAGCTGCTGCCGATGCTGCGATGGATGCCAACGGACAAACCTCAACCGGTCCGAGCCACGGCCGCTGGGGGGAGGGAGGGTGGCCGAGAGGAAGGGGCGGCGCCTGCCGGTCTCACTGCCATCTTTCTTCATCAACAGTCCATGTGCGAGGGAATGGGAGGCCGCCGTCTGTCGAGCTCTGCAACGGGCGACCGTCGCTTCAGTCACTCTTGGAGCTCCGAGAGCGGACCGGTTAACTAGTCCGTGTGATGATTGGACTGTCGTTTCTGCAGAGCAACGTGGTGATGGCCGAAAAGAAAGAGGAGCACTAAAGGAGGGGATGGAGGGGTTTGAGTAGGTTTTGAGACACGGCCTGTAACATGAATTTTTGGCCCTCTCTCACTTTTTCCAACGTGTCTGTCTGCAGGCTAATAATCTGTATACCTCTCAGTCTGCCTCTGTCTCCTCCACAGTCAGGTTTGTCTCCTAAACTCTGCTCTAATCAACACGCCGGCTCCTCCGACTCTCCGAGCTCTTTTACTGGCCTGTTTTCGTGGTGGTGGTGGTGGGTTTTCCTCTCTTTCTCCTCTTATGTCTTTTGTCCCGTTGCTGCTCCAGGCTCAGCACGAGGCTCCCTCACACTGGCACCACAGCTGGAGAGAGAGAGAAAACACACAGACAAGAGGGAGAAACTCAATGAATAAAATCATGAGATACCAAAAAAACAACAGGCGAGACGGATATATGGATAGATACGCCCGAGCAAAAGCACGGGACAGGGCTGGTGGCTGGCCTGCAACGACCTGTTGAGAAAGGTGCGCAGCAACACAACGCTCATCCACAACCGCACACAAAGCAGAGGACTTTGGTGTCTCAGTTTGGATAGCAGGTGGCTGGCTGGCTGGCTGGCTGGCATAGCCCCCTTTAGTTCCTCTCTCACCCACTAGGTTCATACATGAAAGGGAAAGTTTTTTTTCCCTGAAAGCCAAGTGTTGCCTGTGACCCTATTTCACAGAGCCACATGTCAGCGTGCCACTTTTGAAGTCTGCCTGATAAACAGGGCTGGAGGAGGCTGCGGCTGAGGAAACAACAAAAACTTTATTTACAGTTAAAAAGTGCCAAGTGACACTTTTTTATTTTTTGTTGTTGACTGGGGAATAGGAATAGAATCGAAAAGAGAGGAGGGGGATGGGGTGGGGGGGATCGGAGGAAAACAGGATTTTGGTAAAAGGGGACTCTTTTTGATGTCGTAGAGAACTTACGAGATGAAACGAGGGTGTAGGAGACGTAGATCACATAGAAGGATGGAATGTGGCGGGGAGAGAGAGGCAGATGTGAGGGGAGAAAACAGAGTAAACAAGACAAACATCCTGTAGGAAGAGGAAAAACAACCAAAAGCAACAAAAAAGAGAAGAAAACAGAGACAGAAACAACGCGGGACGGGAGAGGGGAGGGAGGGAGGGAGGTAGGGAGGAATTTTTTGGTGTAAAAAGAGCAGACAGACGGTAAACAAACACACGCCCTGTCTGAGGTTTTGGAACGGCTCGACAGATCTCAGTCAGCTACTCTTATCTCTGCCGCATTCGCCCGTTCTTATCGAGTCTTATCGCAGTGAGCACACACGGCAGCTTGTACCCTGACGAATGGAAAAGCAAAGGCGAGAGCCTGGGCTGCCGTGACACACTGTTTACCTCATTATGTGCCCTAACCATGAGTCATCATGTTGTCTGCTCCTGACCAATCCATAGTAGTCTGGGGGGTCTGGGGGAGGGGGTCAAGGAGAGGAGAGGAAATTTAAGTAAAGGAGTAAAGGACATGAGATGAAAGAAAAGGAAGTCCAGAAGAGAAAAGGAGAGGAAAGGGAACAAGAGGAGAGGAGGCTGCCACACTTGGACTAATTGATTTCAGCGTTCGAGCAGAATTGTCACAGATTAAAGCCTGTTTGATATTGAGAGGAATCCGCGCAGAGATAAGTTTGACGATGCAGCAGTTTTTTGGTGCGATCAGGCCCGTCTATCTTCAAAGAGTCGCGTCATGAACTGAGTCTGTTCTACGAGTGACTTCACATCCGTAAACTGAGTTTGGATGCTGAGCTATATCTGAAGAAACTCTGCATTTGGTGCTTGTGAACCTCAGGGTTCTGTTAGTGTTGATATCAGTGGTACTGTACAGTTGCAATGTGGGAAATGAAAACGACAACGGACTTCCCCGTCAAGGGTCCCGAACATTATTGTCCGATGACGACATTCTTCAAACGTTGCTTTAAAAGGACAGCTCATCCCCAAATCAAAAATGACACGCTACATACAGGCCTTGTTGTGAGCAGCTACAAGTAGGAACCATCTTCTTTCAACCATAGTCTGAATAACTGGGTCATGATTTCTGGTTTATGTGGAGCTTTTTTTTAGGCGCTTTGAGCACCACAAACTGGGTGCCACCGTAATCCCATCATATTGTAGAGAAGGCAGACATCTCCTTAGTCGATTTCTCCAAAAATAGGCAACTCACACCAAAACAATGTAGACTGAAATATGTATTTTTAATTTTAGAGTGAACTCTCCTTCCTTTCGTTTCTAGTCAGGTCTGTTTGATTTGATACATTTTTTGAATAAATTGACAGTTTCTTCAATGGAGTCTGGGACATTCAGAGAGAACATGAATACATGAACCAAGCAGGGCTTTGTTTAGATTGTTATAACTGTTTTACGCTCTGTGATAATGCATGACTTAGATAAACGGGTATGAGAAGGATGCTTTGGGCCAACACATAGAATAACATTAGCTAACGTTAGCTAAAACCGTGTAAGTCATCAAATATGGAGAAACACGTTTGGGGAAAGCAATATAGTCAGGTTTTTTGGGGTAGGAGATATAAAAGACATCCTAAAATATATGTATGTTAATATTGGCATATCGATACATAGAGTGACGTTAGTACATGTTAGTGCAGGATAATAACCAGGCAGGTACGCATGTCATCACATTGATGCAAAGATCAACATCCAGGACCAATCTAGAAACCACTAGGAACTCTTTCGAGGTGTGACCTCACGTGGCACTTCTGGTTGCAAGATTGGAGACAGCCAAAAACCAATATGGCGACGCCCAAATGCCGAACTGGAGGCTTCAAAACCTTGGTCGGCTGACGCCACGGTGACTCTACGTCCACTTCTCATACGGTCTATGATTACATACCTACGGACCAGCTGCCACACAACTGGAGCAGCTGACAAGAGTAAACTATTGATTCATGAAATTTAACAAGAAAAAGGGCAAAAGTCCCAGAATTGATTTGCCTCTTTATAATCTCTCGGCAGAGCATTTTCTATTAACTTATTCTTGTCAGAGTCGGAGCAACTAAGGCGCAGCTGTTCAGAAGCAAGAAGCAGAAATTAAAAAGTGGGATTTTTACAACGTGTGCATATTTCCAGTAGCTGATAACGACATTATTGTATAGTGTGTATTAAATCTGGATCACTCTATTCTGGTGGAGAAATTAAAACATCATATGCTCTATTCAGGAGTCCCAGAGTACGAACTTTATATCTGATTCTATTATAGTATAAATGTTATGTTATTTGTGTCACATTAAATTTCATATAAAACGACTGCACTGCACAAACCCTCAATGGCTTTCCCGGTGGGATTGTTCCTGTAAATAATGAACAATTTCTGTGGACTACCTGTAAGTCAGTCCAGCCTGACCCCGCTGTCTGTCTACGGGTCATCTGGGGACCAGAACTACTACAACAACTACCACTACTACTACTGTCTGTCTGCATGTCTGTCTGCCGGGTCACCTGAGGACAGCAAGTCGTCATGACAGGCTGTGTGCATTGTCTCTATCAAGGTCTTTCTTCTTTCACGTTTTGTTTATGCTTTCCGTTAAGGTCGTCAGCAATTGGTTAAGGTTCAAGAAAAATCATGACCATGAGCCTTTTTTTTCCCCTTTTTTCTATGTCTAAGTAAGTAATGGGGACAACATTTATTTTTAATTGGTCCAGTATTGAGGGAGAATGCTTGCAGAACAATGCAATGTAATCTCTTGGCGCAACTCCACCAAGTATACAAATGTAATTTCCAGGAGACAGTTTATTTGGACAAAACTAACTCCATACTGTGCTGAATTACCATCTAATGACAGGTGATTAGATTAGCTAGATCACACACCAGACAACCTCCAGTTCTGCAAAGTGAAGCCAATGCTGAAGTGTTTTAAAACCTGCATTCTCTCTAATGTCCATCAGGGGGCGACTCCTCTGGTTGTATAGAAGTCAATGAGAAAATGACTCTACTTCTCTCTTGATTTATTACCTCAGTAAACATTGTAAACATGAGTTTATGGTCTCAATCTCTAGTTTCAAGTCTTCTTCAATACAGCATGATGTTCATTTAGTAAATGATGGTCCATTTAGAGTCAAATAGACCATAAAGCAGAGTATGCTTTAGGGCGGGGCTACTGTGATTGACAGGCCGCTGCCACTACCAGAGACGTATACGCCGTCTCTGTATCACTCCTCCCCATTCCAAATATGGTCACTTCCGTTTGAAAAAACAACAACATGGCAATGGAGGTAATCCAAGATAGCGACGGCAAGATCGCCGAACTTGAGGCTTCAAAACGTCAGTCCACAAACCAATGGGTGACATCACGATGACTACGTCCACTTCTTATGTACAGTCTATAGCACAAACAGTACAGTACAGTCTATGTACAGTCTATATGCACAAAAAACTACACTGGTGATGCCTCAAAACCTCTTAAACATCATTGAAAAGTCCAGTGAGACAGGCAGGTGCACAAACAAATAGCAACCAAAGTATTTTTCTTGGCCATTCTAAGAGAAGCTGATGATGTTTTATCTGAAGGTCTGTGACATGCACGGTAAGCTTCTGCGAATCCTCGCTATATACAACAGTGTCTCTGTCTGTCTGACTCCAATAATACAAGTAACACTGCACGGTGGCCTCGAGAGACTGAATTTCAACAAAGGGACACGCACAAACCTTCAGAATTGATAGCTTTACCAGCTTCGGCCTTGCTGTTATGGAGCTGTACGTGACCTCTCTGACCTCCCAGGAGTTGGTAAAAGAAAGAGAGTTTCATCATAGCATTATTAGTGTTGGAGTGTGTTTCTGTGAGTAGTATCTGATTGTAACATATGAGGATAACCTCTTGACAGCCAGCTCCGACTCCTGTGCTGGGTCACACAGGGACATTTGCTTATCAGCGAGACAGCAGTCAGACAAACATGGATTGGGGAACAGACTATTAAACCAGGGGGCTGGTCGCATCTGTTACACCGAAAATTCAAGCATGCTGAGAATGTAATTGCATAACAATCCAAGAACTGGGGCTGGCGAGGTGATTCAGGGTCCTGCTGCAACAGACGTGGAGAAAGAAATGTAGCTCTCTTTGGTCCGACTCTTATCTAACAGTATCGGCTAGAAGAAATATGAAATGTCTCTCTGTTGGACAATACAACTACATGGATCGTCTCTGAGATCATAGACGGCTAAGGGTGATATTCAATTTTATTTTTTGGGATTCAAACCATGAGGGCAACTGTGGACACACAGTGTGTGGAGAAAAAAACAGACACTGCTGAATAAGCACAGGGTGTGATGCCTGGAATTTCTTAAATCAATTTGCTTGTTATCGCCACTTTCCACTAACTCCAATGTAAACCCACCCGCGTCATTATAAGAGGAAGGGATGGCGAATGGGTCAAACAAACACAGGACATTCACCCAGGAGGCATTCACTAGTCACGTTAGTTAACGTTAACGACGATGTTTTCATAACCCAAACTAAGTGGTTTTGTTGCCTCAACCTAACTTCCTAATAAGACAAAAGTTTTTAAGCTTAGGGCCACTGACCTGCAGATCAATTCTTCTCGTTTTTGGGGCCATATCGAGTCTGTAGGTAGCTACTACTCGGAGTTGAAAAAAAGTACTTCTACCTCTGCAAGTTTAACAACTAGTTTATATTCTCCCACAACAATGCTCAAGTTGAAAATTAGGGGAAACAGGCACATGGAGGAGACAGCTTTTAAAAGTAAGTATCAGACATCACACAGGTCAACAATGCTTCCCGTCTATAGGGAGTCAAATCAAGTTTTGATGGAACAAGCGGTCTAACAAGTGTCTAGAAGCCTGGGTTGATCACACCATTCATTTTGCACTGATATCATTTTTGTTGAGCTAATGAATGAAGTTCCGAGCTACTTAATGATCTCACAGTTTACAGAAACGTATTATGCTCGTGAGGATCTTTTGATCATGTACAGTATGCGTGTGCTGGTGGCAGATGAAAGGTTGTTTAAGGACACGGCCGCTCTGTCACACACGGATAGATGAAGATTACACAAGACCCCAAATGATTAATGGAAGATCCACTTTGGTCTGCTTCATTAGTCCCATTCATGCTGTACTTCAGTTTGGCGGGCTTGGCCTGTGGCCAGGCTGCAGTTAACAGAGGCTTCTTAAGGTCAAACCCAGAAGATACTCTCTCACCATTTCCTACCGTTTCTCTTAATGTACGAGGACAACAGTGTTAATGTAATGGAGTTATAGCATGTTTATAATAGTGATAATAATATCCTTACAAGTTTTAACAAAGTTTTATCAAATTCTTGAGGATTAGAGGACCAAATATTTAGTTGAAGAGTCAGTTCACCCAAATCAAAAAACCCAAAACCTGTTTTCTTGACCAAAAAAAATCTTTTTCTGTAATGTTGCAAATTTAATCTCAGATAATTCTCTCGTTAATTTATGATTTAATAATCTCATATTCAAGTTTTTTTCTTTTAAATTCGTGAGTTTTTTATCTCGTAATTTACAATTTATTTTCTCTGAAAACTACCCCACATCTACCCCACATCTACATTACATTACATTACATCTACATTACATTACATCTACATTACATTACATCTACATTACATTACATTACATTACATTACATTACATCTACATTACATTACATTACATTACATTACATTACATTACATTACATCTACATCTACATTACATTACATAATTATTTTTTTTACTTTTTTGAATGGCCATGAAACACCATCAAACTAAGTCTAGGCTGTGCCGACTAAGAACACACTTAGTCTGAAGTAAAGAAAGCTGAGTGTTAATTCTAATTCCTTTTTACTCAATTAACTGAGCTGACAACATCACCGGTGCATATCGTCCTCTACCTTCATAGGTAGAGAGCATAAATACCTAACTAAATAACTTCTTGTTTTTCTTTCTTTTTGAAGGAATTATCCAGTAGGTAATTTGCCACAGAGATAAAAATAACATTTGAAAGTGTGAAATGATGCACAAAATGACTGGCAAAAGCCAAAGCAAACAGAGGTAGACTGAAGGCGTCGTTTGTCACGTCCTTGTCGGATTTTGGCTCCGTGTCGCGCCGACCCCCAGCCGCAGTGTGACAAATCTGAGGGGCTTAATCTGGCTATGCATCAACTCTAGTGTGGAGAGGCCGGACGCACAGACAGACGGGCGGGATGAGGGGCAGAGGTGGTGACAGACGGACAGACTCATACACCACTGGGAGAGTGGAAAAGAGAAAAGAGAATGTAGTTGATCGGCAACACGGAAGGTAGAAAAAGCGGTCTCAACAGCTGCAACTTTAAATCTGACAGGTGGCTGCTCTAATCTAGTTTAACTTTTAACAGCCACAACAAAGAAAAAGGCTGCAGAGATTAAGAGCAAAGAAAAAAGAAAATAGTGTACCGGTAAACAAAGAGTAAGCGGTTATACTACAGGCTGTGTGTGTTGTGTGGACGACTCCAGATAGGCCTTCATCTGACAGCCAAGCTCAAAAACACAAGGACTATAAAGAGAGAAGAGCCATCAAGCAAAATTAGGCTACACTTCCACAAAGAGACGGCTGATCAAAGGCCCGTCCTCGAGGGCTCTCCCAGGATTCGCTTTAAACGTCTCCCGATGTGCCGTTAAGTACAGCCGAACTGATTGGTTCGCTGTCCTGACCGAGCATCAAAAAACCCAGACAAAAGATGGGAGAAAAAGACCGGAGGGATCAGGAGAAAAATCCAAACAGAGATTGTCTGTAGGCATAAACACTGGGCTCATGCATATATGATGTCATTTTAGTGAGCAAAAAAATCAAACAAGAGATGTAAGAGTGGACGTTAAGTGATGCGCTTCAGAGGGGCCTGGCTGACATCACACTTTGTTAAATAGCCACCAGCACAGGCCTGCTTGTGCTGATGCTGTTAACGACTGTGGCTAAGTGGATAGCAGGGCTGTCTTTCAATCAGAGGGTCGGCGGTTCAATCCACGGCTCCAGCTCTGATAGTCGCATGTCGATGCGACACTTAACCCCAAAATTGCTCCCGTAGTTGTGTAGAATACGGTGTAGAATTGTGATAGACTCTGAATTGTAAGTTGCTTTCGCTAAAAGTGTCTGCTAAATGGCTGTAATGTAATGTACTTCCACAGGTCTGGCTGCCATGGAAACACAGAACAGTTTTTTTCTGTTTATGTCAAGGTGTTGTTAGTTTAGATGAGTGAGAATGCTAAAAAAACAGAAAAAAAATAATGGCATACTGTGTTGCTGTGGATTGACCACATTTGCCCTAAATGGACTCTGGACCTGCGAATGATGAGCGGTATCAAGTCAGAAAGAGGAAGAGGATGATGAAAGTGAAGGGGGAAATACAAAACCGCTTCCTTACCGGCAGTGAGAGCACTCAATGCAAAGCAAGATGGATACTGGGCTTTTTACACCAGCAACAAGTCAGAGTGCATTACAAGTAAATGGACTACTTGTGTAGCGCTTTTCTAGTCTTCCGACCAATCAAAGCTCTTTAACACTACATGTCATCATTCACCCATTCACACCCATTCATACACTGAGGGCAGGGGCTAGCATGCAAGGTGCCACCTGCCCATCAGGACTATCTAACATTCACACCCATTATCAAACACTGCAGGTACAGTTTGAGGAAGCAATTTTGGGGTTAAGTGTCTTGCCCAAGGACACATCGACGTGGTCTAGCAGAGCCGGGGATCGAACCACCGACCCTTTGATTGAAGGACGACCCTGCTCTACCACTGAGCCATAGTCGCCCCATAAATGTGTCACAATTGTGTGTTTGTGCGTGAAAACAATCTTGATGAATTTACTGGTGACAAATAAGGTTCTTTACATCGCTAACCGACATAATTCAATAGGATTATGAAAAAAATAAATCACACACACACAGAAATCGATTCACAGATTTAAAAAACATTCCAGTATCGAACTAAAATCTGTCCTTTGATTTTCTCGACAACATCTCCAGGACATCTTTATTAGTAGTGTGTTATGTACACACTGTGTAGTATATTGACTATTGCACTTTTATTTTACTACCTATTATCTGTTACTCCGCCTAACGGCCTGCTGGGTACAGCTCGCTCTCCGTCGCTCGCTACACAGGGTTAGAAATTATGATTGATTTGTTCCGAGAAAAGATCAACCTGATCG
This sequence comes from Leptoclinus maculatus, assembly GCA_032191485.1. NCBI lineage: Eukaryota > Metazoa > Chordata > Actinopteri > Perciformes > Stichaeidae > Leptoclinus > Leptoclinus maculatus. The sequence continues at coordinate 21,747,507 of JAVDOI010000008.1, forward strand.
TAGAAGGGAAGTTAAAGATTGGAGAAAATGTTCCACTTGTTTCCAATTAAAATGTACGTTTATTCTGACTGTTTTTTACATACGTGGACTGTGATTAAGGGCGGACACACAAAGTCAACAGTTTACTGTTGCTTGCTTTCAACAGTACACTTATTACGTTCAGCTTTAAGTGTACGTAATGACATTATGTACATTTAAGAGTGACAGGCAGGAAGGATAGGGCCAACAACTGTCACAATCAGTGAACCTCACAAACAGGCCAAAAGAGTCCTTTGTGTATGTGCTTTTATCATTATTTTTTCAAATATATTTTCATGTTTACAAAGGCTATATGAGATCCTCAAGAACTAATTAGCAAGTAAATCCGGTCTCTGCACAGGCTCATGTTTTGAGCTTTGAAGTCAACCACAAACCATTCAAATCAACATTCAAAGGGAAATAAAGAAAATATATTTGCAGTGACATAAAGCTTTAAGGAGAGCAGTAAAGGCCGAACATAGTGGAAATCCTGTCCTTTGAAGAGATAAAATCAAGATAAAACAAATCATTTAGTTCAGTCTTGAATAAAATGCCGGGGTCTTTACAGGAAATCTCTGTAAAGACCAGAATCTTTGCCTCCTTCTACAATGAAGACCTGAATACATGCAAAAATACAGACGGGCAACAACCTTGCATGCCATTCAAAGAGGTATGTAGAGATGAATATGCAGGTATATTTGAATACAGAGACACACACACAAACATAAAAAGATCACACTAAGGAGCACAGCATGTGCAAAATCAGCAGCTAGAGGCAGCAGAGACAGTCACGCAACAGAAATCCATCTCGTTCCCTCTGACTGGAGAAAATAAAGAAACTAGAAAATTTCGCAAGAAATTTTGACAGTGTGGCTGCTACTGCCCGAAGACGTCGCAATAACATACACGCCAATATTACCAGTAGTATCATTGAGGTTCAATTGAGATATCGCTTTTCTGCATTTTAGATACAATTTTAGGGTATGATTGATAGTGGAGTCCTCTAAGGAGATGGAAACTGAAAAACGTGGCTGAGACACAGTTGATGTTTAAAGGGGACACTGGAGCAAAAGTACAATCAGACCGGTGACGTTGCTCCACAGGGGCCTCTGGACTTGACTCCTAATTCCTTCTCTTTATATGAGAAAAATCTGCTCCGATCAAACAAAGTATTCCCCAGTATTCCCCCCCCCCCCATCACACAGCTTCCACTTCCCTTGACCTCATTTTGCGCTTCACGCCACAAACTGCACTGGACCACGATGACATTTCCGAAAACCGAATCTTAACAGAGACGCCGGGGTAAATAGGTCGGGCCTAATGGCTCGTTCCATTATGCTCTAAGAGGACATTAGAGGTGACACTCTACATGAAGCAACTTGTTATGAGTCCTTAATCTCCCAGTTCAGTCTCTCAGCGGCCATAAAACTGCAGTGAGACAAGGAGCTGACTCAGGAAAATGAGTCCGATAATAATGCAGTTAAAGAACTGCAGCGCCGAGTCCTTTTGGAGCTTCCCAGTCACCGCGCAACGATCTCACCCTGCATTAATCAGCCAAAGGTCACTGTAACTGTACGTTAGGAGAAACTTTTCTTTTTTCTCCCTCAGGTTTTAATGAGCAGGGATACTCTCTCTCTTGCTCTGAGGCTCAGGCTCATTAAACATATGACCACTTTTGACCATATGTTGACATCAGCACCACGCCGCCAGGGATAAGACACAGTTTCACATTTCCACACGCTACAAGGAAAACCGGTTTACACAGGCTATGTCATGTTTTAAAAAATCTTTGTGTCTGTCGATGCGTAGGGGGCTCGGTGGATCTTGAACGTGCTAACTTGAAACACAGTGTACTGAGAACACACTGAGAGCACTGTCTGGCATCTTGAATGATGATAAAAAAAATCTATGCTCTTGGAGGAGCACTGAATCAAGAAAGGATCTTTGTAGGGTTTATTGGAGTAGAGCTCACCCCTACGTATGTCTTATGTCCATCAATATTCCAGCATCTTTCCATCAGGTTGGTTGGACTACTTGTAAATATTGTATTTTACTCCTTTCCTGGCCAGTAAAAATCTGATAGAACTACCCGAAGTACCTCAAAACTCTGTTGCCCAAGTACTACCTGCCTTACATATACCTTTTTGTAAGGGAACACATCGATGCAGAGAAAGTGGGACATTAAAAGCTGGACTGTGGAACTTTTATCTCTCCCCTCTGGCAGTGAGAGTAATTACCATATGGTAGAGGCCATTGTAAGGATGTCACTAGAACTGTTACTTTGGTACCAAGTTGATGCCAAAATTCTGAAAACGTGACAGCGCTCGTTTTTTACTACAGTACTGCTGGCACCGTAGGCACCGTAGGCACCTGGGTTCACAGCTCGAGACAAATGGCATCCCGGGGACAATAGAAAATGTCCCAGAGAATGCGACGTTGTGAACAACAAATCTCTGTTGAAATCAACATTAGGAGAGCTAGTAACATTATCAAGGAAATTAAATTGAGTTTCATTATGATGCATTCAATCCCTCCGGTTCTGCCGAGTGAAGTGTCTTAAAACGTGCATTCTCTCTACTGACCAGCAGGGGGCGACTGCTCCGGTTGCAAAAAGAAGTCTGATTGTATAGAAGTCTATGAGAAAAAGACTCTACTTCTCTCTTGATTTATTACCTCAGTAAACATTGTAAACATGAGTTTATGGTCTCAATCTCTAGTTTCAAGTCTTCTTCAATACAGCATGATGTTCATTTAGTAGATTATGGTCCATTTAGAGTCAAATAGATCATAAAGCAGGGTATGCGAAATCGCCGAACTCGAGGCTTCATAACTGCAGTCCACAAACCAATGGGTGAAGTCACGATGACTACGTCCACTTCTTATTTACAGTCTATGGTAGCATTTCACTGGCATTGGTATAGACTACTGCATTTCTGGTCTTTCTGGCCAGAATCCTAAGAAATGGCCAAAAAAAGCTTCTGCAGTAGATGCTCCAGGTAAAATTTTAAATAAACCTCTGCGTTCAAAGGATGGATTAAAGTCAAAGAAATAAATGCACAGGAAAACTTAATGTATTAAATGTATTCCGATCAATTAACAATTAAAAAAATGTAAAAATCTATAAATAGTCCATCCTAAGACCTTAACAGCAACTATCTTGGGTGGAACAACTTTCACATTTAAATTTACAAATGTAAATTTACAAGTACATTTTTGTCCCTCCTGTGAAGTCACTCTCCACCACATTCAATTAACACAGACTGACAGTAATCAGGGCAACATTATCACCCCCTCAAATAATCAGCAACAAATAAGTCACATTGTTTTGACCTGATTGCAGCTTCTCCTCTTTTTGCAAATCAAAGACAGTTTGAAAATGCCACAGATGCAACAATCCTCAAGTCCAAATTGGAAGAGCGGTTATTATCTTGAGGGACAAAGAACAGACCTCCTCATAAAATATCAGTATGCATCAATCAAAGCGAGCACAAAGCCATGTAGGCCTAATTTCTCAAGCAATATTTGTTTTCAAACATTTTTCATTCACGCTTGCTTTATTTTAAAGAAGTTTTTACTGCTTTCATTGTTTAACCGAGGCTGACAATACAGACTAATGATCAATGCGGGTGATTGTTGTTGAACATCAGTGTCCTGATTGACTGAATCTACAGTTGTCATCATGTAGATACAATTACACAGCTGACAGCCAGACAACCTATCTGTCTGTGGTGATGAGCACACAATTACATAAGTACGGATTACTTGTCAAGTATTAAAAGCTGTGGTAGTACTTTGTGTGTGTGTGTGTGTGTGTGTGTGTGTGTGTGTGTGTGTGTGTGTGTGTGTGTGTGTGTGTGTGTGTGTGTGTGTGTGTGTGTGTGTGTGTGTGTGTGTGTGTGTGTGTGTGTGTGCGCCAACTTGGCCAGTGTATCCCTAGGCTTTATTCAGCACAGTAGTCTGATCTAAACACACCGGCTAATTGTACAGACTTGTTTGATCGGTCTGATTCTCGACAGTCGTCTGTCAGTCTTCTGCCTCTTTCTGTCTGTTCACCAGGACACTTTCATTTTCTCTGCCCACTTTCCTTTTTTTTTTAATCTCCTTTTACCTTTTTATTTCTTTTAAGTTGAACAAAAAAATTGTTTTCTTACTTTGAGTGTTGGAAATACAAACTACAAACTACAGTATAACATTACTATGGCTATTGTCAAAAACACGCTGGAGCGTGTTATAGCTCCACAAACTATTTAACATATCTGCCTCTTTACAACGTGAAACCATTGGGAGCCCATTGGGCTGTGTAGTTTTTTATTTCTATTCATAAACAGGAGCTAGCTAGCTAGGCTATTGAGCTATCAAAGCTAATGAGCCTAGCTGGCCAGCTTATGCTTTACAAATTGAATACACGCATAAAGCAGAAGCTAGTTAGCCTACATTGCAAGCTTTCACTTAAAAATGGAAGCTTATGAGCTTAGCTTTAATTATTAATAATAATAATAATACTCACTAGTTTTCTTCATGTTATTTCAACACCTGCTGAGTCACTGACTGTTTGTCCCATATTATAGAGAGGAAGGCGTCTAGCTGCTAGCGTTAGCTGTCTCTCTTTCACGGGTTCAGACGTGGTAACGGAAAATGACAACACTGTAAGAACTCACTTCAACCTCAGCACTCACAAATTACATTACATTAGCTTTGTGTAACTAACATACAATGTCAAGAAGTACCATAGGGTGTGCTCAACTTACAGACAGAACTAATGCTGCTTTCTATTTGAACTGGGAAGTCGGAGTTTCCAAGTTCCCAGTCAGAAATTCTAACTGTAACGCTGCGTTAAGTTGGATTTCTAACTCAGAAAGCCGTGTCCTAAAAATCAAAGATGGCTGCTCCGTACATTAACAGTAAAAAAGATGTAGTAATATGTCGTCTATTAGCACGTCTGTCTTATTAGAAAGAGTACTGTTCAACTTCTATCTGTGGACATGTTGGGTGTTTGTATGCACAAAATACTGGCGTTGCTATGAACTGGTATAGCTAACCAAGGCTAACAACGGCTAACCTGGCTGGAGCAAACCACATTAAGTTTCCGACTTGTTGTACTGGAACGCAGTCAACTCGGGTGTAGCGTGAGCAACGGCTAACATTAATGGCTGCCCCTAGCTACCCATGTGGCCGAATTTAAGTGATATAAAAAAGTAGCCTATTTTCAGTGCTTGCCCAAACAGATATTGCACGACATTTGCATCAAATTACCAGTAGCATCATTTGGAACTAAAAAAGTGAAGCCCTCTGGACAACACCAATTTCAATTTCAGCTCAACTTGAATTAATTTGTTTCCTTTATTACCATTGTCTGTGAGCACAATCTCATTTACTCTGCCAACAGGAACACGTCTGACACGCTCCCTACGTACAGTATGGTGCAAGGAAGAAAATAAAGGAGGAAAGCGAGAGAAGATGAAGTGCTAAACTGTTGCCTGGCCCGGGGCTCTAGTCATACTTTATCACACTGCTATCACATCCTGAATGATGGCTCATTCTGTAGTTCCTTCTCAGGACCCCAGTAATGATACAGTATGTGTGCCCGGCAACAAATACCTCCATGGGACTCAGGCAGTGTGTGTGAATTCATATGCTCATGGTGGAAGGCTTCATTTACACAAAAACACACACACACACACAGAAAAACACACTAATGCACAGGTTGTCCCAGCAGTCTGAATCATACACGTCTCATATTACAAACATAAAGAGGGATTCTTTACCTCGACCCAACACATTCTTTAAACACACATCTCCACCGTCACACACACACACACATACGCACACAGTATATATCTACAGAGTGTCATTAAACCCTAACCAACCCCAGCTAGTATTTGCCCATAACAAAGGTTCATAGATGTGTTATTAGCGATAATGTGTACCTACACTGAGAAATTCCCACAGCAATGCCATAGCTCAGGGCTATCACATCGCTGGGTGTAGCTAAAGATTTTCATGCTGTTGTTCTTAGGCCATTTCTGCTTTGTGAGATAGCATGGAACGGAGGGAGATTAAAGAAAGTGAGAGGGGAGAGAAGGTTTGTTTCCACACCCGGGGAACACAAGACGGAATTTCAATGTCAAGCATGCTAGTTTAGAAAAAGGAACACTCAAACAATGGCACAAGCATTTCTGTGCGGAACTTGAAAGTAACGAGTTGATATAAAATATCTTGTATAGAATTTAAAAGTCTTGACTGATGTATGAGGTAAGGAAACACTTTGAAGGGACGTTATATAAGACTTATGGGAAATACACCCTCTGCAGGTGCAACAATGAATGACTATTTGAGAGATTGAAGGGGGTATTTTGGGATTCAAGGCCATTGCGCTTCTCAAGGGGGAAACCTCATAAACGGGATGGGAGAGATGTCGGGACATTAGGGGAGGGGCTGCATGGCTGCATGGCTGCATGGCTGCCAGAAGAAAAAGGAAAAGTATATTATACTTAGCTTCATACAAGGGAAGTAAAACTGGATAAGGAATGAATAAATCATACATGTGTTTGGTTAGTTCATTATGTCAAGTCTAGATTTTGATTTTGATCAAAGTATAACTAGGAAAGTATAAAATCTCAAGTTGATGGAAATGATTATTTAATTTCAGCATTTTCATGCAAAGACATTTTGTTGCAGGAAAAACAGTTTTCATTGACTAAAACTAGAAAAAAAAGTTGCATCTTTAGTCTTTTATTCCAAGAATAAATGCCCAGACTTGAGGCAACTTGATTTCCAACAGAAAACACATGGGACATGTTAAACAGCGCATCTATGTTGTATTTTGTTTTTCTTCAGTTCACCAATCAGATTGATTGCAGCAGCATCCTGGGCTCTGATCATTGTGTAATATCTGTGCACACTCAGTTACTTAACATTTAGATTCATGGCTGCCTGAACACGGAAGTATTTTAACACTGACTGCCGGTGAGGTCTCCACCTCATCACCAGTAGTGATGTTCAATAATACTCAATACATGTCCGCGTTACTGCTGTCACAACGTCACTTTTCTCTTCCTCAGCGTCACTTTGCCGTCATGCTGATCAGACACCTTGACGCAGCGATTACATGCCTCAACATTCCAGTTTTTATCATACATGTCTTTGAAACAAGGGTATGATATTAACATAACATCAATAGAATAGTCCAAAAATCATGACATCTTCTATCAGTCTCCCAGTAGACATTCCCTGTGGGAAGTGGAAACCTTTCTACTATTGAACATCAGACTAACCAGTTACTTCTAATGTGTGCTTAGTTCTGTTTAAATGATCAGAGCAGCATCCGCATATTCACATATTTAGTTGATTTCTTCAAAACAAAAGTCTCTTTGCTTATTTTCAGTCCAAATCGAAGCGTCTTTGGTGCTTTTTATTTTGGATGCGAAAGAGTTTAGTACCGACGCAAAACAACTTTGTATTTCCTCTCCTCTGTTAGCTTAAACTGAGAGGATAACAGGTAGCAATGAAGGGAACAAATCAGTGGGCAGCGGTTGGATGAATGTAGAAGATTCCACTTCAATCGAAAGCCACCGCGGAGGAAGCTGCTGATAGGAATCTGGTCTGATGATAAATGGAAGAAGACAAAAAGGTCTCTCGTCTCTTTTAGATGTCAGAGTACAACAATAGAAGACGGGGAAATGCCTCCGTGCGTGCTGCTACGAGACGCTGACCCAAACGCACGCAGGACTGCGACCCCTTTTGTATACATACTGTATGTACATTTACACACATGTACACACCAATATATTCCACGCCGAAGGCACGCTCGCAGGGGTTTGCAGCGGTAAGCTATTTATACAAACAAGCCAATCCCAGCTCAGACAGGGTGAACTGCAGCGGTATAAGAGATGGGGCTGTGGAGACAGGACGGGATAAACACTAACAACGGAATACAGAGAGGCTGCTGAAAATCTCATTAACTGTAAATTGAAAAACAGACTAAAAATGTCTTCCAGAGCAATAGCCGAGGCGGCTGCGTCACTTTTTCATCTTCTCTACAACTTTTGCCGGTCGATACCCAACCCCCCCCCCCGCTTTCCCTCGACACCGGCCCTCTCTGCTTCTCTCTCACACAAACACATATATTCTCAGTGAGCAGGTTAAACGTGTGTGTTCGTCTCGTATTTATATCCTACTCCGGTTTTACAGCGTTGGAGTGAGCATGTTTATTACTCGGGCAGGTCATTCTCGCTGGTTCCACTCCCAGGAGTGTAGCCCCATTCCTCTCTTTAATAAATCCACTCTCATGCATGTACGAATACGTGGATCAACAACTAAACACATGCGTATCTATTGATTATTAGGGTAATCAGCAATGAAACCTTAATGCCACATTGCATATTACCCGTAAAGTCTGTAATACTATACATGTGAAGTCTGAAAGCCCCTTTTTTCTAATCTTTGTCTGTGCGTCCTTCGCAAATGTGGAGAAGCTTTCATCTGATCTACTTCACATTTGGTGGGTGTACCGCTGGGCACCCAAGGACGTGCAGTGTTGAAGTTAGTGAAATTTGGACACTTGACACATCCAAGATGAATAAACTTTGAATAAACCAGCGAACAGCACTCGGGGGGGGGGTCTTTGGGGCACGGCAGACTGAGTTAACCACATTCTTCTTCACTTCCCTGCAATACCGGGAGCCAAGCAATTGCCCATACATTGTAGTATATTATTTCCATCCACTTTTGTTGAGGTCTTTTTTTATGCTGTTAGGACAGAAGTAGAGAAACGGTCACCTTACTTTTTTGACCTCTGGTTGAATTTCCGAGAAGACAGCAGAAACAGCTGATCGGTCATGCGAGTTAATCGTTCGCTATGTCAGAATGTATTCGTTTCCATAACACATTTAGCGCATCGACTCTTTTCCAACAAAAGGCCGAAACGCTTTTTCAGATGCGATACTTTGTGTATGGAAACACGGCTAGTGTCTGCTCGAGTATGGCACGTGGAAACAAACGATTCTGTCTTCACAGTGACTCATCACGTAACCAATTTCATTTCACCAGAACTCTAGTGAGCACTGCTACCTAAAAGTTCCTTCTCGGTACTGCTAAGAGATTAGCTGCATGTCACTGTTTAAAAGTGCAGCCAATGGACAGTCCTCATAAGGCAAAACATATGATGGTGTGTGTGTGTGTGTGTACGCGTGTGTGTGTCAGAGTTCCAACCACACACAGACTTCAGCGCACAGGTAAGGCAGCAGACTGCTGTTGTGGAAGTCTGTCAGAAGCAGAGCTGTCAATCATTCCTTCCTCTCCTGGTCTCTGAGGCGACCCCCTCTACCCCCCCTCATCACTCTGTCTGTCCGACGCTCCCTGTCTGACTCCTTCACACACACACACACACACACACACACGTTATCATGTCTCTGTGGGCCTTTGTCACTCTCCATTCTCTCTCCACCTTTCCTCCATCCCTCTCTCTCTCTCTGGCTGACTTTAGTTTTCACGACCACTATTATTAGTTTGACTTTTCCTCTCTCGCTCTATTCATTTCCATTTGGACGCCCTCTCTCTCTCTCTCTCTCTCTCTCTCTCCCCCTCCCCATGTCTCTCCCCCTTGCTGAGGTGTTCTGAGATGGTAGATGAGTCATTGCAGCTTTTGCCACTCTGCAGAGGATTTATCTGCCCACAAGGAAGGGAAATGATGGAGTGTGTGTATAAGGGTGTGTGTGGGGGGGCGCATTAAAGAAAAAGGAGTGAAGGATGAAAGAAAAAGGGGGGAGGATAGAAGGTGAGGGGAAAACCAACCTGCTGGCGTTATAATCTTTGAAATGGACCAAAACAGAGAAAATGCTCCAGACGGATATTTAATTCATCAAGGAACCCCTGACCCCTGTCGTTTTAATAAATTAAACATTGTTGAATGTGCCAAACAAACATAAGACTTTACTTCCCTCCATTTTGTTTTTGTCTGTCCTCTCCTCAGCACGTGTCAAGGTTTAGTCTCGCCTCTTCCTCCACTTAAAAAAAAAGACGTGTCGTTGTCACAACGACCAACTTTATAGCAAAGTGTCACATATCAAACATCTGCTGCCACTATAATGTTTGTGCCACCGGCAGGCTGGGAAGTAGTTAGGAGGAGAAAGAGGACAGAAGAGGAAAGGAAATGAGAGTAGAGGAGAGGAAGGGAAGGGAAGGGAAAGAACGGAAAAAATGATAGGAAAAGGAAAGACTAAGGAGAGGAGAGTAAAGAAAAGGAGTAAGGACGTGGAAGGATAAGTAAAGGAAAGAAAAAAGGGAAATGAGAGGAAATGACAGACAGGAAGAAGGGGGAGGAAAGGAGATGAGATAACCGGGGAGGAGAGGAGAGTAATGAAAAGTAAAAGAGAGGAGAGGAGACTGAAGTAAAAGGTGAGGTAGGTCAGGAAAGAAAAGGGAAGGAAAGGAAAGCAAAAGACAAGGAAAAGGAAGCAGAAGAAAGAAAAGAAAGCAAGGAGAAGCAAAGGCCAGACACACCAGACATCACGCAGAAACCCACAGCAAGGAGACAGGAAAAGGAGGGATGGAAGGAGGGAGGGGTTTGATGATGCAGGAGAAGCAGAGCCTGATGGATGGGAGGTCGGGATGAGAGGGAGGGAGGGAGTGTTTGATGTCAGGAAGGAGGGAGAGTGCGATGGTAGGGATGCAGGGGGAGGCGAGGAGAGGAGAGGATGCTGAGAGAAGCAGCCAGGAGGGAATTTATTGCAATTATTACACTTGATGGACTCAGTGAAGCTGCACTCCGTACACACTGTCTGGCTCCTGTTTGTGTGTGGAAGCATAAAGCCAAACACACACACACACACACACACACACACTGTCTGGTTGAGCACTTGTCTGTGTTTTCTTTAGCGAGTTATCGTTTAAGAGGGACGGGAGGACACGCAGAGCGAGACGAGGTGGGGGAGGGCGGGGTGAGGGGGAACAGGGGAAGGTAGTCTGAGTTCCTCTGACGTTTTCTGTCTGGCTACGACAGGGTGTCCTTCTCGCAGCGATGTATTCACGTCTGCTACTTCTCTTTCTTTTCCTCTTCTATATATATATATATATATATATATATATATATATCCCCCTCATTTCCCTCTCGGACAAAAAGAGAAGCACGTCTCAGGACGAACCCCGTCCTGTCAGAGCGGTCTGCCAGTAGACCGAGGCGTCTACATGCGCTTGTCTTCCTAGCGACATGTGCTGGAGGTCAGGGGACACGACACCGGGGGATCGGCCGGTCGACGTGTTGGCTGCTGAGGGTGAAGACATCGTGCTCTGTAGTTTGCATATTGACACTAAAAAGTAAGTTCTGAAACGATCAGATTGATTGATTGATTCGTCCATCGACAGACCACACGAGACGTTTACATGCGGTCGGGTTTGATAGCTTGTGATTGGCCGTTTTAAGAATACATTTCTGACATTCAAATAAAATCTCAAATGAAAGACGGCATACGTAGACGTCACTATGGGCTCTGGGAAATCAATTTTTTGTTTTGTTTTAGATGACGTGTCTCATGAAAGTAACTCAAATTACCGACTTTTCGGTTCTGTGACACCACCAAGTTTATATCCATGTCTGTCCAAAATGTCATCACTGCATCATGCTATTCTACTACATTAGAAATGGGTGAAAGTAGCATAATTAGCATATGTATTCTTGAGGTATGGCCAAAAAAACATGTTTTGTGAGGTAGCAGTGACCTTTGACCACCGAATTCTAATCAGTCCTTTAGGCGTTCCTGCGATACCGCGTTCAGGATAATGGGACGGACGTGAGGTCACAGTGACCTTTGACCTCCAAATTCTAATCAGTTCATCATAGAGTCCAGCTGGACATTGGTGCCAAGTTTGAAGAGATTCGTGCAAGTTGTTTCTGAGATATCACAAGAACGGAGCGGAGAGATGGACCGAACCGAAAACACGATGCCCAAAGGCATAAAAACAATGAATCGATCAATAACCTCCTTTGGAGGTGCGCTGCCTTGCACGTTCAGTCAAAATCTTAAAAATGTGTTGTGTCCATGGAAACTGAGCAGGAGACGTGGCGCGCCGTGATAAAACTAAAGTTCCTGCCACACAAAGAGTTTGACTTTTCAAGAACAGGTATGGGTATGTATGTTGCGACATTTTATTATTTTTATAATGTTCTTCCAGAAGATATTTCACACGTGATGAAGCACTTGAGGCAGAGCTCTTCGCTGTCAGCTCGATGCTGGCTAGCTATTCACCCGCCCAGCCGGCGAGACACCGGTTCGGCGTGCCTGCCAGTCACCCCGACAGACGACCCCCCCCCCCCCCCCGTCAGCCAGCCAGCCAGCCAGCCAACATATCCCAGAGCAGCAATGTGTGTGTGTGTGTGTGTGTGTGTGTGTGTGTGTGTGTGTGTGTGTGTGTGTGGGTGGGGCGGGGGGACACCGCTCCGATTTAAAATCCCAGCAGCGGCGTTTTGTTTCTGCCCCGCCGACTCTCCCTATAACCCTGACCGCTCTTTTATCAGCCCCAACGCAGGCTGCGGCGAGATACAGCACCTGGTGGAGGGAGGAGGGGTAGAGACAAATAATGAGGGGGGGATGGGAGCAGAAGAGGGAGGAAAAGAAAAGAGGAGTGCAGGGGGGGGTGTAATGGAGCAACTGGGGACCTCTTTCACACCTTCGCTGTGGTCTCGCCCCGCCGATGACCCTGTCATCAGTGTACGTGTGTGTGTGTGTGTGTGTGTGTGTGTGTGTGTGTGTGTGTGTGTGTGTGTGTGTGTGTGTGTGTGTGTGTGTGTGTGTGTGTGTGTGCATGTGCGCGGCGCCGCTTCCGACAGGTGTCCGATATTGAATCCTGTCACCTGACACACTGTCGTCTGCCGGACCAACAAAACGCACACGCAGCACGTCTTCAGTTCAGAGACGGTTTGGTCCCCGGTGGGGCCGCATGAGAAATGACTTTGACCGTGAGTACATATGACTGGAGAGCGGTGTGTGTGTGTGAACGCTGTCTAAGTGAACTGAAAGTCACATTGACTAGTCCCCCCCCCCCCCCCCCCCCCTGCTTGTTAATGGCTATTGATCAGCCAGGACAGCAGAATTCCCTTGATTTTCACAGCAGATCAAAGATTCCTTGAGCGAAACCTACAAAAGCGTGACCAAGGAGAAACGCCCAGCCTCTGGTGGTGAATTCAATTAACCCCGAGAGTTGGATTGAACATTCATGACCACGTTTGCGATCTGAGATCTGGCATGAAGCGGTGACTACCTGAGGGGGTCCTGATCACCTGTCTTCCTCTCTTCACCCGGCTGGCGTGCCCTTCCCTGTCTCCTTTATTTTGGACACATTTTAAAAGCATTAAGCGAGCCGAATGGCAGCTTGTGGTCGCTGTGAAAAGACGTCCCACTCCTTTCTCACAGTCAGGACGTACGCTATAGGGTGGAGCCAGTACTACTGGTGACACAGGTGCCCAGCTTAGTCACATAGTCATCATCATCTCCAGGTAATGTGCATCATTGTTACCACATTACAGGGCTGATGAAATAATTCTGTCGACGACATCTTTTACCACAATGACAAACAACTTAATTAAAGCTAGGGTTGGTAATCATTAAGGTACGCAAGATTGTAAAAATGATCCGACCTCAAAAAACAACAGCCCAGTGTTGCCAACTCTTTTCTAATAAATTGCTAGCAGCACAAGCTCCAAAAGTGGCTAAATCTAGCGAGAAGAACTTGCCAAGTCGGCAACACTGACAGCCCGTCCCTTCAGGCCTCCCTCCAAAGCCACTCCCCCAAAACCATTGGGGGAGTGGCTAAGGAACATGGCTTGTTGGTACTCGCAGCTGTTAAGCTAGCTTGTGGAAGAGCAACGAGTGCACGGGCAGAATACACAAAGCTAGACGGCCAGGTAGTTCGTCCAATCATTACATTCAGGCCCAATGAAATGATTGGACGGGCTTATTACGGTCCTGCAACAGCCACATTTGCATTGAGGACTATAAACTCTGGCTCCTTGTCATTGAGTGGTAAATCATGAAGGGATTTTAGTTAGTTAGGTAATGGTGCTAACCAGTGTTGGAGATCTTTTCGGAGATTATTTTCTGCGTGTTTCCTTACTTTTAAATTAGTCGAGTAGTCTGAGTTTAAACTTCCGTTTGTACGTCAGTGAAATTAGTCGTTAGGAACATCCCGAACTGGTACCAGTGATTATAATGTGTTCCATCCAGCTGTCTATTTAGAGTGGCTGTAGTTCTAGTTGTGATGCTAACCACCATTGCACCACTCTTCTTTTGCGTTATGTAGCTTAAGGGCCGAGTTAGCACAGTGAAGTAATCCCCGGTCATTTCATTATCATTCACATTAAATAACTACTCACACATTTGTCAAACACACACATTCAATTCTATCGTTAATACATTTAATATAAATTCATTTAGCCTATTGGTGAAATTCATTTTCAATCCCCGAAATGTTTGCTTGCATGAGCTTCCATCCACATTTCCTTCAGGTCAAGCTGAAGATATACAAAAGGCAGTAACTCTACCGTTGTGCTCTCATTATGTTGTAGTACGTTATTACCGACCTCTATCTTTGATTTGGAGAGGAAGGGAGGACGGAGGGGAAAGATGTCCGAATAAAGACGAACTTGAATCCCAACCTTTCTCCTCTTCACTTTATTCTCCTCTGTGCTTCTTTAAACCTATTTCTTCACTCCTGAGGGCCTGAGATCCTTTCTTAGCTCCTTGTTTTCTGCCTCCTCACTTCTCCAGTGCTCAGCCGCATTACTACCTCTGCAGTCCTCTCTTCCTGCTCTCCTCCTCATTCAAACCTCGCTGTCTACTTCTCTACCTCTCAGTCTTTTTCTATCCCCTTCATGTTTCATCTCTGATCTAAAAACTTCAATTAAGTCTCGATAAAGGGGCCTCTGTGTTTCACTTTGAGCAGCTAGTGTGTGTGTGTGTGTGTGTGAGACTCTATTGAGTGTGTTTGTCCTCCAAAATGTACGTGTACATGCTGCGGCCGGTAGCTCCCATGAATTTCGTTACATTTTTTGTCTTAATTTGATGTTGTTTTTTCGTGTTTATCCCTGGAGCACTTCTGGCATATAACAGAGTACACTCAACATCTGGAAAGGTGCAGCGGACTTTGAGACACCCAGTCAGACCTGCCAGACCAAACGGCACCAAACGGCCCCAGGGAGGAGAGCTAAGGTAACCCAGCTAGGACCTCAGGCTACTCCACTACCCAGCATGCTCCTGGCTGTCTGATGTTCGGTCGCAGGAAAATAAGTCTTCAGAGGTCAGTGACTGTTGAGTCCACGTCTTTACAGCTCGGTTTATATTCCTCCGGATTAAAATGAAAAGAATTGCACGACAGGAATGTACTACTGTTTTTGTTTTGTTCTGTTTGTCATGTTTTTCTTGTGTTCAAAATGTCCTACGACTTCATTTCGTTGCGTATCCCTGTGTTGCATGGTGACAATAACTGATCCTTGAATCCCTTGATTCCCTCAAGTCCCTTTTCTGTCTGTGTTCATTTTCTACTACTGTTTTTTAACAATCAGCAGCTTCTCTTTTCCTCTCCAACCTTTTCGGTCTCCGTCCTCTCCTCTAACCAAGGAGTCCAGGACGGGACGTGCCTCACGTCTGCAGCCAAAGCCCCCTGGACGTCCTGCTCTGCTGCAGTAAAGCAGCTCAGCTCAACCCCTGGCTCTGCCAAGGCGGCGCTCAGACTGAATAAATCACCTTTACCAAAAAAAAAAAAAAAAATGATTAGGGCGGAGGAATGCTTCAGAGCTGTCTGCCATCTCCGCAGAGGAGCCGATATGTTTCCCCCGCCGCGCAGAAATGCATCATATTTATGAAAGATAACCGCGCGGCGTGAGAGGGGAGAAGGCTCGCTATCAGACGTTCGGATTCCTTCTCCCGGAGTCGTGTGCGTCGACAGGTTCAAGTGTAGATCTGATAGGGCCGGGCGGGGCGGCCAGAGCGCGGAGAGACGCTTTCGCCAATCAATGTCATCATGAGCGGAGACGGGGCCGCATACAGTAATCCTGCGTGTGTGTTTGGAAGGAGCAGTGAAATGATTTGTGCCGCTTCAGGTTTTTGCAGCCCCGGCGTTATCAGAGTTGTCGGGCAGGCAGATTATCTGCTGCACGGGAGAACGTGGCTTGGGTTGGGAAACAGACACACCGTCAGGACGAGTGTGTGTGTGTGTGTGTGTGTGTGTGTGTGTGTGTGTGTGTGTGCTCCTAAGACACAATGAAGAACTCTTACAAAAGAGTTTGGAAGGTTTGAGAGTTGAGGGGCTGTTTGTTCTGCTTCAAATGTTGCGCAGTACAAAACAGATTGTGCTCGCCCTTTATCTGCTGTTTTAGGAGCACAATGAGCACAATTGTTAGTGTAGGAGACGCCGTATGGAAAAATCCCATGGAATCCCATGGAATCCCATGGAAAATAATTGTAACAAATTGATGGCCTAAAAAAGTCTTATCAGCGTTCGGTTGTATTTAGCTCCACCCTCTCTTGCCTTCTAGTTCCAGAAACCAAGATGGCGACGGACAAAATACCACTTCTTATATACAGTCTATTGTCAAAATCTAAAGGACTTTTTCTTCTGTCTCAGTTTAAATATGGACAGTGATCCTGGCAACTTTGGACTTCTAAGGACTTGGTTTCCGGTTGAGGACACAACTGAACTTTATTTTAATATTAATAATCTATATTTTAATATATTCGTCTCTTTCTTCTGACTGTCTCTGTGTGTGCCTAGTCTACTGTACATCTGTTGATTCTTGATTTCCATTCAGCTGCTTCTGCAGACGGTGCAATTTCCCAGTGGATATTATTCATAATTTATTTCCTCTCTCATCGACATGCCACACTACGTATCCCTGGAGTATTTTTATGCCTCCAAACCTCCGTCTAGCAATTTGTTTTCAGTTGGTCCCGTGATTCATTGAAAAAAAAAGCTTGCAACAAAGGAGGGATTCATGCTGGAAGGCCTATAGTGATCCTGATATGATCCTATGACATATCATATCGGTTCAGTTGCCCTCCCTACAGAGCAGCCGTTGTCTGGTATACATGGTTGACATGGACGTTTTCCACATGCGCACAGTCCCGGGTGAGCTCTGACAATAAGGTTCATCGGAGCGAGAGGAAGACATGGGACGGCGCCTGAAGGAGATCCTGCCTTTCAGAGAATGAAACTGATAAACTACGTCGGTTGGGGATAGAGGAGCTATTTAATTTCTCTGGTTCTCAAGAGCTCAACGCACAGTTTCAAGCCTTTGTGTGTTTAACAGCATGAGAAGAGCCGATGAATGGCCTATTTAACGAAATGTCCCCGATGAGCAAAAAGGGGAAACCACAAGAATGTGAGAGAAGGATAAAAACAAACCACAGCTTACGCACGCTATTCAAACGACCTTGGCTAGTCCAAAGCAAATCTTTGAACGTGATCATGTTGAAAGGAATGAATCTGCAGATTAATCTCAGTGTTACATGGTGATAAAACAGTACAGTGGGCAGATCTACGACGGCGTATAAGGGCCATTGTAGGTAAAAAGAATCATAGTTATGGAGCTGGAGAAGGGGGTGACATTCAGAGAAATATTGCGAAGATGAAAGTTGCAAATTCATGGGAAAAAACTCAGGTATTCTCTGAGATTAAAGTGGAAAATTTACGAGAAAAAAAGTCACAAATTTGTGAGAAAAAACTCGGAAAAATAGTTAAGTGCAAAACCCTGGTTACAGCAGTCGTCTGTATTTGGTTGCCCCTGGAGGTATTATGGTAAGGATGGCCTCAGAGCGAGGCGAAGGTCCTAAAAGATACATTTCCTTTCATCTTCTTTTATGAACATAAATAAATACTAATATTGTAGAAGTTACAGAAAAGTCAAAACAAACAGCTTCTATCTTTGACTGCACGAAACCCACCATTACCATAGTAACCATAGCTATACACTGATGCTTGTTTTAAGAGATGGTGGCGTCTGGTGTAATCTAAAGTTTTTTTTTTCTTATTAATGTATTACTTTTTGAGTTTTTTTCACTTACATTTATGACTTAATAATCTTTTTTTCCCCGTAAATTTGCCATTTTAATCTCAGAGAATATCCAAGTTTTTTTCTTCTTCATATATATATATTGCTTTTCTCTGAATATTACATCCTCGCCCGGCACCGTATTTATTTTTTCTTTTACCTACTATGGCCCTGAAGTTAAACTCTGGACTAATGGGATTTTATTTTTGTACGTTAATACAAAAATCAGACCTTTTAATAGTGAAACTATTTAATAAAGCAATAGTAGGTTTTATTGTGCATTTTGGTTAAAAGCATGTCCATTTAATTGAATTGTAACCATGCACTGCAGTCAGCAGCACACTCACAGATAAGTTCCCATCATCCCATTAAATAGGAATTCAGTCAAATTGAGCCATCGCTAAGCCCCGCCCCCCGCTGCAACTCAAGCTGTCAGAGCTACGTTACCATGGAGCCCACACTGTCACTAACTGCATTCCGTGAAGAATCATCTAGTTTTTCAACGCTACGCTATGATTGTCTGTGTTCGAGGGCGGGACTTAGCCAAGAGTCAACTACAACGCTCTGCATGCACAGTGCATTCTCCATCACATGTCCTGAAGGACTTATTGCATGTTGGTATCAGTGTGTGTCAGCCGATGAAGAGTTTTGCATTGCCAGACTTATCTCCACAGGGCTGTGTCAGCACTAAAGAACGGTCTGGCTGCACCCATTATCAATCTGCTATAGGGGGATAAAAAGGCACAGGCTTGTTTGTAATATCTTGAAACCAATCACAATCGCTCAGCACAGGAAGCATGCAAAATAGATAGCGGAAGGGGTGAGAATGCCGCGTGAAATATACAGCCAGCGGCAGGTTATTAACCAGTGGACATCCGGAGAGACTAGCCAATAATTCAAATTGATGGAGAAATGTAGAAGGAGAAATGATGCCGATCAGCCGATGTGATCAGCTCGGAGCGTGATGTCACAGTCATCCAGGCTACTTACTACAAGTGAACACACTGGTTTGAGATGTGGAGTTGTGACTTACACATGTAACCAGAATCCACTATCAGGCAGTACATAACATTTTAAAAGATGTAGTATTTCATCATTTAACAATAATCTTAGCAATTAGGACATTTTGGATGAATATTTCACATCATTTCCATAATTAGGTGAACAATAAAAGGTGTTTAAGGACAAAAAAGTCTCAGCGTAACTCAACTAAGTGTAGTTTAGAATCAATAGATTTGGTTATCAGCATTCTGAATGTATATTTATGAAAGGAACTTCATAGATCACAATGTGTTATCAATTCCTTACAAATCTCCATCGATTTGAAAAAAAAAAAATTGTAGTTATCCCAATGAACTATTTTCATTCATCTTTTCAAATGAGACACTTATTATTTACTAATGATTTATTTGAAGATTGCTGGATGGAAACCCAGTGATACAGGCGGTGTGTTGTGAGGCCATCAAGTGCTGTGTGTGTGTGTGGAGACAGAGAGAGAGGAGCTGCCTGCACTAAGAACACCAACCATCTGTTGGTCTCCACACCCACCTCCTCATCTCTGTGTCTTTCTCTCTGACTCTGTTCATCGTTCTCTTTTCTCTCCCTCTATGTCTAATAGGATTTCTCTCCCTGTGTGGCTCCTTCATGCCTTCCTTCTTCCCTTCCTCTACAAATCTTTCCTCTCTCTATGTTCGAGGCCAGACAGAGAAAGGTGTGAGGACCTCCGGGTCCAATCCTGAAGTGTCTTAAACCATCATTCTCTCTGCTGGCGAATCGTCTGGTTATTATAAAGAAGAGAAAATGGACTAAGAAGAGCTGATTGACAGATTTCATCAGACGGCAAACCTGGAGACTTAACTTTGCACAAACCCACCAAACTAAATCACAGCGTAAGATACTGAGCCCTTAGTGGGTGTGATCCCGTTGGGTTTTGCTTACCAAGCACACCTGACGACACCGTCACACCCACTACCACAATAAAGCCATTGTGGGACATATTTCGCAGTTATGTTAGAGTGCATGCATACGAGTGTGTGTGTGTGTGTGTGTGTGTGAGAGAGAAAAGGAACCATTCTGAGGGTTTGATTACAGACTGATAGTGACTCCTGTCAACTGTCAGCAGACAACAGGAGGAAGAGGAGTGTGTGTGTGTGTGTGTGTGTGTGTGTGTGTGTGTGTGTGTGTGTGTGTGTGTGTGTGTGTGTGTGTGTGTGTGTGTGTGTGTGTGTGTGTGTGTGCGTGTGTAGGTGGCAGGTTGATGTGGGAAATAAGAGATCAAAAAAATAACAAAGACTTTCACAGTTCTCAAATTTGATCTACGTTCTATAAGTCTGCATCCTTTTCCCAGTATGTCGGGTATTTCTGGTTGTTTACAGCTGGTGTAGTAATGTCTTCTGTCTGACCTTATCTAGCAGCTTTCTGTAGGTTTACTAACATAAATACATATTTCAAAAATAAAAATGTTGCTGTTTCAAGGCAGCTCTCTGACGACAAAAGGTAAAGAAACAAACAGAATCGAAGAGCAACCAACAAGTCATGTGCGTACTAACTTGTACCTGTGAGCATGAGCGTTGTGGTCATGTGAGTGGTGCAATGTACTCTAAATGTAAAGAGAGAATATATTAAAACGTATTAAATTAAAACATACTAAATACCGATCATTGATGATCCATATTGTTCTTTGATTATAGCAGCTAGTCTACAAGGCTTCAGACTATTTATTTTTCTACCGTCACAAAAATCATTTCAACCACTCTGAAGTCAGTAAACGTTTCCTTTGTTTTAGTCATTTATAGTGCGTTTCTTTTCTTCATAAAAACACACAATTCAAATACAATTCCAAAGTTTCTCACTAACACTACATTTTACGAGGGGGGGGGGGTCTGTACGGATCAAGGATCGACAATGTACCGTTACACCAGTGATGCTAACCCATCCAGTGCAGTAGAAATATGTGAAAAACAATTACTATTCAACTTCAACATAACAAGACAGAGAATAGACTATCTAATGCGCTATTTATCATGCCTCTGCTATTAAAACTATTTTAAAAATACCTCATCATTACTCCTTTTATGGTACAATTTATGGTTTCTGGTATCTTAGATCTGCTGAAAATACAGGTGGTGTTTGCTTTTCTGCTTCTTTTCTACCTCAGACAACATGAAAAGAATCAGAACCAGATCAATGCACGTCCAGATGTCTCTGAATATATTACGCTTTCTCTGCTGCACAACAGAGAGACTGCAGACACTCGCTCAGTAAAGTACACAGGTTGCTGTTACATCTCTTTTTTAAGTCTCTTGGTTTAACGAGCCCGGCATCACAAAGGTGTGAGACGTAGCCACAAGGCAAAAACCATGGATCAGAGTGACTTACAGTAAATTATGATGCTTATAATATAATGGGATGTGTGTTTATTCTAACACTCCAGGATTGACAGTATCTGTCACCCATGTTCCTATAATAATTAAGTGTCATAAGAGTGCTGGTTTAACACCTGCTGATTGAGGAAAGCAGAGGGGTTCTGTCTCAACCTATCAGATGTTGAGTGGTCTAGTTTCAGCTAATACACAATTTTGTGAATTTTGACTATTAATAAATACATTTTCCTTATTACTATTTGTTTTGTTTTAAGACTAGATGTGTGTTTCTGGCTCCTCTCCGGCGCGTCTCGTGCAGGTGAAGCGAATAAACACAAATGATCCCGAGAAAATTCGCTTGGCGTTTGGTGTGAACACAGCAAAACACAGATGAGATATTTCATTTACACAGCACACAACTTCTACATTATCTAATCTTTCTTCAAAAAGGTCCCGGTTTAAGTTCATTTTCACAAAGGTTTTGTAAAAGAAAAGCAGTCAACTAAAAGTATTCTCTTCGTGAATGCCTTGTGTCAGCAGCGACACACTAAAACATAGATATGTTTGATTTATCAATCCAAAAGAACACACGCACACACACACACACACACACACACACCAGGACTGCTCATGAATTATCAGCCTCAGAATACAAATACATTTGCTGGCGGGTCATGTCGATTGGGCTTATCAAGTTAAATGAAATCTTATCAGTGTACCTGTGAAAATGAACTGGCATTGCTTTGTGCAGCCGCAGCAGGTCTTGTATTTTGAAGGAAATGTGGTAGCCGGTAATCTAGTCGTGCACAGGAGGGGACGATATGGATTTATCTTGAAAACGTCCTTATGAGTGAGGAGGAGTGGAGCCAGGTGTGCAGCTCTGGATAGAAGTATAATAGTTCAGTGTAAGAACAAAATAGTTGAGTGTTACAGGCGGACATGCAAATGTAATTCTATTTAAACAACAAAAAAGTACAATATCAAATAAACGAATGTCTTTATTTCATAATAGCAGTTAATGTATTTCATGTCCAATTTAATGATAGTGGTGTAATCACCCTCTTAACTTTTTATTTTTTTTAATTTAGTTAGCTTAACAAGGCCCCTCATGCTACTTACCTAGCTGGCTAGCTAGCTAGACCGGGCTCTGCATCAAAGTGAGTAAACAGTGTTAACAGCAGCTGCTAACGTTAGACAGTTGATTCTAGCTATCTCGCCACAAGTTTCAGTCCAAAAAGACAGACTGTCTCTCCATGTGGTCGCTCAGGCCAACAGGAGCTAGCTACCACTGCTAACGCTGCTTCTTCACTTTGATGCTGAATAGTAGTCCGAGCTCACAAGCTCGCCTAGCTCGCCTAGCTAGCTAGCCGGCTAGGTAGGTAGCAAGAGCAGCCGTAAACTAAGGCTTAAAAGCTAAAGAGGTTTAGTTACTGTGTTCTGTGTTGTTGTTGTTGTTTTTACAGCTGCATGCTAGTTGGTTGATTTTTAATTACTTACATACCGTTATTGCTCTAGCTAAAACGTGCTAATCAGCTAAATGTGGTAGCGGTTGTTAAGCTTGCCGCCTTAAGAGGCAGGGGGCATGTGATTGGCTGAAAGGTGAGAGAGGGCGGTGACAACACAGTCATGAAAAGTGACATTACGAAATAAAACGTGTCACGATGAAAACTGCCATCGTGAAAGACGTAAAATCAGAGTTATTAGGAAAAAAATGCCACTATGAAATAAAAACTGAAAAAGTATTTTGACAGAAAACATTTCATAATAATGAGTTGAGTTTGAATAATGTCTTCAATTATTTCACAATTTGGTTCATTTATATATTTTACACAATCTATAAACATTGTTATTTCATTCAATCATTTGTTTCTGTTCATTCCATATTGAACATTTTTAGATTCCGTACATAATGGTGCAGCTTAAGGTATTTTGAACATAATTTAGACTTTCATTAGACACTCATTTATTCATCAGTCATTCTAACGCTTTATTAATCTATAATAACTGATTACATTGCTCCCATGCTATCTACAGTATTTTACTTGGCTGCTTTTGTCTTGGTTGAAAATAGAGAGCTCCACTTGTCTTGTCAGAGGGTGTAGTGAAGCAGCAATATCTTTTTATTTCAACTTAATGCTGAAGTTATTTGTCACAGAGTAACATCGTTGTACACGCCATAACTGTAATTGAATGGGGCAATTTAATAGTTGACTAAGGAAATAACTTAAACATTGTGCACCACATAGCAGGCTCATAATACATTTATCAAACGGCCTGTTTTCAAATGAGCTATCTGTCTGTATGATGACCAGAGAACAGACGTGCAGGCAAACACACACACACACACTCATCCTCCCTCTGTGCAGACTTATTATAAGTCCACTCCCACCCTCACCCTATAGCTGACAAGTAAGTACTATAACACACTGTGCTGTCATCTTGCCAAAGACACACCTACAACACACACACACACACACCACCTCTAATGTAGTGAAGGTCAGGTTTCTCATCAGTGTCCTGAGTGTGTAGACCACAGTGACCGCACAGCGTTGGACACACACTGTCCCGTCTGTACAGCTGGAGGGACAGAGCTCGCCAATGTCACTGAAGGGAAGACCGGCGATGAGCAGGAAACAACATTTAAAACATTACACTGATAGGACGAAAACATGACCGAACACACGCTAAATATATATGAACACCCCACGAACACGTTGTTAGAAAACCATTCTAAAAATATGTCGCAGAGGCTTAAAAGTCATCCAAAAATGCTGTGCAGCTGCCCGTCACTGCCTCGAAGAGGACGAGCAGGTGAGATTTCATACTGTGAAGTGCCTCACGACCCAAACATCAACCAAGGTAAAGCTTGAGAAACAGAGTGGACAGAGCAGTGAAATAAATGTCTTTTCAGAGGTGTATTTAAAGGGACACCTCAAGTTCACCTCAAAATCAAAAACACATATTCTTCCCAGGCGGCAACCTCCGATTCTGCTGAGTGAAGCCAATATTTAAGTGTCTTAAAACTTGCATTCTCTCTACTAACCATCAGGGGGCGACTCCTCTGGTTGTATAGAAGTCTATGAGAAAATGACTCTACTTCTCTCTTGATTTATTACCTCAGTAAACATTGTAAACATGAGTTTATGGTCTCAATCTCTAGTTTCAAGTCTTCTTCAATACAGCATGATGTTCATTTAGTAGATTATGGTCCATTTAGAGTCAAATAGACCATAAAGAGGAGTATGCTTTAGGGCGGGGCTTACTGTGTTTGACAGGTTGCCAGAGCCATATACGGCGTCTCTACGTCGCTCCACCTCATTCCAAATGTGGTCACTTCCATTCACCGTTTGCAAAAAGGCAAGATGGCGCCGAACTCGAGGCTTCAAAGCGGCAGTCCACGAACCAATGGGTGACGTCCCAATAACTACGTCCACTTCTTCTATACAGTCTATGGTTCTTCACCTTGTAGTGCTAATTATCAATCTAGATTGTTTTCATGCGAGTTGCCTAGTTTTGTGGGTATCAGCAGTAGAGATGTTTGCCCTTTTCTCATAAAATGGGACAATATGGCATTCGGCTTGTGGTGTTCAAATCACCAAAAGATAAATTTGAAAAAACTCAACGACAATGTCTCTACTCAGAAATCATGACACGGTTACTCAAGATAATCCACGGACCTTGTTGCAAGCAGTTTCATGTCGGAACTATGGTTGAAAGAGAACTGTCCGTTTAAGGATGGCTGGTCTTTATACTAAGTCACCTGCCTCTCTCATTTGCTCCCGTCATAATTGCTACAAGCGCTAGAGGTCGCCACATAAGGACTTTACGTAAGTAGAAAGACTACTCACCTAAAAGTCACGTAAGTGTCTCTCGCCACGATGCCAGTGCCTCCCGGTTGATCGGATAAGACAACGTTACATTTGTGCATGTAGCTAAGCTACCTAGCTAGCTAGCAAGCCAAGGTAACAGAAGTGTTGGAGACGCACATTGTGCGAGACAAGAGATGTAGTTCACTGAGCGGTTTCACACAAAACGAAACAATGACAATTCTACGACAAACTGCCACGTGCATTGACGTCATATGTGTTCTTCACTACGCGGGTAAAACGAGATCAGAAACGTATTTGTTTCTCGCCATGGACTGCTGTGCATATATCTTCAGACATAAGGTCCCATGGGGGACATCGGAGGGGGCGGGACTTCGCCTCCCTTTACGGCAGTTTTTTCGGTGAGGACGGCTTGAATACTACACTCTACACTGAGTGCTTTGAAAAAAGATACCAGAGGTCCCTGACATTACAGCAGGGCGTTCATCCTGCTAAGCTGATGTCACAGACACACGTCAGGTCACAGAGTTCGGGGCTTTGTGACGCTGGAGGAAAATACAGGCCTCCCTCCAGAGGACAGGGATGTGTAATTTACCAACAGCAATCCATTACCTCAAAATGCTCCCTGAGAGCAAAAGCAATGAATCACCTGCTGTATTATTGCACTGGTAACGGTCTCCCATTGTTTTGTCAGTGCAGCTCCATTGTATGAGCTGTATTGATGACAGTCATACAGCGAGCTGGTACTGCACCTAAGTGTCAGTCTAATGTAAAACATAAGGAAAATATGGAACGTGACCATTTTATCTAACTAGCTCTAGTTTTATCCTCGACTCAAAAACATCTTCAGTAAGACATGTCTTCATCATAGATGTGTGTTTAATCTATGTAAAATAAAGAATATTGGCTGATATAGTGTGAGTATTGACATTGGTTTCAGGTAGGGATGCAACGTATCACAAAACAGTTCGGATCGTATCACGGTTTGGAGTCACGGATCGGATCGGTATAATAAACATTTTTAGAGATTGCCCTGAATTTCTTTTTTTTGCCACAGATGCTGATTGCTGATGAGACATAATGGCCGACACCGACTGTGTTTTGTTGGTGTTTTGTTATGTAGCGGCTGGTATACAAGTCTCGAATATTCTCTTTTTTCCACCACCCTCACGAAAATAGTTCCAACTGCCCCGAAGTCAGTGTATACCCGTCAAAAGCTCCAAATGTTATCTTTTTATTTTGTTATAGTCATCTATAGAGGTTATTTACATAAAACACATAATTCAAATAGCGAAATAAAACATTGTATTTTAATTAATAAATCTTGGCATTAGTAGTTTTAATGATGTATTAAAAGCTGCTTAGAGCTAATGTTAGGGAGTTAAACAGGTCATAATTCCCATTCTAACGTCCATTTTATTTAGCTGGGAAAACATTCAAATATCTCACCAAAAACTAAATTTTTACAGCATTTGAACACAAAATGATAACTTTATAATTTACCTTTGCGCATTTTTACTGAGTCGAGCATGAACGCTTCATGATGTAACTCAATGGAAACTCCGGTGCTGCCAACATGAACCAGCTTTAACCGAGGATGTTGCAGTCTATGAGTTTCTCTACAATTCCAGCTGCCTTCAAGCGGCTGTAAAAACACAATAGAATAGATTGCCGACACAAAGAAAACAGTGGCCCCCTCCCGTCTGGTTTCACCAGACATCGCTCACCTGACAGCTCACCGGGGCACACGCCGAATCATGATGGAACAGCACATCCATTCCATTTGAGCTTTATCACTTGGAGTGGTGACCGTATATGTCCAACCGGGCTCAATCAAAGGCTTTCAGACTGTCGCCACAGACAATACTCTGCTTCTGATTGGCTGGCAAA
The DNA here is from genome assembly GCA_032191485.1 of Leptoclinus maculatus. Taxonomy (NCBI): domain Eukaryota; kingdom Metazoa; phylum Chordata; class Actinopteri; order Perciformes; family Stichaeidae; genus Leptoclinus; species Leptoclinus maculatus. The sequence goes on from JAVDOI010000008.1 coordinate 21,774,641, forward strand.
CTCTTAAAACTCAAACAAAGTCCCGGTTTAATCAGTCTGTATAAGGTTATATCAAGGACACAATTTTTCTATTGCATCTGTAATTTTAATGACATCTCATGCTGCGTTATCACTCACTTAAGAACCAGATCCATCGCTCCAAATGACAGCCAGCTCATGAGAACGGCTCTTTAAGCGCTGTTGATCATGTACGGCTACAGCTAAGTGGCGTGCCATCATTTATCTCTAGAAACAGCCCTGATGGCCATTTAGCTGCTATAGATCATGAGGATGCTTCATATAGCGAGAGTCTTTACATTCGCCGGGTTTGGTCTCTAAACTGCACTCAGACTGAATCTCGACCCCCGAGCTTGAACTTGAGCAGCGAACAAAGCGCACGCGGCGAGAGTCAGACGCACGCCGACTCCACACACATATCATATGGAAAAAAGTTTTCTCTTCAGTCTAGACATGTGGGCAGAATAATGACAGAGGCAGGCAGAGGGAAAGTGACAGAGTGAGAAACGGAGGGGAGGGGGGGAGCGAGATGGAGCGAGAGATAATGAGAAGTTAAAAAAAGGGGAGCGAGACAGTGGCAAACAGAGCGGGAGGTGGGCAGGAATGAGCGGAGAGAGGTGGGTGGGAATGGACAGACAGCAGGGTAGGAAGTGAGCTCTGCAGCCTGTGTGACCTACGTATACTGCTAACATATTAAACGTGTGTGTGTGTGTGTGTGTGTGTGTGTGTGTGTGTGTGTGTGTGTGTGTGTGTGTGTGTGGACTCGTGTCACGGAACTTTAGTTTGAGTCGAGTGAAGAGTCTGAAGACTTTTTACTTGATGACATCAAAACTTTTTAAACACGTCAAACTCTCTTAAGCCTACAGGTTGAAAAGGATGCTTTCGATAATGCGGACCCAATTCATATCGGGACAACATAACACTTCTTTCACTCAATCGCTAGTCCATATTCAGAGCTCAAACTACTTCATTTTCTGAGCGTAAGTTACGTGCCCTGGATTGTTATCGCTGCACCATTTGGTGTGTTTGTCTTCCATTCTCTGCTCTAATGCCACGGACGAGTCAGACAGGAAGAAATCCAACACCCACCACTGCAACATTTCTAATGGCGTTTTATTTGTAGTAAAGTAATGTCCTGCACACAACATTTTAAGTCACGCAGGGCTGCCGTCTCTTCAGTTGAATGGAAACTGTTTCAATCAAATTGGGACTTCTTTGCCAATTGCATTATTTGGTATCGAAAATTATGAATATAATATAAATGATTGTTGAAAAGCAAGTCTTTCTTTTGTTCCCTTTTGGCGGCTCAAAGCACCTGTACCGTAACGGCACGAATAGGAGCGCATCAACATTTGAGGCGGTGGCTGGCTTGACTGCATCTTCGAAGACGACAGAGTTCTACATGAGGTTGAACGCTCATCAGCATATCAGATACCATTATTTTAATAAATAACAATTCAGTACACATAAATATATGTATTCATTTGTTAGATTTTGTTGTACAACGTTAGGAAATCAATGTTTAAGTCAAGCCTGATGATCCGTCTCTTCCACACAGGGAGATGTATAGATTATTAACTAAACACTGGTATCAGATCAGTGCTGGGCTTCAGCTGATACTCAAAGCCCAGGTAGCGGTGTTGGGACTGAAAAGGTCGGATCTGTGCATCCCTAATTTCCTTATCTATAAAATGTTGACACATTGCATTATGGGATTGTAAGCAGAAAGTATTGGCTATGCAATAACAGCTTTCAGAAAAGATGTCCAACGAGGTATTATTAGCCACTGCTTTGTGTCCAGCAACCTCCTCATATTCGTCTCTCTAGTTTCTCCTTTGCTGTAGAAAAACAAATCACTTAGCAACAGTGATTTTAGCTTTCTGTTGAGATGACCACTCAGCACCCTCTTTGTCAGAAACTGGAAGGAGAAAATCTAATTTGGACAAAGGCTGGGATGTTTGGGTCGAAGTGTGGAGGGACGAGCGAGACGCACATTTCATAATCATTAAGTCTAGTTCAGTGACTACACTATGACCTACACAAGTGAACAAGAAGATGGTCTATGTCTGGATAGTTGTTCCTAATTCTTACAATAGGTTCCACCAGGCAAAATCAAGACGAAATAATGCAGGTTCACCAGAAAGTCCTTCAGCAACCAGTCTGCCCAGGCCGTACTGCTGGGCCCGCTGGAGGAAGGGGAGCCCAGAGGGGGAACCAGAACCAGGACTGAGCGGAGCAAACTGTCAGACCTCTGCTGCAGTAAAACAAGAGAGACTCTGGAACAGACTGTATATAAGAAGTGGACGTAGTGATCGTGACGTCACCCATTGGTTTGTGGGCTGCAGTTTATAAGCCTTGAGTTCCGTGATTTCGACATCGCCATCTTGTTTCTTTTGCAACCGATGAACAGAAGTTACCATCCAGCAGAGTGATGTAGAGACGCCGTACACGTCTCTGGTAGCAGTAGCGACCTGTCAATCACAGTAAGCCCGCCCCAAAGCATACCCTGCTTTATGGTCTATTTGACTCTAAATGGACCATCATTTACTAGGTTATATATATATATATATATTTATTAGGGCTGGGCAAGTTAACGCGTTATTATCGCGTTAACTCATTAATTAATTAACGCCGACAATTATTTTATTGCGCGTTAACGCAGTTTTTTTTATTATTAAGCGGACATTTTTAACAGAAGAACCGGGCAGCGAGCGGTGAACAGCTGTGTTTGTGTGGCGTCTCTTCCGTCTCTTCCTGTTTCCTTCACCTACATTCCCCTGGGTCCTAAGTCCCTCCACGTACAGCTTCTTATCACCCTCTATGTACCAACGTACATTTATAACAAATACTAGGGCTGCACGATTATGGCCAAAATCATAATCGCGATTATTTTGATCAATATTGAGATCGCGATTATTGATCACGATTAGTGGTGTAACGGATCACGGGTCGATCCGTGGATCAATTGAGTATTTTTTCTTCTTTTTTTTTTTTACAGTGTAATCATCATAGTGTGTAATACAGTTTTACTGCTGCTGTTCCTTTTCAAGTAACAAGTCCCCGAATATCAATGCAGAGTGTCAGTGAACAGATATAAAGCAGTAGTGTGTTCACGTGAACGGAGCAGGTTAAAAGCATTTAACGGCGAAAGTCACGGCGAGCGGAGGAGCTTCAGAAGCCCCCGGGTCATTTAAGTCACAAGTTTGGGATCATTTTGTCTTCCCTGTAAAGTATAATGACGGATAAGGGTGGTGGACAAAACCGTTACGGTATGTAGGCGTTATTTAAAAAGAAAGACATACGACAAGGTAAAGACTGTGACCGCTTTCACCACGGCAGAGTGATTCATAGTCCGGTGCTGCAGACACGCCCCCTCTGTGAGAGTCACACAGACACACACCTGGTGTGCCGCTGCAGGGTGCGTGCATGACACCTCCCATCTCGTTCTCCCCCTGGTGGTTGGCTGACTCTTAGTTGAGGAAGCGCTTGATTTGATATGTAGCAGAGCACGCATTTTAAATGTTAATATCGCCGACGATCACGCTCGTTTAATCGTGGCAGCCATAATCGTGATCGCGATTAAAATTCGATTAATTGTGCAGCCCTAACAAATACCACACATATTATTGTAATCAGCGTTGCATATGTGTCTGACCAACATACCAAAAAAAGCAAAAAAGTAAATTAATCATTTAAATTAGTTTGGAATATGTATAATAAGCATATCATTTAGTTACCGCTAAAAAAAAAGAAACAAACAGGACGTAGATAGGTTTGCAGTTTTCAAGGTGTATATTTCAAATTGCATCTATTACACACATGAAGATAAAGTTGTGAACACCGGCTGAATATCATTTTCTCATAGACTTCTATACAATCGGACTTCTTTTTGAAACCAGAGGAGTCGCCCCCTGCTGGTCAGTAGAGAGAGTGCATGTCACTCGGCAGAACTGGAGGTCGCCGCCTGGACTCTGGTGCTCGGAAACAATATTGCTTTTGTCCTCAGGAACCGCCAGAGTCAACACAAAATAAAAGTTCATCGTAGTAGTTTTAAGGGAAATGAATGTATTTTTATTTTTTAAGGAAATAAGTGAGGACTTTTGGATTATAATTCAATACAATCTGAGGTTTTATGAACAGCCATTGAGAAACTGTCGCTTACGTGACCACTCAGCCGTGGAGGCTGCCTCCTGACCGATGGACAGACGAGACGGAGAATGAGCCGAACACAGTTCCGCCTGACAGTGAGACACAGTGAGAGACGTGGAGAGGCAGATTTTGATATTCAGTAGCTGTGGATGTGTCAGCCTCGCCCTCACCAAAGAGCTGTGTAACCATGGCATCTAAAACCATTAAGCAGAGGCATCGTTACCTGCACTTGTCTTTCTGATTGCTTTCGATGCTTAACTACACTGTCGTTGATAAGACTCCCAGATAAAAAAAAAAAAAAGTTGCACTGGAGATGGAAGTCCATTGATTTAACATGACAAAGCTGCATGATAGATGCCTAAAGAGGGGGAGAAAAGTGCATTTTACTCCCAGACGAAAGCTAGCTTATTGCTTGTACGCACAATTTAACCCGGTTTATCTCTGCAGGTTTACACAGGCACACACACACACACACACACACACACACACGTTAACATTACACTCCTATTTACATGAAACACCACAACAGGTTCCGGATGTGGTTCCTGTTGAGAGTCCCCCCCCCCCCCCCCCCCCTCCCGGAGCAAGGAAAAGTGAAGCGGTAGTGGTGTGTTATGGCAGGGAGATAAGGGTGAGAGACATAGTGAGGGAGGGAGAGAGCAGAGAGGACAACGTGGTGCTGCATTGCAGCAGCAGAGCCGACCGATGTTGCTACTTTGTTGAGCCTCGGTTCTCTGTTTGCCGTGGCGATCCTGATCTGAGAGTTATCTAAAGACCCCCCCACCCCTCTCTAAAGATAATCACGTGTGACCCGGTGGAGGAAGAAGCACGCTTGGTGTCACACATACTACGGACCTCTTTATCGGCCCCAGAGTACGCCGTATCTCTATGTCATTTATCTCCCCCCCCTCCGCTCTTTTGAGCACTGGAGGTGATTATGATAACTTTAGTCGTGTCGCGCTCTTCCACAAACAAAGTTTACAGACTGCTGGAAGTAAAAAGAAAAGACCCAAGGTTAGACAAGAAAAGACCGTATGTAGCATTCTAGAGGATACACTGAGACGACACAATACTGGACGTCTCCAGCTGGAATTTGGGCAACCACTGACCGGTGAGACATTCAGAAGGGAGATTGTTGTTTACTACCACAAGGCCTGAAAAACAGCATCGCTAACAGCTTCTTCTTCTTCTTTCGTCCTTTTTTAAAAAGTCAAATCATAAGTATTCTCTCTAATCCAGAGCAACTTAATGCTGCATTGCTGAGAGACGGAGAGGGAGGGAGGCAGACAGAGGGAGGGGGGGGGGGGGGGGGAGGAAGGGAGGGAGGTGGAGAGAAGGGCAAAGCTGTGGAGACACTGCTGCATCCAGCCACGCAGCCAGTCAGTCAGCACAGACAGTCAGCACAGACAGACAGACAGACAGTCTGTAGTGTGCCTATGGCTGTCAGTCAGTGGTGCTGCTGCAGAGTGGTGCAGTGCCACACACTCAGTCTGTCTGTCTCTCTCTCTGTCTCTCTGTGTCTGTGTCTGTCTCTCTCTCTCTCTCTGTCTGTCTCTGTCTCTCTCTCTCTCTCTCTCTCTCTGTCTCTCTCTCTCTCTCTCTGTCTCTCTCTCTCTCTCTCTCTCTGTCTCTCGCACAATTCTTCGCTCTCTCGTTCCTCTCCTCACCATCCGTCCCTCCTCTTTAGCCGTCCGTCCTCTCCGTCCAACTCTTTTCATCCCCTCGTACACTCTAAAAAACAAAAACCTCCCGTCCTTACCTTCTCCATATTCATATCCTTTTGGTTTCCTATCCCATCTTCGGCTCCTCTCATCTCCCAGACATGCTCCTCTCCTCCCTTTCCAACATTTGCACCTCCTCTCCTCCTTAGATCTACTTTCATCTCGTCTAAGACTTTTTTTCCTCCTCTTTGCTATTCTGTCTTTGTCATCTTCCCAGTTCCTGTCCAAACTCCTCATCTCCCCCTGTCTCATCCACCCTCATCCACTCCTCCGTTCCTACGCCCTTATATTTAGCTGTCTGTCTCTTTTTTGTAGCCTCATAATCAGACTGAATTGCCAGTTTATTTATTTATTTATTTAGTTCAGGCTTTCGCATAAAGGTGCAAGGTGGGAGGAGCTATTTTGTGTGCGTCTGGTTCTAGATGTAAAAGTTTCATTTGGATTTTGGCTGATTAATAGCTGGACCACTTCCAAGGCTTGTAGGAGACTGTAACCTTCCTCAAATGAATACATGAAACAAAGAGAAATGTCATAGGTCTGACTGGCGCTCTTTTAATTACATGTGTCCTGTTCTTCTGCTATGGTTTGATGGTGCTGTGTTGTGTTCGCAAACTGCAATCACAGTTCAGATCCGTGCTTCTAATTGGTTTGTTCTCTATAGCAACAGCGGCCTGGGATCACGGATGTATTAGTATTTGGATCCATCTGCCGTCCCAAACCGACGGACATTTCTCACAGTTGCAATCAGCAACACAGAATGGAGAAAAATACACTTTGCAAACTCTATATAGGTGCTGTCCCATTCCAAATCCAACCTAAAAAAGCTCTGATTAGCTTGGTTGTTACATCACGAAACAGCCTTTGTAATTAGGGCTGCAACTAATGATTGTACTCATTACCGATTCATCTCTCCATTCTTTTTTTGATCAATAGTTTGATCATTTAGTCTATAAAAAGACATAACGTTTAAAATTCAACCAGAAAAGATCTCTGTGTGTCTGAAAGGATACGCTCTCATTCTAGTCCATGTCCCTGTCCTGTTTAACGCTTCCTCTGAACACACACTGTCAGTCAAGCTGTGCGATTAGCTCCGTTAGCCGTTAGCCACACATACTGCAGGGGGCTGCTAACGGCTAACTAGCTCTCAACCTACCGGCATGAGACGACGCGGTCGGCTCAGTTTGCCGTTTGCTCAGCGATAGATGTTTTAAAACAGTCAATAAGATATCTTCTCAATAAAATAAGTTTTTGAAAAGTGTGAAAGTCCTTGAGCCCACAGCCATAAACGAACACAGACAATGTTAGGCTGATGGGTCCAGTAGTATGCGAGGTAAGCCGTGGACAGACAGGCAGACAATGAGATGCCTGCACACACATGACGGAACACATAATCTCCTGGCAGAGAAATTGTCTTGTTTTTTGCGCTAAACCCAAATGTAACATGTCGCAATGATATAAAACAAAGGAAAGCAGCAAATCCTCACATTTGGCATTTTTGCTAGATTAATTAATTATCAAAAGAGTTGTGAATAAATTAATGTTGATCGATTAATCAACTCGTTTAAATCACTGATAAAGTAATGTGGGCAGCGGTTCAGAACTCTTTCTGCCCTCTCCTCCCTGTCATTTTCCCCTTTTCTACTCTTTTTGTTAGACTCCTCTCGCTCCAGTATCCCATCATCCCCCCCTCCCCACCCTTCAAAGCTCATCTCCTCTCCTTCCCACATTACTTTCCTCTCATCTCGTCTCTCCTCCGCTATTCTCTATCTCTCATTCCTCTCCACATTTATTCTGCAAAAAAAAAAAAGATTCCTCATTCTTAAAACTCTTGCCTCGTTCCTCCCTTTTTAACCCTCACGTCCCCGTCCCCCCCCCATGTCTTCCTCTCCTCTTCACAGAGCCGCTCTCATCTCGTCTGCTGAAACACTCTCTCCTCTCCTCTCCCAGGGCAGGGATCAACCACAGCCCATTTCACACATGACAGAGTGTGCTGTATGCCAGTGATGTATGTATGCTGCTAGAGGTGGCGCTGCTGATGGGTAGCAATGGAGATAGGGTAATGAGCAGGGAGCCCTGTGTGTGTGTGTGTGTGTGTGTGTGTGTGTGTCTCGTTGACGGCCAACCGAGCTGACTGGGGTCTGTCTGAATTTCAATTCGCTCTTCCAAATAAACGCATTAAGATTCCACTCATACGTTCAGAAATATTCTCAAGAAAAAGAAAAAAAAAAAGAAGAAGATTCAGGAATCCTCCTCTCCCTTCTGACTGGATTGAAACACCGCACAGAGCTATCGATACGCTCATTCATCCAAGAGAGAGCAAGTAAGGAGTCATAAAGCTGCAAGAGAGAAAGAGGGTAGGAGACGAAAAAAGGAAAGAAGTGAGGGAGAGCAAACATTCCTTTTCTTTATAGCGGGGCAGGAGGTGAAGACAGAGAGTGGGGGGGCGATCACACATGACTCAAACGGATCAGTTCTGCTACAGGTGTGAAAAGACACCTTTGAATCTCTGTTCAATGGCTGGAAAAGCGTTTGTGTGTGTGTGTGTGTGTGTGTGTGTGTGTGTGTGTGTGTGTGTGTGTGTGTGTCTGTGAAATGTGTTTGTGTTTGAGAGTGTGAGCAGACGGCGTTGAAACCCTCGGATTGATTCTGTTCCTGTGTCGAGTGAGAAAGACAAAAGTGTTCGAGGGGCCGGTGGTGATTTGACAGCGCTGACAATTCGCTCAGGTCTTCTTACTGCCGAGTCCTTGAACTGGAGCTCATCTGTACGCTGCACCACGGATCTGCTGCTGAAAAGATTTCTGCTGGCTGTGGTCGACACCAAAAGTGGTATTGGACGTGCTTTCCGTGTGTGTCCAGACATGAGAACACTTAAACCACGCTTCAATAAGCCTGGATCCTACAACCAAACTGCATTGTGGACTAGAAGTGAAGCTGCGTTTACAGCCTCCATAATGAAGTAGATCGATATTCAAATTTATTCATAGGCAATAAAAGATTATATTGCAAAATCAATACGACAGTCAGAGATATACAACTACAAAACCACTAGACATGAGAAGCCTGTTATTACTCAACCTCTCTCTGAAGCCATTGCCTCAAACAACTACGGGGGGGGGGGGGGGGGGGGGGGTTTAGCGGACAGCCAATATCTGTGTGATATTTGTTGTGACTGTCAGACACTCAGTGGCAAAATTTTGTCCGTCGCCCATCTTGGGTTTTTGCAACCCATGAGCGGGAAGTGACTGCGGAGGAGTGACGAAAAGGACGTGGTTACGGCTCTGGTTGCAACGTGACAATCACAGTAAGCCCGCCCTAAAGCATACCCTGCTTTATGGTCTATTTCAGTGGTTCTCAACTGGTCTGGCTGTGGGACCCACCATCACCCGGTAATGACAAGCCGCAACCCAAATTTTCAACTTCTCAAATGTATTTAATGTAAAGATGGTGCAGTTTGAACCTGAGCTGAAAATGTCCTCTGCGGTCGTAGTATAGGGAGCTCTCTGGTGCAGATAAATTGTTCCTGTAAGTCCCCGTCCCACACACGTTTCACGTAAACGAGTAAAACTGCTTCGTTTGTTATGTCTGTAGATTCGTCCACTTGTAATGCAAAATGTCCACTTGCCTTAATTCGAGCTGTGGTCTGTTGTTTGATGTCATCCGACATGTCTTCAATTCGTCTACTTATAGTGTCATTTGACAGAGGTATAGTTTTCAGTTGATCCAACAAATGCCGCTTCAGTTTTGACGGCTTCATGCTTTCTTGTGCCAGAACCTCGCTGCACAAAACACACTGAGGTTTTTGCCCTCTTTTGTCCTCAATGTAAGAAAATCCATATCTCATGTAGTCTGTGTCGTACTTGCGTTTCGCTCTATTAGCATGAAAACAAACTGCGTGGGTGTTCTTCTATACCAGGGGTATTCAAGTACATTTCCAAAAGGTCCAGATTGAGAAAATCTTCTTGTGCAAAGGTCCGGAACATTACAATAATATCTAACTTGCACTATTCAGTGCCATATATATATATTCAAGAAGTCTAGTAGTAGTAACGTCTCTGTGTAGTCAACAACTGTCAAATCAAATAAAGAAAGTACACATCAATTATATTTTAACAATTATTATTCTCAGTTTTCAAATTTAACTGGATGGATTATAAATAATACATAGAAATACATAAATAAATGTTCTTCTCATTTCAAGTAAAATAACGGCTGGATTAAAGAATAAATTACGTAACAGAATTCATTTTAGAAAAAATATATTTCACTGAATTGTCGTGCAGCTTTAAATTCAGTTCATTCAGGGTGAAGTGAAAAAGCCACAATATTATGTTTTTCTCATCTTCTAAAAAGAGAAATTGGTGTGGGAAGAATCCACCTATACGAGTCTGTCCAGTCAGAGTCTAATGACTCTGGTCTCTCTGGACATTTTTCTCTTTTGGATATCATCCTATGATTTCACTTTCACAACTCTAACTACATTAGTCCTGCTCTGCTATCTCTTTCCTCGTCTCTCCTCCGTGTGTCACGGTGTGTGTACATCTCACTCGAGTCAGGAAACTTGTCAGAATGCCCATATTTGATTGGCTGAGCTGCATCATGTGATGTGATTCACAACGCATTGGTCGGTGTTTTTTTTTTTGTCAGGCAAAGGTCCACGACCCACCAGTTGAGAATCACTGGTCTATTTGACTCTAAATGGACCATAATCTACTAAATGAACATCATGCTGTATTGAAGAAGACTTGAAACTAGAGATTGAGACCATAAACTCATGTTTACAATGTTTACTGAGGGAATAAATCAAGAGAGAAGTAGAGTCATTTTCTCATAGACTTCTATACAACCAGAGGAGTCGCCCCCTGATGGACACTAGAGAGAATGTTAGTTTTAAGACACGTTTCGGAACCGGAGGTTGCCGCCTGGTATATACACACCTCGTACTATATAGTGGTCATTGTAATTGTAGAACTCACATGAGATGCACAGCTCCAGCTGAAGTAGAAACCACTGCCACGGTGATCATTTGTCCTTTTCAGGGAGTTGAACCCCAACCAACTACGCAGTTGGACGGCGTCTCTCAGAAAGCATGCGTGGTATTACAGCACAGATTGAAATACAGTATGTGAGCCACACAGACAGGCATGTCTATGCTCTGAAGATACTGAGGGTGTGATCACAGCGGTAGGTTCATTGGCCCATTACCAGGACAACCTGGGATTGTAAACAACAACACAAAGGCTCAGAAATAACATGTTTACTGTGGTGTCATATCATACCAATTTAACTGCCAGTAGGGCTGCCAGTAGGGCTGGCAATATGACTGAAATTCACATCACGAACTTATCAAGATTTCTTTCAATGATAGATCAAATGTTGTCATAATTTACTCAATTAAATGGACGTGTGTGAGTGCTCTGCGGCGTAACGAAACCCTCCAGTGCAGTACAATGCACTTACTTTCACGTCTTGTTTGTTGCCGCAATTTGAGCGATCAAACCGTGACAACAGGGTGCATTTTGTTTATTGGGTTTCCTCTCCCATTCAGCTTGGATGGTAACCCAGTTAAATCAGAGTCCACCGGCATACAGACGAGCCTTGGCATGCGAGGAGGCGCTCCAGGGAAAAGAGGCCACCGGGCAGACAGGAGGAGCCAAGGTAAGAGGACGGAGAGGGGCCCGGTATCTTGAGCAGCACAGTTGCCCAGCGAGCCGCCATCTGTCCCAGGGCCGGGGGAGGCCGGGCCAGGAGACAAGCTCCCCTGACAGCATGTTACCGCCATATGCTGCTGGAGCGCGTACACACGCACGAACTGGGCCTGGCTGAGAATGGCGTGAGGCGGTATGGTCTTTTAGTGTGCACCAAAGTGAGCTGACCTATTCTGGTGTGGTCTGATTCGCAGGGTAGAAAACGCCACAGAGGAGATGACTGCTAAGGTTTTAATCAGAAGAAAGGAAATCTGTGCAGTGCTTGCCCCCATGGCTGGAGCAACTACCTGAGAGAGCACGGCTAACAGAACCTGGTCCGGCCCAAGCATTAGAAAAAAGGTATGTAAAATCAAACAAAGTTTGAAACCAACAAAGTAACCCAAACCTGGCCATCCACTACATCCACACTCAGCACTGAACAAGGAGGGCTTCGGTGAGGCAGGTAACTCAGAACCCAATGGTCAATGTAACTGGGTTGAAGTTGGGTCGATTTCTGGTTTTGTACAGGTTAATACCTTTGACTTTATGCAAATCAGCTGAATCGGCATGTCATTATGAGACGTACTGGCAAATAAAAAAGTAGCCTACACCAGTAACCTGTGCCTACGACGTCACAGTGCTGAATCCAACTTGTATTGTATTATCAATAAGTAATATGACAGGGCTCACCCGCTTCCTACCCAGGACAAGTACAAAGCCACGTTGGGCTAGTACGTAACTCTTGCCCGACTGGCCAAGTGGTCAAAAATAATCAAACGCATGGTTTTGACGATGGTAGTAGCTAAGGAGTGAGCCGTCTCGCCTCCTTCCTATCTCTGTGGAGGGTTGCGCATGCTCAGTACCGATCAAACACTATGTCGATGGAGGCGGGAAAAGACAAAGTAAAGACAACGTTTATGAGCTGGAGCCCAAGCGAGCATTTCAATTCAAAAGTTAATTTATGTGGCGAGGATGTGGGCGAAACTCCAGATTCATTTACCGAAATAAAGATTAAACATGACAATTAACTTTGGTCTTTGTTGTTATTTGACTAACCGCTTATAAATAAAACTATATCTATTAGGGCAAGAAAGAATTAACTTCTGGCAAGCGGATTTCAGGCAAATAGATTTCTGACCCACTAGCGAGTGTGTGGTTGAATAACTTGTGTGTGACGACGAGTATGAAGAGGGTGCTGAGTTAAGTGCGTCACCTAGAGGTAAAAAAAAACGGTCCGGTTTGGTGTTTTGGCTCAACTTGATATAACCGGTTTGAAAATGATGACACTGGCCCCAACGCTAAACTGAGTTTCTTCAGCCAAGCCGGGAGAACCAGCCAGATGCACACACGACGAGTTTGCCAATCAGCAACTAGAAGGGTTGATCAACAATTCACCACCACTGCTGCACTCTTTGGACCAGAGTCGACCGGAGCCTGTCAGTGTTCTGAAACTGCGATTTCCACCAGATGTAGAAGACCAAGTAACTATTTTCAATGCCGCTGACTGGGGCGCGGTTATAAGGAGACATGCTGGAGAGTTTTTTGACTCAAAGCGGGGACAGTGCAGCTGCAGTTTTATTGTCCAATGTGGATTTAGGAGAAGAATTGTCCGGTCTCACGAGACAAAAAGACAACTTTCAGCACTGAACATGGCAACTATAATGGGTACAATGAAGCATGGCAGTACCATGCTATGGGAATGCTTCTGAGCAGACGTATGAACAGAGCCAAAAACATAGACATCCTTGAGTAAAGACATGTGCTGGAGCGGAAGAGATTCAGCTTTGAGTACGGCAACAAAGACAAACGTGAGCGTGAACCTGATGTTCGAGATGTAACCTGTGACGGGGTGAACAGACACAGAGGGACGGGTGGACACGCAGACAGCTGGACTGGAGGCTTCTGTAGACAGACAGACAGATAAAGGGAGGAGACTGCCAGGTAACCAGACTGCAGGTCTTATGATCTGCTCACGTCACTCCCAGTGTGAGACAGGAAGAAGGGCCACTTCCCTGCTCTGCTGACGTAGCTCTGCCTGCCTCACTCCCTCTCCCCCTCCCTCTCCCCCTCCCTCTCTCTCTCTACATCTTTCTTGGTTTATGTTTCTAATGTCAATGTGCTGTGTTGCTTTTTTATACTACAGGATCTTTAGGGGGAGATAGCTGGTCAACAGTAGAATGCCACATAGACGAGGTGTACGCCATCTGAAAGCTCTGAGTGTGATGAGTAATATGACATGCAGCTCAGCAGTGTGTGTCAAGTTGTTCTCGTGAATAATATAAATAGAGATAACAAATAATTCATTAATTGAGATGGATTGTGATAGTGTACAAAGGCTTAGAACATGATGATGGAAGTAGGGACCATCATTTACTAAATGAACATCATGCTGTGTTGAAGAAGACTTGAAACTAGACATTGAGACCATAAACTCATGTTTACAATGTTTACTGAGGGAATAAATCAAGAGAGAAGTAGAGTCATTTTCTCATAGACTTCTATACAATCAGAGGAGTCGCCCCCTGGTGGACATTAGAGAGAATGCAGGTTTAAGACACTTCAGCGTTGGCTTTACTTGGCAGAACCGGAGGTTGACGCCTGGTTGATACTATTTGAGACACAAGTTTTAAGATTTTTGACCGTTCAAGAATGATAACAAGGCTCTAAAACCCTCCAAAATACCACATTAAGACACCAAGACCTTGCGGGAAAAAAAACATCAATGCTGTGATTTGGAATGAAAACTTTTTTACATTTGGAGATTTCTGCAAGAATTGCAATTTTTGGCGATTGGATGGCGCTTCTGTTGTGGAAACTGCTCAGAATTTGTCAATGTAGCTGGGAGAGCCATTCAGCCTCTGACTGCTCGGAAGGTCTCTCGATTGTGTTTGCCTGGTTTTTGCCCAAAACTGCATGGGATTATCATAAAGCGGGCATGTCTGTAAAGAGGAGACTTCATATGATCTTCTCTCCAGCTTTAAGACTGAGCACGCCACAGACAGTACCGTCGGCGGGTCTCAGAGGGTTAACATAAACTGCTGCAGGCCTGTGATTAACAAAGCTTTACATTACATTAAGGCTGCATGGCTGCATGTTACCCAACATGATTGTCGAGTGAATAATGATATGCCCTTGGCACGAACTTAGTCCAAATCCTAAACCATGTGCGACAAGCGATGTCTGACAGATGGACGGACAAACGGGTCCTAATCCCGGCACCGCGGAGGGGGAGTGTGAATTAACTTCCGTCTGCTGGGATGACGTGGCTGAACAACATGAACACCAACTAGCGGCAGGTAGTGGGTGCCTCGTCAACGTCCGACGTTCATGGAATGCCGTAAAGCACAAAAACATTTGAACACACCGGATGAGATCTGCTCTGAAAACCTCTGAAAAGACAATCGTCTTTTACTTGATAACAAGTCTGACAGTGCTGCTGTATCAAGGATTGCTTTATCAGCAAAAAACCATCAGCTGTAACAATTTGATGTATCATGATTTACATAATAATACTTGGCGGCAGAGACACAGAGCGCTAAACAGATAGATGAGATAGAAAAGAGAGACTGCAGAAACAAACACAGAAAGTCAGATGGCGTGTGTGTGTGTGTGTGTGTGTGTGTGTGTGTGTGTGTGTGTGTGTGTGTGTGTGAGGGATATTTCCAGAGCTTGTTGCATGTGCAGACAGAGACATACACACACGGTTCCGCGCGACAGATCGGCTTTTATAGTCCATGGGATTTTATAGTGCACACGGTGCTGAAGAGCACACACCCCTCTGGTGGCACTAAGCTCATTTCAGCCTCTCTGACAGATTCATGGCATTTCCATCACCTCATGTGTCTGAAAGTGAGTGTGTGTGCGTGTTGTGTTCAACTTGACGCCCCAGAAAGTCCTGTCACAGTTGGCCAGGTGCCAACCTCAGAACAGTTGGCAAGACAAGACTGCAGTGCTCTGCACAAACCAGTGGCATCTCTCTCTCTCACACACACACACACACACACTCTGCAGAGGTGATGACATTCTTGTTAAAGAATAGATGGCTCTCCAGCACTGTAGAAGGTTTGCACCATTATTTTCAGTGAGTGAGTCACTGCTGGAGGGAGAGAGCGCTTTCATTCAATCCTCCGCACATGAGCAAGAATGAATACGTACTCGTGAGCTCATTACAGGAATACTTTAACTGCTTCATTCATTTCCTTTCTTTCCAAGAGTGAGATGAGAAGATTGATGTCAACGTTATGTCTATGCATTAGGTACAGAGTTAAGAGTCATGGTTACGTACCAACAACTCTAAATCTCATTGATGAAATGAAGTCAAATCTAAAGTGTTTAGCTTGTGGTCAAATAGAAATGTAGAAACAACAATTTGTAGTTTGTAGAGGAAGTAACGTGGTGTAACTGATTCTAAGTGAAAAAGTGACGGACATCTAGTGTCATCTCGAGGTTGCTTGGGTCGTAGCATTCTCCCAAAAAATCCAGCAGAGCCACCCGTTCAGGGGGAGAGGGCCCTCCAATGTGACTTTGAGGTACGTCGTCACTCCCGTACCCAGAGGAGATGAGGCGAGGAGACGCTAATCGCTACGTCCACACGAAACAGCACTCTTTTTGTATCTATAACCAAACTGTCCTCCTACTCTAAATCTGAATGCTAAGCTAGGCTAAACACCTCAGAGTAGAGCTCTGTACTTAACGCGTGGACGTGATTGATTTTGATCTTCTCATCTCTCCACCACCTCCTGAGGAAAACATCTGGATCTTTATCTACTAAATGTTCCACTGTGTTCAACAGCTAACTTTGTCTGTCTGCAGTTTGGGTCCCAGACAGGTAGCACACAGTGGGATTGTAGAACGTTTTTAAAGAAAACAGCTACCAGCTGATGCTGGAAACGACGCCGATGAGACCGGTGGGACTGAACCCAAACATCACTGTGAGCAAAAAGATGCTGAAACAGCCCGTAGAGCTGAGGGAAACTGCAGTCTGGTGATAACTATCTGTGGAATCGTCACTATGAGTGACCCTGTTCACATTACACATTATCATCTGTCCCATTATTTCCTGCTTTAAGTTAACAAGGACATTATAATTGCCTTGTTTTTGTAGTTTCTCTGCTTAAACGGCTGCAACCCAAAAAAAAGCACAGTGAAATTGTGTCCACACAAACTGTACAGAAGTGACTCAGCAACTTAAAACTCAGGAAGTCTACCACTTTAAGGACTTCGATGAGTGGACTGGCTGATGATGAGGCAAAAGAACAATTCAGCCAACAACACAAAAGGCTGCCTGGAAATGTGAATCTCCTCCAATACGCCGTCGTAATGACTCCAGAGTGCTGCTCAGCGCAGCACCCCCAAGTTAAGGATGAAAACACGCCCCGGACTCTTTGATAGGGCAAGAAAGGAAAAAGGGACATGAAAAGAAGGAGAGTAAAAGACAGGGTGAGGGACGAGAAGAAAGGGGGTGAGTTAGTTGCCGTCCCTTGGCTCTCGGCAATTAAAGCTGTGGATTCAGAGCCAGGGAAACTTCCTTGAAGGTCTTGGCAGTGACTGGGAGGCTGTGCCTCCTCCACGCCGACACACACACACCAACCCATAACCCCGGCTGACCTCCGTGTTATCTCACATGAACACACACCTTCCTACCTGAGCCTCCGTCGGCCTGCACTAACCCACACCGACCGATCATTTACACACAGTCTTCATTTAGTACAGCTGCCTCGTAACACGTCGGGTATTTTCTGCCTCTGGAGCAACATGAAGTCTGTGGGAAATAGAGTCAGAACAGCTAGCGCTGCTAATCTTCACGCTATTGTTGGTGGTCATTTAATTTCACAGGCAAAGTCCTTAGAAAGAAAAAAAAAGTACTTTCAATTTAGTAATTTTAGTATTCATTCAATTTTCTCAATTATTCACTGCCAGAATTAGTCTGTGATTTGAAATGAGCTGATGGAAATATAGTGTAACCAATCAGTTGAACTGTAATGTAGACGCTCATTATGAGAAGTTGGATTTTATTAAGCGGTAGCATGTGTGGCCGACACTGCAACATCACGACAACATCGGAGCAAGAAGCACAAAGAGAGCAGATTTTTAAAGGTGCTGCACAACCATAGAGGTGTTTTCAGCTATGGCTCGTTAGACCTCTGCTCAGGTTGAGTATGAGCTTAGCTTTAATGACTCCATATACTAAAAATAATTAAGTTGTTAAAATAACATCCCAAAAATAGAAAAGTGCACTCAGTAGTGTGCAGAGGTGTGTTTGTAAGCTGCAATTTGCATTCTCTCTACTGTCCATCAGGGGGCGACTCCTCTGGTTGTATAGAAGTCTATGAGAAAATGACTCTACTTCTCTCTTGATTTATTACCTCAGTAAACATTGTAAACATGAGTTTATGGTCTCAATCTCTAGTTTCAAGTCTTCTTCAATACAGCATGATGTTCATTTAGTAAATTATGGTCCATTTAGAGTCAAACAGACCATAAAGCAGAGTATGCTTTAGGGCGGGGCTACCTACTGATTGACAGGTCTCTACCACGGCGTTGTCCGGTCTGGGAGTTGTCCGTGTTTTCGTCTTAGAACTTGAACCCTTTCACAGTGCGTTTTCACTTCATAAAAGTTAATTGTAACATTTTGGTCACCTAAAATTGTCTTATTCAGCGTTCATTTTTACTTAGCTCCGCCCTCTCATGTCACATCTGGTTGCAAAAAAAACCAAGATGGCGACGGACAAAATGCCAAACTCAAGGCTTCAAAGTGTAATTAGGTACATAAATAGAAAAAAACCAGAACACAATAAAAGCGCTGATAGTGTAGACACGGACATGGAATCAAAGACTTACAGTAAAGCAGCTCTGAATAGGTGATGTTACGACCTGGCTCAAAGGCTGCAAGGGAGACAAGACGAGTGATAAAAGTAATAAATAGACATTTATTTAACGAACCAATAACCAAACTAAAACTACAACAATCAATCAATCAATCGATCAATCGACCGAACGAACGAAGCGGCAGCCGTTGTCAGCCCAGGCGAGTCAGAGAGGAGGGGAGGGGAGAGGAGGCGCCATGGTCAGACGGTGCCTCTTTATAGCCGGCACTTCCAGCAGTCTCAGGTGTGGCTCATCAGCGGCAGATTAACATCCTGCAACACAGAATAAACAGCAACCAGGACACAGACCCCTAGTGGATGGGAGGGGTCGTCACAGTGAGCTTTAGGAGACATAGCGAGGCTGGATGTTTTCAGGGCAGTGTGGTCCAGAGGGAGGGGTGGTCATGGAAAGGTCACCGCCGGTCCGGTGCTCGAGCCTGGATGGTGGACAAGAGGCGGGTGTTACGAAGCGTGGAGGCTGGGAGAAGGAGCCCAGCAGTGGAGAGGGTGCGTGTGTGGTTACGGAGGGCTTCGTGAGGGAACAGAAGGAGTTTGACAGGAGGAAAAGTCAAACGGCCTGCAGCAGACTCAAGGAAGCAGCTGGTGATGGTGTTGAACCGCTCGGCTTCTTATGCCACGGAGTTCGGTACGAGCAACACTGAACAGCCATTTTCTAATGTTACATCCTTTATTAAAAACAGGGGTGTGTGGGATTCGTTACAGAATGCCAGCTAGCAGATTTCTTTTTTCCTGATTTAAAAATGTTGCTCCTGTCCTGAGGGCTAAGGGGACGTCATCTGCTAATTTGCATTTATCTGGCATCAGCAGTCCCAATTTCAGAGTGTCTGCAAGTTTCTCCAAGTCAAAGAACTTTCTAATGCCAGCAAGAATTAAATAAATATAACTCCAATTACAAAAACATATCTCCGTATCAGATTTGCATGATTTGTATGAAAAATCTGTGTACCGAGACGATGTCACATTTCTAAGCCTCGCATTTGAGAACTCAGAGCCTGCATTAAACACTATGCAAGTGCTTACATATATAAATAATAAATGTCCGAATACATAAATCATACAGTGGTCTTGTATAAAGTGCAGCCAGAGGCACAGAGTGAACACACAAGGCCTGACGACTGATTTGGGGATATTTTGCGGCCGGAATTGCGGCACAGTTGGAAACAAGGTTGGATTATACGTTAGAATAGGTTTGGTAATGATCACTCACGACAGACCAAATCACCTCTTTCACTTTCCTTCAAAGGCAAGTGAGTTCTGCGACAAGAAAAAGTTGAAGTTCCGGCAAAAAGAAAAGCTTTCCTCCTTGAATAAGTCGCACAAAGCGGACGATTCTAAGAGAAGGAAAACCCGTAGAGTTCAATGACATGGGATGAAGACAGATGTGCCGAGTATCTTTTTATTCGTCCCTTCTTCAGGATGTAATGTTAAATTGTGTCATGGTCAACATACATCAGTAAGTCACCAAACTAGCACAACGACGGTATTCTGCACCTTTGAAACAGAAAATCCTTGACACCGAAGCAGCTCCACTTATTCTCTTCTCCTCTCACAGCCCGTAGTCACAATATGAGGCGCAGGTGTGGGGAACAAGAAGGAATCTGTCCGTGCGAATCGCCCCAACGGTTCAAGTCAAGTAGCATTTCATTTTTCAAGTTTTTTTCCCAACTGTTACAGGTGCCGATGGAGAAGACAACGCGGAGCAGGTGAATGAAAAGCTCAGAAACATCCTTGTGGTGGCAGTTTGTGTTGAATAATGCGCAAAGTCAACTTTTGTCTTTCTGTGAGTTTAATTCAAGCGTCTGCGGCCGGACTCACGGCACAGTCGAACGAATGAAAGACAGGTGCAAAATGAGCAAAGGACAGAGGAGAAGCCTCGTTAAGAGTGTGTGTGTGTGTGTGTGTGTGTGTGTGTGTGTGTGTGTGTGAGAGTGTGAGAGACAGAGTTACACATTTTCTTGAACTGGTGCAAAAACAGGGTCTTGCAGAAGCGTTTAGGCCGTCTTATCTTGTCCTGTCCTTGCACAGTAGCAGCTTACTGTTTGCAAAGATATCAAATCTCTCTTTACGGTAAAACGTTTCTTCACATTTCCTGCCTGCTCACTACGATGAAGTATGAAGTCAGCCAGGTCATTTGAGTGTCACGAGGTCTGATACATAATATCAGGAAATGTCCCAATACATCCTCCTTGTAAGACAAACTCATATCTGGGGGGTGTCGGTGCCCCCCCCCCCCCCCCCCCATTACCAGATTACAGATAGTGGCAGTCACTATCTAAAAGAGGCAAACCTCCTGCTAAAATATATATGTGTATCTTGAAATCTAGCAAAGACATTTGCTGTGCAAACTTTTCTCCTCAGCCCGATCTTTCACGTCACAGATTAAATGTGAGAATGAAAACATGATTAGTTCACCTGCTCACAGTAATGTCACGATCACCTTTAAACATGAGTTTATGGTCTCAATCTCTAGTTCCAAGTCTTCTTCAATACAGCATGATGTTCATTTAGTAAATGATGGTCCATTTAGAGTCAAATAGACCATAAAGCAGGGGATGCTTTAGGGCGGGGCTTACTGTGATTGACAGGTCGCTGCTGCTACCAGAGACGTATACGGCGTCTACGTCACTCCTCAGTCCAAATATGGTCACTTCTTTTCCTTGGTTGCAAAAAAAACAACATGGCGACAACCGTAATCCAAGATGACGAAATCGCTGAACTTGAGCCTTCAAAACATCAGTCCACAAACCAATGTGTGACGTCACCATGACTACGTCCACTTGTTATATACAGTCTGTGGTAAAAGTCAGCGACATTTCCACTTCTGAATTGTATAGTTTTCAAAGAGATTCATCGTCTGCTGTGCTGTAAAAGAGCATGTAAATGATAATGAGTGAATTAAACATATGTATTATATCACATTACAGAATGAATTAATATAAAATCTTATCATACAGTCCTTGTTAAAAACCCAAGTGCAGTTCAGACCCCCTCTAAGGCTGAATGTGTTAAACTTTTCTGGCCCATGAGCCAGATTTAATCACCCGAGTCTCACCCTGGGACCCCGGGCTCATTAGAATGCACCGGTAAAACTCGTTGTGTCACCAGAGTCAGGTCGTCTGTCAGGCTCCTGGTTTTAACAAACCTCTGCGCTAGACTGCGAGCCGGAGAGGCACCGTCTGCTGCTGGATTCCCTGCGAGTTCAGACGGAGTTCACTCCACCTTCAGACCCGGTCACCGTCTGCATCAATAATACAGAGACCACAGCCTGCTAACATCTCAGCCTTTAGCGAGAGGTCTGCCCGACAACACAGCGCTGAAACAAAGGCAGGCTGAAGACGTCTCGGACCGGCACCATGAGAACAAGAGCGCTAAGGCCGGGGCTATTTTAGGACACACACACACACACACACACACACACACACACACACACACACACACACACACACACACACACACACACACACACACACACACACACACACACACACACACACACACACACACACACACACACACACACACACACACACACACACACACACACACACACACACACACACACACACACACACACACACACACACACACACAGAAGCACACTCTGCAGCAGTAGAACACCCCGTCGTGCACACACACAGATGAATGGATGAGTGTGCAGCATGTACACACACATGCAGACACAATCAGGAGTGTGATTGTTTTCCATGTGAGCAGCCTCTGTAGCCTAATAGTCTACTGAGTTGACCCTTAAGCCCCTCCCCCGTTGACAGGTCGCGACCACTACCAGAGCTGTATATGGCGTCTTTATGTCACTTGCCCACAGTCCTAATATGGGCACTTCCGTTCACTGGTCAAACTGCTGAACTTGAGGCTTCATAACATCAGTCCACAAACCAACGGGTGACGTCACGCCGATGGCGTCCACTTCTTATACACAGTCTGTGACTCCACTCCAGAGTCATTAGAACACCTCTACTGTTGTATATCCGTGGTTGTTGGACCCTGGTCACAGCTGGTTGATGCTATGACTGGAAAGTCTGCGTTCAAGAGGCGGGACTTAGCGAAGCGTCAATCACAACACACACACACATCTCTAAATACCTCTAACTATCTCAAAACGATTCAGGAATCGAGGACGGCGTTCACGATGCAACTGTGGAAACTATATATATCTTTTATAGTCTTAAATGAGATTCATAGTAAATGTTTAATTTGAGTCAAATGACGAGGAAGGTGTTCAGGGTATCAGCATCGATGTGAAAAGGGTGTCCCTCTCTCTCTCTACAGTCTTTTCTAAACTAAATTATTAAATCACTACTTAGGCTTTGTGCTTGAATGAAGCTATGCAAACAAGGGTGAACTTTATTAAAAACATTCAAGCAGTAAGTGAATGCTGCCCGACAAAGAAACTGCTTAAATGTCCTCCGTGAAACTGGCTTAAAGAGTAAAAACGGTATCGCTATCTCCAGCAGCTTTTTTTCCGGTCGTTTCAAGGGCTTCTTAACTACTTAATCAATGACTCCATGCTGCAGTTTGTGGACGGCTCCTAATCAGTGTGGGAACCGTGCCGCCGTCAGCCAAATGCTGGGGACTTTGTCTTCTCGAGAGCTCCAATGCTGTGAGATCTGGTGAGTGGGTTATCCCAAAGAAGCAAAAAGGCAAGAAGAATGAGGGGAGTGGAGCGAGTCCTGGTGGAAAGAGAGCTGTGTTTTATTCATGATAACCATCGCTAAGACAGCAAACATGTCTCCCTTCATGAATGATGTAGCCCCACCCCCACACGTCCCACTTCCTTTCCACCTATGACAGAAGCATGTGCCTCAGTCAGTGTATGGAAACGAGATGAGATACATCATTTACACAGCTCTTTGTAAAACAATCACAGTTATTGGTATCTGAGCTGCTGTATGTGGTACGTGTCAAAACAAATAATGTAGCTCCCCCCGTGGGCCAGACGGCGTATTACTGAAGATGATCAAATGTATCTAAATATGACCGATATATAAGATACATTATCTCCAGAGATGAACACAGTCAGGGCAGCAGGGTACAGGGCCATAGTCAGGACTTTAGAAACACTTTGGTCAACAGAAATGTTTGATTAGCCACCAACAAAAGGTCTGAGTATTGAATAGACCCCCCCCTTATGGTCTAAATGTTGTTTCTCTTCACTGTTACATATATTATTCTGATGTACATTAAATCATTTCATTTGGTTTTATTTATTGGCCTAAAACAGTCACATTTTAAGAGTTTTAGACTAAAAATAAATATCAGAATAAACCTTAAAAAACCCAACATGTGTGTCACCATTGCTAACTCCTATGCCCATTAAATAATGCATACATGTTATTCCTACCCTCCAGGAGAGTTCAAAAAAATATTAGAAAACATGAACAACTCTCACAAATCCATAAATCCATGTCCACACCACTACGTTTCCAGTTGAAAATGCATATCTTTTGCTACGTTTACACTGAGCGTCCACACTAGGCCGGGGTTTTAGAGCACCGAATACAGATATGTTTAAAAACGCTCCAGAGGAAAGATTAGTCTGAAAACTCCCTGTGGAAAGTCAGAACCGCATACGTTTGGACACGGCGACGTAGACACCCGCGTTCACTACTTGATTGGGTCTTCACAGTCACAACGTGTCCTTCTCTGATTCATCACATGAGCCTTCTCAGCAATAAAACAAGCAACAACAGCCTTGATCATCGATTGACTACCAGTGGTTAATCTAACATGGATCCCTGATTACAGGCGTTGCTGACCTTCTATGTGACAGCTTGATGACATCACAAGTTTGAAACTTACTTCTCTGGTTTCTGGCTTTGGGAGAGAGGAGCTCATGGAAATAACATGTTGGAATTCATCATTTAGGTGGTTCTCCCCTTTAATATCATGTCACCCCCAAATTCCCCAAAGCATTACCAAAGGACATGACCCCAGTGTCCTGGAGCTCGGGCCCTTAAAGAGTGTAATCATGTGAGTCATACACTGTTCCATGGGCTGTGTTTGTATTTTAAGGTCTTTAAAGACCAACCCAACACACCTGCGAGTCTTATCTCTGCACTCCGGGATGTGTTGGGACACGGTGACGTCACCGTTGGGTGTTGCTATAGGTACGGCTGTACAAGCCAATACCAATGTATGTCAAAGGGGGGTCGGGGGGGTCGGGACTAACAGCGTCTGAAATCTGTAAGCTCACCCTATTTCCTCCACGGTAACGCTACATTGTGGACAACAAGTCTGAGAATCCTTAACGGAGGTTACTTTTCAGAAAATAACTTGCACATTTCTTTAAGTAAGGCAATAAACAGCATTGTTTTAGCATTGGTATCTGGCATCAACTCTCATATTCATACAGGCCGACTATTTCTACTATTTATAGGGGCTGAAAATGTAAGCAGTATGACTGATACGCCCGGAAAGATTTCACCAAAGAAAAGAAGAAGAAAAAAATCATCGAAGCTGTATGAAAGCGCCTAAATGTCGCAAAACAATTTGCACAAGCCATGAAACCCCCGATGGAGATGAACGGGATTGCTGCCGTCCTGAAAACCTGAGCGGCAACATCTCTGAAAGAGCTGTTCTGTGTTCAGTGACTGAGTGAGATTAACTCTCACGCAGGACTTCTGCAGCACAGAAGAACACATCATGTTTTGGCAAATAACTTCTTTGATCAACTTATCACGGTGTGCCAAGTGGGGTTTAAAAATAAAACCGTGGCATTCCTCCGAGGGTTCCCGTGCAAGCACTTTGATCTGCCGTTTGAGTAGCACAACATTTTTCCGGATGCATTCAGTCAGAACTCAGCAAGCTGCCCGAGAAGAAATGGTAAAAAAAATGGTGAAATTGGAAATGTTAACGTTTTCATTTCTCTGGCCAGAGAGTCTAGCTTGTAGTGCTTCTCAAAGGATATGGATTTTTTTGTCTTCTTGTTGTTCTTTTAATGGATTGCCAAATAACTTAAAAAGAAAATTGTGGTATCAAGCTGTTCCTCCAAGAAAACCCCTTCTCATGTTGATGCAGAGAAGATTAGATGGAGAAACCTGAGCTGGTAGCGCAACCATAATGAACTTTTTCGTGATTAATTATACAGCAGTGCCAACGATCAATTTCGGATGATTACATGAAGGAAACAAGCTCCAAGGAGAAAAAACACAGTTAAACCAACTCTGAATGAGACGTTTTGGGTTTCTTCTGAGGCGGCTACCACGCGCTTTTACATCATTTTCACTGTGAAGTCATGTACACAATACCAGACAGTGTATTTGTTCTCTCTCTCTCTCTCTCTCTCTCACTCACACACACACACACACACGCACACACACACAGGCTGGCACTTGTCTTTGCCCGTCTTGCGCCATCGCTCCACCGACACAATACCGTCGCGTTTTTTGGCGCGTCACATGAGCTCGGAGACAGACGAGGCTGTATTATCAACAACTGGCTGGAGCTCGTGTGTGTGCGTTTGTGTGAGCTGGAGTTGAGTGTTCAGCCAGACTGAAGTGTGTGTGTGTGTGTGTGTGTGTGTGTGTGTGTGTGTGAGAGAGAGAGAGTTCAGGTTGAGGGTGAGCCGTCAGCGGCAGACAAGCCCAGTCAACTCCTCCCCCCCCTGTCTAACACACACACTCGGCCTCTCGCCTCGGGAGGTGAGAAGCCGCTAATTGGCAAAGGGTGAAACACGTGCATACACATGCATGTTACAGTCGCGCGCGCGCATACACTTGCACGTTACAGTCGCGCACGCGCATACACTTGCACGTTACAGTCGCGCGCGCACACACACACACGCGCACACACACAGACACACACACACACACTTGAAGGAGAGGCAGAAACAGAAACGCTTAACGGCCAGATGGACGCGGACGTCTGGCTCCGGTAGACGGGCGACACGCCGCCGTGGCTAATAATACACGCGGTGTGCTCGCTCACTTTCTCCTGAACTTTCCCGCTCAGTTATTATGTGACGCGACGTCTGTTATTCGCTCGTGTATTAATAGAGTCCACCGCCGCGGTTTAGCCGGCGCACATCAGAGCTGACCTTAAGAAGCGGGAGAAGCTCTTTGGTTTCAATAAAGGTTGAATTAAACAAGAGAGACTGCAGCCTTTGAATTGCACATGAAATCTGCATATGATTATTTGTATGGTTTATGCACAAATTGCAATAGTCTTCTATTTACTAGTTTCTGTATCTTCTTTACATTTATCTTGCATTTGATAATCAAGTTGTCCTGCATAATTGCGACATATGCAGGGTTTGTAGTTGTATTCATCGCATGCCCGGTTATGAAACAGGGTCGAGTATCTGCTTGCCCAAAGTGAACTTTTACTTGCCCCTGTAGGCGGCTTTAGTTTTTAAAATAATCGATCCTCAGTGATGGTGAGTTTTTTCACACAAAATAAATATCCATTTTCTGAACATGTTTCCTTTTGTTGGAAGCCTCAAGTCGATCATAGTTTGATGAACCTTGTGTTTAATAGGCGGGTCAGGAAAGGGGTCCGATACAGTAAATACATCAAAAAGTCTTTCAGCGTCACCTGACTGAAGTCTGCCAATGATATTCGTTCAAATAAGAGGTGAAGAAACGGATGAGAGGAACCGCTGAAGCTCAGACGCTGCTGATATGGCTGTCAGGTCATGTGTACGTTTTTTTTATCCCATGTAATATACATTAAAAGATTATTTACTCCATTGATAGATCGATCAACGAACATGGTTTGCAGCGTTGGAGGTGGTGCCCCATCCATTCCTGTGAAAGTTCCAGAGGCGCATGAAGAAAAAAAAAGTTTGACATATATATATATATATATATAAAATAACCCGAATCTTCCAGCAATGTTCTGCATCCATGGGCCCATGGACCTTTAACCCCGCCTCCCAGCCCTCGGTCCAGCCTCGTCCTCATGAATGGAGGAAGGATAATAACTCTGGAGTGGGTTATTAGACCATTTTGAAACTTTTAGATGACAGATTACAGATGAGTTACGGTTTCTCTTTCTCACTGTAAATCTATTTGGACCCCAGGGCATCACGGACGTGACAGACAACGGGTGTAGCATTGCTTACATGCAAGGCTAGGATGTGTGCATGCTAGAGATTAGCATTAGCACAAGCAATTAGCATAGGTGATAAGCACGTCGCCATCCTGGATTACAGCCATCGTCATGTTGTTGTTTTTTTCAACCAATGAATAGAAGTTACCATATTTGGAAGGCAAAGGAGTGGTTGTGGCAGCGACCTGTCAATCACAGAAAGCCCGCCCTAAAGCATACCCTGCTTTATGGGCTATTTGACTCTAAATGGATCATAATCTACTAAATGAACATCATGCTGTATTGAAGAAGACTTGAAACTAGAGATTGAGACCATAAACTCATGTTTACAATGTTTACTGAGGTAATAAATCAAGAGAGAAGTAGAGTCATTTTCTCATAGACTTCTATACAACCAGAGGAGTCGCCCCCTGATGGACACTAGAGAGAATACAAGTTTTAAGACGCGTCCGCATTGGCTTCACATGACAGAACCGGAGGTTGCCGCCTGGTCGAGGCATAGGACCTGAACAAACTGGGTTATCTCAGCGAGCATGGAGGCCTGGCCAATCATAGCGCTTGAATTATATGGGGGTTAGTTGGGAACGAAAGCTGCCTCCATATATGTCACCTGGCTCCAGATAAGCTTAGTAAAATTGAATTGCAATAGCCGTGTTCCAACCAGTAGAGGGCATGCATACGTATATAATTTGCACTAAAACGTCAAGATTTGAAAACTGACAGCGGGAAAGAGTATCGCAAAAGTGAGGTTAGTTGTGTGTTGAAAAGCTCCACAAGGTACCTTTAAGTTTAGAAAAGTCCAGAAAGAAGAAGTTATGGTCTCCAGAGCTAATTGCAACTATTCTAATGTATTATTTTTTAGGGATTTTACAATTATTTTGCAAGTAAGAAACTCAGCTAAATTAAATTATTAGAAAAGATTCTATGATCAGTTATAATAGAAAAACTTTTTTTCTATAACGAATAATCAATCTCAGATGAACTCCAAAGCCTAATTTTTTTAACTGCAAAAATAATAAATGCCAATGAGTGGAGTCGACTCCACCGCCAGTCCAAACACTAGCAGACATAGTGTACAGAAAAGGCTCTACATATAGAGGACTGGCACTTAAAGCAAACATCGGTCCCATGTCTTAATACGTTAACTCCCCTGACACACACTTTTACACACGCATCATCATCATTATCCATAGGTGCCCTCTCATTGCACCCAACTTAACAAGCCTTCACCTGCACGGCTCACATCGCCGGTGCAGCAGCAGCAGCAATGGGCGAGAACAGGGCAGGTAAACACAGAGGAGACAGAGACAAGGCACTAATGTACAGCCAACCAGCAGGGCAAATAAACCAAACACACCCTTATGCATGCACTACAATTCTCCTTTTCAAGAGTCGGTAATCAAATTGAAACCCGATCAGTGGGACGAGTGCTTTGCCACAGTATGGTGTCACATGTAGATTCATGTTACTGTCATGTTTGAACTGTGGGTCTGTGATTGGTAAGTGTTTGCTAAATCAAATTAATCTTGACAAAGTGGAAATGGAGGATTAAATTAAAAAAAGAATAACTTTGACAATGTGAAAAGTGTCAAGGGTCACTTTTGGAAAAAATTTGCATCCACATAAACGATGGAGACAGTGTTACCCACATCCTCCTCCTCCTCCTCCTCCTCTTCATCTTAAAAGATGATGAAATGAGCTCTCTCTCTCTACAGGTTTCCTGTAGGAGAGGGGAGGGACATGTGTAGTGGTGTTTTATGGGTAACTCTTTTTTTTTTTTAAATGAGCATGATGAGAGGATGGATGTTATCACTGTGGTCCTCAACCCCCCCTTACATAGTTTAACACCACACACAGCTCTGCACCAACTCGCCGCAGGTGAAACCACTTGGTGACACCGCGTCATCATATGCACCGCGTGCCTTATTTGCATAATAAACGCCGGGTGGCCAGCCCCTTGCCTTAAGACACGAGTGACAGACAGCTCGGGGTATTGGGTGTCTCATCTAGCCTCCCAGCTAGCTTGTTCATCAACTCAAAACTGGGGCAGCTGACGACACACTCGCGTCTGTCTCTACTCGGGGGGGTCATAAACGGTACAGTTAACACGGAGGTCACGGTCAGTGGGGGTGGAGGGAGCGGTACCCGACGGGGGTGGGGACAGGGACAGGGACATAGCGGACTGGGTGCTGTGGCCCCTGCAAACGGATGGGAGCCAGGGCTAGTCTGCTTGCTGCTAACTTAGCCCCACGTTAGCTTAGCTCTGCTTTCCTGGCGCAGCTTGGAAAGCAGCCCCAACTCCTAAACAGCAACTTCAACCGCCTGCCCCCCCCCCCCGGACACCGGTCAGCCCAGACTAGCGTTTAGTCACACCAGCTACCACAACGTTCCCCCAGCCGCCCACGACTACAGCATTATGCATTTAAAAAATACACACATGTAATAAATAACTGTGGGGGGGGGGGGGGGGGGGGGGCATGTCGCAGGCAGTCCCTACCTGTAAACGTAGTCGCTGACGCGCTAAGCCGCCGCGTCTGCTTGCTTTAAAGTCTGTGATGTTGTGTCGCTAGACGTCAAGTCCAACTGCACTACAGTGGATTCCAGTCTGGGGAAGCAAAATAAAAGCTCAGCTGCCCTACTCTACTGTACAGCGCGTGCTGAGGATGAAGCTGTGGCGACACCTGCAGGTCTCGTTCCATATAGAAGCCGCACGGGTTAAAAGCGTGACACCTCATCTCTATCTCAGGGCTCAGAGACGCGCTGACAGCATCCCCGTGTTGGAAGCAGTTCAGCAAACATTGCTAAAATAGGTGGTTCTTCTCATTTATTCAAAGGCACTTCAATTACAGTAACATAATACAGTAGCATAGAAATGCAAGAATTTCAGGGAGATGCCAAACAGAAATAAAACTAAATCTAAATAGAGCTTAAAACCATTGGTAATATAACTATTATAATTGTTTTACTCTAGTCTATATACATACTGATGGGGGAGATTGTTCCAGTATTTTGGTGCAGAATAAGGAGCAGAGCCAGACCACAGGAATGTAATAGAACATATCAGTCTGTGCTTTGATGTTGGGATGGACTTCATGACAGACGGTGCAGGAGCAACGTCAGTCTCACTTCTTCTGTCACACTGCCAGCAACTATGTGCTGCGCGTTATGAAAGACCCGCTAACCCCTTTAGAGCCTGTGTGCGCCCTCTTCCATCAGCCGATAGTGGCCTTCTGAGCGTTTTCCCGGAGCGCGACTGCTGACTAAGGGCTATCAGATTTTTGCTGTCTGGGGCCCCAAACTCTGGAACTGCTGAGGTCAGGTCTGCTCAACCCACCACTACTTTTAAATCTCTTCTTAAAAAGATTCTTCTTCTAAAAAGAGATTTTCTCTGTGAATTATTATTTCATTGCAATTTATGGGAGCTTATTGTATTTCATTATCACGGTTTTATTGTTTTTTTTCACCTTCTTGTTGTGAACTACTCTGTAATGTTAAGAAAAGTGCTATGTAAATAAAGTTCATTATTATCATCACCATGCGTGCATTCCATCAAAACATAATGCTGGTTTAATCCCATTTCATCCTCATCTCTTATGGACAGTTTTATTGTTTGTCTCAATGTTGACACCTCTGCACACAGGACACCGATCATAAAGCAAAGAGGCCGACGCTACGAATAGAAAGCTACCTGTCAAAACACATTTCTTCCAATAACTTTCCAATGATTAAAGCCAGCCGAGCTATTTATCACAAAACTTTATTTAAAATGTGTACATACAATATATTACATTATATACTATTTAAAGCTTGTGCAAATTGTGTGTCTAAGTATGTCAGGATAGTTGAGAGCAGCCTGTGACACACTTATCACACACTGCCTTCATATCAGACCTTGCTCTCCTAGGAGCTCTACAATGCTCCACTAGTGTTTTTCCAAAGTGTTGCCCCAGCGTGTGGTACCTAACAGGTTAACAACACATCCTCGATGTGCGTTTCCCCATGATATTCCAGCTCCAAAAACAATTATGGATGTGAATCCAATAACCTCCCCCCCGAAGCAATTTTGGCCATTTGCCCCAGAGCCAAAAGAGGAAGCGGGGAGGTAATTTTCTGTGACTGGAACGGTGATTAACACCGTTTTGCCATGGTAACCATACTAAGCGGGCCTGGCGAGCTGCCGAACAAAAACCCCACCAGAGGGAGACTCTGTTAGCACGTAATAACAATCATTAACCATCCTAATGCAGCCGCAGCGATCCAGACTAAATCAGGTACATCTGGACCGCTTGGAAGCGAGCCTTGGAGGTTGCCGGGAAGTAAACACATGGCTCCACCGACAAAGGCCACTGAGCAGGTGGCCTCCGAGAGAGGAGGAGCCATTTCCATAGAAACCACACCGGCACTGAAGATTAGGGAAATGTTATGAAATGTAGACAAAAACAACAACAAAGGGAGTCTTTAAATCTCATGTAGTCTTAATCAGGGTCGAGACAAAAAAATAAGAATCCCAGAGTAAAAGGCCTTCCTGTGTGACCAACTCAAAGCAACGCATCCCGACTGGCACCGTCTGACGGCAGCCGTGGAGACAACAACGCTGCCTTGTGACGCGACAAACACCAGATCCGGAGTAAAGTGACAGAAATCATTAGCTCTGTGAAATGTCAGAGCCGTGCAGACTAATTGTGAGCCAGTCAAACCAAATCATTTTGGCTTCGGGCGCCAAAATGGGACGCAATCTTTTTTTTTTTTTTTTTGCGAGCCAGCTGAGGACACCTGTGCCACATCCAGAGGCAGACGGGGCCGTGTTGGCAGTGGAGTCTCAAGTCATCTCCAGTCAATCAGCCACTAAGTGTATCTCCAGAGCAGTAGATCTGCAGATATGACGAGGACGGCGGATTCAAGGCTTTCATTTGATCCATAGCCGTTTGCAGTTTTCCTCTCTTGGTGCTCTCGTCCACCCAGAGCCAGCATGAGGAGGTGGAGTAGGATGTTAGACTCAAGGCAGTGCCTCACCGGTCAGCTGAATAACAAGACTTCCACTTGTCTCCAACTGGATGAGCAGCAAGCCAGCGTGTCTGCCTGCAGTACTGGGCTTGAACTGGACGGGCAGCTTCAGATAGTGCTGCGACCTAATGGGTGGCAAAGAAGAACGACGGTCAACAGATGGATGGTTACAAAAAAGGATTTCAATTTGAAATGTTGAGCATGATTACACAACATAAACACATGCATTTTCACATAAAACTAAAATAAAGTACTTGGGATTGCACTTTATGAATCATGACATGCTGGACCAGCGGTAGGCGACCTACAGCATGCAGCTTAAATCTGTGGCACTCGAGCAATACGCACGCAAGACAGGTTTTTTAGAAATGTTGAATTGCCCCGTCCTTATTTACACTACTGGAGTGGATTTGTGTTGAGCTTATTGCTGGTGGAAGGTCGGTAGGGTTAATGATTTAAACTCAGATGAGGATGTTTTCATAAAGATGTCAGTCTTCTTGTATAATGCTCTAATGTATAATAATAATAATAATAATAATAATGTCCTGATTATTGGAGAAAAATGCTTCTTTAAATGTTGCTTAGTACGTGGCTAATACGGTTTGGAGAAAAAAAATGCCAAATCTGATTGTGATGTCATATTAAACTCAAATGTTCACTTTGATGTCGATGTGGCACACTGATTAATAAGAAAATGTAAAAATGGCAGCCCTGTGCTGGACAACAAAAAATAGCCTTAATACAGAGAGAAAAAAGAAATCCACACGCACACAAAATGTTACGGCATAACAAATGAGCAGGGCGATGGGGGGTCCGCGGTAATGAGAGTACATGACAAGAGCCACAACATGCTGGGGGGGGGGGGGGGGGCTCACAACACACCTGCTGTAGGGCTGGCTCAGGTTCAGGTTGTGGCAAACACACGGCAACAGTGGAGATACAAAAAGTCATGACACACAAACCGTACGTCCAACAGCGCTTCATTTTTGTCGAGGAAATGAATAAAGTTCCATGTATATTATGTTTTCACACCGCATTATTATTCCGATTTCAACAACACGAAAACACATGCTGTGCTCATTCTGAACACAGTCCCTCATCGGCAGAGCACGACTGGTGGCCAGGCAACCCCCCCTCCCACAGGCCTTAGTTAGGGAACAACATCAGTGCTCTCCGGGGCCTCGAGTGCTCCCCGAGGCCCCGAGTGCTCCCCGCATACAGTAACGTCCTCCGGGTCCCAGCGTCTCCCGCAGTGAGCGGTTCGCAATGGGCCAACGACACACTCTACGTTACAGCACAGCGCACGTCTTGAGTTGTGTGTCCTATATCCGACTAAACATTATTACTTAGCTACTTAGACCCATGAGAGAAATCTGTGTCGAGCACAAAAAAATAACCTAAAATGGAAGCGCAGCAACAAAGATAAACAGAAGTTGGCACGAGTTATCTTCCCAATGTGTCACCCAGCTACCATCAAGTGTAGAACGAGAGTGTCTGTCTGGGATAAGGACCATTGGACTCACCTCAGGGAATATTTGGAATGCTTGATGTGGAAGGGCTCCGTAGGGTTTACAAATCTCAGCTGCAAGTCAATTAGAGAAGCCACACATCAAATACCAAATCCATGCAAAGCCCAATGACAATCGTTAGGAGTTATTACATTCATCATTTAGTACAACAAAAGACAAGACAGTCGTGCAATTTGTATTGGCAATATTGACTGAAATGAAACAATGTGAGCTAACATCTTCTTTGTACACTGACTAAGAGATAAAAATGTCCAGAAACTTAAAAGGATTCCTTTTAAAACCTTGCTTTAACTCAGCTCATCTTGTTCTGGAATAGAGGGTGCTTCATATGTACCGTATTTTCCGCACTATAAGGCGCACTTAAAAGCCTTTAATTTTCTCAAAAAACGACAGTGCGCCTTATAATCCGGAGCGCCTTATGTTTACTGACCTCGAAGCGATTTTGTGTGGTACACGGCGCTCTGTCAAAATGTTTTAGTACGACTTTGGTAAACTACAAAGCCGCACCGCTTGCAGCATTACGGCTACCGTAGTCAGGAGTCTCACCGGTAGTTCTGGACGAGGTGTAAGCATAAGCATGCATAAGTATCATAGCTCGCTGTGTGAGTCACGCAGACTCCACTAACTGTGTGTTTACATGTCTGTAATCATAAAGCTACAGCTGTCTCAGAACGCTGCCGTTAGCAGACGTGCTAACTAACGAGCTAACAAGCTAGGGGTAATCTGCCTCTATCTCTCAAGACACCTGCCCAGCTGTTCACTTGTTCTCACAACACAACTCAGTTTCTCACTGATGGCCATTATTTATTCTGTGTGTTTACATGTCTGTAATCATAAAGCTACAGCTGTCTCAGAACGCTGCCGTTAGCAGACGTGCTAACTAACGAGCTAACAAGCTACACTACACGATGTAAACAGTCCGTCCCCCAGATCGTCACATGATGAACTGTAAGCTCGTCATATGCATCACATCTCGCTGTGTGAGTCTCGTACTATCTCGTGAGAATACGGACACGGAAGTGGAGAATCTACAGATTTCTTCAGAGCGCCCGCGCCTTATAGTCCGGTGCGCTTTATATATGAAAAAAGATCGAAAATAGACCATTCATTGACAGTGCGCCTTATAATCCAGTGCGCCCTATAGTGCGGAAAATACGGTATATAATGGACTAAAGTGAGGAAGCAAACGTTTGTCTTCCTGAGAATAAGGCGGGCCTCACCTCATGCGTGTCGGACGAGTTGTTGCGGATGTTGACCTTCAGGGTGCTGGATTCTCCCGTCCGCGTGGCCGGGAAGGTGTAGAGATCCTGTGGGGAGTACACACCCCTCCTCACCGCCTCCTCCTGACTGAAAGGCAGAACATGTGTTTTAACAGAGAGCATAACCAGCAGCTGGAGGTGAGACACCTGCTAGAAAACACAACCTACGGGACACAAAACTCCTTTAAAGGACGTCGACTTTAAAATAAGGACAAAACATAAATGACTTTGAATTATCGAGTACTGGATGTGAAGGTGAATTACAACGTGATGATGTGTTCACATGTGATCTCGTAAAATGCAGTGTTGGTGAGAAACTTGACTAAATCCAGTTGTTTGAGATGTTTTCACAGCAACATAAATAGATATTAGAGGGGGCGGGGGTGGTGTAACCCGGGTCTCACCTGGTCTTGCCTGCCGAGGCATCAGCCCTCTTCCGGGTCTTGACCGTGGCCTCGGTCTTCACCAGAGAGCAGTCTCCTTCCTGTGGTCCTTCCACTGGTCCAGACTTCACTCCCTTTAGACACACAAATACATCTTTAAGATCCCGGACTTCAAAACGAGCTGGTTGGTAAAATACAACCGAGAAGAGACACGTGCAAACATCTTTCAAGTATATCACGCACTGCTACATGCACTGCTAATCATCTGCAGACATGATTAAACACTAAGTGTGAAACACATCACACCCATTTTAGTTCCACATCAGACTGACGGGCGCATATCTAAATCAAAGCCTCGCAAAACCAGAGTCACAGATTAGCATTTAACACCACCGCGGGATTTGGCACTTTTTTTTAAACGCTGAATCTAAGAAATACAGCGACAACAAAAGCGCCACCATCGCAGCCACTTAACCTGCTTTATGTGGAGCCATCTATCAGACACCCCACTCGCTGTGTATGTATGCTCTTAAGTTAACTGGGTCTGTCATAACACTTCACATTAAAGCAGCCGCACACGCACAGCCTGGAGCCACGTCTCAGCGGGGGGGGGGGGGGGGTCTCCTTACCATCCCACAACCCACTTCTCTCATTTGTTAATTCTGTAACACTACAAAGCCACAGTCAAGGTACTACACTACACTACCATATGTGCTGCTGTAAAACACTGAAACAAGTTAAATGGTGAACAGCAGGTCTGATAAATAAGGTAGATAAATGTAGATTTGGACATTTTCTGCTTCACATTGTAAAGGTACGAAGGATGTTCTTCAGTAAGGGTTAGATAAAGCATGGTTAAAGTTTGAAGTTTTTGTCGTGGGGTTCTACGAGGTTCTTCTCAATAGTTATTTATTCTACTGTAGTAATACACCATCGGTTAAAGTGTACCCGACGGGGAACTCAAGCTTCAGAACCCACCGAACTCTATTGCCCAAGACGGTCATCTTACCTCCCAAGAACCCCGGGGATGCTGGGACTTCCGCTGCCTTGATTGGCTAGTTTGTTAGTGTTATTGTGCGACTTTGTTGAATCCGAACGTGCCCTTTAAAAACTTCAAAGTTACACAATAACACAAACAAACTAACCGATCGAGGCAACAACGGCCATGCTCTGTGAGGTAAATGTACTCTTTTTGTCAAAGGAGTCTGGTTAGTTGAAGAAAGCGTTGATAACGGCTAAGAGTTTCCTCATCAGGCTGTCTTAAGTTAAGAAAATATTTTAAATATATCGTACACTGAACTGAAATGGATTGTTTTGGTGTCTAAAAAGATGTTTCCACAGCAGTACATTGCTTTACTTGAGGCTGGCCGTCATTGACTGTAGCTAATACACTGACTATGGATAAGAACCTCAAACAACCAGACTTCAGAAAGTCCTATCTAACCCTTAGAGAGAAAATAAGAAACCAGTGATGATAGTAAAAGTCACTCTGAAAGACATTTGCTCCATGTAGTACGGTGTTTGAGTCCTCACAGTGCCACAGAGTTGGAAGCGGATTCTGGTTTTCTGCTGGGGCTCAGACACAGGGTGGCACTCCAAGTCCCAAAACTGGGCATAGTCCCCTCTGTCCCTGGGCAGGAAAGTAATAGGCACCTGTGAGAGCAAGAGAATCAGAGAAAACAGTCGCACTTGATTTCACCGTATACATGATTGTTGTACTCGTTTACGTTTTCAGAGGCTGACCTCCAGGAGAATCTAACTCACCAACTGCCTCATAACTCTATATAGTTTTACTGCTGCAAGGTTTTCAAGTGGAATATACAGCAACTTTAGCTTCTAGTGATATCTTTTTAAATGCATAGATTAGCTCAGAGAAAGACTGAAGGACTCGTGTAAAGCTTCATAGCAGTTTTCACAACAGAACACGGTTTTGCTTGAACTTTTTGAGGCACTGGTTTGACAAGGTGCTGCAAACAAGGTGGGATTTGGTGAAGTGCTGTTGCCCCGGGGAAAAAAAACTAAAACACCAGCGGTTCAATTCTACAGGCCCTCCTCAGTGTTAAAATAATGTCTGCATTCTATTGAGATGTACCACGTCCAAGGCCTTGGTGTTGTGTAGTCTAACTGCCACACCTACATGGAACAGAGCCTTTCAGGTAAATAGTTGGTAGAAAGGACGTTGTTTCACGACAGCATATTAGAGGTGGAAATATTCAGAGAAACTACAATTTACAAGAAGAAAAAACACCTTGTTTATTCCGAGATTAAAGTGGTAAATTAAGAGAAACTCAAATATTCTCTGAGAAAATGATTAAACACAAAAGGGTTAATAGTATATAAAAGCCTTGAGTACTGAAGTCTGTTACGTGTAAAGTGTCCTAAACTATAAAAGTAGCCATTGAAAAGAAATGTTTGTTTTATTTGGCTATAAACAATAATAAACAATGAATTATGCCACAGAAGCTGGACCAACCCCTGGGTTCATAAAGTGAACACTGGTACGTCTTTAATTATGACTGTTCTAGCTATTGGTGATGTTAATCTGTAAAAAACTCATTTTTCTTAACCTAGATGAAAATGTGTGTTCATATGTGGACCCGTGTGTTAATGGAGCATGAGCAGCTGTTCCCTGGTGCCGCTCAGCTAAGAAGCGCCTACCTGCATCTTCTCATAAGCTCCCAGAGTGCCTGAGATCCTGGAGCATCTGAAAGCAGTGTAAGTGGCCCGGTAGACGTCTCCAGTGTTGTCAACGCCCTGAGGAGAGAGAAGGGACCACAGCCGAGTCACTGCCGTCACTCAACGGGCAACGCGTGAAGCTACAACATCAACCCGTCACTAAAGTGAGTCGCTAGACAGAAGAGAAGAGTTTAGCTACACTCACATGGTGAAATTGGAACCAAACTTCAAAACAAAGAAAATCTTTTGATTTCCGCGTAAGGATAATAAAGAGAAGAACAGTAAACAGAATGACAGAAGAAAGAGATAATAATAGAAAAAGCACCTTGACATATGTAGGAGCAAATGATGACAGGTACCACCTCACTTCACTGTCCCCATTCTGCACCTCCAGCTGAGCCTCTGAAGTAGAGGAGCAGAGTCTTAGTCTCACACACACACAGTCTCACACACACAGTCTCACACACACACACACAGTCACACACACACAGTCACACACACACACGGCAGCAGAGCACCATCTACCGGGCAGAGGAGTTACTGCTAAATGGTTTGATTAAATTAAAAATCACAATTTTTGCCATTTTTCAAAGCTAGTTATTTTTATATCTAAATATAAAGTTCACGTGAAATCAAAATGCCCTATGTCAATTACCAGTGAGGTTTAAATATGACAACACATCAGGTGATTTGACGTTGGCTGGCTAACATTCTGTGGGATGCAGTGACACAACGTGGATGGTTCTTGTGGGAGACAACGCTGCACCAGTAAGAGGGCCAAAGCATGTGGTGAGGGGAAACCATGAATACATTAAATTAGGATTCATAATATATTTTGGTCACTACAGCGGACAGTGGCGTAACACATATTTAAAGCACAGTTTATATTTTCTCCTTTGTCATGTGATGTTTTCATTTATTTGAGAAGGTGGTCCTTGCATTTTTTTAAACAACCAAAAGTAGGCCTTAAATTACAAAAGGTGGAGAATGACGTGTATTAAGTGAGACTTTAGGCTTCTAGATCTAACTATGTATGAACAGAGACACCTCCGTCCTCCGGTCAGTGACCTGCTTACCGGAGGTGTCCCCTGAGGGGGTGGTGGGGAACATGATGGTCTTGTTGCTGATCTCCACCAGGGCTTGAGGGGCCTGTGGGGGTAGCGAGGTCCTGGCAGCGAGCCTGGCCACGGGCAGCACCGGGGTGGCAGCCTGAGGAGAAAGGGCTGACAGGGTGGTGTCTGCTGGGGCCGCGGACACATCCAGAGCCAGGTCCACGCGAATCTGGACCTTAATAAACTGAACCAGTGGTCACAATGCACACGTTTAGCTCTCGTTAAAGGGACAGTTGGGATTTCTTTCTTATTGATTATCAGAGAAAATGCTAAACAAAATCAGACGTTTTTGACAAAAAGCATGGACATCATCAGTAAGGGCTGTCTGACAGCAACGCAAAGCGGTGAAGCTATTGTAAATGTAGCATACACCTAAACCGTCTCTTTGCTCCTGTGCGTCAGCTACTGGAGCTAATACACAGACTATGGTTCTTCATACAACCAAACCCCTCTTAAGCTCTCACAGCACATGACAGGATGACTGACTGACTTGTCTTGAGGTTTGAAAAGCTGAATGTCTTGAAGTGTCCCAAACCTTCTGTTGACTGTCACACTGGACATAAATCTGTCCGCTCCACGGCAGCAGGGTGGACTTCGTTGCTAGTGAAGGGTTGGGGCTGATCAAAATCTGCAGGTGGCACCTTGTTGAACATTAATAAAGAAACAGGACACAAGTGGATGAATACAAATCATATATACACACAGTCACATAAGATTAGCATCACATTAGGACTGACGATAGCTGAGAAGGGCTGCACTGCCCCGGTTACATACATGCACCTCACATGAAGCGGTCAACATTTAGCGTATGGCATCACCTATACAGTGTGGACAATGCAAATAAAACCACAAGCACGCGTGTTCTTACTGGGGCTCGATAACTCCATGCTGAGGGGTGATGGTGAGGCAGTGAGCGGGCCAGGACAAATCAAAGCTCAGCTCTCTGGATGTATTGTTCCGGATCTGAACCTGACTGGTGGTGGCTGTGCCGTCTGAAAACGGCAACAAAAGAAATTCATGCTGCTGGCTCCTGATCAGGCGCCGTGTCACTCACCTAAGGGTCAGGGGTTATTCAACCCTACCCTAGTGAATTGAAAGCTACAGTGATATAATGGCACATAATGGGCTTTTGAAATCTAGATTCCACTCACTGATGGTGGGAGCTGCAAGGACAAGTTGTTCTGGGTGGATGGTCCAGGACTCAGACTGCCTGTGTAATGGCTCTGAAGCCTGAAGGGAAGAGAGGCATTCTGCATTGAGAAGTATTTTCTTTGTTTATGTCAAATGCAGTGTAACAGCATCTCATTACTGAACACAATGAAACCATTAAAGTCCATTACAGAGGGGCTTCTGGTACCTTTAAGGAGGGCTCTGCCACTCTCAGTGCTGGACCTTGGGGACCCTTCACCGGCAGCACGTCCAGAGACACATTGCCGTTGGCCAGGCCGCTGGGTATTACACAACAACAACATTAGAAGGTACATCGCGTCTAATATGATGCATTTCATTTAATGCGCTCACTTTAAAAACAATGTACAGACCTACAGTATTGCTTTTTACATAATCAGTGTGCGCATTAAAAAGGAACACTTCATCAATTACTCTCTTTGTGTTACCTCGTATTGGTGAACAACACTTTCATATATATATATATATATATATATATATATATATATATATATATATATATATATATATATATATATATATATATATAGATATAGAGGAGCGAGCATACGACTGGATATACGAGACTTGGATTGTACTGCACGTTTTGTGTGAGTTAGTAAAACTGTATCCTTTACAGTTGTTAAACGCAGCCCCCATTGAGTCATCAAGTCGTTTCTCAGTTTGATTCTCTGTTCACCGTGAAGACATGCGAGAAAAAACAACAACGTTTTCACCAAGAATTCAAGGCAACACGGGGCGAGTCATTGATACACAAGAGACCCTTTAGCTTCCTTTAAAGTAGAATGCATCTCCACATGCATTAGTCAAATAGAGGTTCACGTTACTGAAATGCATTACAGTACTGATTAAAGACTAATGGCTGTTTGTGATGAACGGATGTGTTGTGTCGGAGTACAGTGGGACAGTACCTGTGTGTCTCTGCACGGTGTCTGGAGGAGGGCAGCAGCAGCAGCTCAGTGTGGTCACTCTGCTCACCGTCCGTGCTCTTCGTGCCTCCCAGCAACGACACCACTACCTTGCTCATGTTTCCGTAGAATATGTGAGCCTCGTTGGGCCGTTGGGGCAGGTCGTAGGCTACAGAAGAATTACAGAGACACACCAATATTTGAGACGTGTACTCCAACAAGCCTTTTTAAACTCAATCTGCTATTTCCCTGTACATGTATAGTAACTCAGCGTATAGAGCATCAGATATAGAAGCTCTAGAGAACTGACTGCAGGGTACGAATCACTTTCCAGTAATTAATCAGCGTGTGAAAACTTTGCACATTATCACCGTTTAGTATTAGCCGAGAGGTCATATTGAACAGGTTTTCCGACTCAGCGTTATTTATTTTAAGAGGAGACTAAACATGTCTTTTGACGAGCATTATATGGACATCTTACTCTCGGTGACGATGTCCTCTCCCAGGAACGTCTCATTGAAGCTGATGTTTTTCAGCAGACTGTTTTCAGACAGAGCCTTCCTCACAGCCTCGGGTTTGCTCTGAAGCAACCTGAGAAGACAAAAGCACAGCGATCAGGAAAGGGATTGATAAAATCAGCACTTTTAAAGAGTTCTATTATTATACATATCAGCATACAAGTCGTCTGTAGGCCGGTGCATCACACAAATACTGCTTTGTGCATCACACAGCTGACCATAGACAATACTTGTTTTTGATCTTATTGTGGAAATTAGAAAATAAAAGAATTGTTGATTAACATCAACGGTTTCAGTTCACCTGCATTGTTCTTACTGCATTGTTCTTACTGCATTGTTCTTACTGCATTGGTAACATCAGGTTAGAAGTGCACTTTAAGGCAATAAAGGTGAATGAAAAAACTAATAGACGTCAGCATGAAACGTCCAAAGTGGATTACTATCATTAAAACCATTATCTTGTTTTGTATTATAAGTTTTCTGAAAATCAATGTTTAAATATGTAAATTAGGTATCGTCTTACCACATGTGTGTTAATGTGCATACATCTAAACATTGGATGAAGCCAGGATAAAAATTCTTGTTTCATTTTGGAGACATATTAGAGTCACAGAGGGACTTTTGAATATCTCTTTGTATCACTCCATAAATCAGTAAAGATACAACAGACATAAAATAAATCCACTTCCACCATGTTTTTTAGGAATCAGAGAACTGCCTTTAAAGAAATGAGTTGTGGAATTCCAAACATTTTGAAAATACAGCATGTGGTTTGGGTAAAAGAATGTAAATAAATAAACACCTGGATGTTTTCTTTTCCACTAGTCTGAACGATGTTATGGACACTAAACAGCCCTGAAATCTTAAAATTGACCAGCATATCAAAATCAAAGTTCATACACCTGGAGTGTCTCCACTTAACTTACATTTTCATTACACACACAGAACAGTGCTGTCGTGGTGACCGGAGCAAAGTGACCGATACAATGCAAAAGGACATTTTGGTTACATCAGAGCTTTGTAATAAACCTTTGATTAGGACGGTTCAGATTTAATTATCAGCTATGATTGACGACTAACTCCCTGCATTACAACTTTAATAGCACGAAAGCAAAGTGCGCTGGAAGGTCTCACCTCCTATACTGCTGCCTGGAGACCTCATCGCCACAAAACAGATAGACGGTAGCCAGCAGTGCATTGGCCGACTGACACAGGGCCTGTTCTCTCTGGGTGGACTTCATTAGCACAGTGATCACCTGGAAACAAACAGTATTAGTAACAAGGACAAGACACATAAGAATCAGAGATTTCTAAAGACTAAATGAAGGGAAAGTCTGTATCCATTGCTATATTCTTGTGTTCTCATAATAGTTCTCCTACCTCTTGCGTCCTTTCCTTCAGTACAAACTGTGACGGGGCCAGGCTGATGACAGAGGGCTCCATGACCGATCGTGTCTGCACATCGGAGAAGGCCACGGCTTTGATGTACGCTGCTCTGGAGCCGGTGTTCCTCACGCACAGGCACACTTTGCTGACGCGGCCGACGGCGATGCCGCTCAGCGTCGCCACGTAGCCGTCTGCCTGCTTCCTCTGGTCCTCCAGGATGATGTTGCTCGTCCCGCCGTAGCCCGACAGAGGAATCTGAGGATGGGGAAATATAGGAGCCCACTTAAACTTAAGTCCATTTCTTTCTATAGAAATCATTTTAAAAAGCGAGGCAAGAAAAGAGAGTCAGAAGTGAGACAATGCAAAGAGATAGCAGACTACAGAGAAAGAAGCCAGAGAGGAAGGCGGGACCAAGCGGTGACATCCTCACAGTGAATTTGACCCCGGGCTGAGAGGGCCGC
Organism: Leptoclinus maculatus; assembly: GCA_032191485.1. Taxonomy (NCBI): domain Eukaryota; kingdom Metazoa; phylum Chordata; class Actinopteri; order Perciformes; family Stichaeidae; genus Leptoclinus; species Leptoclinus maculatus. The sequence goes on from JAVDOI010000008.1 coordinate 21,818,569, forward strand.
ACTCCAGACTGTTTGATCTCCAGCTTGGCCAACATGCAGGCCACCCTGGTGGGAGCGAAGAGCAGGTGGACGGTCACGTCCTCTCTGGGACGGATGGACAGCTCCCCGTGTCGGGTCAGACGCTCTTCAAGACTGAACATGCTCTGGAGCTGAGGGAGAAAAAAAAAAAGAGTGTATATACTTCATATCTTCAACAAATGCTTCATCGTGGTTTTATTAGATGGTATATCAATTGCAAAAGGGTCAGAAGAAAGAGTGGGACCCTTAAAAGGGGAAATCCACTGATTTTACACAGGTTTTGGGGAGAACTCGTCTTTTCTGAAAACAGTTGTATGAAGCTTTCTGTGGAGTCTGATAAATTGTCTCATATGATGTCACTTGAGCATTGACTGTCGATAAGAAGTGGACTTAGTCATTGTGACGTCACACATCGTTTTGTGGACTGCCGTTTTGAAGATCTGTGATTTTGCCGTCGCCATCTTGGATTACGACCGTCACCATGTTGTTTTGTTTGCTGCCAATGAACAGAAGTGACCATATTTGGAATGCGGAGGAGTGATGTAGAGTAGCCGGATACGGCTCAGGTAGCGGCAGCGACCTGTCAATCACATGGTAGCCCCGCCCTAAAGCATACTCTGCTTTATGGTCTGTTTGACTCTAAATGGACCATAATTTACTAAATGAACATCATGCTGTATTGAAGAAGACTTGAAACTAGAGATTGAGACCATAAACTCATGTTTACTGAGGTAATAAATCAAGAGAGAAGTAGAGTCATTTTCTCATAGACTTCTATACAACCAGAGGAGTCGCCCCCTGATGGACATTAGAGAGAATGCAGGTTTCCACAGAGGTTGCCACCAGCATTTGTGTTAGCTTTGGGTGGTGTTGAAGACTATACGATTACTTAAAATAGTCCATCATGAGTCCAACAGTGTTATAGGAATGCAATGCTATTCGGTGCAGTACTGCTTTAATGCCACATGAATGTATTCACCACGGCCCTCTTTCCTATCCGGTTTGAGCTACATGTATCTGTGCGGTCCAGTCGGTTGAACAAAGAAAATCCTGATTAAATAAAACCAGCTTTGGTCACAAACGCTTGCAGTGGATCGCTGAATAACAAACGAGGCACTGTGGAAATTAAACTCTGCATGTGATTCCTAGCAGGGAGTCGAGACCATGCGAGAACGCTCTGAACAAGGAAGAATTGAAGTGCAAATATTACAACCTACCTGAAAACAGTCCTGGTCTTGACCACGAATAAGCAGCCGCAGCTGCTGAGTGGAGTGGCTGGAGTTGTTCCTGAGAACCAGCTTCTGTTGGCTGGAAAACAATGGCGACCGTTGGTTATGTGACAAAAGTTAGTGTGCCGGAGTTCTGTGTCAAACTCGATGCCTTTGACAAACTTTGACTTGAGACTGAGTCATTATCTCAATGTCCTACATTGAAGTCAACCCTGCATCCAGTTAAACCTTTAAAGAATGCATCCATTCTGGGGGGGGCTTAGCCTTCTCACTGCTGTCTGTACTTCACCTCCCTTCAATGAGTATAAATAAATTGGGCATTATGTTGAAATAGCTTCTGAGAAATAACACTCCCTGTAGAGACCCTCTGTCCCTTCTCATGAATAACATTATACAAGCCTTAATAGAATAAGAAGGCCCACTGGGCCTTGACTTTTTTTTTATTGATTACTTTCCAATGAATAATTGATAACTAAAAAAAAAGTATTTTTTTTTTTTCTGCAACCAAGTAAAAAGGTGAAATTAATGAGGAAATGAAAAGTTGCTTACACAGCTCGTCCCAGAGTGACCCCTCCCCAGGCTACGAACTGCTTGTTGGAGAGAATCGGAGGAATGTCATCGGCAACGCCGGGACCAAACACGGCAGCGGAGGGAATGGCAGGTTTCCCAGAGTCCTCTGGGACAACTTCTCCTCTCAGGGTTACCTCATACTGAGGACCCGATGGCAGCACCAGGATGGTGAGAAGGCTGCAACACAACCAGCACAACAGAGTCCATCACAACTAGCGAGTCGAGCGTTTTTGAATCGGTTCACCCTGAATGTCTCTTGACGGGACTTGTGCGCTGTCGGTTACTTCAATAGCAATAAATGTTTGGATACCTTTCTCGACACTTCCTGCCGGCCTGTGCTTTGAAGGACACCACGATGCTTTGCTCTTCTCCCATTCGCAGAGACAGTTCATCGGGCGTCACGGAGAAACTGTCCTCAGCATCACTGCCCTTTAAACAGCAATGAATGAGAGACAATGAGAAGAAGTGAGAAGAAGAGGGCAAACCTATGGACAAGACGGCAAAGAAACGTTGGGAGGCAACAAGGAGGGAAAGACGTTACATGAATAGATAGAGCTGGGCATGAATTCATTTGAATGGTTTAGGACTCTAACTTTAACTCGGGTAATTACATAACCACCATGGTTAAGGGGATGTGAATGGAATGGCATCAAACATGCTAACGTGTTTTAAAAAGTGTTTTTCTTCAGGGACAGAATGCATCTTTTTAAAGAAACTTCTTCAACTTCTTTTTCTTTTTAAAGTGAAGTTTGATGAAAGTCAATAATTCCTTTGTCGACCTAGTTTGTGTTTAAGAAGAATCGTGGTGTGATGTGGAAAAATCGGAGATTAGATTTTTCGGCCACATCGTCCAGCACTAAAGAGAAAACAAGAAAAGCAGGAGCGAAATATCATTGAATCCCCACTGCATGAGCCACAGTCTGAGCCCAAAATGTCACAGAGGCTTACCCAGATCTAATAAGAAACTAAAGGTCAGAATTACCTTGAGCTTCAGCTGCACGTCAATGTTTCCTGCGTTCTTTAATGGCAGCGTCTGTTGACTGGATTTACCCGCTGGAGCAGAGAGGCTGACAGTCTAGACAGAAGTAGCACAAAAACTCTTCAAACTTCATGTTAAATACAGTTAAAGTTCTGCATCCCATCAGGTTCACTCAGTTCACATTTCACAGTTGGGCTCTTTGTGCTTACATGGACTTTAAAAATGTCCGAGGGTTAAAGCGGTCTGCAAATTCAAGACTCATTCATCATCTGCCCACTGTGAAGTAAACCACGATCGATTGTGTCACAGATCGGATCAGCAGATAAAAAAGGAGGACGAATAAAACTGTCAGAGCTGTCCTGATGTTTGACATGATGTCAACCACCCCAACAGAACATATCACGGATCAACTACGGGCCGTTGCAACACTACTGATTAGCTGAGCTGAGCTTGTCTAAGTTGGTCACTGCTAATGACAATAGTCCCCGTGTATTCTTCTTCCATCTTTTTGTTTGACCTACTTTTTTTCTTTTTCTTCAAATACACATTGTGCTGGTACAGTAATTGTCGGTTACATTTGATTGGCCAATGGAAAACCAGCTGCTCTATCTAACTACAAAGACTTACTCGTCACATGGCATAAATAATGTCCGTGTCACGTATTTGTGTGCAGAGCTACACTATCAGTCTGACAAAAACAAAGAAGCATATCACAGATTGAGTACCTGCAGGTCTTTAGGAGCATGGACCCGGGCCGTTCCAGACCTGGCCCTGAGGGGAATACTCCTGATCACATGACTAGGACCAGGAGAGTCCACTTCAATGTCCACCCGAGCACTGTACTCATCAGCCGGACCAAGCTCTCCTGACAAGCACAACCAGTTAGTGTCAGCAGCAAATGACTAGGATTGGTTTGGTGATTCTCTTCATCACAACAAAGAGGAAGAGGCAGTGACAGGACGCCTGAATGTCGGCACAGCATTTAATCATAGTTACCTTTTGTGCTAAATGGATTGAACTCTTCAGGGGGTAAAAGACAAAGCAAATACTTATTCCCACCACAAATACTTGTGTACTACAGTAACATTAAACTGATGTTTTTATAATACCTGGTTTTAAGAGGTGCTGTAACCTCGTCAGCACCCCCTCTACCCGCGTCTATGCTACGTGCATAAATAATAATAAAATAAATACATAGTTAAATTAATGACTGCATGTTTGTCTGTACTATATTCCTTTTTAAACTGTATTTAAAAAAAAATAGTAATACTTATTTCCCCTGGAAATTGGCCAAACAGCAGACATTGTACTTGATAGTGAAAGTGACATATTAAATAGTTAACACGCCCCACTGACTTTAGCCTAAATGATGTCGACAGTAAGTGCCGATGTAAGGTTGGTTACCTGAAGAAGCAGTGTACTTCTGAGGGGCCTTGAAGTGAACCCAGACCATGAAGCCCTGTGGATTCTGAATAAAAGAAGAAATAAATACAACTGATCATGAGACTGATGAAGCCAGTTCCACTGCTTAATGAGAGCGTGTTACCCACATCTTAATGTTCTGCCTCTCTTTCACAAACCAAAAACACTGATTCATTGTAGTGAAATACCACAATCCCTTTAGCGAGCTTTAGAGACATGCAGCTCAAAATAATATCAGTGACCCGAGGTGCTGAAGGATGTTTTAAGGATTTCTGGCATTCCTAACCTCTCCGTAGCTGGCAGGCATCACGTGATTCATCACCGAGGGGGAGGACACCGGCGTCATGTGTCCAGCCTGCTGCGCCTCCTCAGATGTAGCGGAGACAGGCTGCGTGGAAAAGGTGAAGCATCGCCAAGCTGTAGCGTTCTGGAGAAATGAGGTAAAATGTGAACCATTCAGATACCATTTATTACGCTCACTGCTGCGTTTCTGCTGCATAGCGAAGCAAAGCAAGTTGTTATGAAACCATTTCAGCTCCTCACAGTTAAGACCAGATTCAGATGTAGGACCAATTGAATCCAGTGTTTAGATAACCTAGATTAGAATTAGATTATGTTTAAGAATATGTAGAAATTACAGACGCACCCATCGATCGGCAGCAGATAAATATAGTTCTGTGATTCTGCAATGTTTCACAACTGCAAGTGCAAAATAAAACGTTTTCATTTTTGAAAAAACTTAATTAAATCAGACATATTATATTGTAATTCATTCCCGTCATGCTGCTCGGGCTAATCTCGATGAACTAGAATACATGAAGGAGTGAAGGAGAGGTTTTCACAGCAGTATAAAAGAGAGTGGGACGGTGGTGAAAAAAGCGACTAAATATTAGTTCTTAGAAAGAAAATTGGAATCGGCGGGTCAGACTTTGGCTAATAATAAGGCAATTTGTGCATCTTTGGCAGAAAAGCACTGTTGACTCACAGCGCTGATGACCAGCCTGATGGGCACTGTGGCATGAGTCCTGTTGAGCAGTTTGAGAGGAAGAGATCTGGCGCTGCCTCCAGGAAGGTCTCCAAAATCCAGACAGCCAGATTTGCCTACTTCAACCTGAGAATCAAAATGAAGTTGAGATCCTGTCCCACTTCGCTATGCAACATATTTGAATGTCATTCACGGGTCCTTCAGTAGCGGCCCCCACCTCTATTGCAGGATTCTCTGCTATGGCAAACAGCACCACCCTTTTAGCAAAGATGTTGGCCCTGGCAGCGACCTCCGTCTCCGCTGATGCGGGCCAGGAGCTAACGCTGAAGACACACTGGTACACGCCAGCCTGTGGAGGGATGAACAACACCTTCTGCTCCTCTGTACTCTTGGGGGCAATGATCGTCTTGTTCTTCACTATAAGCCACTGGTACGGCAAGCTGTCCACCTGGAGGGGTTGGCATCGGGGACGGAAGAAAAGGTGATGATTAATAGAGCTGGTTTTACATTTTAAAACAATTCTGAAGAGACTTTTAGCGCATCCTTTGAATCCGTCACCACTCTGTGCTTCCTGCTCACCTTCTCCCCATCGATGGCCAGGCTGGAGACAGCGATCGACACCTGCTGCCATCTCTCGGAGGGGTTGAAGAGGCTGAGGGAGGTCTGTGAGGCGATGCCAACGCAGCAGGCGTGAGGGAACCGCAGTTCTTCTGGCACCACCACATGGCCTGAGGACGACAGAGGAACAGGGATAGCTGATACGGGGAAACGCTGCCCCTCTGTGGAGAAGAAGTGCTAAGTAATGCTCTACTGTCAGTGATCGTAAGAGATGCAAAGACTTGAGCACTATAATTCATCGCAGGATTTACAAATTAAGAGTTAAACGGTTTGTGGCAATTTTCTGATTATCTCCCTTACATTCACCAAACGGACCACATATATAATTAGTTATGGTATGACAAAGAATATTAACAAGACGACAACACAGGGAATTAAAATGGGTAAAGGAAGTTAACTCTCATATAAACACCAAATCCACTGCTACCTCTCAGCTCCTCAAGACCACCTGCCACCAGTGGCTCTGAACCATAGTGGCTGTAGTCCTGCTGGCCCTGATGGGGTCTGGGGAGGTGATGGGACCCAGAAATGCCCAGATGACCTGATGCGGGATGGACGTGTCTCACTGTGAGATCACTGTTGGGTATGCCTGGGGGAAAGAAAAAATAGAAGATGAGGCAGTTGCTCCATTATCGGTATTTTGCAGTTTTGCCACAAATAACTCTGCATCATTATTTGTGAAAGCCGACAGAAAAGACATGCCTGTGGAGGACACGCTGAAGAGACTACTTCCTGTTGCTCCCACATGGTAGCCACCAGGATGTAATGGAGCTTCGGGTCCCAAATACTGCTGAGCCAGCTGGGGGTTGAAGAGAGAGCGTCCAGTGAGGAGGGACTGCATATCTGCTTGGTGGGGAAGGTCAATCAAGCCAGCACATTGGGGCTTAAAGCTGGGGATGGGCACATAGTGAAGTCCGTCTGACGAGTAGGACGGAGGCATGCCGAGCCCACCGGCATACACCGAGCCCCACTGCTGCGAGCTCTGGGGAGCTGCGGCGCTGCTGCTGTGCTGGATGTTCACATTGCTGCAGTAGCCAGAGTCCACTTGTTTAGTGAGCTGTCTGGCGTTGGACTCGACGAGTTGCTTGTGGTTCCTGCAACGTGCTGAGAGCTCTCCAGGTCTGTCCCCATGGTAGTGGTAGTTACATTCACTCTGGCTGCGCGTGCAGCTCAGACCGGACGCACTGCGGGAGGGCTCCGGGCTTTTACACTGCTGCGCTGGTAGCGGGTCCAGACTTTTAGAATGCTGTGGGTGCACCTGGTCCAGGCTTTTGGGCCGGCCGAGAATATCGAGGTCGGACTGTGCATCTGGTTCCATGGGGGGAGTCGGACTGAATCGGATGATGGTGGTGCTCAGTGCCATGGTGCAGTTGTTCTGTGGACGGCAACAAGAAGAACAACCCACGATACTTAATACCACACTCATGAATAATAAAGAACTAAAAACATTTCTCCGATAAACAACTGACGCAGAAAACATAATTCACCATTTCATCCTTTTAGGTCAGAGTGCGTATGTACTCCTTTAAAAATACATGTTTAACATCTAATTTCTGCAGTACGGTCAATCTGCAGCGTTTGAAATGTATTTTGTCGAGAGCACATCTCCAGATTTCAACAACATTGACAGTGACCTGGCTTTGCAACATTCATTTCAAAAGAGAACTGCCCTTCATGTCTCAGGCATAAGGATGGGTGTTACAGTCAGGGCCACAAGGACACTTATGGTCTACACTTCAACCACATATTGACGGCTTCATTTCAACAGAACTTTCAGTGCTGTTGCAGCTGAGATTAGGTACGCTAGACCTTGTCCTACATACCTTTTGCCTGTCAGGTGTAGGTACGAGCGTGCCATCGTTCATTGAGATGTACGTGAGCCTGCTGAGACTCGGGCTGGAGCAGGTAGACTGAGGAGAGAGGTCGACACCTGGGCGGTTGTCTGCCAGACCACTGCTGGACGACGCGGGTGACACCACACTGGTGAGACAAGACAAAGTGGGAACAAAGTAAGAAATAATAACTCAAAATACAAACGTCCGGTGTGTGTCAGTAGAAACTAAATGAGACTAAATGTTTAAGATGAATGGTTACTCAGTTACTCTCTTGTCAAGTAATCAATGTATCCATTTGGGTAAAGTTAAAACCGAAGCCATAAAACGTTACGACTTAACAAAAAGTACCAATATTCAATTCTTTTGACATATTAGGAGCATGTGTGATACAGTACCCATCAGCACTGGGAACGGAGGTCTGACTTGGAGAGGAGTGAGTGAGCGGAGAGGTGGACGGTCTGAAGTTACACTGAGTCTCCTCCACACCGGGCTCAGAGAAACCCTTCGGCAGTTCTGAGGAACAAGGTTATTGTTAACATACACACTCATGATGTCATCGGGGCTGTGTATGGGCAAGACTCTGACCATATGATACAGGGGTTATGATTCGACATACTAAGACACTGTACGGATACTTAACACTGATCTGACACATCATTTTTCAGGAAATTTAGATTTTCAGGCAAGGCGTCCTGATGGATACACGTTTGGTATTTCAATATGCATTTGTAAAAAAAGCACTCGCAAGACGCTGGTTACTCTCTGTACCCCTACGATACACGAGTGTAGGGGTACAGAGAGTTTTGATATAGTAAATTCATGTTATTAATTATTTTTCTCCTTCGTATTCAGAAAACTGTTCATTAAATTCTGGACCAAGTGGGTCAAATATGTACGAGCCTTAAGGCCAGATTTTGTGGAAGTATCGAATGAATGAATACTTTCAAATGATGTGCAACATGCGGTCTACTGATCTCTACGGTTGTTTGAATAAGGGGGATGACTGCCCAGACAACTTGCACGTGTGCTGTTAAAATCACAAGGCCCGTCATTTCTGCTCTTCACTCACCGGACACAGAGTCCAGTGGAGGCTGAGTGTTTGGGCAAGAGAAGCCAACATGTTTCTCCAGAGAGCTGCGAGGTAGCGGAGCGGCAGACATATTCCTGGGTGGTGGTGGTGGTTTCTTCTCTGGAGAATGACTCCGTCTGTCCTGCTGCTGCTGCTGGCCTGCAGTCCTCGTCCTCTGTGGCGGAGGAGAGGAACCTTTAAAACAAGGCAGGCTTGACGGACCTTTCCTCAGGCCTGGTGGGCTACTTGGAAAGCCAGGTGAGGCGGCAGAGCCTTCATCACTCTTTTGTGATGTTTCCAAGGAAGACCTAGTATTGCTGGATGCTTGTGGGTTCAGTTCCCCTGGCTTTACACCATTTTCTGTGAGGGTCCTGCTTGAGGAAGCACATGTCTTCTCGCATGCTGTCATTCTGTCTGCAGGAGGCGAGACAGCGGAGGCCTGCCCTGAGCCCACAGACCTTCTGGAAGAGCTGAAAGATGTACGAGGACGAGGAATAGAGCTTCTTTTTGAGTGGCCCTTATGACCTGGAGATAACGAGGCGCTAGTGTTTACGGTCGTCTCTCTTCCTCCGGCTTTGTCCTCGGTTTCTGTTCTCGTGGGCTTCTGTCGAGTCTCGCTATCCACTCGCTGAGCTGAGCTCCCCCGTTCCTCAGGACGTCCTGCCTCGGGGTTCCTGTGAGAGCTGCTGAGGTTGTCGGCCCAGCCGGTCAGGTCAAAGATAGTGTGCCCCACAGAGACATCGCTGCTGCCCGACACATCGGCCTTTTTCAGGTATCTCTCCATGTCGAAGGCGCTCAGCTCTCCGACACAGGTCCTCTGCAGTGCGTCCAGCAGGCCGCTCTGCTCTGGCTCAGAGAGGATCTATGTAGAGGGGAAAATTGTTTTCATTTTTTATTTTCCATTTACACTTCGAAAATGGGAAGATAGGAGATCGCACTTTCAATGATGCCGATCCCTGCAGCACTAATAGTAATTAGTTTCTCTGATCTTACATCAGAAAACAAACAATGTTAACTCCGATTGAGAGCACTTCTGCAGCATATGGCAATGACCAAATCAAGACTATTAACTATAAGAGTAATATTTGAAGAAGAAAAACTAAAAAAAGAAAGCCGTACATGCTCAGCAGAGCGGGGTTCCTCTGTGCAGTTGACAGCAGGTCCAACAAGTTCTGCCGACTCGGGTCGATTCCTCGCCCTGCTCCTCTTGGTCAGCTCCACGATCATGGCAGCCAGCTGCGACGGGTCGGTGCTGATGGACGCGTCGGCAATGGCTGAAGCGATTGTGCTGATACTCAGCATCAGGTGGCTGCTGTTATTGTTGGGGGACACGCAGCTTTGGTTTCCCGGGCTCGAATCAGAGCCAGAGGCCTCAGTGTGGTCAGGTAGTGCAGCTCTACCAGCGTGGTCCTGAAGAGGAGAAGGGATCTCATGTCAGAAAGCCATACTGCCACACATGTAACCCTACATGGAGATATTGAAACATCAACTCAGCCCAAAAAGTCCCTGTACCTCCTGTTCACGTGGTTCTGGATCAGTAACACCTTTCGGTGGCATCCTTTCACCGGGTGCCTCGAGAGTTTTGTCCAGGTCCTCTGCAAGGAGATGATCATGAGTAACAGCACAGTGTGAATTACTGGAAAACACAGAAAACAGCTGGCACTACTCCATGAGCCTAGAAAGTGATTCTTCAGCCCGAGCGCTCCCGTGCACACACCTGGGTTGAGGGTTTTGTCTGCTTCACTGAGCTCCATGGTGTCACTGTGAGGAGAATTGTCACTAGCTGAGAAGTCTGAGGGGTGAATCAGGGGAAACGGTTCCCTCTTCTCTGGAGAGGTGATGATGTAGCCGAAGGACGGCTAGAGGAACAAAGATGGAGCTATTAATACAGGTTACAGTCAGATAGACTTTTTCTCCTTCAGCCCTGCCATCATTATTCTGGAGTCTCCCAGCAACAACAACAAAAAAACTAAATATTCACCCGTTTCACCCAATCCACATCATCGGCGCTACCCAGACAACCCAGGGCTTCAGAGCGCTGTCCAAAAAACTGCCCCAAAGTCAGTCGCAGGTAGCTGTGGTCCCCCTGCTTGAACTCCGAGGAGACCTGGGAGGCCCTCATCAGGACGTGGCTGTTGGTGGGGGCCTTCCAAGAGGAGTCGCTGTGAAAGGTGCTGTTGCTGCTGGCTGGTTCAATCTGCTCCTCCTGCGCAAACAGCAATACTTATAATAAACCACAAAAGGCTGTGCTTTATGAAAATGCATGGTAGCTGAGAGTTTCAGCGGTCTGTTAGTGTCTTCTCTCACGATACGGCACCAACACATCAAGGACAAAATGGGGCCGTTGTGTACCTGCATGAATTGGTGCTCCTTCTCAAATTCCTCTTGATCCTTAACTATCTTTCCTATAGCATCACCTGCAAGGAGGAACAATAAGTGTCAATGTATCAACAGTATTCTGCACTAACAGTAACACTAAATTAGAGCAGTATTTGAGTAAATGCAATAGAGCTGTGGCCTTTGTACGTACTGGCAGGAACAAAGTCCTCGGTCTGAAACTGGGCAACATTCTCCGATGTCTTCCCGTCAACCTCCTTCTCAAAGGAGGAGTAGTATGCCAGGTCGGTCACCCACTGCCCCTCCTCGTTCTGGTACACCACACTATGAGCGGCATTGGCTCCTGAAGACACAAGCAATGCTGTTAACACCTTACACCAGGCAACGATGGGCCTCGTGAAGGAAATGATAGATAAACTCATTTCCTCTCGTTTTTGTTTCGTATCCAAGATTTGGTCCCATTTTGTTAGTGTCCATTGATTTCTGGGATTCGTCAATGTTTTCTTTTTGCTCTTCTTAGGTTAGAGAACATTTTACGAGAGCACTCTTACCAAGAAAAGATAAGAAACATCTGGTTTTCACAGTCCACAAACCGTTTATCCAACAAGGAAACATTTTTAAATGAGAGGAACATAAAAAAACGCATGAATACCATATAATGTAGATTATCATGTTTTAGAGGAATCATAATGATCGGATTATTAAGAAAATACTGGGAGTCCATTGGGTCCAATTAAACTCTATAAAAAACCCTGAACGATACGGCATGTGTTCAGCTTCTGAATGGCTTACAAGCTGCTCTTTGATTCTTGACACGTTTATTTAAACGGTTTATTAAACAGTACATCGATTTCACTAATGCTGAAGTTCTTCTTCCTCGTTTGTTTTGGTGGCATCTCTTCAATTCTTGGGCTTGTGCCAGAGTAAAGTCGTAACTATAATAACTTATATTCTACCGTTTCTCTCCATGTCAATTGGATGTGATCCTAACAAGTATTATCTCAATTCCCGCCTGCATTGCAGGGACAATACTGATGACTTCATTGCAGCCCATTGACTTTCAGACACGATGGTGAAGATTCATTTGGATGAAGATTATTTGCACACGGCCCTTATATAGTGTTTAATAAAAGCGTTAGACGGAGCGTTTGCTGCACGTCATTCCTCTACTCTCTCGGCCCACATGTCCTCTCTCTCTCCACTGTCACTGTCAGATAAAGGCCTAAAATGCCCAAAACATAATAATAATAAAAAAAAAAAAAAAACATTAAAAAAGAGCATATTTGGATGGTTAAGACCACTTTGTGCATCTGGAGTTGACTACTCCTATTTTTTCTCTTCACAAACTATTAAGAGAAAATACAAGATGAATTTAAGAGAACGTTGCTGCATGAGGCCCATTGTGTATCAAGTTTGAGTGCCTGGATCTAAACGTCACAGATAAAGCCAACCTTGTTGAAACTCCATCTCCAGGTTGGCTGGGCAATGGTTCCAGCAGTCATCTGGATCCTCTTGGTCCTGGTGGAAGCTCTGGGAGAAGTACTTGGGTTCCAGCGAGGTGGAAAGGGGATTGTTGCCGTCCTCACTGGTGCTGTCCGAGGCCTCTGCTGCTGTCAATTCACCACAAGGCCCTCCCCTTAGGCCCAAGGAAGGCCTGGATCCATCGGGCTCATCTACTCCATCATCATCATCATAATCATCATCATCATCATCGCATTCTGGCAGCAGCACCTAAGGGTGAGTTTTTTTGACAAAAGGTATAAAGGCTGCATAACAATGACAATTTGTTTGGATACTTGTCTCCGAGCTCTCAATTTGGTTTAAAAACGGGTTGAAATGTGCAATATTACATGTTGACCGTGTTGTACCTGGGAGAGGTGGAAGCTCCCCTGGGTGCCTTGAAGGTGGGAGAAAGTTAGATTTGCCGAGTCCTGAGGTCTCCTGAGTCCAGCTCCACTCCTCGGGTAGGCTGAGTCCAGCAGTCGGTCCACAGTGGGCCCAGACTCTGTGCTCTCCATCGCATCCTGCCATTCAAATCAGAACCACGTTGACAAACAGAGCCATGAATCATGTTTATCAGTATTTTAGCCATTGCAACTTTAACTTTAATACCGTGTTCTATTGTGCAGTGCTTCGCGTTGCACAATAAACTTTTTACTTTTTATTTTTCACTGACCTCCTCTAAGTATCACCACCATTCAATTGAAGTAATACAAAAAAAATGAAGAAATACCATATGATATTATAAAATCAATATATGCCTGATTAAATGACCCACCAGTGGGGCTGTGATAGTAACATTGGTGGTTGTGGTGCATCTGTACTCACCAGTGCCTCCTGTCGGTCCAGGGCCATGCTCCAGTTGACGGGAGAAAGCCTCGGAGTTCCCCTTGATGGTCCAAAAGAGCTGACCTCTCCGATTCCTACAGGACCCACACGGTCGCCCATCTGCAAACGTTGTGGAATGATTAAACTGTAAAAAAAACTATAGAAGATAACAGTGTGCCAATAAAATCTACATTACGAGGGCAAACAGGAAGTATGTGAGGTGTAGGAAAAGATGCCTTCAATAGGATTTAAAGTGTGTATAACATCTGCAGATGAAGCCCAAGTGTCCGACAACATTAACGATACCGATGAGCAACCTCGCTGCTACCGGAGTGCAGCCAGAAGTGAGCCTCGTTCTTACCTCAGTATGTCTGGAGAGGCCGCTCCTTCCGTGTCCGGGCAGATTCAGGTCGCCGTCCTCGTCCTCGCCAGCAGCACTGCTCCCCACGATCCCCAGCCCGCGCAGGACATCATAGGTGGTCTGGGCGACGGGCGTCGGGAGGGGGATGGTCGAAACTCCTCCGTCGTTTCCGCTTTCCTCGCTCCCACTGCTCCCATCACCACCTCCTCCATCCCCTGGAGTTACGCAATGACACAAACAAACGGTCACTTTAAGATTAAAATCGGTCTCAAATAAATGAACATTCCCTCAAAACTACTATTGAATACATATAACATGCAATTCATCAAGAACACAGGAAAGCCAGCCAGAGAACCAAAAAGCAATAATAAGGCATTGAAGCTGCATATTGTACCCGTGACTGGAGGGTTGATAACCTGTCCCTCAGCAGATCGTCTGTGTTCGATCCCAGACTGAGATGGACCGCCGCGGCCGCTGGAAGCCTCATCATCAGAACTGCCTCCCTCTAAGCCCGGCCTGAAACTGGGACGGTTACTCTCTCCAACCTACACACACACACACACACACACACACACACACACACACACACACACACACACACACACACACACACACACACACACACACACACACACACACACACACACACACACACACACACACACACACACACACACACACACACACACACACACACACACACACACACACACACACACACACACACACACACACACACACACACACACACACACACACACACACACACACACACACACACACACACACACACACACACACACACACACACACACACACACACACACACACACACACGACATAAAGCAACACTCTGTTGTAAAGTTGTCAATCCGAAATGATGGCGCTACTGGATGTAGGATTTGTTTTAGGCTTTAACTGATTATTATATTTGAGAGTTTTTAAAGTCTGATAATATAGTTTTTTTATGTCTGACCAGTTGTCTGGAGGTGCTGGGCAGCAGCCGGGTCCTGGTGGCACTGCTGCTCCTTCGGACACACTCCAGCTCGTCCTCGGTGTCCTCGTCGCTGGCAGGACACGAGTCCATACCCGTAGCAGCCAGACGCACTTCCAGCATCTGGAAGTCCTCCTGAAGAAAAGTAAGAGAACGAGAATCAAGAAGGGGAAAACATTTACTGGTTGTTTGATTTGAGTTAAATATATGATTCACAAAAGTAACGACAAGTTTGCAGGTAGAGAGTCGGACGGCAGCCTTTGCCAAACCGCAAATCTCCAGGTGATATTCATGAAACTCAACAGTATTTTTAGGCAGAGAGATCACATTCATACTCCTCTCCATGTAAGCTGGAAGCAGCACATGGGCACAAAACAGTAAGGGTGTCGATGTGCTCACCTGATTGTAGTCATCCAGGTACTGGTATCTATACTGGTCTGGTTCTGTAGAACTTGGGTTTGATGTGTTGTCAGTAACACCAGGGAGTCCCTATGAACACATATTAATGGGGACACTGAGACAAATAGATCAAGTAAATGACAGTTGAATGAAAACCCACTTTAAACGGTTGTCCAATGACTCACTGATGCTGCTGTAAGAGGCAACGTGTTTCAAAGGGGACTTACTGTTGCAGGAATCTCTTGGCCCTCCACTCTGCCTCTCTGCATGGCAGGAGGCACCAGATTATTGAAATACTGCTTGAGCTCATCATCAGGCAAGTCGTTCAAATCAATGTCATCATCTGGGAATCAAACGCACGTTCACAAAAGGACTCAAGCTTTAAAAAAAAAAAAAAAATGTCGGTAATCTATGTTTAAAAGATCAAATCAAGGCTGTATGAACCTGTGATGTCGCTGTTCATGCTGTCCACACACATGAGCTTCTCGTTCACCAGGAAGCTCGAGTTGCTGCCACTGAAATGGTCACTGTCCTCTCCCTCACTCTGCACGTTGTCGTCCTCGGCTGGAGCTGGTGAAGGCTGATCCTGTTTGAACTGCCCAGGAAAAGAGAACGGATTCACAGGTACCTGATGAACCGGTAAAAACAGCATTTATACACGAGAAACACCGTTTCAAATCCAAAACACCAACCTATATTTGAACATACTTTTGAAAATCCTTTGTATCCTGTAAGGAACCGGGGTAGAACGAGACTATTTAAAAAGACGAAATATGCCTAATTATAAAGACATTAAACGGAAAATTAAGCAACATAAAGGGTTTTCAATTATACGAGTTAAGCCTCAAAATGGGTCACATGGCTTCCTCTTCCTGATATGCACATGAAAAAGGTCCCCATTTTTATGAGCAAAAAAATGACTTTATTATCTATATGGCCCAGTTTTGGGTCTACGAGTTACTGCAAAAGAGCAATCACATAAACTGTACAACGGTCAGCTGGTCAAGAGTTACCAAAACGTGTACCGTTGCATCTGTGCTGTCTAGATGTCCAAAATGAGCAAACGTCAGAAGGCCTGTTGACAGATCTGTCAGAAGAGACGGGAAGAACAAAGTACATTAGTATCATTCAAAGAAAACGTGTCTTCATCTAGTAATGAGAATTATTTCATCTTTATGTATCAGAAAGCACAAATATACGTCCATATAGTCTTCGGTGAACTCACCTTTGATGCGTTCTCCAATCAAGAAAAGAGTAATGACTGAATCTGAGGCTGGGCAACATCGCCACAGTGTTATACCTATTGACCGTTTCACAGTTTACATCATAACACATTCTAAATGGACTC
This sequence comes from Leptoclinus maculatus, assembly GCA_032191485.1. Lineage (NCBI taxonomy): Eukaryota > Metazoa > Chordata > Actinopteri > Perciformes > Stichaeidae > Leptoclinus > Leptoclinus maculatus. The sequence goes on from JAVDOI010000008.1 coordinate 21,835,061, forward strand.
CTTTGTATTTCCTGTTATGATGTCTGTTAAAGCACGAGCTGACGGGAAGGAAACGTGGACCAAAGCCGTTGCCAGAGCAGCAGATTGGCAATAAAAACACCAATAAAGATAGACCGGTGCATCGATATTTACCCGTCCCGAGCTCTGTGTGCCGGCCGTGGACTGAGCCCATCTGCGTGGTAGGGAGCCCCAGCATGGAGCCTCGGTTTTGAGATGAGCTTTCATCCAAATGAATCTTCACCAGCATGTCTGAGAGACGGTGGGCGGCAATGAAGTCATCCGCATTGTCCCTTTAAAGCAGGCGGGGATGTAAACAATTAGGGTCACACAAAAATGACATGGAAAAAGAAGGTGGAATATAAATGATTATAGTTAAGACATTAAGAATGCCCATCGCTCCGTAGTTACACACACAAAACATATATGTACGAGTTAAAAGTAGGCCGACATACTCGTAGCATGATTCACTGTAATTTAATTCAACATGTCGAATGTACAGAACTGGAAAAGTACTGAGTGAAATAATTCAACCTAGACGGGTTGATTCACAAAAAGATAAATGAACATTTAGATGCATTTCATAGCATGGCTTATGCTGTTAGGTGACAATCTCCTGCACTGATTTAAATCATGCTGACATTAGTCAACAAGCAATGCAATTACTACAAACTTAGAAAAACAATCTGCTATTACAAAGCAATTCTACGAACTAAAACACGAGATCAGCTTTTTTTCTTCTTCCTTGACAACATTGCTAAAAAAAAAAAAATCAGCAGTGTGAACCACATGTATTTATATACTCACAAGTCGTCCTTGAAGCTGAGGGCAAACTTGGGCTGTTCTCGAACAGATGACTGCGAGTTGGCCTCCAGATATGAAGCCTCAACAGGATCTCCTCTGTAAAGCAAGAGCACATAGCACTGCTGGTACAAAACCACTGGTTGGTATCATGCTAAACAGCTCCACATCAGGGTTACTGCTCCACAAAGACATTTAGCAACAGAGCACTGACTCACTGTGAACATCCTGTTACTTTAGTGGGAAATGTAAGACACCAGAAAGAGCTGCAGCAACATGTACCCATGTTCTATATTAGGCAATCATGTCTCAGTGTTTTGTCATAATGTATTCCTATCTTATCTATTTTTAGCATATTAATACTTCCTTTTTCCAGGAGCATTTCAATGCTTAAATTAGTAAAAAACACAAACTTCCCAAAACAGGAATTGGGAAAAGATGTCAGTGTCCATTGTCACACTAGTCAAAGACAGTTTGTGTCACGAGTCACAGATTAATGCATGAGAGCATTTCCACAAAAAGCCACATCTGTCCCGAGCAGCAGCAGCGGGCTCCCACCTGTTGTCAGAGCCGGGTTTAATTTTAGCCACTGTGGAGGCAGCCACTGGAAGTCCTGGGCCTGAACCCAGTGTCACGTTCCCCAGTGTGGCGCGGCCGCCGGTGCTGTCCAGGGACTTGCAGAGGAAACTGGGGAAGGCTTCATCTTCCAGCTTGTAGAAACTTTCCGCCATGGTTTGGAATGGAGGAGGTGACCTCAGTTCAGCAGGTGAAGACCATCTGTAATGTCTAGGACTAGGGGACATAAAGGGCAGGTCGGTATCACTTTAGGAACTCCAAGTAAAATACATGCAAACTTGACAGTGCGCTGGCAGGGATGGGACCATTTAGATTGTATGTCGGCGTGTTGATACCACCTCACAGCTGAGAAAATCAGATAAGAAAAGTAGTTTACTGCGAATACTTTTTAAAAAATGTGTTCATGCATGTTGTTTCAACGGGTGTAAAGTTTGGCCTCGCTACCTAGAAAACAAACTGAAAGTAATCAACACTAACGAGCTAACTTGATTTCTCTAGGTTAGCTTACTGTCAACGCTAGCTCGTATAGCGTCCCTTGCTAAAAACAAGAGGGGTTTGTCAAAAGCACCAACACACTCCAAATCTGAGCTAACTGACGTTTTCTTCCATTATTAAGTTCGATACAAGTATTGCAACACAAGTTACAGACGACACAGATAAGTTAACTAAAACTGGGCTGCCATAACCCCAAAGCCATTTCAGCAAGAGTTAACGTTAGCGCTAAATCATAACGTTCATGTTAGTTGGACTTCAACTCACGTCCGACACTCCAGAAGACCGCCGAGAGCTCGGTTCTTGTCCAACTCGAGGTTTGTCTCTATAAACTGGTGCGGACACGTCGCGAGGCGTCGTTAAGTTCCAAAAGAAACTTCCCAAACACTTAAGTTAGTCATTATCTCTTAAAAGGAGGCACAACAAACAACCCGCACAACTGTTCGGAGGAACCAAGCAGCGCCCAGAATCCACAGGAAGCCCGCGTGAGCGTCCATGTCACGTGGGCGGGACTTAACCAATTTAAACCGCTTTGATTGGATAACTAAACTGAGGAGGAGGAAATTGTCAATCTCGATAGGCTGGGATTCACGTCGTTCCGCTGGACTTTTAGACACTTGGGACAGTTTGGGCATCGGCACATCATTGCATCCATCGTGTTTGTCCATACAAGATGAATGAAAGAAGAGGGGGGTAGCTATTTTTAGACTGCAGCCATAATGTAATGGCAATATAGAATACAACAATATACAACAAATTGTGGACATTTACAGAGTATAAATAAGCTAATGAGTTTAAGTTAGGTTATTTTCCGACCATACAGAGGGACATAAATGTAGATGTACATTATATTTGTTGCAGGTTGAGAGTGGAGTTTGTTGGATCAAGTGTTCCTCCCAAGCAGCTGCAGGAGTATTAGTTAGCAGACAGCTGCATCATGAGCATTCCACTTTGTGAGGCATGGAATGAATGAATGTTATCCTTCCTGTCAAAACAAATGACATGCCCTTTATTTCTCTTAATTCAGAGTGAAGCTGGGAGAAGACATTTTTCTGTTTAAAAAAGTAAGCCACATCCAGTTGCCTTCAAAGAACCAATACCAGTTCACACGTTTTAGAATATCATTCATAAAGTGTCAACAATAACTGACTTTTCACCCAACTCAGCATTCAAAAATGCAGTGGATCAATGTCCTACAAAGGAAATGTGTTGTGATGAATCATGTGCTATTTCTATATAGGAGCTGTCCCACATGGTAATCAGTCACTCATGAATGAATGCCGTCAGTTTGAGTGTGGAAGGAAAACTATTCAAAAATAAAATTCTCTTCGTATCTTGTGTCGCTTATTCAAACTTCCACCATCAGCGATTTTAAACCACTGTGAGCGCTGAGCGAGAACACTTCCTCTGTAGGCACTGAGGGTTGCAGGTCGTCGGTGTCCTTAGGAAAAAACTTACCGGCCGTCTCGGACGTCGTCTCAGGACCCCAAAAAAAAAAAAACTATATGCGCTTTTTAATGCACATTCCAAAAACGTAAAGAACTAGAACACAAAACTGAATAGGGGGAATGTTTAGTTGATTGTTCACATACATACATACATAGAAATGGTTATCAAATGGCTTCACTGGCCATGTAATGCAAAATTCACTAAATCTCCATGAAAGAAAAAGAACAAAACATTTAGAAAACAGAATCTTTATTAGAAATGAATGGCACTTGTGTTGTTCCCGCGCACCCCTCCCCCCTAACCCCATCCCTTTCTATTTGAGCTAAAACACCCCAAAAATCACAGTCCTTCAGCCTCTGGTAAGGGCAGCAGTGCTCGAGAGTAGAGTCTGTGGGGAAGAGGCTGTTGCTGAGGCTGAGCGGGCTCAGCGTCACAATGCTCTATGAGAGAGGAGGGAGGCAGCAGGTGACCATACCTGGTCCCCGCTCTGGGAGGATCCAGAGGCGGAAAGAAATACCTGAAGCAACACAAAAAAATGGATGGAGACGACGATGGAATAGGGGAGGGGGAAACACGTCAAAAGGAAGTAGAAATGAGAGATTTTAAAAAGGATGCATGTATGCTTTAGAAACTGAAAAAAGAGGGGGGAATGGCAGACAGAGTAGTGATAAGGGTTTATTCTCTAAAAGGTGGGTGAGCGTTGTTCTCTAACAAACAGGTTGGAATCTAAACAAAGTGGAAGCTGTGAAAGCAGAACCGTGAGGGTTTCCTTTCCATCACAGAGCCCTTCACCAGCAAGCATTCAGCTAGGACACGACATATTCAAATGCATCGACACAAGGGCAAGTGGCAGCTGGTGCAGAGACATTAGTAATACGCAGGATGCTGGTTTGTCTTTGGAGAGGTCAGCTGCCGCAGGGGAGGGGCAAAGGGAGCTCTCTTGCCAATCCTGCATGCAACAAGCAGTACAATACCACATTACTTCAACAAGCCCGCCGCTCACAAACAGGAATGCAAGACAATCTTTTATGCAAAGTCATTTCACAAAAATCAAATCTGGGGTTTAGAGCGCAACAGAGCACGTCACACGCAGATGTTCAATAAGGTTAGAGATGACTGGAGTAAAGTTGAAAGCTGCAACGCTGGTAAATACAGAGGTTTTGTAAAGTTAAGAGGGTTGTTAAAGTTGAACATAAATACAGCCACATACCGACTCTGATGAGCTCAAACACTTTTGAAACCGGTTCATACAAACATCCAATATTAACTCATTTGTAATCCAAAACATGAACCGTACCTGGAGCAGATGAAGAGCCACTTAAAGCTACTGGTCATACCAGACCAAGTAAAGGCTGGAGCAACAACAACATGAGTGCACTGAATTGAGAAAGTGTGACTTTTATTTCATACGACTTCGACGTTTCATTTATAAAAGAAAGACCGTGATCTCTTCTTTGACAAGTTACATCGTCTCGCTTTAGAGTCATCGCTGTCAGTGGCTGTATTCATACTCGTATTGTTATTACGGTTGGTTAATGAGCTTCATTCAAGTCCTTCTGCTCAGCAAAGAGTTTGGCATTACTTGCTCAAGGATGCATTGAAATTGAAAAGAGAAGAATTACATCTCAAAATGGCAATTGAGACGTAGGCGCTTCAAGCTAATCAGATTCATCAATATTTACAAAATAATATTACCCAACACCAAAATGGTTCTGCTGCATATCCCAAAATATAAATTTGAAATAATCGTCACATATCGAATTTATATAAAAGCGGTTTATTTAACTTTTGATACCAAGAGTGTGGTTAGCGCTAACACTGACAATGCAAAGTGGAAACTACTCTTGCATGCATCTGTACAAGTCAAGAGGGGGAAAAAAAACACACCACAGCACATCCAACTCCGCAGGCTCGGAAGCCAAGCTCTTTGCATGAGTGCATCATTTGGTCAGTGTGGGGCCCAGGAGGTGTGTCAGTGAGCGGCTGCAGTCCCGGTCAGTGTGAGGCATGATAAGCTGTCAGTTCTGACCGGCTCGGGTCGGGCTGGGTGAGTGGCGGCGGACGCACCACACCACCTACCTTCCTGCAGACATCCCGTTCTGGGAGGTCTGGACCGAGGAGCCCACAACGCTGCTCATGGCTGTGGGCTGACCGGAGGAGCCGGTGAGTGGGCTGCCGTCCCCTTTCAGGATGCCCGTGCACTTCCAGTTGTCCATGTAGTTTGCTGCGGGGTGGGGGTGTGGGGGGGGGGGGCAATGTTAAAGTGAGTATTCACGCTGCAACATGATCGACAAGTGACCATGAGTTCATCATTTCCTCCATAAAGTGGAAAAAAGCTGATGGAGGAATGTGTCATTTGGTACTTTTCTTTCTTTCACATTCCACACATGGACAATGAAAATGTGACAGAAATGAGAGGGAGCCGAGATACAACCACCACGTGATGCAGCTGCATCACCCCAAAATAAAGCTCACGACATTCGGAAAAGTAATCGCACATAATTCAGTAATGCATGTGGGCTAATTTGTCCCATCGCTGTAATTTGATGTGATCATTGCACATTTTGTGCACTCGTGTCTCATTAGACAGTAATAGCAAAGTAAAGTACAATATAAGTAAACAATTACCACACGTTTGAGAAAACATTTTTTAAATCCTGCTTGACTTTTTGTTGCACTCCTGACTGAACTGGAAGTGAACAGAGGGGGCGGAGCTACTGGGATGCTCAGTGAGTAAAGATGCAACAGTTTCTACTCCAACACACAACAGGGACGAAAACTCTCTCTCCCTCTGTGTGTGTGTGTGTGTGTGTAAAAGTGTGCATGTGTGTAATGTGTGAGAGAGATTGAGACAGTCGGCCCACAGTGACCCAGACTGGAACTTTTGGTTTGTTTTCAGGTTCCACCAAGGAGCAGCAGCTGAATCGAGTCTGACACCTAGTGGTGAGATACGGCATACTGGTAAGGTCCCAGTTTAGCTTAGTATCAAACCTTTTTTTTTTTTTTTACACTGGCCCAATTGTACAGGAATGTACCGTACATCATAACAACTCAGATGATTTGAGAATAACTGTATCTGAGCGACCCGACGACTGATGCCAACAACGCATAGGCCAAAGTCACTCAACACCTGGTGAGAGTTCACTCCAACGAGCATTTTAAACATGTTGGACTAAAAAAATAAAAACTGCTGTCAGTATAGCCGTCACTAAACTTAAAGGAACACAGACGAGCAGTCGTCGACGGAAGCCAACAGTAACCTCTTACCTTTCCAGAGGCGCACGCAGCCATCATCACCGGAGGAGGCCAGCAGGGTGCTGGTGATGTTCCAGCTCACACGCCACACCTGGGAGTTGTGGTTGTCGAACTGAGCCACAATCTGCACCTCCAACTTGGTGGGTCCTGTGGAGGTGCTCTCCTTCCTGTCCGATGGATCAGAAAATGGTTTTACACAGCGGTAGCTTGTCATTTCTGTCATTTAGAATGGTTGTTAAATCGGTTGCGGCTGCAGAAGCGCGTCCGTTAAGACGTTGCATGCGTATGGAATTAGTCACCTCATGGGAACGAGCTTAAAGATTCGGACGTCTTTCGTTGCGATGGCGAGCACGTGGAAGGATCTCCCCAGGTTTGGGGCAAATGCGATGTCATGGACGGCGTCGGTGACCGTCATCAGCGTCTCTGCTTTAGCATATTTCCTGGTGTTTTCATTATACTCGTAGATCTGAACTTTCCCACCGTACGTCACGTTACTGTCGTCGCTCCCCACTGCAAACATTGGCGGGTGGGCACGAGAGCTGGGTGGTAGGGAGGAAACACACGAGACAAGTGTCACAAGGTCACAGTTCATACGTTTCAAAAACGGTCGGCAGCAGAGAACCTTCCAGTTGAAAAGGTAATTTACAGAACGTCTTGAATTTACCACCGCTCTGCCAGAATGTTACTTATTGGACCAACTCTTTTCTTTTATTAACGTAAAGACAAATGATTTCATTGAATGTCCAACTCTAGAAATACACACAGCTGGTTATTAAGACAAAGTTATTGTTTTTTTAAAGTTCACATCCTGCATGAATGACTTTCTGTTACTAACAGTTCACTGAGCAACACTTGTCCTGCTCCATCCCACAGCCTGGGGTGAATAGCATCTGTATTGTGATTGATAATAATTGTTGCAGTTTTGTGTGGGTTAAGTTGTAACTCCACTTTTCAACTTGGAAATAAGAGCGTGTGAGGAGCACATGAAGGCAGTAAGACAGCAGACAGGAAGTATTAGGTTTCAGACCCAATACAAAAGGCCTTTTTCACAGCAGACATGTTAACATGAACGATCAATTCAAGTGTCCCAGTGAGCCCCGACTGGGTTCAACGGCAATGCTTGTTGTCAGAAATCTACTTGCCCAAAGTCAACTTTTACTTGCTACTAAACTATTTTTTAAATGTATTATTGTTTATCAAAAAACAACGACTAAAGTTAATTGTCATGTTTTATTATTATTTAAGTAAATTAATCTGTTTTGTTTCGCCCACATCCTCCAACTCCACCCAACTAAACTTGCGCTTCAGATCGTACATTTTTTCTTTATCCGACCCCCATTTCTCTTGCGAGTGCCCGATCAATACTAAGTTGTATTGCAAGGCGAGGTACATAGGACTGGAACTGAAGAACCGTAAATCTTCTACACGTAAATCCCCCCCCCCCCCCAAACAAAGTCACACTGCGGTCTAACCTCGAGGGGTTCCAAGAGATGCAGCTGCAGCTGAGCTTGCAGGAGATCTCGTGCTGCAGGGACCACTGACTCAGGTTCATCACGTCGGGGGCCTCGTAGATCCTCACCACTCCGTCCGCGGAGCAGGTGGTCAGCATCAGGCCCATGTGTTTAGGGGCGAACTTCACGTCGGTCACTGAGGTTCTGCTGTCCACTAGCGTGGTTCTCTTTATCTAAAAACGGAACAGCGTGGAAACTATTTGATCAGGTTCGAACAGACGACTGTAGAAAAGTATTTTTAATATATAAAAAATAGGGACAACAAACTAAATATATTATATAATATACATTTGTTGCATTAGCGAAATTGTAAATATTGCTGTTAAAGTCAGAACCGGAAATAAAGCTGCGTAATACGGCCAGAATCTTCTATCACGATATAGGTCATTTCATATCTCAATAACGGCATCTGGTAGTTCAATAAGTAAATATGTATATGAAAAGACCACATGGTACCTTGGTAACCGGTTCTTGTACACTCCTGTGTGAATTAAATACTTGAAAAATGACGTGTACTGTGCATTTTCTCATTTAATTAAGAACTTAAGTGCAAAATGAACATAAACGTTTCTAGTAAACTTCAGAAAATAAATGAATATGTTTAGCTATACACTGACTATGTTTACATGCATGCACAAAAATACAGAGTAATCAGATTAGGTAAGTAGTAAACAGAGTTTGATCTGATTTTCTAAGAATTTTTAGATAGTATGTGCTTGTTAATTGAGAAGATGTAATTGTGTATCGCAATACATGATTTCATCAGGATACGATTCCATTGAGAGACAATAAATTATCATATTGAATTAACGGAATCAGACAACACTGCATGTTTACTCGCGTGCGCACGGGCATCTGTTTTAGAGACACTGGCAGCTAAGCTAATTAAGCTATCTCCAGAGGCGAAGTATCCCGCCATCTTTGTGCTGGAAGTAAAATTATACTGCAAAGCATCCGCAACACACACATAACATGTATACAAGTCGCTTCATTATTCGGCTGACGTATACAAGGTGACTTAAAATGGAAACCATAGTTTCAGCTTCGATAACCAGAAGCTGATGCCTGGTTTCCAGCCTGACAACCAGCCGTGATGCTAGCGTTGCACTAACCCAGTGGCTCAGTCCTCTCTGCTTGTCGTTGGACTCTCCCACAATCTCTTCCCACACAGCAGCTGTCCTGTCGAAGGAGCAGGAGGCCAGAACCTGCCCGAATTCTGGATGAGCCCAGGTCACTCTCCACACTGATCCACTGTGTGTCTGCACACAAGAGAATACATCTTTTGACAAACCAATAAACCATAACACTAATTTACATTTCAAGCTGAATCTATAGCAGTAATACCACAAGAGACACAGAGTAGGACATAAATTGTCACGCTGTCTTATAGACTCAGATTTGACCAGGAAAGCCTTTAATGGTTAAAATGAATGAAGCAGCAGGAGGAGGCTTACCTTCCAGCTGGCTGTGCAGTGCCACTCTCCATTCTCACTTTTATCCCAAACCTGAGAGAAAGAAGATGTGAAACAATGATAGGAAATATTGCTGAGACGATAGGCTCTGTGTGCACGCTTGTGGAGCTGGTAACATGGGACCTTCAATGACATTCCTTAGGTTTACAACTACAACTAATGTTAGGTAACATTTACTAAATTACAGGTGTAACCTTACTAAACATGCACGGGGTATTTCTGCCGTGTTTACATTAGCTACACAGCTTAAGTTACCTACAGCTAACGTTACCCTAGCTTGTATGCTACAGGTAAACTAGCTACATTTAATAAAGTGAAGTTGCATGCGATAGTCAGAATTAGCAACAGATTTAGCAAATTAACTAACGTAACGTCTCTCAACAAGTGGTGGGAGGTAGACAGCAAATCCAATAACGACTTACGGGTGTTTATAACAGGCTAGCAGCTAACGCTAGCTTGTTAACATTAGCAAACTGCTGAATAATACCTTGACACTTTGGTCACTGGAGCAAGTTGCCATTCTCCGGCCGTGGAAATCATACGACACATCGTGAATTAGATCTTTATGATCTGCTGCAATACTACGCGCTACAAACATGATTATATCCGGCTAGCAGCAAAACTAGCTAAGCTGGTTGCTTAGTAGGCCTGTCATGTGTCTAAACCTAACTTGTGTGCGCGCGCGTGTGTGTGTATAATGTTTGGCGGGTCCTCGTAGTGTGCAGTGTGTGCGCATTACCCGACTTGACCACAGAGGGGCGCATTCAAACCATTTTCTAGTTTAATCCTGTGGGTAAATCATGTTTTGAGTTACTTTATGATAAAGTCTATGTTGAAACTTGTCGTGTCGAATTGAACATTAACCAGAATATCATTTGGGAAAATTTGAAAATGCAAAGCTGAGAAATTAGTTTACTCAATTTACACGTTAGCTCCACTGCCAAGTAAACAGCCCTCCTCCTCCGTTCACTGGGGTTGCCAAGTTTGGTGGAGTCTTTATCTACATTTTGCATTAACACTCATATTGAACACTTTAAGACAAGAGGTCTATGGCAGAAGTGTTTGTCAAATGTTTATTTTGTATTGTGTGGTGCTTTATTTGTCATTATAATCATGCCTTGTATATAATGTGAAGAAAAAAATTAGGGTTGAACAAACTTTCATAATTCAATAGTTTATTGCAAGACAAAGTGTTGACACATGTCGATATATATAATAAAACATCCACAATATGTTTAATACAGCAATATGTGATTACGTCTTTTTTTTTTGGTAGGTTGACAAAAACACATAACTGGCAACCCGGTCAGTCAGCGTGCATGCAGTATTGTGTTGAGCAGCAGACTCCCCGCAGGGATCCCCAGGGTTACACACACAGCGCTGTTTAGATGGCTGACAGAAAGGAGTAACTTAGTGAACGGTGCTGCAAATACTCTGTGATCATCCAGCAAGTGTCTCGGGGCACGAATAACGACACAATGGAGGAAGAATTTGAAGATATCGATTCGTCCGGGAGATGGCAAAACCTCTTCAATGTAAGTCGGGACACTGGGCCTATCGTGTTTCTATGACGATCGGTTGCTAACCTAACGTTACTTGGCGAGCTAATTGGTTAGCTACTCCGTTAGACTCCGTTCCCAGTATTTGGTTACTTTTAGCCCTCTAGTCGACTCAGTTACTTGTTGTGACTTATATACTTCATCGCGTCATGTAGAGGTTATGTACAGTACTATGCACGTATGTAGGACGAATGAGAAACTAGCAGTCCGCGCTAGTAGTCCCTGACTTCCGTAGCTAGAAAGCTTGTAACGTTAGCAAGAAAACGTGCAGCATAGTTGAGCTCGGTTAGCTAGCTAATGCTGGATGACGCTCGCAGACGTCAGCTGCAGTTTCTGAGAACTCATCAGGACTTCCAGAGAAAAGCGCATGTGTTTCACCACCAGCTGTCTGAGAGAGGCCAGCATTTCTAATAGTTCTGTTCCGGTTGTTGAACTCTGGCTATGGCCGTATAATAATCAGCTAGCTACTAAACCGGGGATAACATGCAATTGGAGAGGTTTTGTAGCTAACAGTTAACGCTGCCCTGTTTGGAAGTTACAGAGAAACACACACTAACATCACTTTATAGATTAAAGACGATTATAAATATAGTAGATGGCTAAAGCTGGATAAACTGTCCCGGGCTTGTATATAAATCTATTTTGATAGAGTATTAATGAAGTCAAAGGTCTAACACTATGCAGAGTGTAATAAGTATATCACGAGAAGGGGAATTGCTTTTCTCATGTTTGACTAACTATCAGACCCGGTAACTAAATAGATGGTAATATTGACATAAGTGAGTGTGTGTTTCATTTAAAGGTAGTCTGTGGCGAATCTACAGTTTATGTTAATTGGTAATAATAATCAAAATGCATGTAAACTTACTATATAACATTACGATTCCATGCTATACTTTATTACGGTTTTATTATTATTTTTTATAATGTTGTTCTCATTCCTTTAAGGTCATTATAACTGACAATAAGGATCATAATATTTATAACAGTGTAATACTGCGAAACTGATATTTTCTGTGAAGGTCATCGTACCGTGAACATCTTACAACCACAGTTCCTATGAATCTAGCACAGCATACATATTGTACTAAAGACCTTTTCATCATTGTGTGGTATGCACATTAGTGTTGGCTGTATTACTGGCCTCCACTTCAATCAGACAGCAGGTGTATGTTATACGTGTGCACCGGTTTGTTTCACAGCGTGTGTCCCACCGCTGTTGGTTCCTCATCAACGTAATGGGACACTCCTAACTTCCCACTTGTGTCTTTTGTTTCTGGTCTCTGGCAGGAGATCCGTAACCAGGCCAGTGAATATCCCTACAAAGTGGCGAAGCTTCCAGCGAATCGGAATCTGAACCGCTACAGAGACGTCAGCCCATGTGAGTCATGAGACGAACGAGGTTCTTAATATACAACGTGTGTTCCTGCGAAGTGAGCGACGTCTGTGTGATTTGTAATAGCTCCGTGTTTATCTCCACCTGTTTTCAGACGACCACAGTCGGGTGAAACTCGAAAACTCTGAAAATGACTACATCAACGCCAGTTTAGTCATGGTGGAGGAAGCCCAGCGAGCTTACATTCTCTCTCAGGTACGGCTTCGGCACAAGCAGTGTCTGTATAAGTATACGTTTAAAAAAAAAGAAGAAGAAGAATGTGCAGGATTTCCCCCTGATGTTTACGTGAGCTTTTGATAATGACAGGACTTTTTTTCTCTATGTATATTTCTTTCTTTTGCGTCCACAGGGGCCTTTGAGGAACACCTGTGGTCATTTCTGGCTGATGATTTGGGAGCAGTGTTCCAAAGCTGTTATAATGCTCAACAGAGTCATTGAAAAGGGATCTGTGAGTAGATCTTCTTGTTTCCAGGTGTCAGATCTTGATAGTGTTCGCTGTAGATGTCCCTGCTACACACAGAGCACTTTGCATACATTGTCTATGGTTGTCTACTTTATCAGTCATTCTTAAGTCTACTACGACCAAACTTTTCTGTATTTAAATGTTTTTGCTGGCAAAGTAACTGGTACATTGTTTTTGCTTTAAATGAACCTGCCAAGAGGGCCTGAAAGGCTGGAAATATATGAGCTACTGGTTTTACTCAAATTAATGCATTCAAGAACATACTGTACCTTCCAACTTTAGAAAAAGTCTGCCTATTCTGGTCATCTATTGAAGAACACTTCATCATTACACTTCATCAGTCCTCTATAGCTATTTCTCAAGATTCCGTTAAGCCCCAAATGATCCCCTCCTCTGCTCTGAATAGTGATTTGTGTCCGCTATCATTTTTTTCCGCTAAGAAAAGATGGAAGAACCTCGTTAAAAGTCACATCTACTCCTTCTCCCCCGATGAAAACAAAGCAAATATATATACTGTACTACCTTTTCATCTCAAAAGTTTAACTGCTGGACACGAGATGCCTCCTAATTCACTTTAAAAGTGCGTGCGCTGGAGGTTTTAAACTCTCCACATTGTACTTGTGTAATGATTGGCTTCCAAACTAACTAAGATTTAAAGGAACAGTTCACCTCAAAAATACATATTTTTCCTCTCTTGAATATAATGGGACTATACGGTACTCGGCTTGTGGTGCTCAAAGTGCAAAAAACAGAACATTTGGGAAACTCAACAGCAATGTCTCTTTCCAGAAAGCATGACCCGGTTACTCAAGGTAATCTACAGACTTTGTTGTGAGAGGTTTCATGTAGGAACTATTTTCTTTCAACCATAGCAGACATCTCTACTACCGATATAGCCGTAGCTAGGCAACTCACACCAAAACAATCTAGACTGATAGGTAACAGGTAAGAGGAAAGAAATATGTATTTTTTATTTTATTTTAGGGTGAACTGTCCCTTTAAGGTGAGCACAGAGAAACCTTCCCCCCCTTCAGCAGATGAATGTGAAGACAAACGACATCATCCAGCTGAAGGAACAATAAGACAGTTTTCAGGATAACAGGTGTTGAAGAAAATCCTCATATAACTATAAAATATGTTGATCTTAGCACACTTGGTTTCATAAGAACATTCCTAGAAAGTGATAAAGGCGTGCCAGACAAATTGGAATATATCATTCCAATTGATTCCAAACATTTCCCGTACATGTATCATTTGTTCTGCCAAAGTGTTATCTTGACCCAGACGAGGACATGAGAGCGTGACATAATGAGGAGACCAGATGTGCTGTATTTGTGGTTCAATCGACGGATTTGATTGGTGGAAAGTGACATAAGGGGCTGTCTTGAGTGTTGGTTACCTTGTGTACATTAAAACACTTCCCGCTGATTGCCATCTCCAACTACGACACAGGGAATTAAAAGTTCACCCAAAACTTTCATACTGGGTCTCATCAGGGTTGCAATGCTTTGTGGGAACTGCTTCTTTATGACTTGTGGTAAACAAGCTGCCGCGTCCTATCGGGTATAGTATCTCAGCACTATTGACTGCAGTGACCCTGAGGGAAAGTAATGTGATCCAAAGTGTTATTTGTACACAGTGCATTCCTTTACATTGGTAGAGAAGATGGATTCCCTGAATCCATGCAATCTTCTTAGGAATGAAGTCCGCCATGGATCCTCAATCAAAGTGCTTTCATCCCGTAAGACTCCACTCCGCAGCTCATCCTTCAGAGGCCTGGGGAGAGCGCGTGGCTTTCTTATCCAAGACTAACTTAATTCATTTTTTTTGTCTCAACAGGAGAAGTGTGCACAGTACTGGCCCACCACAGAGGAGCTGCAGATGTCTTTCACAGACACGGGGTTCGTTGTCAGGCTGCTTTCAGAGGAGGACCGGTCCTACTACACCATCCGAGTGCTGGAGCTACAGAACACAGTGGTGAGCACGAGAGGACAAACTATGAGATCAAAACTTAGAGTTGATATTTTGTCGGTGGGGGGGGGGGGGGACGCTTTGTGTCTAGTTCTGGAAAAGTGCAGGGCGTTAACTGTATAAAGAATTCGTTCTCCCCCTTGCTTTGCTTCTGTCACTTCATCCAGATAAAAATTGTCAGGACAGCTACTGGCTCTGAACTTTACTTAACCTCTCTCAGCTCGCGTTATCCCGCATTGGTCGTAGCTGTTGTGAAGCATCTCAGCCCGTGGTTGTACTTGTCTTTTCAATGCGACTTTTGTCATCCGATCTTGCCAGGACACGCTCTAAGTTTGCGCACCAGTTCTGATAGTTAGCTGATGTGAGATTGGATCTTTCTTGCGTTTCTTGGGGGCATGTGTGTGTCCACACTTGACACACTTCAATGCGAACTGCCTGATCGGATACAGATTGGAAACAAATTTTGCGGCCATAGGAGCGGCTGTAAAATGGCGGATTAAGTCTTTTTTCTGCTTACTTCCTCCCTGCAGTATTGGTGGACTTGTTATAGTGGTTAACGAAGCTCATGTGATTCGGCGATGAGCACATATTCCTCAAAATTCTCCACAATACACCCCAGTACCCATTCTGCACACTAGTTAGTATGCCAGAAAAAAGATGGTGTGTTCATAACATAGTATGTCAAATGCAGCATGCCAAAACATACCAGGATGTCCTACTGCATCCAGTCACATTTTGCACTGTGCAAGTCAGCACGCTGTTCTGGTGATTTTGACCCACAATCCTCGGCACAGCGGATACATGAGCAAGAGGGTCAAGATGCAATGTTATGACGAAGTAGTATTTCCCTATTGAATGCACACTGCATGCAGCAGTACGTACTTTGTAAGGGCAGCAGCAGTACGTACTAGAAGTAAAAAATAAAAAGTTAGTGATTTGGAACACAGCTCGGGTCTCGGCGCTGGTCTCCTCCCCTTTGCTCTCCTCGGGAGAAGAACTCCAGTGTGGAGGGAAGACGATATGGAAGTTTTATAAATTGTGCGGATGCTGTCCAAGCCTCACTGATATCCAAACTCAATGCGAGCCGGGCCCACCTCTGCATGTGGTCTGGCTGATTTGAAAAGACGAGTGCAGCCACAGCTTTAGTCTAAAACGTATGGAGATGATCGGTGCTCTGTTTGACGGGTGGGGGTGATGTTTTTCCAAGTGACAAATCAGCCTCGAGTCATGCAGAACTCTTGTCTCCACAATGCTGCTAAACACGGCCTGACATCACATTTCCGCTGCAGACGGGGGAGTCGAGGGAGATCTACCACTTTCACTACACCACGTGGCCTGACTTCGGTGTCCCGGAATCCCCGGCCTCCTTCCTCAACTTCCTCTTCAAGGTCCGGGAGTCCAGCTCGCTGGGACCGGAGCACGGGCCCTCGGTGGTGCACTGCAGCGCCGGGATCGGACGCTCGGGGACCCTCGCCCTGGTGGACACCTGCCTGGTGCTGGTGAGGACGGAGAGGGGAGAGGGGAGGGGGGATGTTCACATTATGAATGTACTCTGTGATAGTTTTAGAGGGAGAAATCGTTGCATGTTGGGATTCTACTTCAATGCAGAGGTCATTTTTTAATTCATCACATCAAAGAAGTGGATTTCAGTGAAAACCTGGGACTTTTCTTTTCTTTTTTGGCAGATGGACAGGAGGAAGAACCCGTCATCGGTGGACATACAGAAGGTGCTGCTGGACATGAGGGAATACCGCATGGGCCTCATCCAGACCCCCGACCAGCTCCGCTTCTCCTACATGGCGGTCATCGAGGGAGCCAAGCTCATCCCAGCGGTGAACTCAGCAGCCCAGGTAGCTGTTTAAGCCCGATTAAATCGGGGCTTAACTTTGAATCACGTAGAACTGAAAACTTTTAAAACTAGTTCAGAAAGATTCCATTCAAGCCTCTATTTAAACATCAGTTTAGTTTTTCACTCTAAATTTGGTTAGATTGAATTCTTTTGCACCAAAACCCAAATTTTGATCCAATACGTGATCCAGTATTAACTTTAAACTTACACTTGAGGGGGTTTAACTTTAAAAATATCTGCCCTTTTTTGAGATGCATTGAGTACAATCATCCAAGTTCCTCGAAGAAAGTTAAGGGACGAACTCAACCGGCTGAGCTTTATGATGCTGCTGCTGATACCGGTTCAGTGAGGAAACTGTTCTGGAGCTGGAACAGGAAGACTGGACCAACTGGTGGTCTCTTTTCTTTCCTTACTGTGTTTTTTATCCAATAATATTTGGCCATGTTGATCCAATTATTGGGACAACAATTTATTTTTTTAAGGAGGAGAAATTAAAACTTCTCTGTCGAGTCGACACGAGTAACGCCGAGCTAACTAGCTGACTTTTTAGCTAGCTAGCTAACACACAATGTACCGTTTTATTTAGGACTACAAAGCAGCCTAAAGTTAACGGCCCCCCTCCTCTTGTATAGCCGACTTAATGGGACACGACGGCACGCTCATTGTAATTTGGTCAAGCAAGCGTCATATTGATAAAAACACTAAAAACAGAGATTAAATTTAATTGTGCGACAGAGCTCTGCTTCATTTTGAATCTGGATTAACTCATTTTAAACCCTAGTTTTGTGAAACTCTGTTTCGAACTAATAAATAAATAACAATTAAATAAATGAATCCTTGTGGCTGCAACCGCGCCTAAAAAAACAGGCGTTGTTGCAGTATCACTCTTCTGGTTGTTTGTTTTTACGTTATAACCATTATCAGTATCAGTATCAGTCTGCAATCAGCCAGCACACCTGATACTTACATTGTTTCCTCTACCTGCTCCTGATAATGGCATGAAAGCAAAATGGATATATTAAAACTGCAACAATGCCCCTGTCCTTTTTTTGGGGGGCTAAAATCTGTTAAAATATATATTACTATTATTATTATTATTATTTAAATGTTGTAGCAATGCATTTGCCTTTGAGACGGCCCCCATAAAGCAACAACAAACTTTGCATTTCTGTAAGTTTAGCGTAGCTATTCTGAAGCTTTCAGTCTGTAAATTGAAATGGTAGAAGCACAAAGGTGAATTTGGTCTTCTAGAGATTTACTGTTAACAGACATGACAATCTCGTGCAGTCCAAAAATATTCTCTCAGCTCGCCAACGTCCGTCCTCTCCGTCGTAACTTTGCGTTTCTGTGTCTCGTCCCCTGTTCGCAGCAGAACAAGCAGAGAAAGATGTCCAAAGACGACTTGGAGAAGCCAGATCTGCCCCCTCCGTCACCACCACCACCCCCACCACCAACTCCACCCCGGCCTCACCTCAACGACAGCATGCCCAACGGTCAGCCGGGACCCCGTCTGGAGCTCCAGGCCGCCTCGGAAGACCACCTGTCGGCAGGGGTGCCAGACGGCCACACCGTGGCAGAGGACTCGGGGCAGTAAGTAGCAAGCTCGCTGTCAGGTCATCTATGCATGTCACCTTTTTAGGACCCCAGAGAAACTGATCCCTGACCCCTCCCTACAGTTCCATTTCTTATTCTTCTGTAATAATTGAGCTCAGTGTTGATGGGATTCCCACGCCGCTGCTTGCCGACCACTCACCCATTAACCGCCTCTCATTTCAGCGTCAGAAAGCGGCACCGCGAGGAGAGGATCGCCAGCACCGCGCAGAAGGTCCAGCAGATGAAACAGAGACTGAGCCACTCGGAGAGGAAACGAGACAAGTGGCTGTACTGGAGACCCATCCTGCTCAACGTCGGCGCCGGGGCGGCCGTGGCCGTCGGCCTGCTGGTGTGCTGGATATACTCCCAGTGAACACACTTTGGAAAGAAAACAAAAAAAGAAATGGACTCCTATTTTGCACCAGTACCTGGGATTAGGTACTCCCCTAAGTAGACGTAGACGGTAACACGAGCATAACTGAGGGTATTTATTTCTTAAGGTCAAAAATTGCAGGAGCGCTAGATCAAAAATACGATTGTGTGTGTGTGTGTGTGTGTGTGTATATTTTTCATGTTAAGATCTTAACAAAACAAACAAAAATTAGTAACATCTCAGGATCTTGGTGCCAGCACGACGATTTCATTTTCCTTCTTGCCACTCGATGAATGTACTGTATCATAGCGAACCGCTTTGAGAGCAAACTTACGAAAGGTGCAGTGCGAAGCAAGAGAATAATAATAACTCTGACGCGTTTAGTTTTCTCCTTACTTGTAACGGTCAGGTGCGTGTCGATCGTCCGTGGACACCTTTAACATTTCAAATAACTTGTTGCGTTGACTGTCCGCCCCACCATGAGACCCCAGAGTCTAGAGCCAAATAGTTGTTTTTTTCTGCAATGAAATGTGCATATCATGCACACATTTAGAGGTTTTTCCAGAGCACCACTTGTTCTTCCACCCACATTTAGCAGGGCATCCCGATACGGCCAGATATATATTTTTGTGTGACTGGATACTTCATGGAGAGCTGCCCTGCTGATGTTTCAACCCTCTTTTCTTCTGTTATATGAGCACCTTTTTTCATAAGTTTTGGTTGTCGCGTTCATCGTAAAAGTCTGCCACTGTTTAGTGCGTGTATTTACCCACTGGATGGGTTGATGTGTGTACTTTCAGGGTTTTTTGTTTGTTTTTTTGAGGAAAACCAAAGCAAAGGTGTCTGTAACAGCCAGGCAAGCTGTTAAATGAATGAAATCTTGTCCTGGAGTGTATTTTTTTTCCGTTGGAATCTCTTGAACATAACTGACACAAATATTACGCGCGACTTCTTAATTTGAACACATTGAAGCGGCGACAAATTGGTTGTGAATTGACTGGGACCAATCTAAAGCTATAATAGTGCAATTGAGAAGTTGGAGCAGAGCACCTTGGGATTGTAGTCAGGAGATCGTTAGGTGTTTGATCGCTGGTGGAGATAGCTTTAAATGTGCCTTGAAGTGAATTTAATTAAAAGAAAGAAAACAAAAATGGGTGTGATCAGATAAAGGTTCATGAGAGCTGCTGTTTCCCATGTAACACGAGTAACACGTTAGCGCTGCATTCACCGGGTTGTAGCAGCTTGAGGTGTGGTACAGGGAGTGGTATCAGGAGTTGATTGTACACCAAATGTGTCATAAGCATGTACTGACCCCTTGAGATGAAATGGAGGCTCAGAAGTGTGGCTGATTTGCCAGTTGCCGCCGTTGGACATGGCTTTGACTCGTTTAGCCCAGAAGAGACGCATTTGACCGTAACATTCCATTCATTGTTGTTTTTCCACATTTAAGGTTTCAGGGGAGTTTTTGTACACTGCTAAAAGCTGCGGTGAGAACATGACGGATGGTGTTTTTGAAAGAGGAAAAAAAGAGCAAACAAAACATGAAATACTTCCTAAAATAAACCATTCATCTTTTTTTTTTTTTTTTACCAAACCCTTCTTGTCTGCTTGTGTTCTTTCTTTAATCTCTTGTGTCAGTAAAAAGCAGCTTAACAGTGTCCACCCACAGCTCTGCTTCCCCTGCGCTGCACTGCTGTGCCACAGTTGTAATTTCATTCCGACCATGAGCTAAATCAATGCAGCCAGACTAGAGGCCTCCCACCATGGATTCCAGGAATTGATTCAATATTTCAAGAAGAGGCCTTACTCATATCGACTGCCGTAGTAATTTAATTTTCTCTTGTCTGTGGGATGGAATTGGCGTATGTGGAGAAGGAAGTAGTGTATTTGTTGTATTAGCTGTCCACTTGTGTTTCCTTTTGAGTACTATAAACACAATAATCACATAAATGCTATTTATTAGAGAGCGAAAAAAACTCAATGTTTTTTATAATATGAAACTAGTTGATTTAACATGAAATAATAACTGGTATAAAGATGTAACTGGGCTGTTGCAATTTGGACTACAAAGGGGTCCTTTTAAGGGTTGTCGTAGCACACGCGACAATAGGGCAACCAATGCAATCCCTGAATAAAATGTCATATTTCTTCAAACGAAATGAAATTAAACTAAATTAAACGTTCCCTAAAATAAAGGGGACTCGACCTATATTACTTCGTTCCAGGACAGAATTGTCAAATACAACAACATCGAGCGCAGGACGCTGTCAGGCATCAGTAGGGCCGCATTCCCGCTTGCTTTTCCGCCACAGTTCAAACTGGCAGTTGTGCTGGTTATGGGTGCTTCTCATCCACCGGCTGTCACACAAATTGGATTATTTTACAGACGACACACTGTTTACAAGTATGAGTATTGCTCAAACACACGTGTAACGTTCCTTATAGTGCCCTATCACTAACGGAGCTAGCTATTGTTTGCTTGAAAACCAGCTACAGCTCATCAACTGTCACTGTGATGTCTCTGCCTCCAGAGAAAGCTTCCGAACTGAAGCAAATCATTCACAACCATCTGCTCAAGGTGAGCCAACTACTTCACGTTATTAAGTTCGGCTGTACCAAATACGTATGTGATGACATTATTTAACAACATTTGGTTGGTATTTTCAAGCTAGTGCACTTTACGCTAACTGCTATTAGCCTGTCTAGCCTGCAGAGATAAGCAGGCTGCCCTCTGAAGTACAGAAGAAGTAGGTCAGATGAGTAGAGATGCACCGATACATTACTGGACAGTGTTAGAATGAATGTAATAGGGTATTGGTCCTGTATGATTCATCCTAGCAACTGGTTCTCTATGGGACCACTATTTATGTGTTTGCATCAAGCTATTCATGTCTGAAAAGACATGAATCTCATAAAGACACAATCTCTATTCTGTTACAGCAGGATTCTAATAATAATCTGAGACCTGTACCTTCTGATAGGTCTACTGATAATAAACCTGATAGGTTACTTCTTCCTCGTGAAGACTTTCAAGACTTTGAGCACTGCTGCACCCTCCCACACAACACAGCAAAGAGGGATGAAGTTTGTCAGTGTGTGATGTCAGCGGTAGTCCAATTTGATCAATGGTGAATTTGCTGTGGGGGTGGGGAAAAGGAGTCTGTCTTAACAAGATATTCTGATACATTGGTGAGCCCAGCGGCATCCACTTGTGACTCTTGTTGAGGAAGAAGTGTGTGGGAGTGGTGTGTTCATCCGGTCTCTTTTGGTCACCAGATGGACATCCACGGGAGGATCCGAGAGGTGCTGGCCGAGACTGTGAGGGATGTGCAAGGCCCGGCACGTCGACCGCTGTCTGAGACGGATTTCCTACACGCTCTGCAGCGCAGGGGCATCATAGAGGATGTGATGAAGGACCTGCACTTTACCCAGGTCGGCCGACACTCAACGGGCAATTTTTCAGATTTGCATGCTTGACGATTAAGCAGTTCACGTAGATTAATTTGATTCAAAACTGAATGTAAATAACAAACTTTTAAAAATAATTTCATACTAATTTGAACCCAGATGCAGATAACAATTTCTAAATTGTACAAATTGGTGTGAATTCAATTACCAGCTGACTGTTTTGGTATTTTTGTCATGTTGGTGTGCTTTGGTAGGAAGGCACAACAGATGCTGAAACAGGGTCCCCTCCAAAGCCTGCTACTCACTTTGTTGACAAGAATATTACTCTGCTAAAAAAAAGTAAGTAACGTCCCGTACAAGTCCAAATAAACCAACATAACAGCACAGCCTATTTCCTTTCCCTCAAGTTGTCCTTAATGTTGGAACGGTTAAGTGAAGACCGTCTTTTCATTCTCTCAGCCAATATTGACCCATCCAGGCGGCACTTGTATGTCCAAGTGCTTGGCGGTAAGGCCTTTCTGGAGCACCTCCAGGAGCCAGAGCCTTTACCCGGTCAGGTGTGCTCTACGTTGACGCTCTACCTGCACTTCCGCAACCAGAGGTTCCGCTCGAAGCCGGTGCCCTGCGCCTGCGAACCTGACCTGAAGGAGGGTTTCCTCCTAGAGATCCACAGAGACGGCACCGGTACGTCAGTCAGTCGGGACAGGCAGGTTGTTATGGTGCTGCTTCATTAGTTATCTATACTTAGTTTGTGATTTTTTTTAAAATTTTGGTACCTTAGGTGAGGGCAGTAAAATGGCGGACGCGACCACCATGCTGTCTCTGTGTGACCCGGTTCACTTGGTGCTGATCGGGACGGACACCTCCGGTGAGACGGCGCTGGTCTCGTCCTACTTCCTGGACTGGAGGGCGGTCCTCGGCTCGCCCAGCGGGAAGACCTGCTTTGCCGTGGAGCTGATGGGAGTTGGTGAGGAATCGGTGATTCTGCTGCAGTGAATGCAGGAGTGACAGTGTGATACTGAATTATTAATGTGATTATTTTTTAAAAAGGTTGCATCTCTATGGCGAGGAGTGAAGAATGATGAATGCAGTTCATTGGTAGAGTAGAGGAGTTTATTGTTGTTGCAGATACAAGTGCCCTGCTCAGACTGTTGCATTCCAAACAAAGAATATCTCTCCCAGACTAACGGTTCTATCTGTTTACCACCAGTGAATTAGTCAGCGTATGCTAGAAATATATGTTACTCGTTCGTAAGTGTTGCAGCAACAAGCTTCCAGTAACATGTGTGTGTGTCTCCAGGAAGTGAATGCAAAGTCCCGGCTGGTGTTCTGACCGTCAGTCTGGAGCTCTACCCTCCTCTCACAGAGACGCTGAGCGCCGCCGTCATCAGCACACAGGTCAGCACGCCGGAGTCTCTTCGCCTGTGTTTTATTATTCGCCGGCTTCAGTATTCATTAATAAAACAGCACCGTGAGAGAACAGTGAATCATCGATGCTGTTGAGAATCGATCTTCCTCGGAGCCGATCTAGAGGCAGCATTGTAGCTATATGTAGTAACTGATGTCACTGTGTGCTTCTCATTCAGCAATCACTGGAGAGGCAGAGGACGGCAGAGAAGGAGAGGCTCTTCTTGGTTTATGCCAAACAGTGGTGGAGGGAGTTCCTTGAGATACGTCCATCAAACCAATCCAAAATGGTCAAGATCTTTGCCCAGGTTGGTCTGAATTAAACCCTTATATGACGTGGTTTTTCGTACTTTGAAGGACATTCGTTTCTTGACACGTTTTTGTTTTTTTTAGACCTGAGGACTGAATAGATGTGTTGAGCAGACACTGCTGAGGGAGTTCCTCGGAACAACCTAATTCATTTGTTTCCCTGGTTTAGTGTATTAGTGGTTTGGGGAGAGGACTTCTCATATTCCTAACCAGTTTAGGGAATATTGAATCCTGAACTCCTCAAATTCATATCTGCTCTAACCTGTCCCATTGTGTGTGTGTGTGTGTGTGTGTGTGTGTGTGCGTGTGTGTGTGTCTGCAGGACGAGAACGGCGTCAACCGGCCGACGTGTTCTTACGTGCGTGTCCTGCGGGCGGGCCGTCTGCTGGAGAGCCCCCGACAGGCGGCCCGCTTTGTCAGCCTGCTGGCCCACGAGAAGGCCCCAGTGGTGGGAGGAGGAGGAGGCAAGCAGGAGCAGTGGTGCTCATTAATGGCTTTCCTGTGTAGAGGGAAGGTGAGGAACCGGCCGGCGTCTTGGCAGTAACAACAGAGATGGGTTCATTTTTCAGAAGACAATGTAATTACTGTGCTGCTAGATCTGAACTGTCAAAGACGGAGACAATGGCAGATTTATGCACACCAAGGTTCCTGGTAAAGCTGGGGTAGGCAGGCTTTATCTTTGTCCCTGGGCAAAACAACAGCGCTAGCTGTTGAGCATATCAACAAGTGCAGACCAGATTTTTACTGTGCTTGTCTTGACACTCTTTTTCGCTTCCTTGGCTCTCGGCTGCTGTTGGCAAAAGGCTAAACTATTCGCAACATTTTGTCTCCATCTCTCTGCCAGTTAAGCCTTCTACTAACTGTAGCCAAAGGCTTAGGCGCTAGTGATTAAGCAGAGTGTAAGCAGTAGCGTTGCCCAAAGTTTAGCAGAAAGCTAAACTATTGGCAACATTTTCTCTCTCTCTCTTGAATAGTTTAGCCTTCTGCTAACCGTAGCTAGAGGCTGATCCTCAGCCGTTGGCAGAAGGCTAAACTCTCTCCATCTCTCTATTAGTATATCCTATTGCTAACCATAGTCACAGGCTTAGACGCTATCTTCTGTCCATCTCTTTAATAGTTGAGCCTTCTGCGAACTGTAGCTAAAAGTTTTAAAATCATCTGTAATTCATTCTATTGATGAGGATGTGTGGTAAAAGAAGAGACCGATAAGATGAGAGGAACAGTGTGAAAAGAATCATAATCATTCAAAATGAAGTGAATGCATGATACCTGATCTGCAGAACGCATTAAAATCAATGGAGGAAAGGTGTAGTTGACCGTATCCCCATATAACCTCAGTCTGCCCCCGCTGACTAATATCAATGGTGTCCTAAAACGATTTGTTCCCAGAGTCAGAAGGCGTCGCATTAACTCGGCCCAGCTGCGTTTACATTCGCTCCATTTCTGAGCACAGCCGATTGTGTCATTTCTGAGAAAGAGGGATTTGCGCAGAGTCGACTGACTGATGCGTTTTCATCACTGCTAGATAGCGGGGAATTTCCCAGACCCACCACAGGATAAATGTTCCCTGCCTCTCCTCTGTGAGCGGCTGGCAGGACAGACACAACGCAACTCTCGCAAAGTGGCCCTTGTCAGCTGTGATTTATGGGTTTCATTCCAGGGGAAATTAATTTAGTCTCATCAGTCCCCAGCCTGTTCCGATGCTGCCGTCCATATTAGCACTTCTGGGGAACATCTATCATTCTGACTTGCCAGTAGCCCGAGCCAGCACACGGCACACAGCAGCAGCACAAACCCAGGCCTCTCTACCGGGTGAAATAAGACTTGCTTACTGCCACGGCCAATCTCCAGCAGACTGTTCTTGTCTGTGTTCAACACTTGAGAAAGGCTAACGGAGCAGAGAAAACCGAATATTGTGTTTCTGTTCAAACAGGCTGCTCCAATTCATCATGCAGTGACATGTTGAATTAGTCAAGCAGATGGTCGTAAACATCTTCAAATCTGTCTAAATATTGGGACGTGGAATATGTCACTACTTCTAGAGAATAGAGTTGGAACATTTCGAGAATAGTTATATGTCAAGAATAGAGTTGTAATTATAGGCTTATAAAGTCACAATATGTTAAGAGTATTTGCAATATAAAATCTGAATAATTCATGAATATA
The DNA here is from genome assembly GCA_032191485.1 of Leptoclinus maculatus. Classification (NCBI taxonomy): domain Eukaryota; kingdom Metazoa; phylum Chordata; class Actinopteri; order Perciformes; family Stichaeidae; genus Leptoclinus; species Leptoclinus maculatus. The sequence continues at coordinate 21,861,108 of JAVDOI010000008.1, forward strand.
GTTGTAATGTTTTAAGATGTTAATGCTCAAATACGCTGTCACACATTTTGCCGCGTAGCCACCCTCAAAGAGAAGAGGCTTATTTGAGAATAGAAATGAATTCTTAGACTTTAAGAACATGGATTTATGATATGTACCTCAATAATAGGTCTACCTATAGGTTGTGGAGCCTCTGTGAGTGGAGCTCACTAGAGCCTCATTGTTTGTCTCACTAGGGTTAAAGGAATCCGTCAGACCTGTGCAGCTCTAAAGTGGGGGGGGGGAAAGCCCTGTTGCTCTTGAAGAACTGACTTTAAGAGAGCTCTGAACACTAAACACACTGTTGATAATGTAGTTTCCACATTTCAAACTCACCAAAGGACCTGAGCTCATCCCCGTCTGTGCTCCCCAGGGGGACTGCGAGGACCACGCCGCCCTGCTGTGCAGCCTCCTGCTGGGCTTTGGCCTGGATGCGTACGTGTGCGTGGGCACCAAAGCCAAGGCAACGCCGCACACCTGGGTCCTGACCCGCGGCACTGATGGGAGCATCACCTTCTGGGAGAGTCTGACGGCACACAGGTCCTTTTTTCTCTTGTTGTTGTTCTTCAGACAGCCGATGAGTTGTAACACAGCTGCTTTTACTGCTCCCCTTTTAATGTTCATGTGTAGGATACAAAGAGGTATGAGACAGTCTTTGTGTTTGTCAGTCGGATGTATCAGAAAGCCGTTTCCATCAATTGTCGCAGTCAGACTCTGGGCTGAGAAACAATTACATGTTGGTGGTTATTTAGTTCTCACTGATCTTATTACGTAGACAGACTTGATGTCATCTCTTCTGTTGACAGGCTCTGGTTGGTATTATAAGTGTCTGACATCATGGCAAGAGTCTCGCTCTGAAATCTGGTGAAGTCGTGTGTTGCCGGGAGACAGTGGAAAAGTGTCGGCTTATTGTGTCGAGCACAGAAAACGTAGCTTAGTGTCGTCTGAAAGATGTCATGGTTGAATGTTTAGCTGATTTGGACACAGGATGAGGTCTTTGTATGCATGTATTGTGCTGTACAGTGTTGTACTATAGGGTTTGTTGTTGAATTGTACTGATAATATTAGGACACTAAATTGTAATAACCTTTCATGGGACTACAGACAAATATTTGCTCTATAGCTACTTCTAGCCATTTCCTTTAGGTGGAAACTGAAGTGTTGATTAATGTGCACTGTGCCTGGTAAATAAATATCTGAATACGTTTGAGTATACAGATGTTCAGAACGAGCCTTCCCCTTGAGCGGGACTTGGACACAATAACAAACGGACAGGATCAAGCGAAAGATAAAGAAAGAAAGGTGCATTTCTCTGTGGGATCCTTTTGATTATGTTTTCAGACATTTAATATATAATAACACTCTGAGCCCGTCAGTGGCAAAAACAAGCCCTTATAGTGACGTAACGTCACATTGACGCTGCTCCTTTGCCCTCGCAGCTTTATCGTGGTTCTCCCTCGATACTGGACCAATTCAAAGAATAGTTGTGAGTAAAATCATAGGAAAACAGGGTCCAGGTTGAAGGTTATTCTTTAAGTCGCGCCCTCAAAACAGCTTTAAATTTTGTTAATGAGTTTGTCATGACAGTAATTAGCCTTGAACTCCCATATGTATGCTCAGGTACCTGCACCGGGCCATAGACCCGGACGCCCCGCCCCTGGCCCCCCAGCCCAAACCCTCCTCCCCCTACCGCACTGTGGGCTGCGTCTTCAACCACCAGACCTTCCTGGCCAACTGCCAGCCCTCCGACGCTGTGGAGCTTTGCGTCTTTGACTTCCAGGTAACAGAACGGTGTCCCTCACACGTTTCTCGTGTGTTACTTATATGTCCATTGTTGTATTTATTGATTGTTAAAAAATGTCATCATGCTTGCCGCAGATGTTTTCTCTGCCAGGTGTTGTGTTAACAGTCAGGGACAGGGTTTTGGTGAAATGAGTGTCAATATATTTACACCGCATATTGAATCTGCCAGAGAAAATCTAGTGAAATGTGGGAGTCGGACAGCCTGGAGCAGAGAGCAGTGGGTGGGTGCCAGGGAAATGAAATCGGCAACAGTTCCATTCATCAGCAACTCACCGTCCTGTCGTGTTACCCTAAAGGCTGGCAGCGAAGCCCCAGCGGCTACACTGTAGTGGTTATTTTTCTCACAAAATAAAGATAAGAGCATCAGCTTTTTATTTTTTTTTCCTCCTCCTTTTCCTCCAGAATCAGTCTCGGTGGAAGGCGATGAGCGAAGAGGCTCTGAAGTCCGTTTGCGCCCCGGGCTCCACCGCCTCTCTGCCCCCTCTGCCTCCACTCTGTGCCCCGTCTCTGGATCCAGCTGCTGCCAGCAACCAGCTGGAGCTGGAGATGCGCTTCCTGGTTTCCGAGCACAGGAAGGTAAGACACGGTGCTGGACGAGATGAGGACACTTAAGAGTCTGGGAGTTTCAGGTCATGTATGAGTCACTGAGAAATGCCACTGCTTTATTTTAGCTGGATTCAGGAGCCTTTTAAGTGTGAGATTTACTGGGCAAAGTGTTCTCTCTCTCTCTCTCTCTCTCTCTCTCTCTCTCTCTCTCTCTCTGTCTGTCTGTACTCCAGGACCTGGGAGTGGCGACCGTGTGGGACGACCACCTGTCCTACCTGCTGTCCTCGGCGCTGTCGGCCTACGAGCTGGAGCGCTGCACCGGCGTCTCGTGCGGCAACGAGGAGTTCCAGGACGCGGTGAGGAGGGCGGTGCCGGACGGGCACACCTTCAAAGGCTTCCCCATCCACTTCTTGCACCGCAATGCTCGCAGAGCCTTTGCCACCTGCCTCAGGTGAGCTAGTGGGTGGTTTACGGTGAACGCGTGGTGAGAAGAATCCCTCAATCTGATCGTTCAACCCCTTTCAGCGAGGAGGCTGTGGGACCATTTCGACAAATTCTGGGAAGTAGCATGCGTGTACTGCAGTGATCGAAGCCCGAGGCAGCGCTGCAACAAGCCCGCCATTTCTCCCCGTGAGACGATTTAGTTTGCACTATACCTCAGGCTTAGGGCAGCAAATCCCCACCAGCTGCAGCGTATTGTAGCAGATCCTGAACTAAGAGCTCCCTGTAGAGGGAGAAGAAAATCTCCCTATAGGAACAACATTCCACGTCTCTCTTACAAATCCTGCCAGTATTGAACACACAGAGCTCCGCTGTGTCCTGAGCTCCTGAGCTACAAAGATTGAAATCTGGCTTAAAAGTCACACAGTCCCTCTGCCCCCCCCCGTCTGGTTTCTCTGCCTGCAAGGGTTCCTGATAGGGTTGCAAAATCACAGGAATATTCAAGGTGGAAACTTTCAAGAGGAATCAACGGTAAATAATGTGAATACAATGTTAATCTGGGTTATTAGCTCAGGCTGTAGTGAGCATGTCATATGCAGACACAAACATCTGACCACATCATAAGCAGTTTGATTAACCCTCTGGAGCCCTTTGTTCATGAACACAACGCTCTTTGACGTTAATTTGCTAAATAAATTTGTGTGGCGTGTTCGATAACACGAACAATCTTAGAAATACAAGGTACTAACTAGAACCATGTAGGGTTCTTAGGAAAGGGAGAACTTCATAAAGGTTCCACCTGGAACCCTTCAAGTGGGTTCTACCTAGAAGCATGCAAAGGGTTATACCTAGAACAATCTGTGAACGGTTCCACCCAGAATCCCCTGTGAGGTTCTTGCGTTCCCTAAAGACCCCTGTAGTTCTCCGACGTGCTTGGAAAGGGAGGAATGAGTGGAGGGATATTTAGTTGGTTGCAATCTGCAACTCAACCAACAGATGGCGCTACATCCTACACACTGGTCCTTTAACTGATGGGGGAAATTGGGATTTGAACATTCGAGCCGACATGGGCTGTGTGCAAAACAAAAGGTTTAAAGAAAACATCTAATTAATATAAACAAAATGGTTTATAATACAGAATGAATGGAAGCAGCAGAAATGATCTCCTACCTGCTGGTTAACTGAAATATCATATAATATATACAGTCCCTCCAGTATATTTAGTATTGCTTTCAAGTGAAAACAAATCTTCCCTATGTATGTAAAACGTTGCAGTGCATCACATTTCCTGTCTGTTGTCACTTCCTGTGCAGGTCTGTGTTCTGTGAGGAGATAGTGTGTTGCCGTGGCGACCATGTGAGGCTCGCGGTCCGCGTCCGTGTGTTTGCCTACCCGGAGAACGCATGTGCAGTGTGGCTCATGTTTGCATGTAAATACCGCTCTGTACTCTGACCGTCGGACAGACAGAAAGGAAACCACAGGCCCGGTACTGGTCCGTCAGAGGACCTGGACCCACGATGAGACTCGTACTCTGACCGTCGGACAGACAGAAAGGAAACCACAGGCCCGGTACTGGTCCGTCAGAGGACCTGGACCCACGATGAGACTCGTACTCTGTGACATGTGCTCAGACATGTGACGTTTGTCTCTGCTGTGATCCTCAGGCCTTTATAGACTTGTACAGACATTTACACATCATTGTATTTAGATATCTATTTTTATAAATAAATGGAACTTTTTTTTAAATATCTCACTGTGTACTTTTTAGAGCTTATTGAAGTCATTCTCTGTCCTTTCAACCCTCACTTTGAACAAAGAAAAACCTTTTACAGAGAAAAAATGGAAGAAACTTAAGAAAGAGCAACAGAAGGACGGACAACACACGTCATGTGTACAGAATAACAACATAATAAATAGAAATAGAGAATAGTAGAATGGGAACATCTCGATAATTCAGTTTTCATCAAATTGTTGGATTGGATTGTTTTGACCTGGTTGAGGTGGCCGTAATATAAAAGGAGACAGACTATGAGAACATTTAACAAATGAAAGCACCGTAGACCAAATGAAAAGGTCAAATGATGTAAGTAGGAGGTTTGGATATAGGGTCACTACTGACTGTTCAGTGCATGAGTGGAAGATGTCGGTGCAGGTGTTAAAAAAAAAAAGGTGCAGCAAAGCAACGACTAATGCAACATAACCAAAGCAAAGGGGAGAGACGCGAGGTGCAGCAGAATGGACCGACAGCCAGAGACCGTTTCATTAAAATGCTAAATTCGTAACGTCTTGACCTAAAAATCTCCTGTAGCACACAAAGTAAAAACATAGATATCAAATTAAAAGAATGCAGAAGACCTGCTCTGTATCCAACACAAAGTTTGTTGCTTTTCAACACATCAAACCTTGGACTTCTCAATCGCTTCTAATTAAAAGAAACCACACAGCTATAATGAGTTGCCGGCATTCTGAGGCCTCGCAGCTAACGGTGCTGACAGGGACAACAGCGCAAACTATGGCGTAAGTGCTAACGGAGCCAACAGTGTTTACCTGAGGGGGGAACCTGAGGGGGGGTGCTATGTGGGTCGGGGCGGCGGTTAGGACCGCCGCGTGAGCGCAGCGGCCGCGAGCTAGCAAGTGGGTTGTGCTCACATATATTAAAGTAAGCAACGTCATTCACTGCACAGGTTGACATCACTCCATTACATCTATCTTTACATAACAAAAAGTTGTCTGCTGCTCTATTGATGCTCTGGGCGTTAAAACACAGCTCTGAATATTGTAGATTGCAGGTAAGAATTTAGAAATGTTTCTTTGCATAAAAGAGTGAAAACTGAGCCAAAGCCATGGAGAGATCCTCTGTGGTATATCCGTGTTTTGTAATACATGAACTCGGCACTAGATGGTGTGTTAATACAGACGTTGGCTCGGCGGATGCAGCTGCGGCCTTCTGTTGCATCCTGAGCTGCTGGATGCAAACGCAGTGGACCTGTGAGCCGGCAGCCCCTCTTCAGAGCGTCTTTAGACAGGTTAAGATGACACGTGGTCACTTCACGGGTCCACTCCAGCACTCACTGCCTGGTGGAGCGAGATCAAATCAATAGAGATGCAGAACCCCCCCCCCACTGCAAGGAGAACTAACGGATTTCAATTGATTTTTATTTTACGTTTGAAGATATGTTTGGCTTTTCACAAGCCACAGTAAAGCCATTGTTCTGGCTGGAGAGCCACTGAAACCCCACAGGCCGGCGTCGATGCCTAATTCAAGGCCGACTGTGAAATTGCAGAGAGGGCGCAGTGACAGCAGCCTGGTTCAGTGAGTTATTGTGCGGTTCGGGGAAGTCAACTCGGAAAGTTCCGCCCTGATTGAAGTGCTCTATTAATTGACATGCAGAGGCGAGTTTTGTTTCTATGGAGTGTGCTTTGTTTTTTGTTTTTTTCAAAAGCTCCCCGCCATATTGCTCCGTGCTGTTTGGAGGTTCTGGGGGAATCGTTGACACATCAACCCCAAACTTTTTGACAAGAAGCCTGTGAGGATGGCCAATTAATTCCATTTTTTTTTTTTTTCCGGGAGCTAATTTGCAATTCTGCATTTGCCCCAGAGTTGTTGAACACGAAGATCAGGAGGGAGGCTGAAAGAGCGAAATGGAGAGCTAATGAATAATTCCTCCCTTCTTTTTTTTTTACTGAATGTCACTCACACATGCACACTTCCGTTTCACTCATTACTGTATACCACAGGAAGACCGTGCAGCAGAGGAAGTGTTTGATGCTGGGAACTCAGGTATGTGTTCAGCCCATATTAAACAGCAGCGCTCAGGTGTAATTGACTAATAGGTCCTGTGGGATGTATGAAACCGGAAGAGAGGAGAGAGGGGATGCTGGGTTTCTATAGTGTAACAAAACCATCACTCACACCTCGCATCTCAACACCGCTGCTGATAACGCAGTGTTAGCATTCAGGGAACAGTTTTAAATTAAGGGAACACAGGACGGAAAACATTGTTTTTCAAGCGCTGGTCAATTTAGAGATTGTTGAGCTTCTGCCTTCTTTCAGACTAGTGGAAAGAAAACATCCACAATACACATTTAGTTGTTTTCACTACGTTGTCTATTTGCGTCTGTAGATTTCCATCAGATAACATAATGCCTCAGTTTCATTTCAGACATCTTCTCATACAAAAACATAATGGTCGTAATGTCAGTAATCAACTGAGGAAGTGTCATGGTGATATCTAGTAGTTCCATTCTGTACCCTACTCACCTGTTGCGTCATATTCATATCTTTAAATGCCATTTTCTCTAATCTGATCCAGACATCTCCACTTCAGTAGCTCTTACATGCACCAAACTTTACAGTTTCATTTCTCTCTATAGTCTGAAGGTTTTTACTGAGGGGTTTGTTCATATGTCATTCACAGCCTGATTTATACAACATTTATTACTAAAAACATGGTGGAAATAGATTGTTTTTGATGTCTGTTGACGGTACTTTCTGATTTATGGAATGATACAAAGAGATATCCAAAGGTTCCTCTGTAAAAACCTTTGATTCTAATATAACAAAATAAAACATACATTTGGGCTTTACAGATTATATTTAGTAGATTATGCCCTACATTATTTAAATGTAACATTTCAGAAAACTTGTGATTCAAAACACATTTGTCTTGATGTAAGTAATCAACTGGGGAAGTTTCATGGTGATATCTATTAGTAAAAATATTTACCCTATTCACCTGTAGTGTATCAAACTATTGAATATTTCTGTATAAACTGTTGGGTGTGTGTGTGTGTGTGTGTGTGTGTGTGTGTGTGTGTGTGTGTGTGTGTGTGTGTGTGTGTGTGTGTGTGTGTGTGTGTGTGTGTGTGTGTGTGTGTGTGTGTGTGTGTGTGTGTGTGTGTGTGTGTGTGTGTGTGTGTGTGTGTGTGTGTGTGTGTGTGTGTTACAGTCACACGTAGAAGAGGAAAGACGACGTATTGAATGAATGAATTATCAGCTTCACAGTGTAAACGACTTTGCCGCCTGTGTTTTGGGAATTAGTGATGAAGTGGATATAGACAGAATGAAGTTGAAGGTGGAAATTCTGATTCCGATTCCGTTTTAATTATCGTGGGCACATGTTGGTTTTCACACATACTGTATAACCGTCTTCCTGTTCTGAGGTGGCATCAGCTGCTAATGAGTGTTTTCCATCTGCAGACAAACCCCCTTGCAGCTCACAAGTATTGCCAATAACTGCAACATCAGTCTCTATTGATGGTGTTGATTGGGACAAATATATATCGCAGCTCGCAGCCAACTTTAGCGTATTACTGTGGCATGTTTGTTTTATTATGCCTTGCGGTCAAAGACGGAATTTCATTGAGAAATAATTTCTGTTTTTACTAAATATGTGTGTGGAGGTATACCATTCTAGTTTTTTGAGGTCCCAAAATTCCTTGAGGATGCTTTTTACAACAATTAATTAAAAAAAGCAACCTTTTGAAAATCAAATGTGCCTCATGCTCACTGTTCTGAACCTAAATTATAATCAGTTTTGTATATGTGGTGTCCATCCGTTTCCCCAGGAATATACCGTAAATGAATGTAATAAACAGCTCATAACTCATTGTCCACATACCCACTACAGATCCATGAGTCCAGTCATTTTTAAGCAAAACGAGTCCCCGGCTCACGGCGCTCATCTCTGGTGGCGGTCCAGACAAAAAAAAAGCTGGATTCCTCGAGGCCCGGCCCTCTTGGTTTGCAAAACCACCTCATTATTCCGTTGTCACCGCGTGAACCTCACACAATGTGTAGGCCTCTGGGCTCCGTTAGAGTTTGTCAAGTAAATGAGAAGACTAATGGCGCATCTCCTTATCAGTTGTGTTTTTCAATTGTGGTAATACGTCTACTGACAGACGCTGATGTATCAACTAATTACAGCGTTTTAGCCATTACAAAAAAAGCAGGGATTTCCATTGCGGTTACAGTATGTGTGTGTGTGTGTGTGTGTGTGTGTGTGTGTGTGTGTGTTGCCATCTTTGACAGACACAGGTGGTAATTAATTAAACATATTTAAATAACAGAATGGATGTGACAAAAATTGGTAAGGAGCAAATATTCCTTGTTTTACCTCCAGATATGGTGATGATGACACCCACACGCACACTGCTCATACATAACTGACTCAAAGCTAATTGTTCAAGTAGTCATTAGGGTGTACCTGTGTCTCCATATCCGTTCAATTACTATATATAAATATATATATATATATATATACTGTATGTATATATATTTATATATATATATCATATCTTCCCGCCACCCACCTCCTCGTCACGCTGACTCTCTTTCTCTCGTCTATTTCTTTTTTTGAAATGTAAAAAAATCCTGTGGGGGGGGGGGGGGGGGGGGTAAAAGAAGGAGCGGCAGAGGGAGACAGCGTCGGGCATTGGAGGGGAAATGTGTTGCATGGCCCGGAGCCTAACGGGTAATAAAGTCATTAATTCAGCTGATTAAGTTGGCCTTTGGGTTAAAGAAAAATCATATCCGTCTCCCTTTGAGATGGTGACTGGGGGAAGCACAGAAGAGGGAGAAGCCAGCTAATTAGTGCTGCGAAAAACAGGAGGGGGGGCAGAGAGGGAGATGGGAGACGGAGCGAGAGACAGAAAAGAGACAGAAACTGTTTGTGTGTGTGTGTGATGGGAGGGGGGGGGGTGGGGGGGGTGCAGATAGGTGTTTCGACTGAACTACTAATGAGGCATGTTTGGGGTGAGGGAGTGACAAGCTCATCAAAAACGTTGCTTTTCCTCAAAGAGTTTGCCCGGCTACCTTTGAGCCCGGCATCGACACGTAATGATGTGAAACAAGAGAGAGAGAGGGAGAGAGAGAGGGAGAGAGGGAGGGAGAAGTTAGGGTGAAATGTCAGTTTGCATTGCAGTTTAATGAGCTTGTTGTTCGATGCGAGAGAATACGGCAACGGCGTCCTCGACCCGCCTCCCCATCCTCCCCTGAGCGTTGACGCCACCTTGATGAACGAAGCGGCAGTGGTGTGATGTCCTGCAACTGTGAGTGTACAAAGGACAACGTTTGCTATACGTTTCATACTCAAACTCTTTCATTTTAAAGAATAATGGAGGGCAGCCCCACACAATGGTTCAAAATCATTTGATAAACTGACTTTATTGTCACTGAGGAAAACAAGTTGAATCTCACTCAATTGTCCCTCCCGGCTTTCTTTACAGTCAAGATGGCGTATCACTGCAACCTCGAGAGCTCCTTGAGCATACAGTCATAAATGAGCCCAGAAACCTTTAGGGTGACGGGTCATGTAGTATGTGAGATAAGCTGTGGACAGACAGACTGATGCATGCAGGCACACACACACACACACACACACACACACACACACACACACACACACACACACACACACATCCGAACACATGATCTTCCCACAGTCTGACTGGTTTATTTAGATTAAAATGGAATTCAATTTATTTATCTTTTAAAAAAGATTATATATCCAAGCAAAGAACTCGAAGGCAAGTAGGCTTGTGAGCAAAAGGTTGCACGTTCAATCCCTGGACCGGGAGGACACATCTAGGTGGGAAAAGTGTCTGTTTGTCTGTTGGTTATGGATTTAAAAGCCAGTGATGTTATTTAGCCGGGAACCCTTAAAGGGCCAGTGTGTATTATTTCAGGGGATCTATTAACGAAAATGTAATATAATATTCATAATTATCATTAGTGTACCTTCTGAGCAACAGTCGCCCCAAAAATAAATGTTATTGTATAGAAGTCTATGAGAAAATGACTCTACTTCTCTCTTGATTTATTACCTCAGTAAACATTGTAAACATGAGTTTATGGTCTCAATCTCTAGTTTCAAGTCTTCTTCAATGCAGCATGATGTTCATTTAGTACATTATGATCCATTTAGAGTCAAATAGACCATAAAGAGTATGCTTTAGGGCGGGGCTTACTGTGATTGACAGGTCACTGCCGCTACCAGAACCGTATACGGCGTCACTACGTCACTCCTTCTCATTCCAAATATGGTAAAAAAACAAACATGGCAACGGCCGTAAACCAAGATGGCGACGGCGATATCACCAAACTCGTGGCTTTAAAACAGCAGTCCACAAACCTATGGGTGACGTCACGATGACTATGTCCACTTACAGTGTATGGTTGCACATCCATGTTTCTACAGTAGCCCAGAGTGGACAAACCAGACACTGGCTCTTGAGAGGGCCACTCATATTTAGATGTTTCTAACTGATCTTCATTCTGACTACAGCTATAAGCCATAATCACGTGAACAAAACACAAATAAAGAGAAGATTTCCCGGTCCATACGTAAAATATCTACTGAGTTTTAAAAGCTCCCTGGTCAAACCGCCTAGCTCATGGCTAACAGCAAGGGTGACATAAAAGAATCAATTGAAGTTGTCAATAAATTTAGTTTTAAATGTCCACCCATTGCTTCCCCCCCCCCCTCCAAACATACCACTTGGTACGGTCCAGATTGTCAACACATTAGAAATCAAAGCAAACAAGAAACCAAAGAAGCATAATTGAATGAAACAAATCCTAAATAGAGCAAATAAATACTAAATAAATGAATTCGTAAAGCATACCCAAAGGACAGACATCAAAAGGGAATACTTCATAGAGAAATATAGGTGATGTGAAAATGACCCCTCGGTGTGCAGTCGTTTGATTACCTTGATTTAAATGGGCCGGAAAGAACATTACGCACGCACAAACAAAACCACCATTGCATGTGATTGTCGCTCAGAGAAAAGCTGAAGTTCTCTGTGCTGCTCTCGTATCTTTGTCAAATAAAAACCCGTCATCGGGTTCTGCTCCCCCCCCCTCCTCCTCGTAGGCCAGAGAAAACCCGCTGAACTCTGCACGACTTCAATCCAGCTCCGGGTTGTTTAGCATCGTGAGCCTCGAGCAGCGGGGGTATTGGGCTGCACTGTCGGGCCTTTAACACTGAGCTGGAATATACTGCATGCGACAAGTGCGGAGGGAAGTGATTCTACAGAGGAACACATTTTGTCTTTTATCTCCCCCTCACTGAATTTGGCAATTACCGCTGATTATGTGCTTTTTTTTGCAGGTTATATGAATAGTTAAATTTTTTGAAAACAATGTAGAATTATGGAAGAGGGAAACGTGTGAGGGTGTTAATTAGACCGTTTGTATTCCTGACACTGTGACAGAGCCCTGCAATAAATGTGTCTGATATATCTGAAATCTGTTCAAATAGTGGACATGAGTTCTTTTTCTAATGTCTCTGGTTTCAAGCACAAACTCAGCGGTGTTGCGGTCAGCTACAACCGATACTTCTAAATCACAACGTAGGTTTTCACAATTAAGACTTTTACATTGCCCAGCTCTGAAACTGTGACAAAAAACGGCAGCGACGCAGGTTTGCTTAACAAAATAAAGTGATTTAACAACCAAAACATAAGTCAAACCAATCTGTATAGATTCAGGAGTGCTTGTAGTGGATGCGTAAGAATGGGCAGCATGGATGTTGTGTTGTAAAAGGTAGAAACGGTAACACAAAGTCGTGACACAGAGATATGGAGTGGGTGGGAGGCGCTCTGCTAACCCGGCACTGCTGCTGCTGCTGCTCAGGCTTTTTAAGCGCGTGCCATGTGTGTCCCATGCTGCCGATTAAACTCAATCAGGTCTGGAGATAGAAAGCACAGGAACAGCAGAGGAACCAAACCGAGAAGCTCTATCTCATCACCCAAGCTGCCATAAGTTTCAGTAATTGAGGTTCAGTCCATTTACTTTTGGGTGTGGTTTCAGCAAGTGAAGAACATCTGTTTCAGCGACTAAAACCTGTAGCGGCCGTAGTAACTATGATGGGAGCGAAGGAGGAAGTCATGAGCAACAAAGGGAAGGGGTCAGGGTGAGTGGAGGGTCAACAAAATATCATATTTAACCCTTGTGCATCACTAGGGACATTTGGGGCTTTTTAATTTTTCCATCATTTTGCCCGTGTAATTGCATTCGGCATAAACAGAAGCAAGGGTGGGATAGTAAGTTCATAATAAACTGTGTCGGAAAAATACAGACAATCAGACCCCTTAAGGACAAAATGTCCCCATTAAAACCACAAGTTTTGATCCCAAGGCTATTCCAGCATAAAATCATGCATTCTATCATATCATTCAATCCAGAGCCCTGCCTTCAAAATGCTTTTTACCATTTTCCACCACATTGAGTCATTTTCTCATGTTTGCCGGCAAATACATGATATTTTACTGGTCACCACTAGGGGCATTGCTGCTGCATTATGTGTTTTATGCAATGCATCAAAATCAGCATTGTTGCTAATCATTGATAGAAAACAAATCCCCATAACATTGAGTATACCGAAAATAATTATTTTTCTGGTGGTGTTATGGAAACAAACTCTAAGGGTTGAATTAGAAAAAATAAATGAATATTTGGAAGTTATGATCAGGTCTGGTGTTGGTTACTAAATCTAAATGCAAATGGAAAATGATATTAATATATCATATTTTGTAGCAGTTTTAGGGAGACAACATTTTTGTCCTCTCAGGTAACAAGTGTGAGTTTTTCCTTTGTTTAATAAAACAAAAGTCAAAATCAACGTCAGATTGTGAAAAAAACTAAACATGCTACATTTTTGTGTTTTTTTCTTTTTCTTCACAATAAGGCGTTACGTAAAGAAACGGGCAAAGGGTTAAAACAGGGTTAAAATTCTGAAAATTAATAAATATTTGGAAGTTATGATCAGCACTGAAGTTGGGGGAAAAAGTGACAGCGGAAAATGATTTAAATGTATCACTTTTGTCCATTTTATGTACTTTTTTAAAGTGAGACGCTTGGATTAAACACTGGATACGCTGTGTTTCATCGTTTACAGTCAACTTCTTTTCTCCTTTGAAACACGACCACTATTGTTCCCTAACCATGACCACGTGTTTATTATTTTAGCCATGACGACGGAGCTCCCCTTTCCTTCAGGAAGTCATCATTTCCCCCCCAAACCACGATGTTTCCTTCAACCTAACCAAGCAGCTTTTTTGTGCCTTAAACTAACCAGACCTCTTACACAACGTTGTCCCATCACGCAACGGACCGATACACTAACAGCG